>CM053581.1:483731316-483749929 GCA_028627135.1 Pseudochirops cupreus
TGACTAATAATAGATGATCAGTAAACACATGAGGAATGAAAGGAGTTTCCAATAGTCTAGTCTCCTATGGAAGAATCAATTGGCTATGTATGGCAAAAGGAGCAATTATGGAAATCCTATGATTCTCCACATTTGATATCGCACAGTTCCCAATACTTGTTCAAATCTCTTTGGCCCAGGGGTCTCTTGACATCAAACTTACATGATTTTCTGTGCTTTCTGATTTATGAGCTGAAAATACCCCCAAAATGATCTTTTCTTTCATCACCATGGTGTTTCAGTGCTCAAACATGTCAGGCTAAAAACAAACACACATGTGTGAAGAAAAATTGCGTTCCATCTCACACACAGACTCAGGAACTTGAATGAGATCTCAGGTGGCTGAAATCCTGCTCAAATACTATTGAGAAAAGCAAAGGAAAATCTAGTATACGGCAGCCCTAAGTTCATCCTTCTAAACAACCAATGATACAGATGTTCACCAATGGCTAAGTGAAGGCCACAACCTTAGTCATGCTGCAAATAGGTCTGATTTTTTTCCTGGTAAGAGGAGGAAGAAATGATCCAGGTACTAACAGCCCTGCCTTCTATTCATTTCTATTCATATCCCAACCAGGATGAAACAAGCTATCATGTTGGAGTGCCCACTTGGGTAGGGGTTTGGAGAAGATGAGAATTTCTCTCTCCTTGCCCACTTAATATGGAACATCAATGCATACACACACATTCACATATACATGCATACCTATATAATGAGAGATAATATCATTATGCATACTGCAGCAATATATCTTAGGATGTACATACTTAGAGGGTATTCCCTAGGCTAAAGCAGAGGCTGAATAAGAAGCAGGCAGTTTCTTTCAGTAGCTGCACCAATCTGACAATTTTTTCCATGATGCCCAAAAGCTCAGCTGCTCTCTTTGGGAGGAAACTAGGGTATATTTTAGTTTAAGAACCACTGTGTTCTTTGTTTTGTTCAGGGACAGTTAGAAGCTTCAGGCAGAGAAAGGAACCCAACCCATTCAAGAAGGAATCAGTTGTTATTAGCCCTGTTGGGATGTAAAATAGAGGCAATCAATCACAAGGGAGGAGCATTGACAGAGAGACGAATCACTGGGTGCTTCTTCCATTTTCTTTTAACTGTGAGGTAGGGATAGAATGTAAGAGCTCAGTGTTCCAAATAACCTGGCCAATTACAGTATATGCTTAAAGAAACTCAAAATGGTCTCTTCATAGCAGAGGATGCTCGGAGCTAATAGCTGGGTATTAAGCTGGCAATTACTATTTCCCCTCTGACACCCTGCCAGAAATAGGCTAGAACAAGTAGCAGTGGGCAAAGAGTTGTAGAAAAGTCTGGGGACAGGTCTGCTGCTGCTCTGAGAAGCAGATTTGATAACAGTTGGTCTCACCAACAAGAGTAGGTATCTTGTAATTGGGTGTTTGCATTAATTTGAACTGTATCCCAACTATGCCATTGGATTGTTTATAAATAGAAGTTAGAGGTTGATCAGTATGGGTTAATAATGTAAGAATTTTATTTCACAGAAAATTCAATTATGAGTGTCCCACTTTTCTCAAATTATCCAAGACTGAGAGGTATTTAATTACTAGTAGAAGAGACTTGAAGTACAAGCAAACGTGGTCCCTTGGCAGAAGCCATAAGTTTCTACAGGGCTTACCACAAACCTTGTAAAGATATCAAACACACAACACTTCTTGAGGAAAGATACAGAATATGAATGGTAACAGATTCATCATTTCTTCTTCCTCTTAAACAAATGCACTGCTACAGCAGAGATGACGGGGTGATGGGAAGTGGACCCTGAATTTTTCCATACAAATCAGCAACCCATTCCCTGAATTTCCCGAGATCACTGGTGCCTCTGCCTAAGACATCTGGTCTACCCCAGTCCAACCTGGTTACTTAATTAGCTTACTTGCCCCTCCTTGTTCCCATCCAGATTTTCTCACAGTCTTTCTGTATAAAAATATCAATCTTGCCCCCATTAAATTGTGCAGATTTTAGAATCCCTTCCACTTCTATTGGCAACACAATAAACCTTGTCTCTGACTGAAGGAAGGCTGGAAAATGGAATTCTTTCAAGGCAGACCTGCCCTGTCCCCTTGCATTTTGGGGTTCCCAGCACTCCAAACTACATCATAAATAGCAACAGAGGCAGAAAACCTGGGTTCAGATCTTCAATTTACAATGATGTAATCTGAGAGAAGTCCATATCCTCTCTGGGTCTCAGTGTTCTTGTCTAGAAAGTGAAGAGTTTTCATTAGATGCCCTCCATGGTTCCTTCAGATTCTAAAGTCCTAAAATCCCATGGCCCTCTCTTGAACTTGAAGAGGGAAAATTGAGCTCCATGCCTTTTCTAATAAAATTAAACATCTTTTTATATGTTTTGATGAAATTTCCAGGCACCTCAAATGAGAAACTTCCTACATTCACCACTAGCCTTGTCAGCTATCACCACACAAAGCAATAAACCAGGGGGTTCTTCTCCCTTGGGGAACAGAAGGGAAAAAACCATTTATATATCACCTACTATGTGATGATATTATCCCATTTGACCCTCATGATGTTGTGAAATAGGTGCTGTTATTGTACTCGTTTTACAGTTGAGGAAACTGAGGCAAACAAAAGTTAAGTGACTTGCCCAAGGTCAGTCTAGCCACCTTGCTGCTTTTAATGGAGCTTGAGAATGGATCCTTGTGTTTATATCAGTCCTCACTGACCATAATGAATAACAACCCAAGAGGTTACACTCAGCAAGCTATTTAGACCATTGCTTTAGAACAATATAATGGTTGGGCCTGACTCAGGCATGTCCCTTGTTAGTTTAGGTCTAGTATAAAGGGGCTGCTAGGTGGCACAGTGGATACAGCACCAGGCCTGTAGTCAGCAAGACTTGAATTCAAATCTGTTCTCAGACACTTAATAGTGGGTAAGTTAGTTAATCTTGTATCCTCAGTTTCCTCATCTGTAAAATGAACTAGAAAAGGCAATGCCAAAGCACTCCTGTGTCTCTGGCAAGAAAACCCCAAATCGGGTCATAAAGAGTAAGACTTGGCTGAACAACAACAAAAATTAGGATAAAATGAGACACTTGGAGGTCATTCAACAGTAGATGAAAGGTTTGTTTAGCAATAGCACAGCAAGGATATTTGATACTATAATCCAGACAGATTCTAAGGATGTATAAAAGTATATCTAGCTCTTTTTGAAGTAGTAAAAATGGGACTTTAAGGGGTGTCCACAAATTGGGGTATTGACAAATAAGCTATGGTACATAAATGAATGGGACACTATCAAACTGAAATCTTTTAAAAATAATGATCAGCCATGATTCCAGAAGACTAATGATAAAAAGTATTACTCACCTTCTCATAGAGAGGTGAAAGACTCAGAATTCAGAATGAAATGAATTTTTTTGGACGTGTCCTATGTAGATCCTTTTTTTTGTACTGTCTACATGTATGGCTTATACATGCATAATATCATATTGGAAATCAGTCATCACACACACATATTCCTGCCAATGAAAGCTGGACTTCCCAACAATGTGCAACATGTTTGCCTGCTAACTCTTGCTTATAAGGCCTATTGGGAGACTTGACCACTGATTGGTTATAACTTGCATTTTGCGTGTTTATTTGGGAAATAATTTAATTACTATGACTTTTAACTCTGTTACACAAAAGATGAAACATGCATGAATGGTTTTTCAAAATGTTCTTCTCTTCTTTCCTTATGCTTCCACTGGCCCCTTATTTTTTTCAATGCCCCCCAATTGCATCTGAGGCTACTACCACCACCCCCCCAGAAATCATTCCAGCACCCCCCAGGAGGCAGTATCACCCACTTTGGGAACCCATGAACTAGACCTGAATACAGTTAGATAGATTAGATTAAGAACTGGTTGAAGGGCTAGGTCCAAATAATAACCATTAACGGTACAATTTCAGCTTGGTAGGAGGTCTCCATCGATATGTCCCATGGATCTATACTTAGCCCTGTGCTACTTGGCATTTCTAGAAGGATTTTTTTTTCTCTTTCCGAGGAGGGAGAGGCAGGGCAATTGGGGTTATGTGACTTGCCCACGGTCACACAGCTAGTAAGTGTTAAGTGTCTGAGGTCACATTTGAACTCAGGTCCTCCTGAGTCCAGGGCCGGTGCTCTATTCAGTGCACCACTCAGTTGCCCAGCTACTTGGCATTTTTATCAGTTATTTGGATAAAGACAGATAGAATGGTCACAAAATTTTCAGATTTCAAAAAGCTTGAAGAATTAGCTAGTGTAGCTTATGAAAAAGTTAGAATTCAAAGAGATACCAATGGGCTAGACATGACTGAATAACAATTCAATGGCAATAAATGTAAAATATACTTGATTTTGAAATAGCAATTTTTCAAAAACAAGATGGATGATCAATGGTTAGATAGTAATTTGTTTGAAGAAGACAAACTCTTGGACCACATATTCAACATAGTAATAACAGGAGTGTTACGTGATAAACAAAAAAAACAAAACAAATCCCAAACTGATGCCATCTTACACTACATTAAATAAAGGTATAAATTCCAGTAATCAGAAGGTGATAATCTTCTGTCCTCTGACCTTGTCAGGACACATCTAGAATACTGTGATCAGTTGTGGAAGCCTTGGTTTCAGGACATTGTTAAAATAGAAAATTAGGGGTCTTTTGAGTCCATAGCATATGAAAATAGGCTGAAGGAACTGAAAGACCTTTATCCTCAAGAAAAGAGGACTAAGTGGGAACATGAGGGCTGTCTTCAAATCAATGAAGGACTGTCATTTGAACGGGTATTTGGAATAGGTTTGTGCTTTTTGGTTCCAGGGGGTCAGATCAAGCAATAATGGATGGAAATTGCAAAGGGACCAGTTTGGAGTTTGCATTAGGAACACTTGCTTACAGTCACATTTGCCAATAGTAGAATAGGATGTCTTGACAGTTGGTTCCCCCTCACAAGGGAAGTCTTCAACTGGAGGCTGGCTGGCCATATATTGGGTTTGTTTCTGTGGGAATTTGATTTTAGTTATGAGGTTGGGCAACATGGCTGCTGAAGTCTTTTCTAGTTCTAAAATTCTGAAATATGTGCCCTGAAGTTAACTTTTGGAGTTCAGTTTCCCAGGCTCAGACTAAATTGTAAACATGTGAAGGATTAATCGCCTTTGAACCCCGATAATTCCCAGCTGTGCTGAGTCAGGTAGTTTTCGTGTCTTCTGGCTCTGAGCTAATCAGGGGCTGAGTCTTTGTTATATATTCTGGGAGGCTGGCATTTTGCTTTGGGGGCTCACTTGTGAGAAGGACCTTTCCGTTCCCTGGACCAGACTCTGAGTAGCTATTTGTTAAGAGCCCCTGACTACTCAGATGTTGGTTTTCTTCTGGTCTGGTGGTGTACTTGGGTGGTGTCTTATTCTGTTTAGACAGAGCCCTGTCTATTGAATTCTTTCTTGGATACTCATTTCTTTCTACTTACCTGTAATTAAAATAAGATTGTTGATCCCTTTAAAGTTGTGTTTCCTTTAGTAAAGCAGATCAAAGAACCTGTGCTAGCCGAGTGTGCTAGCATACTTGCTGTTACACCCCATGATGCTGCAAGGGAATTTCATAAGGAAGCAATAGTAAGACAGTAAACAAGGTAGGGTCAGGGGTCAGAGAATGTGATCCACTAGTAGTATTGAAGTTAACAGATTGTTAACTAATTACTGAGTATGGTTCCTTCCGAGCTGATGAAAATAGTATTAAATCTAAGGTACAGCCTAATTGTCCTACTCTATTGTCACTCTGATCAAAATCCAAATGTTCAAAAACAACATTTTTGTCACTTTAGTTATAGACTGAGTCAGAAATGACATCAAAGTGGAGCAAAGAAGATGCCAGCTTGTCTACCAATATATTTTCCTCTTGGAATTATTTCTCTGCTGCAGCTTTGCAAGCAGTATTTCCACTAGGCCAAAATATTATTTTCTCATCACAACATGGCTATAAACACTAGACACTGAGGGAGAAAATGGAAGCTCATTATCTGAACTCATTATCTAGGCATCTTGCCTCTGTACATACTTTGGAGTGACTTGTGTGGTTTGGATTGGAAAAGAATGAAGGGGAGTTGGAGAGAGGACAGATGAGCTGTTAAGCTGAGTCAGCCACTTAGAAATTTCTTCTAGATGATTGCTATGGTAGTACTGATGGCAAAAGGTCCACTCAACACATTAATATGATCAATCACTGACATCAGGGATTACAAAGTCAAATATGTGCCCTCTGTCTCATAGTTAATACATAGAGTAAATATTTGTTCATATACAAAATGGCCATGATTATAAGTGTACACAGTAAATGTATTCAGTGTAGTAAAGCTGTGATAGTATACAGATTCACCTAAAAAACAAGGGAATAATGGACAAATTTAAAGAATAAGCTCTCCTGCTTTTTAAAAATCTACTGTATTTTCCTGAAATTTCTGAGTGTATAGCACGAAAGTATAGATTCAGTCTAATTTTTAGAGATCTTATGCCATAGACTGACAAATTGAGACAGGTAGAAAACCTACAATTAAAGTCTATATGATACTCAAGGCTTTAAGCTCCCAAACTCATGTTCTTTCTAGTCATATAATCTCCTGTTATAGCCATAAGAGCCCTCTCATTTTAGTAGCTAGTTAGTACAAAACACAGCTAAATTCAGAATTACCCAAAATTCTGTGACTGCTTTTAGTTACATTTTTTAGGTTTCTGTGTACTATATACAAATCACTAAGCTTTATTCAGGTTGCATCCTAATGAGCTGGTTTGAAAATACCTCTTCTCTCATCCTTTTTTAAGATTCTTCAATTTATTTTGCTTTTTGTCATTCTCACTTAAAAATCACTCAGCCCCTTGTCATTATCATTCCACCGAAAAGACTCAATCTGTTTCCACAAAATGTAGCCTGAGGCACGTTCTAACTCAGTGATTTCTTTTTTCAAAAATTCAGAAAGATTCATTAGATGAATTGCACTAGACTCATCAGGCTTGATGAAAACCAATATTTTTGGAAAATTGCATCAGAAATTAATTCAATTCAATCAGCGCTTATTAAGGATCTTCTATATGAGAGGCCCTGGTGGGATTAGGGAATACAAAGGAAAAAGGGAAAGTGTCTGTGCCTTCAAAGGTCTTCATTCTACTGGGAAGATCAAACATGTCAACAGAGAAATAAATGCAAGGTTACTGAAAAAAGTGAGAGCACTAACAACTTGGCTGTATGTTGGGAGGGGGGTGTTGGCAATTAGAAAGACAACGTAGGAACCAACATCTGAGATGAGTCTTGAAGAAACTACAGATTCTAAGAGTTGTAAGGCATGGAGGTATACATTCCAAGCATGAAGGACAAACTATGCAGAAGCACAAAGGTGGGATAGACTGATGAATTCAGGGAGCAGCTAGTTGGCCAATTCGGCAAGCTAAAATAAATGAAGTGGAGCACCAAGAGTAGGTGGGAGCCACATTGTGGAGGGCTTCAATTGCGAGGCTGAGGAGTTTGCTTTTTATTCTAGGTGTAATGGATGGTTAAGCAGTGGAATAATGTATTCAGATCTCCATTTTAGGAATATTAATTTGATCTGGGTAGAATAAGGATTGGAGTTGTTGCTGTTTGTCCTTTGTTTTCAAAGAGGGCCAATGACATCATGGTGTGATGTCTTGACTTTCAAGTGAATTGGATTTAACTGAGGCAAAATTGCACAAAGTCATCAGCCTTATTCTCTCTTCCAGAGTCATCAAAGTTCAGTGGCAAGACAAAAGTCAAGATGGCTGGTGATGGCCTGGAATGCAGTGAATGACCTTGGCATCTCCATTGTTGGACCAAGCTCCACCACATCTGCTTCAGACACCTTCATGGCCATGGAACAAATTGTTCCCATCCTCCCATCTTCACATACTTGGTATAGACAAATCCCCCGAAATCACCAAAGTGTTTGCAGCGCATTGGTCACCCTCTACATGGTTTAGCCCATCCACTGAGATGATTTTACAGAGGTGTGGCTGCTGGGCATGCTACAGCTTCTTGAAGCCACAGGTGAGAGTTGGATGCCAGGTAGACACCAAAAGTGGATGAACAGTCCTGAAAAGGGCTCAGCAAGTCCTCATACCAGAGATTGTAATCCTCCTTGAACATCCTATATACCCCAAAGATTGAAGTGGTTACATACTGGAAACAGGGAAATGAATGAATAGGCTATTATAATTCCCCAGATGTAATGATGCTAATCTATAGTGTCAGTCATGTAAATGGATAGAAGTAGATGGAAGCAAGAGATGTTGTGGGAGTAGCATCCCCAAGATTTGGCCACTGAATGTAGGGTGAGAGACAGAAGAATAAAGGATGATTCCTAGGTTGCCTGGAAGGATCATAGATCTAGAAGAGACCTCAGAAGCCATCTTGTTCACCCCCTTCATCCTACAGATGAGGAAACTGAGGCCCAGGAAGGATAACTTTCCCAAGGTCACACAAGTAGTAAGCATCAGAGGCTAAGTTTGAATCCAGGTTCCCTAACTCCTAGAGCCAGTGCTCTTATCACTCTACCACATGGTATCCTCCACAAAAGCAGGAAAGTTTAGGAGTGGGGTGAGGAAGTAGGCTTTGGGGGAAGATAATGAGTTCCATTTTAAACACATTGAGTTTCAGATGCTAATGGGATTTCTAGATAGAGATGTTTAGCAGGCAATTGGTAAAGCAGGACTGAAATTCCAGAGAGAAATTAGGCTTACATACACATGTAACAGGTGTGGCTCAGGTAGGGAATGGAAGACTACCCTTTACTAAATGGCTAGGCCCAGAGAATAATTTCTCATTGGGAGAAATTCCAAGGTCTCCATTTCCCTTGAAAGAAAACAAACTGATCAATCCTCCTGCTTAGAAAAATGTAGTAGGGGAGAGGGCAGTGGAGGTAGAAGGGAAAGGAGTACTAAGTATAGAGAGCAAAATGAAAAAAAGAAAAGGGATAGAAAACAAAAGGGTGAAAGTTACATTTTGAATTTATTATATACTTTAAAAGAAAAGCAAACCCTACATAATGGAAATTTTCAGTTTCTGAAAATTTTTTTCTGTTTTACTAATATATGGGATATGTACAGGGTAGCTAGTGGGCACAGTAGATAGAGCACTGGGCTTAGAATCAAAAAGACTCATCTTCATGAGTTCAAATCTGGCCTCAGACACTTACTAGCTGTGTGATCCTGGGGAAATTGCTTAAACCTGTTTGAATCATTTCCTCATCTCTAAAATGAGGTGAAGAAAGAAATGGCAAACCACTCCAAGAAAACACCAAAATCATGGAGGTTTAGATACAACTGAAACAACTGAACAACAAAAATTCATAGAAATGCTCATTCTATTTAGTGATTATTATGTTCAGAAAAAAAGAAATATATTTTTTAAATGTCCCAATGACTCCTTGTTCACCCTGACCTCAGATTCCTAAAACTGATCTAGTCTCTGCCTGCCCCAACAAATTACAAAAGCAATGAGTTCACAGATTAAGTGGCCGTTTAAAAAGGCACTCCGCCAATCCTGGAACTATGCACTAATAAGAATGGCTTTTCACAGATTCAAGCTCATGTACCCTGAAATTCAACTGCAATAAAGTAAATTTTAAAATAATAATATAATTTAAATGTACAAATATAATTATAATAAAGCTAATACAGTTAAATTTTAAATTTGGTTTATTACCCCAAGAGCCCTAAATATTAGAGCTCTTAGAAGCAGGAAAAACTGAAAGGAATCTCAAAGCACATTTTACTTTCTAAAAGTAAGATTCCTTTGTCTCATATTTAGACTGCTGTCAACTTTGAGGGTCTGTGTCCCAACTGCCAAGTCTTACAAGGGCAGGATCAGCAACAGATTCAAATTCAGAGGTCCCCCATAGATCTGAGCAATGTGCCTCAACTGTACTCTAAGGCAACATTTTCAGTAACCTTGTACATTTGAGACTACCTACCAGCCAACTGTGCCCCAAAATTAATCCAATAAGTTTAGCCTTAAATATATATATATATTTTGTGGATGAAATTTTTTTCATTACTAAAACATGACAACTTACTCTAAAACGTACCCACTTTGCTGCTAAGTGGTAAAGACCAGTTAGACCCGTTAGCTACAATTTGGAACTTACTCAGCCCTAATTACCACTACTTTTCCTCTGTTCTCAGTACCCCACACCTACTTCTCAGTTTCTGTATTCTTCCCTTTTTAAATCCTTGACCCTTTGTTGTTATAAAATCACTAGAACATCATTATCATAACTGACTTCAACATGGCCTTTCTATGCACATAGAAGTATTGAAATTCTGCGTCAAATAAATGAGCCTTTGCTAGTTTCTGTCGACATTTTCTGCATTTTAATTTGTGCATTTTTGCTAAGAGTTTTGTTTTAATTATCTCCAGAAAGCAGGTGAAGTGGGAGTTTGTCTTCAATGTGTGGTTACTTTTATGTCTAACCTTCACCTCTTTTTGTCCTGTCATCCCCTTCCTTTTCTGTGCCTCAAAACAGAAGAATTATGAGGTTTTTGTTCCAGAGACACAAAGAGATTTTCATTAAAAACACAAACTGCCACCTGATGTTGGTACATGTGAATGCCTATGTTATAATCTACGTGGAAAACAGCTTATTGGTTGATTCTTTCTGGCAACTCTAAGAAAGAAACCATGAAGGACCATTTCAAATGATTAGTATTAAATGTTTTATTTTATTTTTATCCTTTACTTAACAACCATCAGATAAGATGAGAATCTCCATGTACAAAGAAGGGAAAAAGAGGATTACATATGTATCCATGAATCTTCAAAGTGTACAACTTGCTTCTCCATTCAAGAATATAATGAATTAAAGACGTTTTTAAAAATGTACTGCTTATCTGTATTTCCTACCAACCATCTGTGAATTTTTTTAAAAATTATTCATTGACCCTCTTTTTCTCTTTTTTTTTGGGAGGGGGAGGGGGTAATCCTATAGCTAATTCCTCTTTCCCCTCCTAATTCTTCCCTAAATTGAAAGGAAGAAAACAAAACCCTTGTATCACATGTGCATAATCAAGTCAAACAAATCCCCACATTGACCATGCCAAACATGAATGCCTGATTATGAACTTGAATTCACTTCACTGACTGGAGGCAGGTAACTTGTTTCATTACTACTCCTCTGGAATCAAGGCATTTATCAAAGTTAAGTCTTTCTATGTTGTTGTTTTTACAATGCAATTGTTATTGCCTAAGTTGTTCTCTGGGTTCTGCTCACTTCACTCTGCATCAGTTCATGAGTTTTCTCAGATTTGTCTGAAATTGTACCTTTTATTATTTCTTATGACTCAATAATATTCCATCACATTCATACGCCATAATTTGTTCAGCTATTCTCCAACTGATGAATATGACCCTAGTTTCTAGTTCCTTACCATTACAAAAAAGAGCATTTATAAATATTTTCAAGATTCTTTTATCTCCCTTTTTTTTGCCTCTTTGACATGTCAGCCTAGTAGTAGCATTACCAGGTCAAGGGCTATGAACGATTTGGTGACTTTTAAACATTAACACCTTACAAAATTACAATGGCGACGTCCTCCCTTTGTTCTGGACCATAAACAGGTTTTTGGTGAAGCCAAGTAGAATTGATCTTGCCCTTGCCAGATTTTTGAATATATACTATAACATAAATATACTAGCTCTGTAGTGAAGAAGGAAGAAAGAAGGGGTGGAAAAACAATGAAATTCTTTCATGAAAAATGTAGATGCAACAGTTATCTCTCTATGTAGCTTAACTCTGGGGCTTTTGAGAACATAAATTGCCATTGAAACTGAAGGTGAACTTTCATGTAATTACCTTTTAGCTACAGGAACAGGTTTGCTTTTTTTTTAAACCTCCAACAGCATCATGCTGGATGGCGCAATGTAATTGTTTGGACTGAAGTGTACTATTGAAGGCAAGGGATAACATGTCAGCTTTCCAAATGGCAAGCAATTTTCTGATAAAAAGGGTACAAAGAATTTTTTTCAGTAAAGGTGACCTTCTGTGACTCTGACCAAAGGACAGTCAATTACCCTGTTTTTCTTCCATTTCGTGAGATGTTTTGTGTCCATTTCAGCATGCTACCTCCCACTTGTGGCATATTTTTCCTCACTCTGCTTGAGGAATACCTCTGACATTTATTCTTTCTCACTATGTCAGCCTTCTAATCTGTTCTTGCTATTAATCAAAGTTTCGTATATGAAAATAGAGTCAGGGGGATGTAAAGTGATATTCAAAAGTATCATATTTAGATGTCATATCTAAAAATAATGTCCCCATTATGAAAGCAAACTCATTTTAATGCACCTGTTCCAAGAAATTATTAAATAGCAAGTGATAAGAATATCTTATGTGCTTAATCAGAAGTTACAATCTGGCTTAACTACTAGTTCATTGGGTCTATGTCCTCATTTATTAGGGTAATCTCTCCAATGGTATGATCCATCAATCGATCAACAGGCATTTATGCCAGACACTGTTCTAAGCACCAAGAATACAAAGTAACATTCCTGCCCCAAAGAAGCTTATATTCTAATGGGAGAGAGAACATGTGCATATATAAATGTATGCATAATATGTAAAAATAACTATAAGGTATTGGGGGGAAAAGTACACTCGCAGTTGGGGAAAGCAGGGCTTCATGTGGAAGGTGATGCTTGAGCTGAATCTTGAAGAAAAATAGTAGAATCAACCTGAGGCCTCTTCAGTGCCTATCCTTGTTGAATATCCTCCTGATATAGATATGTAAATCTCCTTTTAACTGTTGAACAGCCTATGAGTCTCATTCTGTTTCTTTACCAAACCCAAATTACCAGGAAACTGGCCTTATTCAGGCTTAGCCTGGCACTATCCTTTTCCTAGGGAAAACCTTCTAAGATATTCATGCCACACAGCAAAAAAAAAATGAAGCACAAAAAAAAAAAGAAAGAAACTTACTGTGTTTAGGGCTTGCATACTTACAACAGGGAACAATTTCCCTATTCATTGTCCAAAATGGCTTCTAACATAAGCAGTGTAGTTTTGTAATGCTGACCACAAGGCGGGTATAGTTTATAGCAGGCCTGTACAATATACAGGCACAAGCAGTACTGAGGCTGTCAGCGAGACATGGGTTGAAGGTTGTGCAGGCCTGGTTTATGGAGTGCTAGACTTGGAGTCAGGAAGACCTAAGTTTAAATCCTACTTCAGATACTCCCTAGTTGTATGGCTTTGGGCAAGTCACTTAACTTCTCAGTCTTAGTTTATTCTTCTGTAAAATGGGGATAGTCATAGTACCTCATGCCCAGGCTCATGAGAATCAAATCAAATAATATATATAAAGCTCTTTGCGAATCTTAAAGCACCATGTAATATGAACTATTATTATTATTTATTTTTAAATCTCCAAAAGTGCCTCAGCATGTTCTGTTACGTGTACATGCTAGCCAGAGAAATGAAATGAGTTGCCCAAAGTTTTCTAGGTAAAAGTACAGAGCTAAGATATGAATTCTGATGGTCTGACT
Organism: Pseudochirops cupreus; assembly: GCA_028627135.1. Classification (NCBI taxonomy): domain Eukaryota; kingdom Metazoa; phylum Chordata; class Mammalia; order Diprotodontia; family Pseudocheiridae; genus Pseudochirops; species Pseudochirops cupreus. The sequence continues at coordinate 483,744,900 of CM053581.1, forward strand.
CCAAGTCTGGTGTTCTTTTTTTTTTTCCTTTTTTTTTGGATGGGGAAGGCAAGGCAATTGAGGTTAAGTGACTTGCCCAAAGTCACACAGCTAGCAAGCGTTTGGTGTTCTTTTCATTATACCATGTATCATACCTTTCTTTTTCATGCTTATTGTAGACAATAATGTGGCCTCTGTCTTCTCTCCTCCCTCTGTGCTATCTTGGTGATTTTATTAACTCGTAAGGGTTCGATTAGTATTTCTATGCAGATGATTCCCAGACCTATATATTCCAACCTTAGCCTCTCTCCTAAACCATACTCACACACATATCATCAACTGCTTTTTTTGACATCTCAAACAGGATGTCTCATAGGAACTTCAACTCAACACATCCAAAAGAGGATTCATTATTTTTCCCCAAAACACTCCCCTCTTCCCAACTTACCTATTGGTATTAAAGATACTAACATCCTACAATTTACCAGGTTTTCAAAACCTTGGTATCATCCTTGGTTAGTCATTCTCAGTCACCACATATCTCTAATTCACTGCCAAATCATATTTCTAGACTTTTCTCTCCACTCTTACTGGCAAAACCCTAATTCAAGTCTTCATCAACTTTCAACTAGACCATTTCTATAGCCTTCTAAGTGGTCTCCCTGTCTTAAGTCTCTCTGCAATCGAATCCATCCTCCAAGCAGCTACTGAAGGCATCACTCTATTACTCAGTGAATTCCGGGGGCTCCTTATTACATCCAGGATGAAAGAGTGCCCTCTGATTTACATTTAAAAGCCCTTCATAACTTACCCTCTTCCTCCCTTTCCAGCCTTTAGTGTTCTTACGTTTTACTGCCTTTCACACACACTATAATTCAGCAATGGTGACTTACTAGGAGGAACTTGAACACAATATTCCATCCTCCATTTGGCACCTTTCTACTAACTATCCCCTACTCCTTAAATGCTCCCGACCTCACCCTCTTTTCTTCTCTCAATTCCTTTGGGTCTTAGTTTTTCCTAGCCTTTCCTATATATAATATATGTATGTATGTATGTATGTGTGTGCGTGTGTATATATATATATATATATATATATATATATATACATACACACATACATATACATATACATATACATATACATATATATATATATATAATGCCTTCCTCTCTCAGATTACCCTCCATCCACTCTATAATATATCATATCCCTATGTAGGTGTTTAGATATTTCCCCCATTAGAATGAAAGTTCCTTGAAGACAGAAACTATCTTTTTTTACTTTATTTGTGTCTGTAGTACTTAGCTCAATTTTCTAGTCTATAAAATGGCAACTCTCAGGGTTGTTATTATAAGTGACAAGTTCTGCAAACTTCGATGTACTATATAAAGTTATTATTACTACAATTAAATAGATAAAATTATTTGTCTTTAATATTCAAAGATTACTACTAACCTTTTCTCACAACTATGTTTTCAAGGAGATACATCTAAAACAAAGAGTGTGACCTTGAGAAACTGGTGGATAGTTTCTGATTGTCTCCACTGAAAAATCCATTTCACAGTGAAGGAGCCTTGACTGGCCACTGTTAACTTTATCTGACTCTGCCAGTATCTTCCCTTCATTCATCTTGGGCAAACACCTAACAATCTGGCCTTCTCCATGCTTCTCAACATTCAACCAAATGGTTTTATGATTAATCTTTGTGAATTGGTGATGGCAACATAGCATAGGGGATATAGTAGTTGGCTCAAAGTAGGAAGAAACTGGATTTGAATCCCAATTCTGATCCTTTCTGTGTGGCTACAGGAAAATCATTTAGCCTCATTGCTTCTCAAAGATTTAGTTGTGTTATGGCCTGAATTGGCAGGTGGAATTTCCACATTGATTAAATCATAGGGGTTTAGTTTATTGACAAAGAGAAGACTGATCATTTTAAAAGTGTGAAGCATCAAATCAAATCAAACAGAATGCTATAACTTAAACCTTAGAGATAAAATCTAGTCTAAATCCTTTATTTTAAAGGAGAAAATTAAAACCTGAAGAAATTAAGTAATGATTATATAGGCATAATATGTTACCTACATGGGTTTTAATGAATAATATAGATATATAAGATCTGAGACCTGGCCTACTTTTGCAGAGAGGAGAAGAGCTAAGGGCAGCTCTTTGCACCACCAGGATGTTAGCTAGGACAGGGAAATGGGAAACAGGTAGTGAAAACAGGCTCTGGAAACATTTCCAAAGTTGGGCAAGAACATTTTTCTTCAGTCTCTGAGAAAAGTATGAGCTTAGAATTATGTCTGTCCCACCTCAAGTATCTATCATGTCTAGTGACATAAGTCTAGCTTCAGAAAAAAAGTCATTTTTCCAGCTACTCTTACAGGTGAGGGTATCCCTTAGCTTACATTGGCCAGCTTAGCTCCTTCCTCCCAAATGCAAGTTTTTCAAAAGATCATCACAAATAGCAAATAGGGAATAAATCTAGTTATTCCAGAAAATGGCAAATAGCAAACAGAAATCGGGGGAAATTCTACAGATTAGAATATGCTAAAAATATATATAAAATATATATAGTAGAGTGAATGAGCTCTTCAGTTGGGAGGAAGATAAGATCTTAGCTCAAACTAGGAGGGAGAATCACACTCTCCCTGAGATAAAGTCCATCCTATCAGTCCCTAAAATTTCAGGCAAATGCAAAGACATGATTAGGCCACCTTCAAAATCATGCCTGCCATTCCAAAATCTTTTCCCTTCTCTTCACTGGTGTCCTCTGCCCATGTGACTTTCCCCAAGAGTCTCTAGAACTAACACAGTAAGTACCTCACTCAGATATGTAGTGTTCAGCTCAGCATCCTGTCCAACAGTCAGGAATCATGTCTCCCTCCCTTTACAAAAGGAAGCCCCAGGCTGCCCCTCACCCACCCTTCTTGGGTAGGAGCTAAGCTATAAAAGATAGAGCTTTGTCCTTGGAAGCAGATTTGTTATGATCTTGGGAGAGTTATGTAAACTGTCTAACTTTTTTTCTTTAAGTCCCCAGTGCTTAACATATTCCATTGATGGGGGAGAGGGGTCCACAATATGGAGGGGTTGAGACTTGTAATTTCATTAGAAGCAGCTAGTGACACAGTGGATATTTTATTGGGTCATAAGTCCAGAAGACCTGTGTTCAAATTCAAGTTCAAGCTTCAGACACTTACTAGCTGTGTGATGCTGGGCAAGTCACTTAACCTTTGTTTGTCTCAGTTTTCTCAACTGTAAAATGGGGATAATAACAGCGCCTACCTCCCAAGGTTTTCGTGAGGCTCAAATGAAATAGTATTTGTAAAAAATACTTATCAATCACTGTGCCTGGCACGTTGTAGGCACTATATAAATGCCCCTTCTTTCCCTCCCCTTCCCTTCCCCATTAGTATAGAAACTGCTTCCTCCTATGCAGATTTCCAACTGTTCTGCAGCTTATAGTGGCAGAGAGCTCTCTGGAGCACTCAGAGGTTAGGTGACCTACACAGGATCATGCAGCCAGTATACTACAAAGATAAGACTTGAACTCAGGTCTTCTTGACTCCAAGGCTGGCTGTCCATCCATTATACCATACTATCTCTTGCCAATTACATAAATGATGAATTAATGAATTAAATTAAATGTTTTTATTATAATTAAGAACCATAGAATGATATATGTGTATATATATGAATTCTTTACCAGTATTATTGCCCATGATTATAAAGCTACTATATAGTTAGTTGGGGCTAGAACTGAGGTCTCCTTACTCCTAATACCGACGTTAGTTCTAGTGAATCTCAATACCTACCTTTGGGACAATATTCTGTCAAAGTACACAAATTTGGGTGAACATTACTTTTTCCATTTCATTTGTGGCTTTTAAATCTTCATAGGTGACTCTCCCTTTTGCCCCTAACTCTCTCAGTACAACGTGGCTTTGAATACTCTGTGGTTCATAAAAAAAAAGTTGAGTTAAAATCAAAATGCATCTCTATATGTGACTGTTGTGAAACTATCTTTCCAGTTTGAATATTCACAGTGCTCTCATTCTAATATAAAATATTTAGACACAGAAAACATGGTTCAGTAGCTTTAAAGTTCTGATTAATTCAATAGAAGATGCTATTTTGTGTGGAGTGAGTAGTAATACAAATGATTGCAGCAGAAATGAACAAATCGTGAGGAAGCTCAAAATGCAGCAGAGAAATTGGAATGTGACACCAGACTGTTGGTAATTGAATTGCTCCAAAATAAATCACTTCTGGGATGAGATGTAATACCAAATCCATACGGTAGCTGGAATTAGTCTACAAAGGTCTTTAATTTTTTAGAGATAGATGATAGATCAGTAGGAAGATTTTATACATATATGTGTGTGTATACATATATACACACATATATACATATACATACATATATGTATATAAATAATTTAATTCTATATATCAAGTGAATCTATTATAAATGAATGAATGAATGAATGAAAAAAAAAGCATTTATTAAGCATTTACTTTGTGCAAAGCACTGTGCTAAGCCCTGGGGATGCAAAGGGAATAGCAAAACAGTCCCTGCTCTCAAAGAGCTCACATTCTAATAAGAGACATAACACATTTGGAAGATTTCAATTACAAGTCTGATGGGAAAAAAATCCCATGCATGTCCTTAGGGTACAGCAGCAAAGCAGATGGTAATGTTTCTCTTTTAATGTCTTTTCCACTGATGTCAAACAGTTTGATGCTGCCAAATAATTTGGTGGCAAAAACAATTATGAACTAATGATGTTTATTAATTCAATTGATTTAGTTCTATTTAAATTTAAATGATAGATTCTTAAATTTTAGAACTGAATAGGATCTTAGATATCATCTGGTCCATAATACTGTTTAAAAATAGGTTCAGGCAGAGCCAAGATGGCGGCGTAGAAGCAGCAACATATCGCAGTTCTCACATAGCCACCCCAAAATACCCATAAAATAGGACTCTAAACCAATCCTGGAACTCCAAAACGCACACAAAGATACTTCCCACTAAAGTCAGCTC
>CM053581.1:483750429-483769215 GCA_028627135.1 Pseudochirops cupreus
TTGCATCATTCTCATTTCTCTCCCCAATTTTTCTTCCACTTCTCTTATTTGGTTTTCAAAATCCTTCTTAAGCTGAACTGTGGCTTGTAAAAAGTCTACATTTTTCTTGGAAGCTTTTGGTGTGGGAGTTCTGACTGTGTTGTCTTCCTATTGTTCCATGCTTTGATCCTTTTTGTCCCCCAAAAAGGAATCTAAAGTTTGATTGCTGTTCTTACTTTGCTTCCTTTGCCTGCTCATGTTGCCAGTCAATTATTTGACTTTTTTGCTCTGTGCAACTCTGCTTCCAGAGGGGAAAGCTCTGTCCCAAATTGCTGTGGTTTTTGCAGCTGCCATAGCTATTAGGAGGCTGCTGCTGTCTCTGCAGCCCCCACTAGCTTTGGCTCACTGAAAACATACCTCAGGACCACCACCCCAGACCACGATCCTGATCTAGGCCAGTTAAGGCAGGAGCACTTAGCCCCTGAATGATCAGTTGCCCCCCCCCCTGCAATTTGCAGGCTGCGAGCTCTGAAGCAGCCACCTGGAGGATGCTGCACTGCTTCTGTTGCTTCCTTGCCCTGGGGGCAGTTTGGCCGGACCCTCTCCCCCAACCTTAGCCAAGTTCCACTAACCTTTCACTTAGGTGTTATTTCTTATGGCTTGATAAGTCTGGAAATCACCAAGGCTGCCGGTGATCCACTGTCCTGAAGGCTCCAGCTATGGCTTGTCCTGGCTGCCCCCGGGCCAAGCCATGGTTTCAGGCCAGGCTGGTTTTGGCTCCCAGCGTGCTGTTATGATCCCTTCCTGTCACGCCTGCTGAGCTGCTTTCAGTGGGAGATGTGTTTTTCTGTACTTTTGTGAGTTCTGGAGCCCTAAAATTTTTTTAGAGTCATATTTTATGGGTATTTGAGGTGGCTATATGGGAGCTGCAGAGTTTTCCTGCTTCTGCACTGCCATCTTGGCTCTGCCTCCCCCCTCCCACCCCAATTCTCAGCTCTTTCAATTATTTTTATATGTCACGGTTTTAAACACTTCCCTTCTTTGCTTGTCTCCTGTTGAATACCTTGCATCCAAAGATGATTTCTATTTATGACAGAAGTGATTGGATTGTTTTTCCATGTAGGAAAAAGAAAAGGTGGGCATGGGGGGAATTGGGGAAGGGAGGTTGGGAGACAATGCAAAACACCATAAGTCTTCTTGAAAAAGTTCCAAAGAGGATGAGATATTTTAAATATCACTCCAAAGATTAACTTAATATGTAAGCAGAAAGAGTTATAATACATTATGCAAGAAACAAAGGTTTCTTCTCCTTAGGAAAGGAATCTTCCAAAATGGAGTTTTAGGTGGTTTCAATATGCAATAAATCAGTGAATCCAATCTCACACAGGGGCTTGGTTTACCATTTATCCTTACTATTCCAGGAAGAAATTAATATATTGTGCTACTTCTAATCATGAGGTAGGCTGAACAGTCATATAAGGCACCAACAAATAGAAAGGCCAACCCCACCATTAAGCTTTTACATACAAAGCATTTTGCTTTTTTCCTCTATACAGTCCTAAGTTCACAACAGCAAAAACGTAACATGGACAAATGTATCTATATTATTTTTAAAATATTTGTTTTAGTTGTTTCCCAAGAACCCTGCCCCTGACTCTCTACAAGTTCTTGAGTACTGAAACTGAATCCAAGTTTCTGCATGAGGTTGGACTAGATGATTCTAAACTAGTTTCTAACTTCAAAATTCTATGATTCTAAATTTAAAGACACGGTCTCTATCCTCAAGGAATTTATAATCTAATTAGGGAAACAAGACATAAACGTGTGAAAATTGAATACCAATATAAGTGAAAAATGATTGGTCAATTCAACAACACAAAGTCACCAGTTAGGACATTATTAAGTTAACATATGAATGGCAGATACATTAAGTACTATTTGGAGTCAGAAAAGGGAAGTATTACCATTGACAGAAATTATCACAGAAGTGTCCATTTAAGAGAAGGAATGCAACCTGGGTTTTAAAGAATGGCTAAGAATTAGTTATATAATGATGTTCATTTTAAAAAGGCTTTATGTAGTAACATTACATTTTAAAATGTCTTTTTTTATCATATTGCTGTAAATGAATTCCAGCCAACAGAAAAAAAAATCCTTGGTTAAGAATTTTCACTGTAATCATTTTTATGAAAGATTAAAATCATTTTCTCCAACTACCTTCAAGGAAGAAGGAGAGATAGAAATGATTTTAATGTTTATTTATAAATGTGGGGTTTTGTTTTCAGAAAATCCCCACAGAAAATTCCCTTAACCCAAAATGTAATCTTTTCTTTTAAATGCCCTTAAAGTTAGACCAGACTTGAAATATTTGAAGGCATTCTTCCATTAGAGATAATTTTGTTTTCTATCCCCTAAATCAAAAGCTTTCTGATTGCTTAGGAAAACTCCAGGGAAACAGCATGTAATAAATAATTTAGATCCACTTGCTGATATTGCATTACTGCAAAGGTAAACTGGGGATTTGTGGAGGAAAGAGTTATTTACATTCAAATGTGCAACCTATTTTATATACTTGTTGATCAGTATTCTGGGGAAACATCAATGAAATTAACACTGGCAAATTGTTTTCCGTATTAGAAGAGACCTTCAAAAACTCAATTATTCTTGATTTTTATCATTTCACACTTTGTTGACTTTGGTATCCAAGGAGGAATTGTTTTCACATATTAAAATGAATCATTTTTAGCTACCAGATAATAAATATTGCTAACATCACAATAATTTTTAGATCCTAAGGAAGACATTTTGCTAACCCACTGGTTAAACCTAAACCAGCAATTCTCAATCTGTGGGTCGCGACCCCTTTGGGGATTGAACGACCCTTTCACAGGGGTCACAGGGGTCACCTAAGACCACCGAAAAACACATATTTCTGATGGTCTTAGGAACTGAGACACCACTCCTCTATCCATCTCTAGGCGGGTCTGCCCACATGCAGATACGCCCACATACAAGTATTAAAGGGTCGCAGCATTAGGAAGGTTGAGAACCACTCATCTAAACTTTCATGTGGCATATAACTATGCATCTGAACAAGGTTAATATTTATGTCAGATGTGCTCTTTACACACAGAGTCCAGGATATATAATTGGGACATCACATTTCTTTTGGTTCAAACCCCTACCTAGACTTTTGGGGGGAAATATCTCCACTAGATAGTATTATAGTCTACAAATCCCCCCACCACATCATTACACTGCTATAAAGTAAAATGATGACCAAGATAGCAGAAAGACATTTTGTTAAAAGAAGTTCAAAAAGTACTGTATATTTTGCAACAGATAATAACAAATTCATTTTCTACAGTATCACCTAATCTTTCAGTGTTCCACAATAAATATTTCCTGATTTGCTAAAAAATGACTTCTAATGTCATGAGGACAGAACAGCATACTGCTACTGGAAAGAGCATTGGACTTGGAGTCAGAAAATCTGAGTTGACAATCTCAGGTCTTCCAGGTACTAGCTGTATGATGTTGGGCAAGTCATTTAATCTCTGAAGAATATCAGTCGCCTTATATGTAAAGTGGTAATAATACCTGCAGTAGACCTCCAAGAGGCAACTTTAAGACTAGAAGTTGCACAATAGTTGTGGATCGGTTTTCCTGTTGGGAATTCTCTAAAACAATGAAATTACATGTCTGGACAAAAAGATAAATAGTTGTTGTACCCACCTCACAGATGTTGTTAGGATCAAATGAGATAACAAAAAAAGAGAGATTTACAGCAATCATCAAAACTATTTGGTATTGGCTAAGAAATAGATCAGTGAAATAGATTAGATGTACGAGACACAGTAGTCAATGACTATAGTAATCTACTGTTTGATAAACCCAAAGACTCCAGCTTCTGGGATAAGAACTTGACAAAAACTTCTGAGAAAACTGGAAAATAGTATGGCAGAAACTAGGTGTAGACCAATATCATCTCACATCCTACATCAAGATAAGGTCAAAAGGAGTATATGATTTAGACATGAAGAGTGATGCCATAAGTATATTAGGAGAGCAAGGAATAGTTTACCTGTCAGGTCTATGGAGGAGGGAAGAATTTGTTGCCAAACAAGACAGAGAGAACATTAGGAAATGCAAAATAGAGAACTTTGATTAAAAAGGTTTTGTGCAAACAAAGTCAGTGCAACCAAGATTAGTAGGCAATCAGAAAGCTGTGAAACAATCTTTACAGCCAGTATCTCTGATAAAGACCTCATTTCTACAATATATAGAAAACTTAGTCAAATTCATAAAATACAAGTCTTTCCCCACAAGAAATTTTTAGGTGATGAAATTAAAGCTATCTGTAGTCATATGAAAAAAGTTCTAAATCTCTATTGTTTAGAAAAATGTAAATTAAAACAGCTCTGAGGTACCACCTCACATATATCAGATTGGCTAATACGACAAAAGGAAAATGATAAACGTTGGAGAAGATGTGGGAAACTTGGAACTCTCATGCATTGTTGGTGGAGTTGTGAATTGATTCAACCATTCTGGAGAGCAGTTTGAAACTGTGCCCAAAGGGCTATAAAACTTTGCATACCCTTTAATCCAGCAATACCTCTGCTGGGTTTGTATCCCAAAGAGATTATAAAAAATGGAAAAGGACCCACAAGTACAAAAATATTTATAGCAGTTCTTTTTATGGTGGCAAAGATTGGAATTGAGGGGATGTTCATCAGTTGGGGAATGGCTAAACTAGTTGTGGTATATGAATGTAATGGAATACTATTTTGCTATATGAAATGATGAGCAGGCAGACTTCAGAAAAACTTGGAAAGGCTTGCATAAACTGATGCTGAGTGAAGTGAGTAGAACCAGGAGAACATTATACACAGTAACAGTGAAATTGTGTGATGACCAACTTTGATAGACAGCTCATCTCAGCTATATAGTGATCTAAGACAATTCCAAAAGACTCATGATGGAAAATGTTGTCCACATTCAGAGAAAAAACTATGGAGTCTGAATGCAGATCAAAGCATACTATTTTCTCTCTCTCTTTTTAAAAACTTTCTCGTGGTTTTTACCTTTTGTTCTAATTCTTCTTTCACAACATGGCTAATATGGAAATATGTTTAATATCATAGTATATGTATAGTCTATTTCAGATTGCTTGCTGTCTTGGGGAGGGAGGGAGGGAGAAAAATTTGGAACTCAAAATCTTATAAAAGAGAATGTTGAAAACTATTATTACATGTAATTGGAAAAATAAATACTATTGATTGGGGGGGAAGAGCTTTAAAACTATAGAGCACTATTACATATACATAAAGGAGCAGAAGAGAGTCAGAAGAGAGTCAGCTGATCAATGAACAGTTATCAGGTGTCTAGAATGTGCCAGATACTGTGCTAAGCCCTTGACAAGCTCACAATCTAATGAGGGAGAACCCATGCACATAACTAGATACAATAAGTTATATACTGGAAAAACTGAGTTAGGAGAACTGGGTTTTTTTTGTCCAGCTACTTTATGACTTTGGCCAAATCACTTCCTCCTTCTAGGCCTCAGCTTCACATGCTTAAATTGAGAAGACTGAATTAGTTGAGGCTTATGACTCCTTCTGATTCTAAGATCTTATGATGTTCTGTGGTCTCTTCCTAGGCATCGGTGACTGTACTATTCTCTGAAGCATGCTTTAGCTGGAGTTCTCTCAGCAATTCATGGCACACAGCTCCCACTGAATTCCCTAGATACTAGCAGGAGATCCCGACTGTATCCTTCTCCCTTCCACTGCATCAATAATTATAACCCTTTCAGTGGAACCCAAGTCTTTTGAAATAAATAAGGGACCAGATATGACATTCCCCTCTTTTTAAATGTTTACATCTTAATTGCTTTTGCATATATTCACCCTCAGACCACATTGTGCCTTATCAAAGAATGATATATAAAGAGAAAAAACTGAGAAATAGATGTATAGAATGATTTTACAAATATATATGTGTACACATATACATATATTTGTGTCTAGTGGCAGCCATCTCTAGGGCAAGGGGAGAAAAAAGGGAAAAATAAATCTATGTGATAAGTTAATTATACATTTATTATATGTGTTTATTATATATTTAATATGGTCTCTAAGCTGCAAATAATAGATTTGCAGTTTCATGTGTAATTAGCTTTTAAAAATTCTACTGTGTTATGGAGATGTTTGTTTTATTTTATAAATTAAAAATAAAATAAAGTAAAATGATGATAGACTCCCAGATCTTTCAGAGTTTTACTCTGCTCTGGGCTATAGTAGTGCCCACAGCACTGATCTTTTTGGCAAATAGGACAAGTGAAAAATCATCCCAACCCTTATGATCCTTTTAACCTCTTGCCAGAGCCACAACTAAAATCGTTTTAACTGGAACAAAAATAGTTGCCCCCCACTCCCCCGACACAGACACTCTCCCCCAGAGCAGAGGACAAGTTATAGTCCAATGGGAGTGGGGATCATAGTACCATGATCTGTGCAGACAACAGTTTGCTCCAGAGAAATCATTCCATTCTGCTGTTCTGTTTGGTTCCAACACCATTGAACAAGATGCCCCATGCCAGGTACCCCTGTTCTCCTCTGCCTCCTTTCCTGCTTCCTTTTCTGTGTTGTCTCCCCCATTATACACCCCCAATTAGAGTGTGTGCTTCTTGAAGGCAGAGACTTTTTTTATTAATTGTATTCACAGTGCTTAGCACAGTGCCTGGCACAGAGTTGGTGCTTAACAAATGCTTATTGGAATTGGAATTGATGAGTAGGATAGTGCTGGGAGGCAGGGAGGCACTTCCCCAGAGAGTCTGACTGGTGTACTTGCAGGAATCATGGGGCAGTCCCAGGAGATGGGCACAGTAATGGGAGCCTGAGAATGGAAGCTTTGTCATGTATAAGGGAGTACGGTAGTGCCAACAGTGTGGAGGACAGCATGCAGTAGTAGCACAATGGTCTCCAAACTTTAGAACTAGACGTCAGTGCCCAGAGGCAAAACACCAATCACTCTTCTGGCTGTGCTTTTGGAATTAGGTGTCCCCTTTCTGAGGCCCATCCCAGTGGTCCCAGGACTGTCAAGGCATTCTAGTCTTCAGTTTACTTTGCTCCCTCTCTCCTCCCTTCCACCCTTCTTTTCTGTCTCTCTCTTTTTCTGTGCCACTCTGTCTCTCTCTAATATTTGGAAATTTAAATAAAGTAATTAAGTATTGTCTAAAAATGATAACTACAATTAAGAAAATTCTATTTTTTTCCTTATGTTTTCCCTGGAGTAACAACCAGAAGGTATTACATGTATGTGTGTGAATGTGTGTGTGTATACACATATAATATACACACAAACACACACAGAGACACATATACAAAAATGCATATACATTCATATATATATATACATATACATACATACACACACATATATATCATACATACATACATATATATATCTACACCCACACACATATATAGGGGGTATCTATGTATATATTTGTGCTGTGCTTTTTTCAGCTATGTTCCCTGTACAAAATGAACTAGTTATACTGTGGGTTATTCATTGCTTGTGTGTAGACATAGCCCATGGCTATAAACTCTGGCTAGCAATACATTCTGCCAAGTGACTATCTCTGTATCCATTCACACTTTCTATATAAGTCATTAAGACCATCTTTGAACGGGAATTCTAAAATTACCTATTCATAGTCTGCTGCTTACTATTTTATTTGCAATCCATGGCCTAAAGCATTCACATGGACTTGTTTGATATCTTGGAGGCTTTTCAAATAGTTAACAGCTCCTGTTTTTACCCAGATTCATTCATTCTCTTTGTCTCTCTCTGTGTTTCTCTCTCTGTCTCTCTTTGTCTATCTCTCAGTCTCGGTATCTCTCTCTGTCTCTCTCTCCCCACTCACGTAATCTAGCTTGATTCAGTGGCCCCAGGAGCATTAGATTTCACTCTCAAACAAGCCAAGTGTTCCTACCAACAAGTGAACATCAAATATTATCCAGAAGGCCATTCCTGCCTTCAAGAAGCTGACAGTCTATAAAGAGAAATAACATTTACACATATAAGGATTTATGCAAAGTAATCTGAGGGGGTACTAGTAGCTGAGGTAATCTGGAAAGACTTTGAGCAAGAGGTGGCAGTGAAGCTAGACTTTGGAGGAAAACATATATTCTAAGACTTGGAAGTAAGGAGTGCATTTTAGACCTATGGGAATAGCCCATCGAGACTGGAGATAAAACTTAATATATTAGTAACAGCAAGAAAGCCAGTTTGACTAGACCATAAAATGTATGAAAGGTGTAATGGGCTAATAGAGGTAGGCTAGAACCCTATTGTTAAGGGCCTTTAATTCCAAAAAGAATTTGTATTCTCTTGGAGAGGTGTTTTATGAGAAGGGGAAAGGAAGAGAGGGGGAGGTAGAGTGGAAGGACATGGTTAGCTCTAGGCTTTAGGAACATCACTTTGGCAGTTGTGTGGAGGATGGTCTGGAGCTGAGGAGCCCATTTAGGAGGCTACTATAGTAATCCAGGAAAAAAGCAATGAGATTCTGAAGTAGCAGTGTTCTTGTGAGTGGAAAAGAGGAGACAGATGCTATCAATGTTTTTAGAGGCAGAATTGATGGGTCTTGGCAACAGACCAAGATAAAAAAGAGCAGAGGTTAACAGGTTGTAAATCTGAGTGCCTGGAAGAATGATGGCACCCAGTGCAGAAACAGAGAAGCTATGAAGAGAGGTAGCCCTGAGGGTGAGGGAAGGAGCTGATGTTGCCAATTCAGCAAAAACAGCAAATGCTCATGTTCCCAACAGGGACTTAAACACCTATGTGTTCATTTGCTATTTCTTGATCAAGAAATCAAATTTGTGAGAATGAAAGTAGAGAGGTTTAACTGATTTTATTTTTTCAAACACATTATTTTTTCTAATTACATATAAGAATAATTTTTAACATTCTTTTAAAAAAAATTTTGAGTTTAAAATTCTCTTTCCTCTCCTCCTTACTCCCTCCTTGAGGATCACTGAATGGGTGTTGCCTCAGACAAACTGAGACCTGGGAAAGACCTTAGCTAAAAGAGGCCAAGGTCTCCCACTTGTGATGTTAATGGGAGTTGAAGATCTACCCTGCACATTAATAGGCCTCATGTGGAGACAAACTAGAGAAGCTTGATAAGAGAAGGCTTGCTTTTTAGGAAGGCCCACACCTTTTGTTACTTTGCAATTAGGCAGTGGGTCACAAGGGTTGTGAAGCCCTCTGACCCTGAAGAAATACACACACACACACACACACACACACACACACACACACACACACTCTCTCTCTCTCTCTCTCTCTCTCTCTCTCTTTTTCTCTCTGAGGTTAGCAGTTTTCTTTGGGGCTCACTCGTTGGCAGAGTGTTCATGTGATTTGACCAGATGAAACCCTGGGTAGCTGTTGAAAAACCCAGATGTTGGTGCTTCTCTTTCTGGTAACTATGTATGTATTGCCTTGGTCAGACAGTTGGATCTGTCTGTTGATCTGTGCTAATTTCTCAGACAGTTAGAAGCCCTGTCGGTGTTTTTTTTCCTCTGCTTGTATTTTCTCTATTTTCTTTGTTTAGATTTTCTCTGAAGTTCAGGGTGCTGATTTTTCCCCTGAACTAATGAATGTAATTAAAAAAAGATTGACCCCTTAAACAGCTATCTTTCCTAGTAAAGCAGATCTAAGAACCTGTGCTAGCAGCCATCCTGGGTATGCCAGTATGGTTGCTGCTGCATCATTGCATCTGAGATCATCTCCAGTCATCTTGAGCTACATCTTGCCACTGTATTCAGGTGACCTTGGAAGAGAGAGTGAGGTTGATGACTTTGCAAAGCCCTGCTTCACTTAAATCCAGTTTACCTACAAGTTAAGACATCACCCTCCTGACGTCATTGGTCCTCTTTGAGAACAAAGGACAAACAATTCCCTGAGATGGCAAACAAATTAATATAGATTATACATGTGAAGTCATGCAAAACATATTTCCATATTAGTCATGTTGTAAAAGAAAACACAGACCACTTCCTACAAAAATACCCAAGAAAAATAAGGAAAATTAAAAAAAAAAACCTACTATGCCCCAATGTACATTCAGACTTCATTAGTTCTTTCTCTGGAGGTAGAAAATATTTTTCATGATAAGCCCTTTGTAGTTGCCTTTGGTCATTATATTGCTTCAAATAGCTAAATCATTCATAATTGATCATCCTTACAATATTGTTGTTACTGTGTATAATGTTCTCCTGGTTCTGTTCACTTCACTTTGTATCAGTTCATGTAAGTCTTGCCAGGTTTTTCTGAAATCATCCTGCTCATCATTTCTTACAGTCTAGTAGTCTTCCCTCACAATCGTATACCACAATTTGTTACCCATTCCCCAGTTGATGGACATCCCCTCAATTTCCAGTTCTTTGTTACCACAAAAAGAGTGGCTGTAAATATTTTTGTACATATAAGTCTTTTCCTTTAACATTTTTTTTTATCTTTTTGGAACACAAATCTAGGGTATTGCTCAATCAAAGGGTATGCTCAGTTTTATAGCCCTTTGGGAGTAGTTCCAAATTGCTCTTCAGAATGATTGGATCAGGTTGCAATTCCACCAACAGTGTATTATTGTTCCAATTTTTCCACATCTCCTCCACCATTTGTAATTTTCGTTTTCTGTCATATTAGCCAATCAGATAGGTGTGAGGTGGTACCTCAGAGTTGTTTTAATTTGCATTTATCTAATCACTACTGACTACAGCACTTTTTCTTATGACTATAGGTAGCTTTGATTTCTTTGTCTGAAACATGCCTGTGCATATCCTTTTAAGTGATTTTAAAAAGCAGGTCTATTTTGCAGAGATTAGATTTAAGGCAGCTGTGTGGAACAGTGGATGGAACACTGGCTCTAGAGTCAGGATATGGCCTCAGACTCTAGCTTTCTGACTGCTGTCTGCCTCAGTTTCCCTATCTGTAAAATGGGGAAAATAGTAGTACTAGCCTTGCCAGGATAAAATGAGATATTATTTATAAAGCACTTTGTAATCCTTGAAATGCTGTGTAAATGCTAGCTTTTATTATTGTTAATTCCACCAGTAGCAAAGTAACAAGGAAGTAGGGCCTAAAGAAAGCTAGCTACTCATACCCAGGGGATCACTTTAGCTTGATTGCATTAGTTGGTAATTTATCTGCAAGACTAATATCTAAAACTCTAACTGTTAATACTGTAAGCTGGAAATTAGTACATTTGCTATCTTATAATTGACTCTTGGTCAATTAAACTCCATTTCCTCATCTGTAGAAAGAGAATTAGGCTACATTATATTGAAGGCCCTTTCCAGACCCACAGTCAATGAGTCAATGAGTCTATAAACTTGACCTTTTCCATGGCTCAAGTGACAAATGTGATAAGAAAGGTGATTTCAGTGTACAAATAGTCTGAGTGGCTCACAAGTTCTATGCCCTTCCATATATAAGTGATTGATTTTCAGGTCCTTTCTTTGCTGAGTTTTTCTGTGTTTTTTTCCCTGCTGACTTTCACCTTCTACTTGTCTCCTACTTTCTCATCTGACCTCATCAGATCTCACATCTTTGTCAACCTGCTCCTTCCCCCAGTCTATGAACTACAATGCTGATGGCTCCCCCAGCTTTGGACCCTTTCCTCTCCACTTCAACCTCACTGATATAGCCCAAGAGCTAACCTTGACCTATTCCAGGCTTTAGCGTAGGGGTGGGGAACCTGCAGCCTCAAGGCCACATGTGGTTATCTAGTGCAGCCCTTTAACTGAATCTGAGCTTCACAGAACAAATCCCCTTAATAAAAGGATTTGTCCTGTAAAAGCTTGACTCAGTCAAAAGACAGAACCCAAGAACCTAGAAGGTCACTTGTGGCCTTGAGGTCACAGGTTCTCCACCCCTGCTCTAGGCTGTTAACCCTTTACCTCCCTGCTTACCCTTTCTGGTTGCAATGGAAGTATAAACTGATATTTTTTTTTTGCAGTACCATTTAAGGAAGGCAATGCAACCATATGTGCTTTTACTTTTTATCTCCATTCTTTAAATAATAGGCTTTCATTTAACATTTCATTTTCTTTTCACTCAGATTTAGGTACCATCTGTGGTCCAGATATCAACTTTCTGAGGATGAATTTTCTGTGTTCCTTTAAAGCCCCAGCAATGTCTTCAATATTGGGTGATGCTCTAGTTATTGCTGCTATCATCAAACATTTAGCCATCATCACCTTTAGAAATGTGTTTGTGTATAGAGACTAATCATAAAAGATATTTCCTGTCTTCCTGTACCTTATGGAATAGGGCCAGCTGCCTTTAATGAGAGTTTAAATGTTGAATCTCTCTGGAATCACTGCAGGTGACAAGGCAAGGCAGCTACTGATCAACAGAGAAAAAATTCCCAGGGGTCCTTGGACCGTTACTGAGATCTTGGCAGGTAGAGCGAAAACTTGGGAAATAAAAAGAATCCACATGAAGGGGGTGGTACTATGTTGGGGTGGGAAGAAAGGAGTTAATTAAGAGTGTATAGACTGTTCCCAAATGCCAGTGGAAGGGATTAGCAAGCTATAGATTGCAGTTGGAATGGAGAGTCAGAGGGGATTCACGGACTGGTACTATCATGATAGTTTGACAATTACAAATTCCCCACCCCTGGGCCACGCTTGAGGACCTAGAGGACCACATATGGCCTCGAGGTTGCAGGTTCCCTCCCCCTGTTTTAGGGGAACCCTGATGACCCTGTTACTGAGCTGAGAGGGTTAAGCAGATTACATCTTGCACCAAGAGGTTAACCATGCTCCACCTGTGCTACAGAGGGCCAGGTTTGGGGGGCAATCAATAGCTTCTCCATGTCTGTACACAAACTGAGGACAGTTTCCCTTACCTCTGTAAGTTTTTCTCAGGAGCTTTTTATCCTATTACACACCCTGGGAGGTAGAAAGTCTGCACCTGTTCTGATGGGGGGAAGAATGACGTGTAATGGGGCAAAGAAATATTGTATTTGACTTCTTTTCTATTTACACTGGTTTTTTTTTAATCTCTTAATTAAATGTTTTCCCTCCTAGAGAGAAGGAGCTATTAAATTTCTGTTTTGTATCCACAGTGCCTAGCATGGTGGATGGCATATGTTGAAGTAAGTGCTTATTAAATACTTGATGAGTCGAACTCTTAATTGTATTTGGATTGGTGGCTCCTAAATGGTTTAGTTAGGGTTAGAGTTATAGAGCATTGTGCTGGATGGGGGCTAATACCAAGAATAATAGATGGATAATATTAAGCTACCATTTCTGTAGCATTTTAAGGATTGCAAGCACTTTACATATATCTCATATCAGCTTCATGGCAATCCTGGGAGGTAGGTTATTAATACCCCCATTTTACAGATGAGGAAATGAAAGGCTGACAGACATTAAGTGACTTGTCCAGGGTCCCAAATCTGGAAAATGTCTTTTAAAGTCTTGTCTTCTTTAACTTCGGCATTCTATCTCTGTCCGGCATTCTAACACCCAAGACATCTATAATACACCTGTGGAAAGTATAAAGAGGCTCCAGAAGTAGAGTTCTTAGTTTCCAGGGGCCCATGTTACAACCGTTGGATCATATGAAACAGAACACTAATGAATTTCACAAATCAAACCACTGTTGCAGCTTGAGAGTTTAATGTTGAGCAGCTTGAAAAAGTTGCATTCTCTTTTTATCCTAGCTTGCTATCACAGAGTGAATTAAGCCTTCTGATTCATAGCATGTAAATGGATTCAGAAAAAAGCCATTTGGCAGAATGCAATGCAATGTGCCATATTATCCTCCAATATGGGCTGTGTCTTCACAAGAGAGATGAAGGGCCAACTGCATAGCTGCTCATTCCTTTCGCACATTTTAACAATCAAGAAGTATGGCAGCCAAGTGATTCAGTCCCAGCAACCGGGATGGGTTTTGAGCATAGGTGAGATGATGGGTATCAGCTGTGCTGTGGTCTGGGTCAATGGCTGTGTATGATCCAGGACATTGTATCAGAATTTCTTTATTCCCCTTAACTATTCTTACTGCTGCTTCAGGCACGCCTGCTACCTGTAAACTCAAATTGACCTCAGCTTGCATGAAACACTTCAAATGCAGTTTGGTCAAGAAGCCAAAATGCTGGGAATAGTAAGCCCCAAATTAGCATCACATAACTGGAAAAATCATCATCATCCACATTTCAATAGTACATTAGGGTCTGCAAAGTACTTTTCTGCTAACAGTTCTCTAAAGAGGGTGATGAACATATCCCCATTTTACAGACTAGGAAACTGAGGCTTTAGGAAGTTGTGATTTAGAATCATAGAATGTTAGCCATTTTGATGCCTCACTGGCCCAAACCTCTCATTTTACAGTTGAAGAACCTGAATTTCAGAGCGGTTAAGTGATTTGCCTAAGGTCATGTACCTACATAGCACAAGAACTTACATCTGAATTAGAATTGGCAGATCTCTTGACTCTAGAGCCAGTGCTCTAGAATTTGGAGTGCATTTTGCCAAGTGTATACACTGTCCTCCATAACATCCAACTTGCTGTTACCACCTCGTACAGTATTGATAAATAAGATATGTGTGTAGGATCCACTAGACACAAAGAGACTCAAGAACAGAGAAGAGAAATAGTATCCCTCCTTTCCATGCTTAGTGCATGCTAGCACTAAGCTAGCAGCTAGGTCATGGACTACGGGCAGAGGTTCTGCTTTTTGGTTGTGGCAGATGAGCTCCTTAAGACCCTCATTGTCACCAAGAGTAAATTGGATGTACCAGATGAGATAAAAAAGATGGGAATGTTGATTTTTTTTCTGAGTAATTGAAAAACAGCTTTGTTGTTCAATAGGACTTTTAGATATTTACCTAGTATTACATTGTGTTAGGGCAGCTAGGTGGTGAGGTGTGTAGCGTGTCTGTCCTGGAATCAGGAAGACTCATCTTCCCGAGTTCAAATGTGACCTCAGGCACCTAGGCAAGTCACTTAACTCTGGTTTCCTCAGTTTCCTCTTCTATAAAAATGAGCTGGAGAAGGAAATGTCAAACCACTCTAGCATCCTTGCCAAGAAAATCCCAAATGGGGTCGCAAAGAGTCAGACCCAACTGAAAAGTTTCAACAACAACAACGACATAGTTAATGAATTGCAACCATAGTAATAATAAAAATATATCAGATTTGCAGTCAGAAAGACCTGGATTCAGATTCCAATTCACTCTAACCTGTGAGTAAGCCAGTGGTGGGCTGAGATGAGTTTTGAGATCTCTTCCAGCACTAAATAGTGGGTCATTCAACTTTCTCCAATTTAAATTGCTTATGATTTATTTTCCTATGCAATTACTCCAGTTTATGCATTGGAGACATTCTGCACTAAAGTTTAATATTCTGGATAGGAAACAAAAGGTACGGCAGGGTATGAAGGATGCAATTTATATGTGTAATACGTCTGTAGCTGAAGATGAAAGAAGCCTGTGTTCTCAGCTTTACACATTGTGCTCAGGGCTGCACTCTAGCTTCTGCCCACGTTTCTATAGATGTGTGCTTGCCAGAAGGACATAATGATCTGTGCTTGGTCCTGTTAAAGAGTTTTGAGAGCTAAAAGATATAGGGCAATGTGGGATTTATCTGAAATGGGAGAAGAATAATCATATTTCTGCTTTAAAAAAATTGCCAGCACTTTGGGAGCCCTAGTAAAAAGGCAGCCATAAGCAAACGCAGACTCTTTGAAAAGACATTCTGTTATATGCCTTGGAGGCCTCAGTTAAATTCAACAAGGAATGCCACACACTGTGTTGGATGCTGAGAGTACGAAGACAAAACCAGAGGTGTCTCCTACCCTCTAGGAACATATATTTTATTGAAATAATTCTAAGCAGTTGGATGGCATTGTGTCTGGAGTACTAGAGTTGGAGTGCAGAAGACTTGAGTTTGAATCCTACTTCAGACACTTGTCTGTGTAATGTGAGGCATGTCACTTAACTTTTCTCAGTTTCAGTATCCTCATCTGTAAAATGGGGACACTAATAGTATTTACCTCATGAGGTGGTTGTAAAGATCGAATGATATAATATATGGAAATCATTTCACAAACCCTAAAGTGCTATCTAAAGCTGGTGGTGTGATTATTTTTATTACGCTTTCATTCATTTGTACATTTTTGTGGGGTTTTGGAGGGAAAGTTTAACATGGAAGTAGCCAGTAGTGAGCCACAGCGGCCTACCTACTGCCTCTGGGATTGGCCTTGTTCATCCTGCTTTAGAGAAGTCACCTCATTCAAGGCATAAGGCTTTTTGCTACAAAATTTGTTTCAGAATTTAAAAATTAACCATTATTAAACATGCATATTTAAATATACAAACAAGAATAACAAAAATATATATAATTAGCCATGCCTTGTTATACATAGTTCATTTTAAAATTTATTAACTTTAATAGAGTTGTTCTATTTCTCTCTTCTACTTTTGAATTTTTTTCCTTTTCTGTGTATTTTCCTATGCTTTACTTCAATTAATTTTGCTTGATCCCGACTTACGATTTTATTAGTGCTGGGATTTCTCAGTGTGAAAACTTTTCACAAATGGCAGATAGCCAATTAATTCATCTCATCAGCTTATGGCCTTAGGAGTTTGCCAGGGACACTAAGTGATTAAGGGCCCTACCTAAAGTCCCATAGCTGATAATGAGGCAAAAGCAGGACTTGAAACCACATCTTCCTGATGCCAAAGCTGGTTCACTATCAATTAAGCCATACTACCTTTTGTTTTTATCATCAGTATTACTTGTTACTTATAATTATTATCATCATTGCTGACATAGTTCTAGTCCATGGGTATATGGTTATTCAGTTTATATCACTTTATATAAGCTTTCCCACATCTCTTGTATTTTTCATATTCATCATTTCTTGTGGCATAATAATATTCCATTGTTTCCAGATTTTTGCAATTTTAAAGGATATTGTAAGGAATCTTTTTATGTAGTTAAGTGGGACTTTTCTATATTTTTTCATGCTCTTAAAATAACCCCAGATCAAGTAATTGAGAATGCAGTTCACCCATATACGTCATTCAATATCAGCAACTACCAACTCATATGATTCCTCTCACATCTGTAGAAAATCTTTATGAGGATCATCTATATGTGAACTGAGGATATCTTTGATGAGAGTGTTTGTAGGGAACATACGGAATTTTCCACAGGATATTAAAAATGGAACACAACAACATAACCATCTACTAATGGATTGAAATGTAGAAAGTCTGAGAGCTCATTGTGCTTACTGCTTGTTGAGTGAGAAAAATCATTCTACTCAGTGAAAAAAAATGCCGCCTTATTGGCCTCTTTCCAGCAAATGGTCTGTTTTCTATGTATCAAAATCATTAAGGATTCTTTGACAAAAGAAGTGACTGCTTAATAACCTTCAGATAATAGACATCACGTGGAACATAAAACAGGGAGATATATCTCGATGAAAGTATTGACTGCTGTAATAGAAGGAATCCAGGTCAAAGTCTGGGACAAGAAGGGATTCCCTGGGGATGGTGATATCTTCCAGTTACTTCTGTTTGTGAATGATAATATCTTTACACAAAATATGAAGATATTGAAGAGCCTTGTGAAAAGATTTGTAATTATTCAAAGGAGCTTTGTCTGACTATCTGCAAAGGAAAGACCAAATGGAAGAAGAATGTCTTTTGCCCAGATTTCACTATATTTCTGAATAGACATCCCATAGACTTTGTTCAACAATATATCCTTGTGGTACAGTCAGTACAGATGGACAATAAGTGGAGTCCAAATTGGAAAGGGAGAAGACAAGCTGTATTGTTTTCAAGAAATTGCAAAGCACTTTTATTGACCCCAAGCTTCCCAAAATATCCACGTCTCATTTTTTTTTAGTGACTAAACCTATTTATTGACGCATATGGCAAATAGCATTCAGAGAAGTTACACAAATTAGAATAAACTAGAAAATATATACAGTGAATGAACTCTTTTTTCAGTCATAAGTGACTATTTTTTAAAATTAACTTTTATGTTTATTTTTAGTCTACATATTTCATTTCCACAAGATTTTGAGTTACAAATTTTTCCCCATCTTTCCCCTAGCCACCACCCCAAAACAGTGATCCCACTGTATACCCCCTCCCCTAATCTGCTGTCTCCTATATCCTCTCCCCAACAGCCTTTGACTTTCCATTAGGGCAAGATGAATCTCCACACTCTAGTGCCTGTATATCTTATTTCTCAGTTGCATGTAAATAATAATAATAATTTTTTTTAAACATTTGATTTTAAAACTTTGAGTTCCAGATTCTTTCCCTTCCTCCCTCATCACCCACCTTTACTGGGACAATAAGCAATTCAATATAGGTTGTATATGTGTAGTTATGCAAAACATTTCCATAGTAGATATGTTGTGAAAAGACTGACTTTATTTCCCTCCATCCTATCCTGCCCCCCACTTGTTCTATTCTCTACTTTGTCCCTTTACAAAAGTGTGTGCTTCTAACTACCCTCCCCCCCAACCTGCCATTCCCTCCATTATTCCCTCTTTCATCTCCTTCTCCTCTATTCTCCTGTAGGGCAAGATATCCAATTTAGTGAGTGTATGTCATTCCCTCCCTAAGCCAAATTCAGTGAGAGTAAATTTGACCTCCTCCCTTTTGCTTTCCTATTCTTCCCCTCCATTGTGTAACAGTTATCTCTTGCCTCTTCTATGTGAGATAATTTACCCCATTCTGTCTCTCCCCATCTCCTCTCATT
>CM053581.1:483769715-483790978 GCA_028627135.1 Pseudochirops cupreus
TATATATATATATATATATATATATATATATATATATATATATATACAATAATAATAATTATTATTATTAACTACATCCAACTGGAACTTAAGATACACAGGCACTGTGGTAGGGAGATCCATCCTGCCCTACTGGAAAGTGAGAGGGGCGATGGGGGAGGGCATAGCAGAGAATAGATTAGGAGAGGGGTTATACAATGGGATGGCTGTTTTGGAGTAGTGGGTAGGGGAAAGATGGGGAGAAAATTTGTAACTCAGAATCTCATAGAAATGAATGATGTAAACTAAAATAAATAAAAGTTAAAAAAAAACAATCCTTATACTGAGAAAAGTTTCATAACTTACAATTATCGTTTTTCCATGTAGGCATGTAAATAGTTCAACTTTGATAAGTTCATTACGATTTCTTTTCCCTGTTTACCTTTTCATGCTTCTTGTATATGAATGTCAGATTTTCTATTCAGCTCTGTTTTTTTCATCAAAAATGCTTGAAAGTCTTCCACCATATTTTTCCCTGAAACATTTTCCTCAGTTTTTCTGGATAGGTGATTCTTGGTTTTAATCCTAGCTCCTTTGACCTCTGGAATATCATATTCCAAGCCCTTTGATTCCTTAATGTAGAAGCTACTAGATCCCATGTTATCCCAATTGTGTTTCCACAATACTCAAATTGTTTCTTCTTGGCAGCTTGTAATATTTTCTCCTTGATCTGGAAACTCTGGAACCTGGCTATAACATTCCTAGGAGTTTTCTTTTTGGGATCTTTTTCAAGAGGTGATTGGTGAATTCTTTCAAGTTCCATTTTGTCCCCTGGTTCTAAAATATCAGGGCAATTTTCCTTGAGAATTTCTTGAAGGATGATTTCTAGGTTCTTTTTTTGATCATGGCTTTCAGGTAGCCCAATAATTTTTAAATTGTCTCTTTTGGATCTCTTTTCCAGGTTCGTGGTTTTTCCAATGAGATGTTTCACATTGCCTTCTATTTTGTCATTTGTTTGGATCTGTTTAATAATATCTTGACTTCTCATAGAGTCATTAGCTTCCATTTGCTCCAATCTAATTCTGAAGGAATTATTCTCTTCAGTGAGCTTTTGAAATTCTTTTTTCCATCTGGCAAATTTGGCTTTTTAAGGCATTCTTCTCCTCATTGGCTTTTGGACCTCTTTTGCCATTTGAGTCAGTCTATTTTTTAAGGTGTTATTTTCTTCAGTCAGGTTTTTGACTCTCTTTTCATGATTTTCTTTCATCATTCTCATTTCTCTTCCCAATTTTTCCTCCACTTGTCTTACTTGATTTTAAAAATCCTTCTTGATCTCCTTCATGGCCTGTAACCAGTTCATATTTTTCTTGGCAGCTTTTGGTGCAGGAGTTCTGACTGTGTTGTCTTCCTCCTGTCCTGTGCTTTGATCCTTTTTGTCCCCAAAAAAGAAATCTAAAGTTGGATTTCTGTGCTTGCTTTGCTTCCTTTTCTTGCTCACATTGCCACTCAATTTACTTGACTTTTGAGCTCTTTGCCACAGTAAAACTCTGCTTCCAGAGGGGGGAACTTTGTCTGAAATTGCTGGGGTTTTTGCAGCTGCTGGAGCTATTAGGAGGGCACCTTCTCTATAGCCCTCACCAACTTTAGCTTGCTGGTCACACACCTCAGGACCACCACCCAACACCGTGGTCTAGATCCAGGCAGAGTAAGCCAAGAGCTCTTAGCCTCTAAATGGTCACTTCCCCCCTACAATTGGCAGGCTGGAGGCTGGGAGCTCTAAAGGAGCCATGTGGAGATGGTGGCCACCTCCATTCCCCCTCCTAACCCCCCCCGCCACATCCAGTAGAGTTCCACCAATCTTTTACTTTGTCTTTGGCATTTATGGGTCGATACGTTTGGAAATCACCACATCTGCTGGTGATCCACTCTCCCAAATGCTCCAGCTGCTGCTGGTTGGGGTACTCTGGGGTAAAACTGAGGGCTCACATGGGACTGCCCGCAGCTCCCAGCAGGCTATGATAGACCCTTCCTGCTGACCTGCCTGGCTGCCTTCAGTGGGAGATTTGTTTCTCTCTGTCTCTTTGTGGTTTCTGTAGGTCTAAAATTTGTTTAGAGTCATATTTTATAGGTATTTGAGGTGGTTATGGGGGGAGCTTATGGAGTTTTCCTGCTTATATGCCGACATGTTGGCTCTGCCCCATTTTTTCCATATATATATATATAACTATATGCTGTATACAAATATAAATATTTGCTATGCAGGAAGACCTAAGACATCACTGCCTCTGAATGCTTAAAGATGAACATCACTCAAAGAGCAAAGGGAAGGTACGTGGTCAGCATTAGCAGGCTCCAATACAGGAAGTCCAACAAAGAACAAGTAAATGATGTCATCAAGAAAGTTTATACCAGAAAGAGAAGATGGTGTGGTCATGTGATTTGACAGAGATATGGCACATGGATGACCATAGTGTTCCAATGGTATTTTCATGATGTTGGAGGAAAGGAAGGCCTTCAGCAGACTGGATAGACTCCTAGTGTCAGAGCATGACCTCTGATGTCCCCTCCATTTCTGGGGTGGGTTGTGATGTATATCATTGGAGGAAAAGCTCAAATTGATGGGATCATAAATTCATTTGGGAATATTACTCATAAAACAGCCAAGTTTCCATGTAGACACCCAGCTCTGCTTTTATCTCCTTAGCTAGGGTCAAAGAACTCCTATGAAGTACTCCCCTGTTTGTGGTATTTTCCATCACATACATTCCATCACACCAAATTCATGTCCTCAAGAAGCTTTCAGGTTTTCTTCTATTAACATGTTCCTTTTTCTACTGGATGACAGCACAGTGTAGAGTAGTGAAGCCAGTAGTCAAGATTTCCTGCCTTAAAATTCTGCTTCTGGCACTGCGAGCTATATGACCACGGGCAAAATCACTTACCCTCTCTCGACCTCCATTTCCCCATTTGTAAAGTGGGTATAATAATACCTACATCACTGTCTCAAATGAGATAATGTCTGTAAAGTGGTTTGTGTACTTAGAAATGTTATATAAATGTAGCTTATTATTGCATCCATTATACAGTGTTACTGAGGCAACTGTCATAAGGAAAGGATGTTCTATTGAAAGTAAAATGTATAAATATTTGTTAAAAATGAAGATGGTTTATTATAGCATTTCTTTCAAAGTTATAATAGTCTATGCATATGTATTACTAAAATATTTTGAATAGCAATAATTATTTGTGGTACTTGTGTGTTTAAACAGGAGTTCACTGATGTATCGGTAGCCTAGGACATATTTGAATTATCTTTCCAGTTGGAATTTAGGAGAGTAATGTATTATAACAGAATGTAAATTTGAACTTAACTAGTCATAGGCCTGTTGTATGACCTTGAGCATGTCACATAAATTTTTCTCTATCAATTTACTTTCTCAAATTGAAGAATTAGAGTCATTATTACTTTCTGTTGCTGTCCAGTCATTCAGTTGTGTCTCTTTTTGAACTCTGGGTCCTTCTATCCTCCACTATCTCTTAAAGTCTGTTCAATTTCATGTGTGTTTCCATGATACTATCAATCTATCTCATCCCTTGCCATCCCCTTTTCCTTTTGCCTTCAGTCTTTCCCAACATCAATCTTTGCCAATGAATCCTGTCTTCTCATTAGGTAGCCAAAGTATTTAAGCTTCAGTTTCAGCAATAGACTTTCTAGCTAATAGCCTGAATTATTTTAAGTATTGACTGATTTGACCTACTTATTGTCCAAGGTGCTGTCAAAACCCTTCTCCAGCACCACAATTAATTCTGTGGCCCTCAGCTTTCCTTATAAACCAACTCTCACAGCCCTACACTGCTACTGGAAAATCTCTAACTTTGACTATACAGACCTTTGTCAACAAGGATGTCTCTGCTTTTTAGTATGCTGTCCAGATTTGCCATAGATTTCCTTGTAAGGAACAAGCATCTTTTGATTTCTTGTCTGCAGTGCTCTTTGAGTCCAAGAATATAAAATCTGACACTGCTTCCTTTTCTTCTCCCTCTGTTTGCCAGGAAGAGATGGGGCCAAGATCTTTGTTTTTCATGATTACTTAGTACCATAGTTTTAGAGCTGGAAGGGACCTCTAGGGTCACCTAATAAAACCATTTCAGTTAGTCAGTCAACAAATTAAGGGCTTACTAGGCATCATGACTGTGCCTATGATTTTAGCATATTATTTTACAATTGAGGAAACTGAGACCCAGGGAGATGAATGATTTACCCAGGGTAATACAGGTAGTAAGTGACAGAGCTTGGATTCAAATTCATGTCCTCAAATTCCAAATCCAGTCCTCTTTTCACTCTATTATGCTGCTTGTAATGAATTAACATGGGGTAATTGGGCCATTCAGCACTTTGAGAATACTGAATGACACAGATAGGCAAACAATATTATCTTCTAATTTTTTATTATGTTTTAGGCCTTTCCATTTGTCTTGAGATTGTCTCCATAAATATTAATTAGATAAATTACCGTCTTGGATCTCTGATGAAATTGCTCCTGATTTAATATTGGGTCTGTTGACCGCTTGCTATCTGTTATTACTACATTCATTATTGGCACACATATCCCCTTGGGCTTCCCACAAAGCTATGTCTTTACCTTCTGTTGTTCATCTGCTTGCACATTTTTATTGAATAATTGTAGAAAATGATGATTTAACTGTCACTCAAATCTCTTCAGGCAACCTTTCCGAGACAGCTATTCAAATGGAATTTCAAGCTTTCCATGTTCATTCATGTTCAGGAGGTAGTCCCACAGCTCTGATAAATCATAGACTCATAAGTTTTTGACTCATATCAGATCATGCTCAACTTCTGGATGACCTTGGAAAATGCTCTCTACCTGTTTTATCCTTGGGCAAGTCTGCCAACCTCCCTACCCACTACTTTCTACATCCACAAAATAGGCTGTTGGATTAGATGACCTCTGAGACCCCTTCCCACTCTAATATCATGATCCTTGTGCTGTTTATACTTAATACAGAGTCAAGTGAAGAACTGAGTCAGAGAGTACTTCCTTTCCCAGTAGGAGTTGTTAGGTTGCTATGATGGTCTGACTCATTTTGTTCAATGAGTGTTACCTGGAGAATTGGTGCCAATAGATGGTGATACAAAAAAAAGGATAAATTGATTTATTTTATATATTCCACTCTGTCCTTGTATTTTCTAATTTGTCCCTTTTTCTTCACTAACTGTGACCACCTCCTTAGTTCAAGCTTTGATCACCTTTTTTGGACCATTGCAATATCTTCCTCATTGATCTCCCAGATTTCAATTCCAATGATGATGATGATGAAGAAAAGGCATCGAGGTGGCACAGTAGATAGAATGCCAGGCCTGGAGTCAGGAAGACCTGAGTTCAAATCCAGTTTCAGATGCTAATTAGTTGTGTGCCTCTGAGCAAGTCACTTAATCTGTTTTCCTCAGTTTCCTCATCAGTAAAATAGGGATAATAATAGTACCTACTTCCCAGGATTGTGTTGATCCAATGAGATAATATATATTGAAGTACCTAGAACAAAATAGGTGCTATATAAATGTTAGCAATGATAATTGCTGATTGCTAGCATTTATACAAATAGAACTTTTAAGATTTGCAAAGCTCTTTACATATGTCCATCTTCCACACAGCTGACAAATTATTTCCCTAAAGCACAGGTAAGACTGTGTTACTGCCTGCTCAAGAAGCTTCAATGGCTCCCTATTGCCTCTAGGATAAAGTCCAAACTTCTCAGTGTGATGTTTAAAGTTCTTCAAGCTTTAAAACCCTATATAAATGTCAGATACTGTTAGGGCCCAGCCTATCTTTTCAGATTTTTAAAAATTTTACTTCTTTGGTATAAATTCTAGCCAAACTGGCCTGATTGCTATTCCTTGTTATGTCTTCCATCCTCTGCTTCTGTGCCTCTAGCTGTGATTCAATCCTTCCTCATTTCAGTCCCCTAGAATCCTTCATTTCCTCAAGGACTCAAATCAAATGCCACTGCCTACATAGATAAAATCTTTCCTTTTCCCTCAAGTTTTTAGTGAGATCTCCTTCTTCAAATAATCATACTTATCCATTTCACATGTTAGAAAATAGAATTCAAGCTCCCCTAGGGAAAGACTGGGTTTTTTTAGTTTTGCCATTGAATCACCAGCACATAGCAGCACACTGTCTCAATAAATATAGATTGAATTGAATACTTTGCATCCCTATGCCAGTATATATTTCTAATTTTAGAATACTGAAAAGAGCATTGGATTTGACTTGTGGTTTTGTTTTGATCTTTGGGTCCATGAGCAAAGCACTTGACCTCTCTGTTTGGGTCTCAGTTTTCTCACGTGTGAAATTATGGGGTTGGACTGAATGATGACCAGCTCTAAATCTTAAGGCTATTAATGCTGTGTACTGTAGCAGGTCTTGGCAGATGCAGTTTAACTTGAGGGATTGAGAACTCTGACTTCATGGATGAGAGTAGGAAAGAAGAACAGCCCCTGTAAGGGGTAAGATAACATAGAATACAAATTCCTTAAGGATAGAGAAGATTTTTCTTATATGTCTGCATCTCTATGATCTGACACAGTTCTGTATACACAGCAGGTACTTAATAAATGATAAATGCTTGGTGAATGGAATGGAACAGAACACAGTGCAGCAGCCCTCAGCCTTCTTCCTGCCCTCACACAGTCACACTGCAGTGGTGTAAATGAAATAATGCAGCTTCTGCATGTTCCTTAACTGCAACCGAGAGCAAAGTGGGCACTTAGGGAAGAAAATAATGATTATAAAACACTTGTAATTATAGAAATATTCACAACTGATGTCTAATATAACAATCATCATACCTCAAGCAAGCAGTGAACATGTTTAGCACATAAAGAAACAAACCCTGTTCTGGTCTAAAAATGAGGTATGAATAACCTCTTCACTCCTTGAGGGCAAGGACTATTTCATTTTTTGTCTTTTTATTTTCAATGGCTTCCAAAGTATCTGGTGTATCATAGGGGCATAATAAATGCTTGTTTATTGATTAATTAGTTCTCTGGAACAATTATTTAACTTTGACTGAGAGCCTTGTAACATTTCCCAGAAAAAATAAATTCTCATTTCTATAATGAAGTCATGTAATCATACCTTTAGTTCTAGAAGGGACCTTTGCCATCATCTAGTTCAGGGGTGGGGAAACAGTAACCTCAAGGCCACATGTAGCCCTCTTGGTTTTCAAGTGTGGCCCTTTGAATCCAGATTTCAGGTAACAAATCCCTTTAATAAAAAGATTTGTTCTGTAAAACTTGGACTCAGTCAAAAGGCCACACCCAAGGACCTAGAAGACCACAGGTTCCCCATCCCCTATTCTAGTCCAAACTCAACATTGTTGAAAAATATTTTAATTGGCATCTTTTGTTTTGTATCAACTATCTTTCCCAATACAACCCTTGACCCAGTCCTACCATGGAACTATTCCTCATAGCAAAGAATAAACATGAGGAAAAAATCAGTTGTGTAAAATTAGCCAACAAATAGTCTGACATGTGATATTCCATTCCTGTAGTCCTTCCCCTCTGCAAAGAAGGAGAGGGAGATACCTTCTCATATCTTTGCTTTGGGGATTTGTCATTATAGTTGGAAGTTGTTATAAGCTTGGTCATTATCATTTCTTCAGAATTCAGTTCTTATTTTAATTGTTTGTCTTTATTTTGTAATTAAGTAATTGTATCATGCTTAGCACAATGTCAGACACATAATAGTCACTTAATAAATGCTCATTGATGTGTACAATATTTTCCTGGTTCTGCTTATTTCCTACAAGTTTTTGCTCAAATCTCTGTATTCTTCCTATTCATTATTTCTCTTCACTTTTTCAGCATATAAGGATTTTAATTCTTGAAGATTTTACATTGTCAAAATTTTGAATTCTTTCTCTTGTGAATTTAACAGCAATTGCTCTACATCTGGTACTTAATTGTTTTTAAGAATTAGAGAGTTAAAGTGGTTTAGAGAAAGTGACTAATCCCCATCATTGGTCACATCTCAATCTATTTTCCTCATTTTTTTTAAAGATGAAGGACCTGAGTCCCACTCTAGGTTAAGAAGTCAAGTTATTTACCCAAAGACATACTGGTAGTAAGTGGCAGCGATTTGATTTGAATTGAGGTTTTATGACTCCCAAGCCATTGTTGTTGTTCCTTCCATGAATCTTTAAAGTGCCTTTCACCTCTAAAGCTATGGTCCCCTTGATGTATCGAAGTATGTGTTCTCTTCCAGCATATCACATTGTTTTGCATCTATTTACCCTGAATACCTCAAATTACTGTTCTCATATTCTTTCAACTTGAAATGATTTATTGCAAAGATGAATGGGAAAAAAATTAAAGCTACTTTGG
Organism: Pseudochirops cupreus; assembly: GCA_028627135.1. Lineage (NCBI taxonomy): Eukaryota > Metazoa > Chordata > Mammalia > Diprotodontia > Pseudocheiridae > Pseudochirops > Pseudochirops cupreus. Next base: position 483,778,105 of record CM053581.1, read on the forward strand.
TTTGCTTTGCTTTTCCTCTCAGCCTTGCTTCAATAGATTTAGTATCAATGTCAAAACTCTGGCAATGTTTTTGTCATTTTCTTTACGGTTTTCCTGTGACTAGCCATGGTGACTCATACCCCTATCACCCAGGGTGAAGATGCAAAGAATATTCCACAGAAAAGTGAAAACATCAACTTCAGTGAGAACTCTGTTATCCAAAGTGTTTCTCTTCAGCTTATCTGATTCATCAACTGAGATGTCACATGCTTTTCAGAAACAAAGCTGTCTTCTTCTGTTTCACTTTTGTGTAGCATTTTGTGTTGGCATGGGACAGAATCATAGAAACGTGTTTTATTCATATCTATATCCTTCAGAACTCCTACCCCGTGCCTTACATATATCAGCCATCCAAAAATTTCTTGAATTAATTCAGCATATGTGAAAGTCAGGCCCATTTGTATGGGCAAGGTTTCTGTTTTAACAGCTGTCCTCGCATTAAGAAAGCCTAGTGTAGAAAATCAGATGTAGATCCATGTCTAGGTTACTGGGGAAGGTCAGAAAAGCTAGACAGTGGCTCAACATTGAAAATGCAGTGAGAAAATACAATCAATCATCTCTTTAAGTTATATGATAATATCTCAGTTATACAGCATTCTTAGAGAATAAGTAGTTTTGCGATATTTGATGTTTCAGACCTAAGGAATTTCTATTTTAAGTAGCATTTTTGTTAATGGCTCACAGCCCTCTTTAATCTTTTTGGTGCCTTCTCTCTTCCCTTCAAGTGCCCACTGATCCCTTAATATTTCTTTGCTTTACAGATGTCTCCACTGCAGTAGCCCAGTAGGAAGATCTAGGGCTGACCCTTCTCTAACATAAAAATTGATCAGACTTGTGTTCCATTGCTAAAGTTCAATATGCAATACGAATTTCATCAAGTTTGATAAGTTCAAGATTCATTGGTTAACCTCTCCTAGGTGTCGCCACTTGCATTTTAACTGGCATCTATAATCTGAACCCAACATATTTACCCATAGGATAACCCTGCTATTGATACTGACTTTAGGGTTGTGCACTGTGGTGTGAGGAAGATATTTTGGGAAGGACAAGTCTGCAAATTATACTTAAAAGAGGTTTAGTTGCAGCAGGATTGGCCCTGCTCAAATGAATAAACTCCATTAGTAGTCAAGATTTAAATGGCAAATCAATTGATCAAACAATAAGATTTTAAGTACCTACTATGTGCCAGGCACTGTATTAGGTACTAGGGATATGCAAAGGCAAAAATGAAATAGTTCCCTCAAGGAGCTAATATTCTGTCAGGAGAAACAAGATTTAAACATAAAAGTATATTCAAAATATATTCAAGAAAAATATAGAGCAATTGATAAGGAATGACACTAGCAGCTAGAGGGCATTGAGAGGCAAAGGTAAGGAGGGAGGGAGTACCTTCCAGACATGGAATGTCATATGTGAGAAACAGCCAGAAAGGCCAATTTGGCTGAACTGCAGAGGACATGACAAGGTGTTATGTGTAAAAGGCCTGAAAAATTAAATTGAAGCCAGATTGTAAAAAGCATTCAATGTCAAATAAAGGAATTTGCATTCTGTCTTAATGATTAAAGGGGGACAGCAGACTTTTTATGAGCAGAGAGGTGATATGTTCAGACCTGTAGTTTTGACAAATCACATTCAAAGTTCTGTGGAGGACGGATTGGAGGAGATACCTGAGGCAGCAAGACCAATAAGGATATTATTGCAATAGTCTAGGAAAGTGTGGTGACAGCCTGAACTAGGCTAGTGGCCTTGTGAGTGGAGAGAAAGGAAGAGGTATGAGAAATGGGGAAGAAGAAGAAGCCATCGAATTTGGCAATTGACTGACTATGTATGTGAGGAAGAGTGAAGAACACTTTAAGGTTGAACACCTTGGTGGTGATTGCACAGAACAGAAATAGGGAAATGTGGAGAGGCATGAGTTTTGGGGAAATGAAAATGAATTGTGTTTTGGACATGTGGAATTTTGTTGATCTAAATGACATTCATTTTGAAATGTAAAGGAGGCAGTTGGTGACTTGGGACCAGGACTTTGAAGAGAGTCCAGGGCTGAATATCCATGAGTCATCTTTATAGAGATGGCAACTAAATTCAGGGCAACTGATGATATCACCAAGAGAGAAAGAGCACATGTAGAGAGAAGAATTTCTAGAAAAGACTCTTAATGATATGTCTGGTTATTGTCCTATGTAGTTGAGGAAGCCCCAAATGACCATACTATGTCAGGATCAACATACAGTGTTGTCTGACTGTGGCCGATGAGACCAATATGAGCTTGGAAGGCTTTACAACAGGTCGGGCACAAATAGTCCATAATATATCTAGACATGTAATGATAAATCTGGAGTTAGGGGGAGGAACATGGATATTGATCCAGAAAAGGAGAATGAGAAGGAACAGTCAAACAAGGAAGAGAACCAGTCACTGTCACAAAACTCAGAGGAGAGACAATCTCTGGGAGGAGAGCTGTGTCAAAATTGTTAAATGCTAGAGAGTTCAAGAAGGATGAGATAATTCGTTTTGGCATGCAAGAAATCATTGGCAATGTGAGAAATTTTAATCAGGTGTTAAGGTTGGAAGCCAGATTGTGAAGGGTGAAGAAGAGAGGGAGGAATATGATAGAACTAGACAAAAATAAAAATCATCTGGAAGGAATGAAAATATAAGACTCTAAAGGGAAAGAGCGGGGATGGTGGTGGTGGTGGGGAATAGTAAGAAGTGGAGCCTACTACTTTTTTCTTTTTTTCTATTCCTTTTTTTTCTGTTCTGTCTGAGGAAATGTCATGTTGGTTGATGTTTATCTAATTCATCATAATAAGAAAGAAAAAAATTGCAAAGGAGTGAGAGGAAAGGAAGTGGAAGTAATAAACATAGACAGCTTTTTCTAAGAATTTGTCTATGAACAGGAATAGAGATATAGAATGTTGGTTTAGGGAATAGTAAGGTGAAAAAAGTATTTTTTAAAGGATGAGAAAAATGTGGTCATGTTTTAGGAAACAAGGAAAGAGCCGGAGCAGTAGATAAGAAAAAACAGAGATTGGAGATTGAGGGGTTAATTGCTGGGGCAGTTCAACAGAAGAAACAAGAAGGGATAGAATCAACAATACTAGTAGGAGGAAGACCACTCCTTCACTAGAAACTGCACCAGAAGAGAAGGAAATGAAGGATTAAGTTAAGGGATTTTGATGTGCTGAATATGGAGGAAGAGGGATCCTGTAGAGAATGGCCTTTTTTGTTTTATTTTTTTTAGTATAGTATGAATAGAAGCTATCTGTTGAGATGGCAAAGGGAAGTATAATGTGGGAGACTTGAGGAGAGAAGAGGTTTGGAACAGGCTCTTTGAGGAATGGGCTAGAGATTCTCTTAGGGAAGATGGAAAGGAATACCTTACTGCAGTGAGAACCCAGTTTAGATTGGATACTTGAATTTGTAGTGGAACCAGTCAGCATGGTTGCATGATTTCCTCTAGCATTGTTCAACACAAGAGGAGGAATAAAAAAAAAAAGTAGATTGTGGAAATAATACAGTGTTGGGGTTTGGCTAGGCATGAGAGGTAATAGGACAAAAATGAAAAAGATTGAACAGTAAAGGTTAGTTCATGAAACTTGGGGGACAGTGTGGGATAGTGGAATCAGAGGACCTTGGTTTAGATACTAATCATGCCACTTGCTATCTATATGACCTTGGGTAAATCACTTAACTTCCCTGAAACTCCATTTTCTCAGCTGTAAAATGAGGTCGTTGGTCTAGATGACCTCTGAAATTCCTTCTAAATCTAAATGTATGCCCCTATAAACTTTCTCTACTATTAGGAAACATGACCTTCTATATCATGTGCAACAAAGGCAGCCCATTAAAAAAAACAACCAAACACCACTTGGTGAAATGGAACTCATTAAATCGTGATTTCCATTAACTATGGAACTTAATATAAAATATCACTTTATCATTTCTCATTTAAAAAAAGCCCTCAGGTAGTTTTAATTTGTTAATTTAACTACCAAGATGTGTCCAAATCTGAGAACACTCAATGCTAATAGCCAAGATAACATTGTCAGGAGGGAAACGCCTGGATTTCAGCTAGAAAACCGTAGGTTTAATTTAATCTTATATCCTGTTGTCCAATAGCAGAGACAGCTTTTATGCTGTGATGGACATATGGGATCTTCAGAGCTTATTTCTGTGACAGGGAAATGAAATGTCCCCCTCCCCCCCAAAAAAAACCAGTATGAGAAAGGATTCAGGAGTGCAAGCTCAATACACAGTGAGTTAAAAATATATGTCAGCCAGACTTCTAGGTTGGAAGACAAAAAAAGAACAATATGTTTCTGAAGCACTTTAAATAGTGCAAAGTGAAGAGGATGAATGAAGGCACAGAAATAGGATGGATTAGCTAAAGAAAGCTTTCTAGAAGCTTCACAGCAACCAGTGAAACTTTGGTAAGACAGAACGGAAGATTTGGTAGTTCACCTGTTTAACTCTTGTTGGTCAAGCTACCAGTAACAGGGGATGCACGATTCTGGGATTTCTGAAGATTGATTGGATGATGTTTTACAGATGAATACAGAAAGAGTGAAGTATTGCTTTCCCCTCAGAGATGATTGATTTTCTCAAGAAATGGGCCAATAGAAGAGTCGGAGGTAGAAAGAAAAGCAATGAACTAGCTCTTTTTTTCCCCCCCCAACCTCTTTCCTTATGACTATCAAACAAAATTGAGTATTAGTGTACATTTTTCACAGTGTCTGAAAGGTAGTAGAATAAATAAAAGATCTCCAAAGCAAAGTTAACACCTTATTTCCCTGCTGCTGAAATTATAGCAAGGGATAGTCACCGGTGAGGAGAGAGAGTCCCATACCAATAGATTTGGGGACTAGGATTATAAAACCGTGAATACATTCTCACCTGGGCAGCTAGGTGGCTCAGTGGGTAGAATGCCTGTAGTCAGGAAGACTATCTTCCTGAATTCAAATGTGGTCTCTGACACTTACTAGCTAAGTGACCCTGGGCAAATCATTTAACCTTTAGCCTCAGTTTCCTCACTTATAAAATGATCTGGAGAGGGAAATGGCAAACCACTCCGGCATCTTTACCAAGAAAACCTCCAAAGGGGCTCTTGAAGAGTCAGACATGATTGAAAACAATTGAACAACAACATTCAAATGTTCTGCTTAACTACACATGTATGGTCTGTATTGAACTGCATTCTGGCCTCGTTTTTTAAAAAATGTTTAAAGAGGTGGTTATATGATAATTAATATCCTCTTCATTGTGTGTGTGTGTGTGTGTGTGTGTGTGTGTGTGAGTATATGAGTGTATATATATATTCCTGGGGGCCACCCTGCCCCGTTACATGTGTCCTACCTTGAATATTACCCCAGATTTGAGGCACATTATGAGTATAGGGCAGACTCTCCTCAGAACCATCCCTCATGAACTCCCATAAAATTTGTTGTTTTTTTTTAAACCAGGCAATCAGAGGACACATTAGTTCAAAAAGCAAAAGACATTTAATTAAACTGCTTAACGAGATAAATGATGAGAAAAATCTCTCTTAAATCTGTTGTTGTTCATTCTTTGTTTTCAAAGAGGACCAGTGCCATCACAGGGTCCTATCTTGACGTGCATGTGAATTGGATTTAAGTGAGGCAGAGTTGTGCTAGGTACAATAATGCCAATGGAGGCGATGACATATTTAAGGAATATATTTGGCCATTGAGCACGATGGAAGGGACACATACAAAGGAACCCACGTGGCCAAAGAATGCTTGTGGCTCAGATAACTAATGCCTCTCTGTGTGCCCAGGGCAATTTATACCTCTGTGCTACAGAGCCACCTATGGCCTTTGGTGATGCCTTAGGGCGAGTTGCTTTTTCTGCTCAGCTGGGATTCTCTAATATTCTATTCTAGTTGCTGCTGTTCTCTTCTAGGAGTTTCTGTTGTTGCTATTGCTCTGTAGTAAGATCTGTTCTTCTTTGGCCTTTCTCCTGTAGAGAGAGGGGTCTGGGCTGTGCTATGGCTCTTTGGCCTGGTACCAAAGCCCTCTTGACATTGCTGCTCCTCTGCCTACATATACTTCACTGCTGGAACTCTGGGCTCTGTGGTCATCATCTAGAGCAGGGCTTTTTTTTCCACTCATGACCCCTTTTCACCTTTCTGCAATATCCATTGGCATTGCTTGGCGTGACGGCATACATAGTGCAAAGTCTGTGTGCTTTGTGTTCAGAACCAAAGCTGCAGTGAAGTTGCAGGTAACATGGGCAAGTGCTGCCAGAAATATCTTGGACTCATTGCACGTTTGATTTTGAATTAATTTTTGGTCAATGCACATTCAGAAACCTTTTGCTGTTACCAGATTTTTTTGCAACCCCCTATAATTTACAGGGTTGCCAACCTGCAGTTTAAGAAACACTGATCTAGAAAGTGCTGCCACTGTTACTGCTTTTGCCTCCAGAGTTATCTGTCACTTACTGCTTCTCCACCAAGCTGCTGCTATCTGCTGAGATTCTACCCTCAAGGCCCAGCTGAGGTCCCACCTCCTACAGGATGCCTTCCCTCATCCCTCTAACTGGTAGTGCCTTCCCCTTTGTTGATTATCTCTGGTTTATCCTGTATAGAGCAGGTTTGTACATAGTTGTTTGCAAAACTAATGGGGAGCCACCTCATAGACCGTGAGCTCCTTTGAGCAGGGCCTGTCTTTTCCCATACGACATCATTAAAGGACAGAGATGGCTCTATAACATCAGAGGCATAAATTGCCTGGGAGGGCAATGAAAAACCACACACAGAGGCAGGAGGTGCCCTAACCACAATTGTTCTCTGGCTCCAAGTGTGCTTTTTTCTGTATCCCTAGCACTTTGCAGTGTACCAGGCACATAGTAGGGGCTTAATAAGTGTTTATTGACTGAGTGACTGCCTACTGCTGTTTTCCAAGGCCAACATACATGGGGTTAGTTGACACATTTTGAGCTCTATTATTAGTCCTCTTTAAAGATGAGCTGGTATACAAAAAGTCTACTCAAGAGACTTCCAGGCTTCTGGAATTATTTTTCTTAATCTAAGTTATAAGACCTTCAGTTTCTACTCTTATTTGAGCTGTGGTCTAAAATTCATTCATTCAGCTCGTCAAGCAAGCAAGCATTTATTAAGCTCCTACATTGCGTTAGGGACTGTGCTAGGGATGGATACCATGAAAGAAATGAGTGTCCCTTCCCTCAAATAGTTTACATTTTATCAAAGAATTTGCATTCTAAATCCCATCAGATCCTGGGGTTACTAGACCAAGTCACCTTCAATTCATCCTGGATATTTCACTTACCAAAACTGCAAAGAAACCAAAGAGAAGATATTAATTTCTACCCCAAATCCATCACGCTTCTGGCTTTTATGCAGATAATTTCAGGAGTAAGAATAAAAAAGGTCCAGGTCAAGTCGGTGATATTTGTCCTACTTTTCTTTTCTCCCACAATCAAAATTGCTATGTTCTTTTCATACCTTGCAGGAACCACTGTGTTAATCAGTCAAACAGTCAATCAACGAGCATTTTTAAAATGCTTACAGTGGGCCAGACAATTTGCCGGGCTCTGCGGATACAAAAAACAAAAGTGAAAAGACCCTGGTCTCAAGGTTTTGCGTAGGTTTCAAGGATGCAGAAACTGAGCCTTTAAGGAAAAAGCATTCTAAAGGCAGAGCTAAGAAAGTAATTGATTCTAGCCAGGAGATATGGCCAGTTCAAAGACCTGAAATGCAATGTGGTACTAGGACTGTCCGTTTGTTATCCTTCTTAAGCACAGATCAACACTGGTAATAAAAACAGTCAACCTTTCTATAGCAATTCAGTGTTTTACATTTCTCAGTCTGAGCCTTACAGCAACCTTTTTTGTTTTTATTGAATGGGGGAAGGCGAGGCAATTGGGGTTAAGTGACTTGCCCAAGGTCATATAGTTTAGTAAGTGTGTCACCTAATTGCCCCTCACAGCAACCTTTTAAAGAGTTGTCTCTAGGCATTACTGTGGCCATTTTCCAGGTGAAAAAACTAAGTGTCAGAGAGGGTAAATGACTTGCCAAGGGTCACACAACTAATAAATGTCAAAGGCTGAACTCTATCCTTGGTACCGCCTGACTCCAAGTGCTTTCTTCCATACTATATTGAGTCAGATTGGGAGCATGCTGTAACCTCCTCACATTTGCCATATAACTTCCGTTTTTTCCTTTGAATTTCTTTAACTTGTTTTTTTTTGATTCTTCTTAGATGGTAGCATCCCATAATTTTCAGCATCATTTAGAGAATATTCACAGTAAAGAGGTGAACTTTTACAGCAGTGAGCTCTTTTGAGCACATTCAGAGAAATGTGCAATTTCCTCAAAGCAATCCAGCCTATTTCCTCTTACTTCTAGAACTGGTTCATTTTTTCATCTGTAGTTCCTGTCCAAGATATGTATATATGTATGTATCTATATGTGTATAGTACATGTGTATGTATATATGTGCATGTATATTTTTAGGAAGACACAACTTTTATTACCTTGTAGTCAAGTGGGTCATGAGGTCTGTGACATTCTCTGACCCAGGAGAAGGGTATATATACCCTGATGTGAGGTTTTGTTTGGGGCTCACTTTGGGAAGAGTTGTGTTATTTGGCCAGAAGAGACTCTGGGAAGCCGTTGAGCCCCCCCGCTGTGAAAACCCAGATGTTGGTGCTTCCCTCTCTGGTAACTGACTAGGTATGGATGTAATGGTCACATGACTGGAAGCCCATCTACTGATCTGTTTCTTTGTAAGCTTGTAACTTCCGTTTGTATTCTCTGCAGTTCAAGGTGCTGACTTTTTCCTCTGAACTAGGTAAATAATTTATGTTTGATTAAAGTAAGATGGTTAACCCATTTTGAGTTGCTTTCCTTTAGAAAAACAGGTGAAAGGACTTGTGCTAGCAGCCATCCTGGGTATGCTGAGGTGATGGCTGCCACAAATACTCAAACTTACAATCCTTCAGCCTATGTAACAATTTACTCTGGAAACTACTACAAAGTAAAGGACACAAAAAGGAATCATTTTTTTGAGTCCACAGTCAAGAGACTGCTCAGTGGATCCCCCTCCTGCAGAAACTCATATAGTCTCTGTGCCCTATAGTACTGCTTTATATAGAACCTCCCCTTCCCCCGGACCTTCACCTTCACCACCACCATCACTTCCCAAAAAAGAGGAGCGAGGCTGCTCCCAAAAAGGCTGGAGGCCAGGATTGGTGCCACTACATTGGTGTTTCCTCTAAGTGCCCTCTACCTCTACCATGTTGCTCTTTCCCTGACACCTCTGGTCTGATGTTGCTACAGTCATTGACCATTGCTGTGCCCTCCTCTTAGCTCTTGTCACAGACCCTCATATCCTTGTCACTGGGCAATGTTAAGTGCCCTCTCACTGTTATGTATTTGAGCTCTGCTGCTTCACACAATTTCATTCTCTTCCAGCGGATGACAACATATTATTTTCTCTCCAGGGATCTAGTTCTCAGATAGTAAGTCTGGAGAAAGTAACAGTGCTCTTTGGCAGCATTGGACTAGCTTGCCTCTCATCTTATGAAAGTCCTTTTTTTTTTTTTTTGTACTTGAGTGCCACAGCTCTACTTTCCAAACAAAGGGTTTCTTCAGGTGAGTGTGGGATTTCTCCTTCCCAGACCATTCAAATGAATTTCTGTCTTCCACACTGAGTTCGCTCATGGTAAGTTGTGCCATTGTCTACCTTCTTCCTCTGGCACCTGGACAGTGTACCTTCCACATGCATCAACACTTCCTGTTGAGCATTGGGTTTCTAATGGGCTTTCCTGCCCCCTCTGGATTTGTCTTTCCTTCTACAATCTTCAAGGGCAGATGGCTACATTATGCAAACCACTCTAGACTGCTTCTTGGATGATCTCCCAAGAAAGATAAAGGGACAGAATTGTTAGTTCTCAACTAGTACTCCCAGAGAGTTCACCCTATAGGGTCATTATTTTCATCCTTTGTGGTCATTATTTTCATCCTATAAAACTATAGCTTCATAACTATAACTATTTCTGTATTTATAACTATGGAAATATTAAAGACCATTTATTCCATGGGGTAGCAGAGGTAAATAGTAATAGGATTTATAGACAGAGTGTTGGAATGTAACTTGAAGGTCAACTCCCTCATTTTATATGAGAAAACTGAAGACTGGAGAGCTTCAGTGACCTATCCAAAGTCACACAGGTAGTAGACAGCAGAACTAGAATCTGAACCCAAATTCTCTGCCTGCAGATGCCACTGCTTTTTAATGCACAGAGAGGGTTAAATGGAGCTTGAAATAGCAGATATCCCAGTCTTTGCAATACTCTCAGGGCATTCAGTGATTCAGGGTATCACAATGCAATTAGAAATAGACAAATGGACAGGATTGGGCAAGTGAGTAAGAACTCTGCCAAATCTTCTGTAGCTCACCAGATTTATCAATATACAACCAAATTCAGCCACCCGCGCTTCCAACTACAGGGTACACAATTATAATTACAAGAATCATATATGAATATTTCCTAATTCATGTATAACTAGCTTAAAGACATCAACATAGCTCAACCAACTGTCATGTTTGGGGGACGGGCGGGTCACATTTTCTGGGCACCCTTGTCCTGATACCAGCTTTAGATGGCCAGTGCCTAATGAGTGGTGTAAGCAACTTGGGGTGTTGTTATCTCTTCAGTCCTATATTCCACTTCATCTGCAATTGTAAAAATGATAAGTTTCTTTAATCAAATCAAAGCTTTGTTCTTTAAGTCCCCACACCAATCATAGACACAGAGGCCTATTGGCAGCTAAGAGATGTTCCACTCCCTTTCCCTCCCCCATGCAGATGATTAAACCAAGCTCCTTTGCTTTGCTACGAATTTCACTGAGGGGTCTTTGCAATTAGCATTCAGTACAATTAGTCTAATGTCATTTGGAAATAAGAGAATTTAAAGAATCTTCCCATTAACAGGGACCCCCTCTTTTGTTTGGACACTGTGGAGGACCATATTTCTAATCATATTTCCCACATATTCCATCCATGAACAGAACCCTTGAAGCATGAAGGATGGCTAGGGAATGCATGTCACTTTAGGATCAAAGTTACATGGTACTTTCATTTGGACTTCAGGGACCCGAAGGAAGTCACATTACTGCAAACATTGCTGCAGGGATTAAAAATAATTTAGTTGATAACATCCAATTTCCTACGTTCCATCTGGAAAGTGCTTATAAGAGAGTGCTGATAGAAATAGACCTTGATATGCCCTCTGAATCACATGCAAGTAACTAGGTCACACTAATGAGTGAAAATAACATGGGAACAGCACCCGAGCAAGTGAATAGTGCCGTGAGTCTGTGCCAAATTATTGTATTAATGCCTACTCGGTCAAGATTTGTTTCCAGTGCAAGCTGAATGCAGAAGGACATTTTGCATTATTATTCTTCTAAAATGAAGTGTTATTGTGAATCACAGCTGTTGGAATCATCATCATTATAATTAGCAGCACATCTTTCATGAGCACCCACTGTGTGCAAGGCACAAGGGGAGAGTGGAGATGATGCTATCGCTGCCCTGGAGGTAGTGAATGGCAAATTCTCTATGCTGGGAACTCTAGCTGGAGTGCTGCTGAGTGTTTTGCATGCTGTCGTATGACCTTGGGCATATCATTAGTTGACTTCATCTTGGGGTTGTACTAGATCAGAATAATAACTGACAAATATGGCACCTTGTAGTCCTCTCATTTTATCCACACAGTGTAAGACCATAGACTTAGAATTAAAAGAGACTTCAGAAGCCATCAGAAGTCCAATTCTCTCATTTTACAGATGAGGAAATTGAGGTCTAGAGAGGTTAAGAGATTTCTAAAGGAGGGAATGGAGGTCCACAGAGATGAAGTGACCTAATGGCATGTCCAAGGTCATATGATGTCATGGAAAACACTCAACAGCTCTCCAGCTAGAGTTCCCAGCATTGAGAATTTGCCATTCACTACCTCCAGGACAGCAATAGCATCATCTCCACTCCTTGTGGGTGCTCATGAAAGATGTGTGGCTAATTATGATGATGATAATAATATCTGTAGTACTTAGGTCACTAATGCAAATCTCTTAACCTCTCTAGGCTCAGTTTCCTCCTCTACAGATATTATTATCTCTGTTTTCCACACGAGTGAACTGAGACTCAAAGATGGTAAATGATTTGCCTAAGGTCTCACAGTTAGTAAAGGAGGCATGATTAGAGCTAGGGTCCCTTCTAACTCCAGCTCTAGCACTCTTTTTAAAAAATTTTTTTAAATTAACTTTTGTTTATTTTTAGTTTACACTATCGATTTCCACAAGATTTTGAGTTACAAATTTTCTCCCCGTATTTTCCCTACCCACTCCCCCAAAACAGCAATCCCACCGTATACCCCCTCCCCCAATCTGCTCTCTCCTGTATCCTCCCCCATCACCCCTCTGACTTTCTGGTAGAGCAAGATGGATCTCCTTATCCCAGTACCTATATATCTTATTTTACAGTTGCATGTAAATAATAATAATAATAATAATAATAATAATAATAATATATATATGTATATATATTAACATATGATTTTAGAACTTTAAATTCTAGATTCTTTCCATTCCTCCCTTGTCACCCACCCCCACTGGGAAGACAAGCAATTCAATACAGGCCATACATGTGTAGCTATGCAGAACATCTCCACAATGGACATGTTGTGTAACACTGATGATATTTCCCTCCTTTCTATCCCACCCTCCCCTTGTTCTATTCTCTACTTTGTCCCTGTCCCTTTATGGAAGTGTGTGCTTCTAACAAACCTC
>CM053581.1:483791478-483807749 GCA_028627135.1 Pseudochirops cupreus
TAAATTTTATTTTATAATTACTATTATTATATTTTACAATTACTATTATACTGTATATATTTATATACAATATAAATATAAATTATAAATATATATGTATAATATAATCATACTATATTATACAATGATAATTATAATAATCTATAACTTCTTAAACTGAGGCAATCACAAGTTAAGTAATTTAGTTAGAACTACACAGGTTGGATTTGAACTCAGGTCTTTCTGACTCCTGGTCCAGCACTCTACCTACTGCACTACCTAGTTTACTCTAATTAAGTTATTAAGCAGGAAAAACAAGGTGATGGATGTCATTGGAGAGATATGTATGACTGGAAAAAAAAAGATGGGATGTCTTCATCTTCCCTTGGGGGGTGTGTGTGTGTGTGTGTGTGTGTGTGGTAACTTGAGAAAGATCCTTGGAAGGTTGGTTGGAAACACTGTCACAAATTCATGGCAACTCATGAATGAGAACGGGACAAGACAGGCAGACATGAATGGTTTGCAAGGTGTAACATGAGATAGAACAGCCATATTGTTGAAATCGAATCTATTAGACTATTTATATGCATACGTATATGTACTTTGTATGTGTATGCAAACATGTGTGTATACACACATCAGTGTGATTCAGCTCCACGGTATATCTGATAATAGCTAACATCTGCATGGCACTATGCCAGGCACTGTGCTAAGTGCTTTACAATTATTATCTCCTTTGATCATCACAAAAATCCTGGGGTGCATATATAATTATGGACTTAGTTTCCTCATCCTATAGAGAAAGAAACTAAATCAAACAGAGGTTAAGTGACTTGCCCTGGGCTCTGACATATCTTGGAAAGAATGCTGCACTTAGAATTATATGACTTCTTTCTAAGTCCTAATTCTGAAATTTACTATCCTATCTGGATCTTTTTTTTTTTTCATTTGTAAAATGTAGACCAAATATTTGAGTTAGAAACCTCGAAGGCATGTTGTGAGTACAGTGGTTTATAAAGAGCCAGGACGCTCAGTGGGTAGAATGCTGGCCAAATTCTGCCTCTGACATTTACTGGCTGGGTGGTTCTGAAAAAGTCACTTTAATCTCTCTCAACCTCAGTTTCTACATCTGTAAAATGGAGATAGTAACAAAACCTACCATATATGTAAAACACTTTGCAAACTTCAGAGTTCTCCATAAACGCTAGCTATTATAAATAATAAATTGACATATAAATATGAGATATTGGTATTATTATGCAAATTTTTACTCAACTAGACCACAGCTTAGCACTAGCTGTGACATTACAAGGACCCATAATTACAGCTCTCTACTTTCTCCTCCCTCGGGGACCAAAACCAGGATTAAAATCCTGCCTTAAATAATGGTTAAGATTCCTATGTGGCTCACTCTCTTCTGAACAGTAAAACATAAACACATGAGAAAGATATATACATATATATATATGTCATATTCTAATGAATATGCATATTTGTATTCTAATTATATATGTTATATATATTGTATTTAGACCATCATAAAGTGAGATATTGCTGCTCTCACGTTTTGTTCTACTCCCACGTTATTTTTGCCCTACCCATCTGCCTGTCTAATTTAGATTGGAAAATGTACCCTGATGGAAATATGATAAGTCCTGAATTCTGTTCCTATTCTAACATGCTCTGTCATCCAATAAATATTCATCAGGACAATGATAATAAATAAAAGACTTTAATAAATGCCCAATGGACAATAGCTAAGACACGAAGAAATGTCTTATCTATCAGCTATGAAAAAAGAAGTGGAAATCTTGACAGAAGACTATTCTGTCTATGTATCTTTGTCTCCTCAGTCCCTAGGATAATTCCTGGCACATAGTAAATTCTTAGTAAGTGTTTGTTGAATTAAATTGAATTACGGATGTATTAATAAACTAAAAGGAGATTGTTATTCCATTTCCTGGTATTATACTTGTTGACACCAATATTCATATGCATTGTAGGGTGAGAGATGTATCATTGTTACACACATAGTTCTGCCCTGTTAACATGAGATTAATCAAGGCACAGCTACAATAGACTTACAATTTACCCAATCAGTGACTTGCATTTAAGGTTCAAACAACAGGGCAAACTGTCCTCCTCTCTCCTCTGACGTGTTGCTCTGGGAGTCAAAGACAAAAGATAAGTCTGGCAACATTATTGGCTTTTCTTTAAAGAAAAGAAACTGAACCAAGGCTCTGTGTGAACTAGTGGAATGATTTTTTCTGCGGGCAACAGAAGTAGTCCTAGCTCTCTTGCGAAGTGTAAGGAGGACTAGAGAACCCCAGAAATCCCCTTCAGCATTACCAGTCTATGAGTCTATAACTACTGATTGGCATACCAAAGATGTGTGCCTCAATTTCTTGTGATTCCTCACATAATTCAAACATTGTACTTAGACAACCCTTATTGCCCACAAATACCATGTCAATCAGACACCCAGTAACATTTTTGCTCGGTATTGGAATGACGAATAATGATTTTAGGCACTTACTTACTAAGTGCTTCTTGTGTGCTAAGCACTTTGCTAAGCATGGAAGATACAAATAAAAAAAAGCAAAGTTCCATTGTGGGTGGAGCTATCAATTTGTAAAGGCATTTTGGAAAGCAATTTGGAACCATGCCTCAAAAGTTATTAAACTATGTATACCTTTTGGTTGAACAATACTACCATAACCCAAAGATATCAGAGACAAAGGAAGAAGAACCATATGTACAAAAATAATAATAAAAGTTTTTTTTAGGATGATGAAAACTTGAAAATAAGGGGATATCCGTAAATTGGGAATGGCTATATAAATTATGGTATATGAGTATAATGGGATACTATTTTACTGTAAAGAATTATATAAGGGCAGTTTCAAAGAAACATGGAAAGTCTTGTATGAACTGATGCAAAATGAAGTGAACAGAAACAGGAGAACAATTTATACAATAATAATATAATAAAACCAAATATTAGGGCAGCTAGGTGATGAAGTGAATAGGGCACAGGCCCCGGAGTCAGGAGGACCTGAGTTCAAATCTGGCCTCAGACACTTAATACTTACTAGTCGTGTGATCTTGGGCAAGTCACTTAACCCCAATTGCCTTGCCTTTCCTCCTCCAAAAAAAAAAGCAAAAAAAATTAGCCAGTATAATGAAAATGACAATTCTACCTAAATTAATTTACTTATTCAGTAAATCACAGAACTACCAAAAAAACTGTTTCATAGAGAGAGAAAAAAGAATGACAACAGTCATCTGGAAGAATGAAAAGTCAATATATAAATATATGTATTTATACATACATACATATATATATATGGAGAGAGAGAGAGAGAGAGAGAGAGAGAGAGAGAGAGAAGGCCTTCTTGTAGGGGGGAGCAGGGAGGAGAAAGGAAGGGAGAGAAAAGAATAAAGTAAAAAGTGCATAGCAGAGAATAAAAGAAAACTTACAAGAAAAAAAAGAAAAGATGGACTGCTCTCAACACAATGTGTAGTATTTATTATATAGGCTTTTCTTGAAATGGAAATTTATTGCTGTTTATTTTGAATTCTCTCGCACATTCTTCTGTGCATATAACAATACTTTTTTCTTTTCTTATTTTGTATTTAAATTTCAATATTTAAGCTTACAATAAAAATATTCTTTGGTACAAAAAAATCATATGATAGAAAACATAGTATATTGTTAAAAAAAAGAAGAAGAAAAGATCAAGAATACTTAGGGAATAAATGAAAAAAGTGATTAGATCTCAAACTGCTTCATAAAGCAGTAGTCATCAAAGACAATCTGGTACTAAGAAATAGAGTGGTGGATCAATGGAATAGATTAAGTACGTAAGGCATAGTAGTAAATGATCATAATAATCTAGTTTTTGATAAGTCGAAAGACCCAAACTTTTGGAACAAGAACTTATTATTTGATAAAAACTTCTGGGAAAAGTGGAAACCAGTTTGACAAAAATTAGGTATAGACCAACATCTTACACCATATACCAATATAAGGTCAAAATAGGTACATGATTTACACATAAAGAGTGATACCATAAACAAATTAGTAAAGCAAGGAATGTCTTACTTGTCAGGTCTATAGAGAAGAGAAAAATTTTTGACTAAACAAGAGCCGGAAAGCATTACAAAATGTAAAATGGATAATTTTTATTATGTTAAATTAAAGAAGGTTTACACAAACAGAACCAATGCAACCAAAATTATAAGGAAAGCAGAAAGCTGGGAAACATTTTTTACAGCAAGTATCTCTGACAAAGGCTTCATTTGTCAAATATATAGAGAACTGAGTCAAATCTATAAGAATACAAGTCTTTCCCCAATTGGTAAATGGTCAAATGAAATGAAAAGACAGTTTTCCAAAAAAGAAATCAAGGTTATCTATCATCATATGAAAAAAATGCTCTAAATTATTATTGATTAGAGAAATACAAATTAAAACAATTCTGAGGTACCATCTCACATATAACAGAATGGCTAAAATGACAGAAAATAAGAAAATAATAAATGTTGGAGGAGAGGGAAATTGGAACACTAATGTATTGTTGGTGGAATTGTGAACTGATCCAATCATTCTGGGGAATAGTTTGGAATTGTCCCCAAAGGACTATAAAGCTATGCATACCCTTTGATCCAGCAATACCACTACTAGGTCTCTATCCCAAAGAGATAAAAAGGAGAGAGAGGAAGGACTTATTTGTACAAAAATATTTATAGCGTCTCTTTTTGTAGTCACAAAGAATTGGAAATTGAGGGGATGCCCATCAATTGGCATGACTGAACAAGTTGTGATTTATGATTGTAAAGCAGTGATTCTCAACCTTCCTGCTCATATGTGGGCATATCTGCATGTGGGCAGACTCACCTGGAGACATATAGAGGAGCAGTGTCTCGGTTCCTAAGACCATCGGAAATATGTGTTTTCCTATGGTCTTAGGTGACCCCTGTAATCCCTGTGAAAGGGTGGTTCAGCCCCCAAAGGGGTCACGACCCACAGGTTGAGAACCACTGTTGCAAAGGAATACTATTGTGCTAAAAGAAATGATAAGCAGGTGGATTTCAGAAAAACTTGGACTTACACAAACTAATGCAAAATGAAGTGAGGAGAAGCAGGAAAACATTGTACATTGCACCAGCAATATTGTATGATGATCAACTGTGAATAACTTAGCTATTCTCAACAAAACAAAGATCCAAGACAATTCCAAAGGACTCTTTATGGAAAATTTGGATCCACCTCCAGAGAAAGAACTGATGGAGTCTGAATGCAGATCAAAGAATACTATTTTTTATTTATTAGTTTGTTGGTATGTGTCTTTTTTTACAACATGACTAATATAGAAATACACATACTTTTAAAAAATTCTACCAATTTACTTTGCTAGTAACTATGCATGTTTGTTACAAGCATTTTTTTCTTTTTTTCACCCCAATGTGGGATAAAAAGAGCATCACGTGTAAAACTATGAGCTTATCATATAGTTTAGACTTTTAAAAGTGTATATTAAACAATATAATACCAAACTTGCCTACCTTCTTTCTGTACTCCCTGCTGAACCTACCTCTGCTTTCTTCTGGATATTTTAAATTTTTTTCCTTTTCTTTTTTTTCTTTTTCTTTTCTTCTTTTTCTTTATTACTATTCCTACTCACCAACTTTCCCTCCCCATCAAATAAAAGACCTTCCTTGTAATAAATAAGTATAGTTAAGCAAAAAAAAATCAATACATTGGCCATACCTGAGAATGCATATCTCCTATAACTTTTGCCCATCATCGCTCTGCCAGGTGAGAAGTGTGCTTCATGACCAGTTGTTCTAGAAACAGAGTTCTGGAATCTTTCAGAATTGTTTTCTTTTCCATTTATATTTGTTCCTTGTATAAACTACTTTTTTCTAGTTCTGTTCATTTAATACCACATCAGTTCATACAAATCTTCCCAAATTTCTCTGAATCCATCCTTTTTTAAAAAGCATTTCTCATATTGCAATAATATTCTACTAGTATTAGAGGCAGCCAGGGGCCGAAGTGGATAGAGCTCTGAGCCTGGAGTCAAGAAGAACTGAGTTCAAATCCAACCTCAGACACTAATTGTGTGACCCTGGGCAAATCCCTTAACCTCTCTGCGCCTCAGTTACTTCAGCTATAAAATGGAGCTAATACCTGCACCTACTTTGCAGAGTTGTTATGACAATCAAGTGAGATAATATTTGTAAAGCACTTAGTGTAGTGCTTTGATACATAGTAGGACCTTGATAGATATATTCCCTTTCTTTCCCTTTTCCTATTACATTCACATACTATAAGTATATTCATTTTCCATCAATTCTCAATTCATCCATTCTCCAACTGATGGGCTCCCTCTGTTTTCTCTTCTTTGCTTCAACAAAAGTACTGCTATAAATAGTGTTGTACATATAGGTTGTTTTCCTCTGTCTTTGACCTTTGATGGGTAGGTATCTATTAGTGGTATCACTAAGTCAAAAAGTACACACATTTTGGTGCCTTTGGGAGTGTTTTTCCAAAATGTTTTCCAGAACAGTTTTTGGTTTTGTTCAATTGTGTTCAACTCTTTGTGACCCCATTTGGGGTTTTCCTAGCAGAGATACAGTAGTGGTTTACCATTTCCTTCTCCAACTCATTTTACAGATGAGGAAACTAAGGCAAACAGGATTAAGTCACTTACCCAAGGTCACACAGCTAGTACCTGAGACCAGATTTGAATTTATGAAATGTCAGGCCTGACACTCGGTCCACTATGCCACCCAGTTGCCCTTCCAGAATGGTTAGATAATTCTTAATTTTCAAAAGGTCTTCTCTCCTGATCTTGTGAGCTTAAAAATATAGTTTTATGAATAGATTTGAGGAATACCTTTTCCTGCTCACTAACATTAGGTAAGACTAACCAGAGAGGTAATATGGCATAGTGGACAAAGGTCCAATTTAGGGGCCAGTAAGATTTGGCTTCCTGTCCCTCGTATGCCACATACTGATTGTGTGACACTGGGCAAGTCACTTAATCTCAGTGTCCTCATGCAACTCTGTAAAACTATACATTACAGAACAAATGTGGACCTACATTATTAGAAGAGATTTTCATAGTGGAGCTCCCTATAGCAATGAAATTATAGATACAGACCAACTCTTGCTTCCTGTGCTCCCCAGTAGACTTTTAAAAAATCTCTCATGTCTTCCTTGTGAACAATAGAGGAAAGATGTGGGTTAAATGAGAGTATACATAGATTAATTCAGAACTGATTAAATTACTACACCTAGAGAGTAATGATTAATGGCTCAATATTGTCCTGGAAGGAAAATCTCTAGAGCAAGTCAACATGCATATCAAATTTGCAAATGGCCCAAAGCTGGGATAGTTAACACGCTGGATGACAGTCAGGATCTGAAAATATCTCCACAGGCTAGAACACTGACATGATTCTAATAACATGGCATTTAATAGGTAGAACTTTGGTTTAAAAAATCAGCTTCATATGTATAATATGAGGGGGCCATGGCTAGTCAGCAGTTCCTTGGAAAAAGATGTGGGCATTTAAGTGTTTTGCCCACTCAGTGTGAACCTGCTGCATGATAAGATAATTAGTACAACTTAGTGCAGACTTGGGCTGCATTAAGAGAAGCACGATGTTCAGGACTATAGAGAGGAGGGAGTCCCACTGAACTCTATAGACAGCCTATATCTAGAATATCAGTCAATTAATAAGCGTTTAATAAACTGGACCTATGTGCCCTGCAAACAGTAGGTACTGAAGACATAAATACAAAGATTGGGACAATTCCTTCTCTCAATTAAATTGAAGGAGCCTGCATTCTTTTGTAATGGAGGGTTCAGTTCTGAATACCACGTTTGAGGAAGGATATTAATGAGCTTGAGGAAGAAGACCAACAAGGTGGAAGGTCTTCAGAAAATGACATACAAGGATCAATTGAAGAAACTGGGCACAGAGAAGAGAAAACTTAGGGGGAATCATAAATCATGAGAGCTATCTTCAAGTATCTTATAAGGCATGATGTAGATGAGATATATTCTATTTGTCCCCAGAAGCAGAACCAGGAAAGTAGGATAGAAGAGGCAGAAAAGCAGATTTGGGCTTGGTTTCAGGAAAAAGAGCTATCCTAGAGTGTCATGGGCTGTCCCTGAAAGTAGTGGGTTTACCCTAAAAAAAGGTCTTCAAATGAAAACTGGATGAAATGTGCTGGAGATGAGAGAGGGTAGGGTTATAGATATTTAGTTGGAAATACCTCAGAGAACGTCTAGTCCAATCCCTTCATTTTATATAAAACTGAGCCAAACAGTTTAAGGGACTCACTCTTAAGGGATTAAGGTCACACAAGTGGTGAGTGGAAGAGCTGGAATTCCAACCTGTGACTCCTGTTTCACTATTATATCACTGCCATAGAGGGCAGTTCAAGGATGGCTTGGACTTAAGCACTTCTGAGGTCTTTTCCATCCTTGAGATGCTGTTATCAGAAATTAGTTGTCATCTATTACTGCTGCAAGGAATTGTTAAATTCATTTGACAGAAATGGAGTCCAGCTTTGCCTCTGGAAAAAACAAATCAGGCTCTGGCCTTAGGCACTTAACACAAAACTAGGCTGTGTGACCTTGGACAAGTCACTTAACCCCAACTGCCCTACCTTCCCCCCTCCAAAAAGCAAAAAACAAACAACAACAACAACAAAAACCAAATCAGGCCATTTCCCCACTATGTTACCATTATTTCTAAGTACTGTGCTTGATGTTTGGGAAAGGAATTCTCAAATGTGCATTAGTTAATTCTCACAGCATTACTTGGGCATAGTTGGATGGATAGCTCTATTAGTCTTATTAAATAAATAGAAGCCTTGAAGTATATAAGGGAATAAGTCATCATGCCAGAGAGAAAAATTAATGGCAAGTGTAGAATGCACAGAACTACGCATTATTCCCCAGCTCCACTGCCAAAACCTCATAGTTGGTTAAACACAAAGGAACACGAATTCACTTTTTTTCTTTTTTTCTTTTCGGAGGGGGGAGGGCAAGAGAATTGGGGTTAAGTGACTTGCCAAAGGTCACACAGACAGTAAATATTGAGTGTCTGAGGCCTCCTGACTCAAGGGCCGGTGTTCTATTCACTGCACCACCTACCCACCCCAAATTCACTTTTTTTCAAATGGCAGGCACTGTTGCTATCAGGCCGAGCCAGCCATAGAACGGGCACACTAGAGAGAGAGAGAGAGGAAACAGGCTATAGAGGCAACAAAACACAGTATCCATACAGGTAGGAAGGGATTATATGGTTGCCTAATTTCATCTTTCACTGATACCTGGAGCCTGCTAGGGTGGAAAGCATGTGAAAGCAATGTATACTTTAATCCCTGATATACTTACTCTCTTCATGAATGTGTTATTGTAGTTACTGGATTTGTCTGTATCCCTCTCAGGCTACAGAGCATCCCAGGAGGAAGGCACAACATTGGATTGACTGTATTCATTGCTAATTAATAAACGTGACTTTAACAGGGGCCCTCACAATTGCTCCATAGTCTAGTTATGTTACAATTATTATTTGAATCCTTACTGCCTAGGGCAGTGTCTGGCATGTAGTAGGCCTTTAATAATTGCTTTTTATTGGTTTATTTTATCAACCTGTGATTTTACAACGTCCAAGACGGACTAACAGGATTGAATATACCTACATGAAGGTCACCCCTTTTAAATGAGTGTCAGCTCTTCACTCACAAGAAACAACCTGATATCAGGTCTAGCCATTAACTTGATTCTTGGCATAATCCTGTCTTTCTGATAGAAAAGCCTATTTATGTCACTGTTTCATCATTCTCAATTGCCTCAAAGAAAACGATAACTTTTTTGAAACCTGTAACATAAAAACTAGCTAGAACAGGAAAAACATATCCTTCTTGAATAACGTAGTTATATATTTCTAAGCAAATTTCAGGTAGAAGCAGTTAATAACCATGAAACTTTTCATGGAAGAGTATCCTAGTCATAACAAAACTTTGATCCCACAAGAGCTGCCAAATGATTAGGAACAAGTTATATAATCATCTACTGATGATTTTACTTTGATATCAAGTTGGGTGAATCTCATTGCTTTTTATCCGAGAAACTATAAGGGTAGCACAAAATAGGGGGATGTGGAAGAAAGGCATCAGGCTTTTAAATTCAGTTGAAATACAGAGTTGTCATGGTAGAAGTACCATTTATGCCTATTGATTTTTCCTTTAAAATTATTGCCTTACAAAGGTGAAAGATTTATGCGTATTCAGAATAGCTTGTGTAATCTGAAGCTGAAAGACAGAAATGCCTCCATTCAAGGCAGGCACACATAGATTGTACAGAGACATTCAATCCATTGTGTAGTAATGATGGCTGTCTATCTACTATCTTATTCTACCTCTCATAAAAGGTTCTAGACAAAAAGAATGGCCCTCA
The DNA here is from genome assembly GCA_028627135.1 of Pseudochirops cupreus. Classification (NCBI taxonomy): domain Eukaryota; kingdom Metazoa; phylum Chordata; class Mammalia; order Diprotodontia; family Pseudocheiridae; genus Pseudochirops; species Pseudochirops cupreus. The sequence continues at coordinate 483,801,945 of CM053581.1, forward strand.
AGTGATAATTGTCCTCTCAGAATTTATTTTCTATGTATTTACTACACAGTAAGCTCCTTGAAGGGCAGGGACCTTATCTTTACAAAACTTTTTATTTCCCCAGCACCTAACATAATGTTCTGTATATAGTAGGTATTTAATAAATGTCTGTTGATTTGCAAATAGCTATTGATTGAGGTTAAAGCTAAAACTACTTAAATTTCATCTACTCCAATTCTCTAATTAAAAAAAAAACTACATAGGGACTGAGCCAAGAGGGCAGAATAAAAGCAGGGACTTGCTTGAGCTCTCCTCCAAACCCCACCAAATATCTACAAAAAAATTACTCTAAACAAATTCTATAGCTGCAGAACCCACAAAATGATTGATTGAAACAAATCTCCAGCCCAAGACAGCTGGGAAGGTTGATAGGAATGGTCTATCACACCAGGCTAGGAGTTGAGCCAGAGCACACCTCAGGGAATTGAATCACTGGCAACTGTTGCAGTTTCCAGACTTTTCAGCTCATAAATGTCAAAGACAGCATAGAAGTTCAGTGGGAAAATTGTTCGACCTGGATGAGAGAGGAGGGTGGTCTAGCCCCAGCCCCAGGGTGGTAAAGATGGCAGTGGTGGCAGCAGCAGTGGCTGCTTTCAGAGCTCCCAGCCCACACACTATGTAGGGATCAAGCATCTGATCAGAGAGGGCTTGCAGAGATCTCTTTGCTGGTGCTGAGGCAGAATTCTCTTGCTTTGTCCACATTTGGATGTGGGTTGCCATCCCAGGCTGTGGTCCTGGGGTGATGAGGAGCACTGGTGTGGCAGAGCTTGTGGCTGTATGTAATGGTAATGTAAATGGGAAGATCTTTTCCTTCCATTAATAGGTCCATGTGACCTGCTTGAGTACCCACTCCCTCTGGTGGGAGGAGCTTGCCAAACTGGGAGAGCAGAGCCCAGAGGAAGTTGGTCAGAGCAGTCAGAGCCGAGGAAGGGAGAGGAAGTAGGGAGTGAGCCGTGAGTGTTCATTTGTGGGAAGTCCCTAGCAAAGGGATGGCTTGGAGATGGTGGTGCCCCTGCATCGTTATTGTGTGTCAATTTCTTTGTTGCTATGATGAATTCGGCTTTCTGGTGTTTGAATAAATGTTTTGGTTCTGTCTTCCATGTGGAAAGTCTATTATATTTTGTGATTCTGAATCATGCCTACATATTCATAGCCACCACAGGTGCTGGGAATATCACATTGATGCTATGCTGTGGTGGAAAGGGAATCCTCCTCACAGTTCCAAAGCAGAAAAGAGTGCTTGTGGTCATTCATAGACCAGAGCACAGTCCAGGTAAGGAGCAAACAACCTCTCCTTTGACCATACCACCTTGGAAGAACTGAAAATTTACAGACCCCTAAAAGTATCTCTGAAAACAGCTGCACAAAACCCCTGAAGCTTGAGACAGTATATCCCCCCCCCACACACACACACACACTGGAAGCAGAGACCTACCTTAATTAAAAAAAAATGTTAAGTAATTTGCTGGGAAAAAGAACAAACAGTGTGAAAAAAAAATCAGACTATAGAATCTTACTTTGGAGACAAAGAAGATCAAAACATATGACCAGAAGAAGACAACAAAGTCAAAGCCCCTACATCCAAAGCCTCCAAGAAAAATATGAATTGGTCACAGGCTATGGAAGAGCCCAGAAAGGATTTTGAAAATCAAGTAAGAGAAGTAGAGGAAAAATTGAGAAGAGAAATTAGAACGATTCAAGAAAATCATGAAAAATCAGTCAACAGCTTGCTAAAGGAGACCCCAAAAAATACTGATGAAAACAACACCTTAAAAAATAGACTAACCCAAATGGCAAAAGAGGGCCAAAAAGCCAATGAGAAGAAGAATGCCTTAAAATGCAGAAATAGCCAAATGGAAAAGAAGGTCTAAATGCTAAATGAAGAAAATAATTCCTTCAAAATTAGAATGGAGCAAATGGAAGCTAATGACTTTATGAGAAATCAAGAAATTATAAACAGAACCAAAAGAATGAAAAAAATAGATGACAACATGAAATATCTCATTGGAAAAACCACTAACCTGGAAAATAGATCCAGGAGAGATAATTTTAAAAATTATTGGACTACATGAAAGCTGTGATAAAAAAAAAAGAGCTTAGATGTCATCTTTCAAGAAATTTTCAAGAAAAACTGCTCTGATATTCTAGAACCAGAGGGGAAAATAGAAATTGAAAGAATTCACTGAAAACCTCTTGAAAAGAGATTCTAAAAGGAAAACTCCTAGGAATATTGTAGCCAAATTCCACAGTACCCAGGTCAAGAAAAAAAAATATTGCAAGCAGTCAGAAATAAACAATTCAGATATTGTGGGAACATAATCAGGATAACACAAAATCTAGCAGCTTCTACATTAAGCAATTGAAAGGCTTGGAATATGATAGTGTGGAGATGAGAAGAGCTAGAATTAAAACCAAGAATCACCCACCCAGCAAAACTGAGTATGATACTTCAGGGAAAAAATGGATATTCAATGAAATAAAGGATTTTCCAGCATTCTTGATGAAAAGACCGGAGCTAAATAGAAATTTTGACTTTCAAATACAAGAAGCAAGAAAAGCATGAAAAGGTAAACAGGAAAGCGAAATCATAAGGCACATATTAAAGTTGAACTGTTTACATTCCTACAAACTTTTACAATGAAGGGGAAGAAGGAAGAGGGGAGAAGGAATGAATGAACCTTACTCTCATTGGATTTGGCTTAAGGAGGGAATAAGATACACACTCAACTGGCTATCTTACCCTACAGGAAAGTAGGGGGAAGAGGATAAGGGGGAGGGATTATAGAAGGGAGGGCAGTTTGGGGGAGGGGGTAGTCAGAGAAAACACTTTTGAAAAAGGTCAGGGTCAAAGGAGAAAATGGAATAAATGTTGGGGCAGGATAGGATGGAGGGAAATACAGTTAGTCTTTCACAACATGCATATTATGGAAGTATTTTGCATAACTACACATGTATAACCTATATTGAATTACTTGCCTTCTCAATGAGCATGGGTGGGGACAGAGGAAGGGAGAGAATGTGGAACTTAAAGTTTTAAAAATGAAGGTTAAAAACTGTTTTTACATGCAACTGGGAAATAAGATATACAGGCCATGGGATAGAGAAATCTGTCTTGCCCTACAAGAAAGTGACAGGAAGGGGAATAGGATGGGGGTGATAGAGGGGAGGGCAGACTGGGGGAAGGGATAATCAGAATGCATGTCATCTTGGGGAGGGGGGAGGGGAGAAATGAGGAGAAAATTTGGAACTCAAAATCTTGTGGAAATGAATGTTGAAGACTAAAATAAATTAATTAATAAAGATTTTTACAGATAAGGACATTGAACCTAAAAGAAATCAAAATAACCAAGACCACCCAGAAAGGAAATCATCAAAGTGAGATTACAACTAGGGTCCCTGCTGAGTCCATTACAATATACTGCTTAGGATATAGATAGATGGACTCTGATTGAAAAAGCCACCCAGACTCCAAAACTGAGCCTTGTAGCAATACATGAATTGACAATATAGTAATTATAAAGTATACAGGTCAAAGTTGAAGGCATGATTAGTTTTCTCATTTAAAAATGTATGCTATTACTGTTTAATAAGGATACTGTGTGGAAGTAATGGAATACAGAGTGCTATAATCTCAAAAGAGTTCAGCCTAATTATCTAAAGAATTCCTATTATCTAAACAGTAGTGTGTACTTAGATGGGCAACCCATGGAGTCAGTCTATCAGTACCTCTTTTTTGAATAGATGCTGCGTATGGACAATGAATTGGAGCAAGAAATGAATAGAAAGAGAGTGAGTTGAATTGCCTTTGGAAAGCTGTACAATGTGGATGAATGAATGATTGAAAAAGCATTTATTAACCTCTTACTCCATGACTATCATTGTGCTAAGTACTGGAGATACAAACAGAAAAGTTTAGTCTTTGTTCTCAAGGAGTTCACACTCTAATCAGGAGAGATAACATTAAAAAAGGGGGCTAGAAAAACCTAAGGTTGTAGTTGCTACTACATTGTAAGGGCACATTGTAAGGCCTATTGGTCCCCCATTTCACCAGAAGGAAAAGAATTGATGACAGTCATCCTTGGTGGGAGTAGTCAAATAGTCCAGGAGGTCTGGGGAAATCCTGATCTGAGTAGGGGATAAAGGGAGAAGAGAGTGGAGGAAGGGCACCCTCAGTAGTGGTGGATCTTCTTGCTACCTAGATATCCTGGAGAGGCTCTGGGGCTGTAGGAGCTACGTGTGTGTGTGTGTGTGTGTGTGTGTGTGTGTGTGTGTGTGTGTGTGTGTGTATGGGGGAGAGTGGAATGGATGAATGTCAACCCCAGAGGTGGCAAGTTCTCCCTTGAAAAAAGTACTATCTTTTTTTTAATTATTCATTTTATTTTTAATTTATTAAATAAAAAAAGCATTTCTATAACAGGAGAATTTTTTAAAATGATTGCATGTGAAACTGCAAATTTATTATGTGCAACTTGCTATTCCTCTTAAAAATATAATAGTCATTTTGTAAATAAGAATAAGGGAGAAAAGAAATTCTCTTTTTTAAACAATTATATTCTTTACCTATATTTGATTACATGCTGTTATGGGGGGGAGTGGGAGGAGAGGAAGGGAGAGAAAATGTGAAATTTAAGAGATTGTGGAATTGAATGGTGTAAACTAAAAGTAAATAAAACAATATCAAATATTAAAAAATTAAAATAAAAAAATTATATTCTTCTAAGGGTATTCCATAGCTTCAAGTTATGGAATACAACAAAGCAGACCACCCAAAGAGGGATGGGGAGATACGTGGTAGATATGAGTCAGCTGTAAGCCATTACAAGCCAAAAAAAAATATGTGGAATGTCATCAGAGCAATATATGACCAGAATAAAAGGTGAGTTGGTCCTATGGTGAGAACAAAAGATAATGAATCACTATGTAGGCCATGTACTCCATTGGCATCCACGAAAAGTCAGGCTCGCAAGAGGACAATCAAGCATGTTGGTTGGCCTTCCTATGGAAAATTTTAAGAGAGAACATGGAAAAGAGTCACACAGGATAAGAGGATGTATAAAGTTTGGGATCTGTATGGTTGAAAGGATCATTCATATTTATGAAATTACAGATCCACCAAAATATGTCCAAGACCCTGGTGTAGGCACAAAAAGAAAAATGGAAATAGTTCTGATCCTCAAAGGACTTACATAATAGAAGAATCACATTCTATTGAAATGTCAAACATGATTCTTATTTTGGGGAGTTGGTGTAGCCTAGTGGAAAGAGTGCTAGAGGCAGAGTCAAGATGGCGGTGTAGAAGCAGAAGAACCCCGCGGCTCCCACCATAACCACCTCAAATACTTATACTCAAATACTCAAATCAAATAAAAGATGACTCAAAACAAATTTTAGAGCTCCAGAACTCATAAAATGACAGAGAAACAAGGCTCCAGCTGCAGGCAGCCCAGCAGTTGGACAGAAAGGGCTCATCACAGCATGCTGTGAGCAGAGCCCAGACCCACCCGGTTTTAGCCCCAGGCCATCCAGGAGAAGCCTGGCCTGGAGCTTTCAGGAGAGCAGACCACCAGCAACTGTGGCAGTTTCCAGAATTACCAACCCATAAGAGGCAAGGACAAAGGGAAAAGGTCAGTGGAACTCAGCTGAATTTGGGGGAGAGGGTCCAGCAAACTGCCTCCAGAGCTAGAAGCAGTCTGAAGTGGTGTATACATATATATATATATATATATGTGTGTGTGTGTGTGTGTGTATATATATATATACATATAT
>CM053581.1:483808249-483890448 GCA_028627135.1 Pseudochirops cupreus
TATATTATATATATTATTATATATGTTATATTATAGTAGTAGAATGTTTGATAAACTCAAAGATCCAAGCTTTGGGGGCAAAGACTTATCATTTTCACAACAATTGCTGGGAAAATTGGAAAGCAGGTGTAGACTAACATCTCAAACCATATAATAAAATAAGGTCAAAATGGGTAAATAATTTAGACATAAAGGGTAATATAAATAAATTAGCAAAGCATAGAAAATTTTTTTACCTTTCAGATCTATGGATAAAGGAAGAGTTTATAACCAAATAAGAGATAGAAAAGATCACTGGAAACCAAATGGATAATTTTGATTACATGAAATTAAAAAGGTGTTACATTAACAAAACCTAAGCAGCCAAAATTAAAAGGAAAGCAGGAAACTGGGGGTGGGGGGAATTTAAAGCAAGTTTCTCTGAAGAAGGCCTCATTTCTCAAATATATAAGGGACTAGGCCAAATTTATAAAAATGAGAGCCATTCCCTAATTGATAAATGGTCAAAGGATATGAACAGGTAGTTTTCAGAAGAAGAAATCAAAGTTATCCATAGTCACATGAAAAAATGCTCTAAATCACTATTGGTTAGAGAGAAATGCTAATTAAAACAATTCTGAAGTATCACCTCACATCCATCAGAGTGACTAACATGACAGAAAAAGATGACAAAGGTTGGAGGAGATATGGAAAAATAGGTATGCTAATCCACTGTTAGAGTTGTGAACTGATTCAGCCATTCTAGAGAACAGTATGGGACTGTGCCCAAAGAGCATCCTTTGATCCAGTTATATACCACTACTACGTCTGTATCCCAAAGGGATCAAAGAAAGAGACAAAAATATTTGTGGCAGTTCTTTTTGTAGTGGCAAAGAATTAGAAATTGAGGGGATGCCCATCAGTTGGAGAATGGCTAAAGAAATTATGAGATATTATTGTGATGGAATAATATTATGCTATAAGAAATAATGGGGAGGAGGGTTTCAGAAAAATCTGGGAAGTCTTAAATGAACTGATGCAAAGTGAAGTGAGAAGAATGAGGAGAAGATTCTATACAGAAATAGGAATATTGTAAGGATGAATAACTGTGGAAGACTTTTTTTTAAAGCTTCTACTCTTTTTTGGGGGGGGAAGACAAGGTAATTGGGGTTAAGTGACTTGACCAAGGTCATACAGCTAGTAAGTGTGTCGAGTATCTAAGGTCAAATTCGAACTCAGGTCCTCCTGACTCCAGGGCCAGTGCTCTATTCACTGCACCACCTAACTGCCCCTGTGGAAGACATTCAAAGGACAATTTCAATTCAGTTTCAAAGGACTCATGATGAAAAATGCTATCCATCTCCAGAGAGAGAACAGATGGACTCTAAGAGCAGACTGAAGTATAATTAAAAAAACAAAAACAAAAACAAAAAACAACCTTATGTTTCTTTTTTTTAAATTATTGGTGTGGTTGGTTTTTTTTTTTTTTTCAATTTGGCTAATATGAAAATATATTTTGTGACTTCACATGTATAATTAATATCATATTGTTTGCCTTCTCAATGGGTAGGGGAGGGAGAAAATTTGAAACTCACAGTTTAAAAAAAATGTTACAAGTAAATACACACAAATTTTTTTAAAGGATCATTAAAAAAGGATAAATCCTGTGATATAGATACTATCATTATCCTCATTTTTACAGATGAGGGAACTGAGGCTGAGCTAGGAAGTGTCTGAGTCTGGATTTGAAAAAAGTCTTATTAACTCTATCTAGCATTCTAACCATTGCATTAAATAACTCTCTGTACCACCTGGCTGCTTTGTAATAGAAAAGATCTTAGAATCCTTGGTTTGTTTGTTTTAAGACTTAACTCGAATGCCACCTTCCGCAGGTAACCTTCCTGGCCCACCCCTGCCCAGCCCAGTACAACTGCTGGAGCCTTCTCTTCTAAGGTTTCTGCCATCTACTTTGAATGTGTCTTATAGATACCTATTAATTGGCCTGTTGTCTCCCCTATTAGAACATAAGTTGAAGGCAGGGTCTGTTTTTCCTTTCTTTTTATCCCCAGTACTTAGAATAATGCCTACCACATAGTATATAGGGAATGCTTTCTGAATACATTAAAGATACATTTGCATAAATATGCGTATGTGTATATATGTTTTTTAGTAAGCATTAATGACTCATTTACATTTCTCAGAATTAGGAAGGATAGCACTTGTAGTTAAAAAATTCTAAGAGGGAAGGAAAGAAACAAGCATTTGTTAAGCCCCTCCCATGTGTCAGACGCTGTGCTAAGTTCTTTACAGATATTGTCTCATTTGATCCTCATAACAATCCTGGCAAACAGGTGTTATTATTATCCCCACTTTCCAATTGAAGCAATGAGGCAGAAAGAAGTTAAATGACTTGTCCAGGGTCATAAAACTTTTGGGAAACTACAAAGCATTTTAAATGTCTCCAATATTCCAATGTTAGTACCAATATAGTCCCATTATTTTTTTCAGTACAAGCATTTTACTGATGTTGCTGTATGACAGCAAGACCTGGAGCATTGCTACCTTCAAAAAACTAAAGACTAGCATCAAACAGAAGGCAATAACATGGCAGATAGCGGGTATGAACAGGTTATATAAGCAATGAGGAACTCCCAAGCTGAATAGGAGTATAGCTGTCATTGTTTGTCCTTTGTTTTGAAGAGAACATGACATCAGGAAGATGATACTCTGACTTGCAAGTGAATTGGATTTAAATGAGGGAGGGCTGTGCAAGGTCACTAGCCTCACTTTCTTCTCCTGAGCCATCTGGGTGGCTCAGATATTAGCAAGATATAGATCAGGGCAACTGGAGATGGCCCAGCTGAATAGGAATAAAAGATGTCATCAAGAACTGAATGACAGAAAGAGAAGACAGACCAATTTTATGGTGAGGCTGAAGGATCACAGATGGATAGCTGGAGGATTCCACTTTGGTGATATGGGGAGAAATCAAGGAAGCCCTCCAGCACGTGGGGTTGCCCCACTATGGTGAACTCTTGGCAGGACATGGAAGAGATTTCACAGGATGGAAAAGCCCAGATGGATTTTGATTTGCATCATTGTAGGGGACTCTTGAATCAATAACATTACAGGGCACTAAGAATAATAGGAACTTAATAGGGATAACATATATTTAAGAAATAATTTCCGAAAGTGCAAGATGAGATAAGTATAGCTAGAGAGTATTTTGTGTGAAGAAGATTTGAGGGTTTTAGTCAACTGTAAGATAAATAAGAGTCAAGAGTTTCCCATGCATTTATTTTTTTCCAAAGAAAAAGTTCATTAAAAGTTTGCCATATTGGGTGGACTCTTAGGGAGCCTAGGTATCTGTGATGCTTGCATTGGGCAAGCAGGCCAGAGTAAGTCTGTCCTAGGTCATTCCATGGCTCTCTCACCTACCATGCATTTAAGAAAGCAAATATCATCTTAAACAGCACTGATAGAGGCTGGTTATCTAAAATGGAAGAGGAAATGACCCTAATGTCCTCTTCTCTTCGTAGCCCTTATCTGGCGTAGTAGATCCAATTATGAATGATACATTTTAGGAAAGAACATTGAATGCTCTGGAAAACATTAAGAGGAAGGCAAATAGGGTGGTCCAAGGCCATCATGTTGCTTTCAACTTTGAGATCCTTTATTTCTATCTCCTATTTTCTAAAGCATTAGAGAATTTTAAGTGAGAAGGAGGTCCACAGCAACTTCACTCTCAGGATCCCTTTCTTCCTGGTAAGTAACTTGCATTTCCAGGAAAATCAAAAGAACATCCTTTCCAGGAAAAGGTTGGAGACCTTGGATAGAGGAAAATTTGGCCAGCTTAATTAAGAAATATATTTGATAAACCAAGTCTTTAGGAAGATCAGAAATGGAATGTCTTAATGTTCTATATGTTACATGCATCCATTCTCCATGATTTGCATAGGCCAGAATAGATTTGTGGTCTATTATAAAGTGATTTTTCAGATTTTTGCTACTATACTTTAAAAAAATTTCTTTCTTTGTAATTGCTATCATGAACTGAGGTCCCTACATATAAGATAGTTTACTGGCAAGAATTAGAAATCATGTGAAAAAATGACAATCTCAATTGAATCCAGTGCCATCAAACACATTTTCCAACTGATTGATAGACTGAAAGCTATATGATGGAGTGATAATCATATTAAAAACAAATCAGTATGTTGAATAACATAGACTATGATAAAAATTTCCAATTGTTTATATCAAAGATGGTCAGACAACTTCTTTTTTTCAAAAACTGTGTTTTTTAAAATGCTGCTGTTACTTTCTAATAATCGCCTCCAACAACCTTCCTTTGTAACAAAGAAAAACAGTTAAGCAAAAACAATCATGACAGGATTTCATAGTTTATCTAGTAATTCCACACCTGCAGTCTACCTTTCTACCAAGAGGAGGGGAATGTTTTATTCTTGGTCCTTTATAGCCAAGGTCGATCATTGCATTTAATATGAGTTTTTATCTTTTAGCATTGCTTCCATCTGCAGTAGTGTCATCATGCATATTGTTCTCCTAGTTCTTCCTTCTTCATTTTGCATCACTTTGTGCCTCCTCACGTTCCTCCAGATTTCTTACATTTGCATTTATTATGACATAATAATATTCCATTATATTCATATGTCATACTGTGATCAGCCATTACCCTAGTCGTTGGTTATCTTCAAGAAAAAAGGACTGAAAACAGCAACAACCCCAGTTGATGGGTACCCTTTGTTTCCAGATGTTTCTTTTTTTCTACTCTAAAAAATATGCTGTTGTGAATATTTTGGTATATAAGGGGCTTTTATAGCAGTGTTTGACCTCCTGGAGATTTATGTCCATTAATGGAATCATTGGACCGAAGGATAGGAACAGTTTAGTAACTTCTTATTTTATTCTAAATTGTTTTCCAGAATATCGAACATTTTCCCCCCAAGTGCAACTGAATGAATGAGAGAGAAAATGGAAAAAAGAAAAATGGTTCATTTAGTTTTGCACAATGTCAGAGGTTGAATATTGATTGTAGGGAAAAATGATGAGGCGAGAAGATTAAAAGGCGGAAAGTACAGCAATAGAAGAACACCTGGGGCTGGGATAAGTTGAAGGAAGTGTAGGCACCAAATAGTATTTGGAATTGTGTCCATAAGTATCTGACAAGACTGCCTTCCTGGAAATAATTTCTTCTAAGAACTTTGTAAATTATTTCAACCATTTTTCATTTCAAAGGAAATCATTTTGTAATAAATGGATCCTAGGGATGAGTCATGTCAATATACAGCCTTAAAAGAGAGGAAAGAAGTTTTTAACCTAGAAATTGGACTTACATGGAAATATTTCATTTCATATTTATACTGATTTGTAGAGAGTAATAAATCATTAATTTGAATCTTGCCAATAAATGTTTGCTCAGTTGAGTTCTGACAGGAGCTAGGATGAAGTTTTCCCTCGTACCAACGATAGAAAAAACAGACATTCTAAGAAACTGAGCTGAATAAACAATGTTTAAAGATGTTTACTAGCTAAAAATATGAGATTTTTTTGAGCACTTCACATTTTCTTACTAAGAAATCTGACACTAATTGGACCTGGCCACTGATACTCAATTACAGATCATCATTTAATAGTCTTCTTATTCTATCTGGGCATTTCTTACAAAGTCCCATTTCTCATGACATCTCCTCTCTTTTTAACTTTTATAATATAACTTAACTAGTTTTCTTGATTTTCATCCACACTGATGAATAAATGAAGCAAAAAAGCTTTTTATCAAGTACTTACTATGTGCCAGGTGCTGCGATAAATACTAAATGCTATGCTAGAAGCAAGAGTGAGATAGCCTTTTGACCATGAGGAATTTACATTCTAATAAAGAGACGCAACATTGACATGAGAGTGGGGGCCAAGGAAGGGAGTGTTTAGGGAGTCCCAGGGATAGTGGTTTAATTTATAGGACAATTAACTGGCTTACTATTTCCAGGAATAATGGCAGCACTAGTTTGATTACTGTTCTGGGGTACAGGAGTTGGGATGGCAAGATGGCAAGGAGGGCTGGATGGGAGGAATGTGAAACTGAGTCTGATAGTCTGGTATTGGGACTGAGACTGTCTGGCTGTATTGCTCTAGCTGGATTTGCATTCAGTCATTCCCCAATTAAGGCAGTGCAGCAGAATGGTGGGAGTTCTAAAACTGAATGGATTAATTGATACTTCATAATGTTAACTGAAATTATTCACCAACTCCCAAATAAGCTTCTAAGAAACTGTTGAGGTTACTCAAAATCCAGTGGCTCCTTAATACTTGTGAAATACAAAATTCTCTGTTCTTGTATTCAAAGCCCACCACAATCTAGATCTGATTTACCTTGCCAGCCTCATTTCAAACTTCAAAAAACTGGATAATTCACTTTCTCTCTTTCATGGCCAACCCTCTCCTATCTCTGTGCCTTTGTTTTCAAGCTCACTACATTTGGAAGAAATGCAGCTAGGTTGTACAGATGATAGAGCGCTGGGCTTGAAGTCAGGAAGATTGAGTTCAAATCTGGCCTCAGACACTGTGACCCTGGACAAGTCACTTAACCCTGTTTTCCTCAGTTTCCTCATTTGTAAAATGAGCTGGAGAAGGAAATAGCAAAACACTCTAGTATCTTTGCTGAGAAAATCCCCAAATGGGATCATGAAGAGTTGGACATGACTAAAACAATGCAACAACAATGTCATTTCAACCTGTTGAAGTTCTTTTCTTCTTTCAAAGCCCAATTTAGGTGCCGCCTCCTCCATCACTCCTTTAAATAAAAGTATTGCCTCCCTCCTTAAATTTCTTGTCATGCTTTATCAGGATTTCTCTTTTATAGTAACAACAGTTTCTGTTTTTGTAGTTATCTGAATAATTATCTTCCCTTTTGGACTGTAAATTCCTTGAGAGGATAGTCTGTGTCATAGCTGTCTTTATATTCCTAGTTCTTAGTGTTACATATTGCATATTGTAGATGTCTAAAATAAATTTGTTGGATTTGTCTCCTTTCATTAAAACTGGACTTTGTCAAGATACTATTAAGAGCATAGGCTTTTAGAATGCAATGGTTTTTGTTGTTCACTCATGTCCAACCCTTTGTGACCCCATTTGGGGTTTTTCTTGGCAAGATATTGAAGTAGTTTTCCATTTCCTTCTCCAGCTTATTTGCAGGTGAGAAAACTGAGGCAAATAGGGTTGAGTGAGCTGCCCAGGGTCACACGGCTAGTAAGTGTCCGAGGCCAAATTTGAACTCAAGAAGATGAGTCTTCTTGACTCCAGGCCTGGTACTCTCTCTGCTGAGTCACCTAGCTGCCTGGGAATGCAATGATACCTGGAAAACATCAATCTTCTAATCTTCCCACTTGACCTATGTGGAAACTAAAGCCCAAGGAAGTTAACAGACCTGATCAAGGCCACTCAGATAGTTAGTCGTACTGGGAGATAAACCCAGGTCTTTTGATCCACAATATAATGATTTTCTTTCACCAACCATGTTGGAACTTGGATGACTTAATTCCAGCTTCTGAATATACTGTATGACCAAAGGGCCCCAAGCTCCAGAATCACACAGACTAGATCCAATGTGAGGGAGCTTATGTAAAAAGAACAGTTTCTTTTTGGCTCATGTGCCTCTACCCCGAGATTACTCTGGGAAATTTCCAAATATGCTTTTGTCCACATTCCTACACAAATGCATGTTGTGTAAAGATCAACCTTTATTTTATCAAACAGAAAATGTAGAAAGCACAAATGAATCAAAAGACCCTGTTGATAGATACATAGAACATCTAAAGCATTCCTGGTACATCACAAACTCTTTCAGAAAGGAGCTGAATTTGGGGTTACCATTAGGGCAACAGCCTATCATTCCAGTTAATTTCTCTCATTTTTATAGGGCATTAAATAGTCTCTCCATGACTCAATCTATAGCTTGTACTCACATGGTAGACAAATATATTTTGGGGCTACACTATCCGAGTAACTCAAGGTAACATCTGAGGACAAAATACAGGTCTACTACTTTACCATCTTGTAGATTTTATTTTTTTGTTGTTGTTGTCTAACTATAGAGAACATGGGGATTTTTAAAAATTCCTTTAGGGATGATGCTCAGAAATTCTTTTGGGCACATCTACTTCTTTCCTTTCCTTAACAGGTCAGATCTCTGACTTCTTGAAATTAGAGTTTTCTTAAACTAATTAATCTACATTTATTAAGTACCTACTTGTATGCCAGGCACTGTACTAAGCACTGGGGATACAATAAGAGGCAAAAGACAGTCTCTGCCCTCAAGGAATTTACAATCTGATGGGTGTGACAAAATGGAAACAAACACATACAAGGCAAGCTATATATAAGACAAATAGGAGACAGTTAACAGAGGGAAGTCCCTGGAATTAAGAGAGCATTGAGGAAGCATTCTCCATGCTTCAACATTCCTGGAGAAGATGGGATTTTAGTTAGATACTAAAGGAAGTCAGGGAGCCACAGATGGAGAGCATTCAGGAATGGGAGACAGCCAGAGAGAATGCCCAGAGTTGAGAAATGCAGTATCTTGTTTGTAGAACAACAAGGAGGCCAATGTCACTGAATCAAAGAATACATAGCAAAGAGTAAGGCATGTGAAGACAGGAAAGGCAGGAGAGGATTTTAGGTTAGTACTGACCAAGAAATTCCCCTTCTATTCTAAAAGTCTAGATTCTGGGATCATGCTAGCTGGGAAATTTAGATTCCCCTTTCTCCACTCAGGAGGTTGGGATTAATTTACATTTTCAGTGGACCCCCTTCTTGGGCACATCTACTTCTGCCCTTTCCTTAAGCAGTAACTCTCCATGCTCTAACATTGCCCAGATGGAATTGTCGTTTCTCGCAGTGGGATAGCCCTTACAGATTTCTCTAGTCTCTAAACTGAGCTCAGAAGGCAAAGAAGAAAGATCAAAGTTTGCAAGGAATTTGAGTCCTGGAACTTTTTTCTCCAATCATCTGGGCAAGCACATGCAGCTTACCATGTGTTTCCCACCCTGCCTCCCTACCCACCCCCCAGTATTCTTTTAAAAATCATTTTTTATTTTAAACTTAAATACACAATGAGAAAAGAAAAACATTATAAACTTAAATTGAAACTAAGAAAAGAAAAAAAAAGTTTTGCCATATGCATAGCAGAATGTAAGGGAAGATTCAAAATATACAGCAATAAATTTCCGTTTCCCAGAAAGCCTACATAATAAATACTGCACATTGTGTTCAGAGCTATCCATCCTTGCTTCCTTGTAAATTTTCTTTTGTTCTCTTCTGTATGCTTTTTACTTTGTTCTTTTATATCCCTCCCTTCCATCCCTCCCCCAAGAAGGTTACCATTAAGCTCAGATACACACACATATACACTTACATACATACATGTACACCTACATATACTTAGATGTTTATAATCATACTCATATATAGACATTTACACTCTGTAAGACCATACTATACTTGCTTGTTCTGTTTCTCTGAGGGTGGGTAATATCTTCCTTCATAAGTCCAAGTCTTTCCATATTTTTCGAAGTCCACCAACTCATTACGTCCTATACCATAGCAATATTATAACCTTATACTGTCTAGTTATTTTAAATAGTCTAAAACAATATTGACTAATATGGCTGACATATAGTATAGTTTCTCAATTTTTCTCTTCTGATTATATCTATGTTATCTTTAAGTTTGTCTGAGACCATGATTGCTACCTCTGCTTTTTTTGCCCTCATAAATTCTACTCCTGATTTTATTTTATGTTTGTGTGTATATCTTATTTCCTATCCCTCCTGACTCCTCTACTTTATTTTTATCTGCTACCCTGCCCATCTATTATTTAATCTACCCTCCTTCCAAAGATCCCTCTTATTTTCTCCCCCCACTCTTTCCCGTCCCTTCTTCTTTCTGCCTGAATTTAGAAGACTTTTATAGCCTGACAAATATATGTGTTATTCCCTCTTTATCTCATTCCCATTGACCTAGTTACCCTTTTCTACATTGTCTTATCCTATTCCCTCACCTTCTTTCCCTCCCTTTTCTTTTCCCCCTCCCCATCCCCTTAGCCTTTGATTTCTTTCTAAATTTAGATGACTTTTATACTTATATAGATAGGCATAAAAGTCATCTAAATTTAGAAAGAAATCAAACATATATATGTATGTATATATATATATATACATATATGTGTGTGTGTGTGTGTGTGTGTGTGTGTATATATATATATATGTGTGTGTATATATATATATATATGTAGTTCCCTCTTTAACCCATTCATGATGAGAATAGGGTTCCAGAACTACCCGCTCCCCTATCTAACTACTCTGTCTCAAGTTCTTCCTCTCACACCTTATTTATATAAGGTAATTACTCTTTTTTTTACCTTTTCCTAGACAATATTACTTTTTTAGAATTACATCATACTCAGCTATACCCCAAACTTTCTTACTCAATTACCAATAAAGATCTTAGACATATGGTTTGTATTTCCTAGTATAAAAAGTAAATAATCTGTCCTTATTGAGTCCCTTGTAATTATTATTTGATGTTTACCTTACATTTCTCTTGAATCTTGTATGTCAAATTTTCCATTGAGTTCAGGTCTTTTTGCAATAAAATCCTGAAAGTCTGATAATTCATTCGATAACTTTTTTTTTCTTTACTCAGGATTATGCTTAACTTTGCTGGGCATGATATTTTCAGCCACAACCCCAGCATTTTTGTTCTTCCATATATAGTGTTCCAAGACCTGCAATCTTTTAGTGTAGCTGCTGCTAGGTCTTGTGTGATTATATAATTATGGGTCTGACATATTTGAATTGGATTTTTTTCATTTATTTCTCATATTATTTTTTCCTTGAAGCTGGGAGTTTCAGAATTTAACTATGATAGAGATTTATTCTCAACAAGTCAACAAGCATAGAGCTAAGCCTTAGGGACACAAATATAAGCAATAATAAAAATCATCCTTACCCTCAAAGATCTTATATTCTAATGGAGGGAGACGATACTTAAAAGGGATCTGAAAGTAGGGGCAGAGAGGAATATGCATGCATAGAGGCATTTTACCTGAATTTAGAAGATTTTTATAGCCTGCCAAATATATGTGTTATTCCTTCTTTATCTCATTCCCGTTGATCTAGACACCCTTTTATATACTGTCTTATCCTATTCCCTCACCTTCTTTCCCTCCCTTTTCTTTTCCCCCTTCCCATCCCCTTAGCCTTTGATTTCTTTCTAAATTTAGATGACTTTTATACCATTATATATGTGTTTGTGTGTGTGTGTGTGTGTATGTGTGTGTATATATATGTATATGTATATATATATATATATATATAGAGAGAGAGAGAGAGAGAGAGAGAGAGAGAGAGAGAGAGAGAGAGTTCCCTCTTTAACCCATTCATGATGAGAATAGGGTTCCAGAACTACCCACTCCCCCATCTAATTACTCTGTCTCAGTTCTTCCTCTCACACCTTATTTATATAAGATAATTATGTAGATAATGAAGGATGACTTCATCAAAACAGAGGTTCTAAGAAGAAGTTACCAAGGGAGCCTCCAGGGTGGAAGAAGAAAGCCCCTAGAGCATGTATATCAGAGACAGAAATCTTCTGGATCCTTGTAGTCTACTACACCCACTCACTCTTCACAAAAAGATTCAAAGGAAAAGGGGAAAATGTCCAAGAGGGGGTTGCTAGCTCTCTGTTATAGGCTGACCCAAAGGAGTCTGGATAGGAGGTATAAGAAGACCTGTGTTTGAACCCCACTGTGGATGTACCTACTACCTTGGTGATGATGGGAAAGCCATTAAAGAATGATGAAAGCTCCTTGAGAGCAGAGACCATTTTACTTTTCTATTTGTATCATTAATAGTTGGCATAGGGCTAGGCACATAATAAATACTTAACAAATAGGTGGTTTTTCATTTTAAAAAGTCACTCAATTGCTCCAAGTCCCAGTTTTATGTAAAATGAGAATAATAGTATATCATACAATAATATGACATATATAATATAATAATATATAATAATATCTTTATTTCCTACCTCATACAGTTGTATAAGGAAAGTACTTTGTAAATCAAATTTAAACTATTATTAATGTTTGGTAAGGGATCATGGTTTGTCTTGCAATCACGAATGGGGTTCAAATCTTGACTATGATATATTAATTACGTACCCATAGACAAGTCACCAGCCCTCTGAACTTCAGGGTATTCTTTAAGATTGTAATACTAAACTACAGATGGTTCTGAATAGGTGAAAAGAGTGTAATTATTGGCACTTTACATGATGAAGTTCTACAAATATATCCAAGAGGCTCCTGGCAGATGGAAGCATTTGTATGCTGCTTTGGAGATATAAACCATTCCCATATGGAGCATTTCCAGTTATCAGCATGAAAAAAAAGTAACTTGATGGAGGTCTTTCCCTTTCCCTTGTGGGACTGCATGCCCCTCTGAGGTAAAGCTGAAGAAATTACAGCACCATAATGAAACTCATAACTCATGTCAATGCTGAGCATTTTCATTCATTTATAAATGTTTCAAAGGTATATGATTCATAATTCCACAAGCTGCCTGCTTTCAGAACTCTCAGTCTCCCATTAATAGCAGCTATTCTTGTTGCTCTGCCAAGAGACAAGCTAGTTGTCATATATCATAAAGTTCAGTATTCTCTTTGAGTGGTTATGACGAAAACTCCATCCAGGGAGATTAGCTAATGTAAAGAATCAATATTAATACAAAAGAAGGTTTGCTTTTCTAGAATAATCTTGAACCTTGAGACAGTGAATAAGAGATAGAACTGTAATTAGCATAAGGTGAATGGGGCTTTGATCCAGGGTACTGATAATTGACATGAAGTGGCACAAATTTCCCCTATGGCAGCCATCTTGTCCCTATACCTTACCTTTCAATCTCCAGCAGTTCATGTTTCCACCTGGTCCAACCATCCTGAATTTACCCTGCAAGGGTCCCATCTTTATGGATATAAATAATAATATTATCCCTCTTGTTGTATCCAACTTTTCCCCTAATCCTTTATTTTTCCCCTCCCTCAGTCTAATAATCCTCATTCCCAGAATGGCTGCAGTTTTTTGTGACTCTGCCCCTCCTGCCCCTCAGACAACTATTTTTACTTCTGGTCAACATATTTATGTCTTTGACAGAAAAGCACTCTCTAGGTCATTTAAAAAGTCAATTCACAGGGAAAATTTGGCACTAACATGATAATATGATGCACATTTTCTTCCTAAGTAACAAACATCATAAAAGATAGAAAAGGTAAATTTTAATAGTTAATTAAAATGAAAATGGAGATGAGCCAGGCTGTCATTAGAGGCTTAAAATGAGTAGGGCACCAAACTTTACTTTTATTTGGTTTTTGTGTGCCATTATTAATGAATCAGCTATCTTTAATAATACATTTCCTTTTTTCCACTTTACAACACTAAGAGATTCATTTTTCTAGTTAATTAAAAGCTTCAGATATTATCCTATGCATCAACAAAAACTGAACATCTTTTAAATGCATTAGTTGTCATATAAATTGAACTATAGATTGTCAGGTGTATTATTAGCCATTTCATGAATAATTCAATTCCATTTAATAATCTCTTATTAAGTGCCTACTAAGTATGAGATGTCTGGGATATTTAAAGAAGACTAGCACCTCTGGTGATAGGCGTTGCCAGATCCTTTTCAGGGCTGCTCTTTGGTATCCACCAAAAGCACTCAACTGGCTCTCAACTCTCACCTGTGTCTCCAAGAAGCTATCTCATGTGCAGTGGTCACCCTGGGATAAACTTTCTTGGAAGATGGGCTAAACCAGGTTGAGGGTAACTGACAGACCTGAAACTTGTTAGTGAGTTAGGGGAATATCTACTCCAAGCATATGAAGACTTCCCCCATTGGAATGGGTGAATGAGAACAATTTTTTCCAGTGGCCATCACCATCAAAGTGACTCACTCAAGCAGACATTGTGGAGTGCTTAGAGCTTGGTCAGACACAGAAGATGTCATCCATTGCATCCCAGGCCATTGCCAGTCATCCTGATTTTTGTCTTGCCATTAGACTTCTATGACTCTGCAAGAGAGAGTGAGGCTGATGACTTTGTGCAACTCTGCCTCACTTTATCCAACTCAAGAGCAAATCAAGGCATCACCCTCATGATGACATTGTTCCTTTTTGAAAATGAAGGATGAACAATGACAACAACAACTAAGTATAAAACTGTGTGTAGTCTGGTGGAAGATACCAAGATTGAGTAGGACCCAGTTTCTACGTAGAAACACTCAGTATGTGAATAATGACTACTGTCCTTTATAGTAGTGTTCTGGCTAGATCTCCTAAGTCAAAACCCCATCACAGAGTTAGCCCTGGAAGGGAATTCTGTGTTTGTTGTTGTTGTTGAAAGCTCCATTTGGGATTTTCTTGGCAACCATTTCCTTCTCCAACTCATTTTACAGTTGAGAAACTGAGGCAAACGGGATGAGGTGACTTGCCTAGGTTTGCATAGCTAGTGTCTGAGACCAGATTTGAGCTCAATAAGATGAGTATTCCTGAATTAAGGGCCAGCATTCTATCCGTTACATCATTTTGCTGCCCTATGAAGGTACCTGAGAGGCCCTCTGTTCTAACATTTTACCCAAAGGGTAAATGACTCAGCAAAGTTCACATAAATGTTAAAAGACAGGATTTAAATAGAGGTCCTTTGTCTTATAATCCAGAACACTTTCTACTGTCCCACACTGCTTTCTTGATCTTTATGGAAATGATGTTATATTATCCACAATAGCATACCACCAGAAAGACAATGTGGGCTCAGACTTCAGTGTGGCATACGAGGCAAATTTATTGGTTCTCACACAGAACAAGATTTTTACAATACATTCATTGACCATGAAGAGCATTTGATTTCTGGCATGTACTTATTAAGTTATACTCTCCTGAGAAGTTCATGAGACTACTACAAGTTGGTTTATCCAGTGGAGTTGAAATTGATGACACCTTTCTGCCATTCCTCATCACCAGCAGAATCATTTTTATTTTTTGATCCAAATCTGTGCTTTCATTGGTGTGAGGAACTATCAGTGAAGAAACTTCCTCTACCAATTAATTAAGCAACTATTCTTCAATTTATAGTCTTTGAGACTGACTAGTATACTGATGTTAAGCTTCTTTGCCAAGGTTGTTGGGCCAGTGGACTTCAAAGGTGGGACTTAAAAAAAATAGCTATTACTTAATTTAAGCTGTCTCTGTGCATGATACCCTTTCTCTATTTGTAAAGTATATTGACATAAAACAAACAACAACTCAGCACTTCTATTTGTGCAGGTCAGATCTTATTATAGTAGCTCCTAATTCCTTTATTATTTTATGAGCTTCTTATATAGTTATTCATGCTAAGTGCTTTGTTAGCTAGGTTTGGGAAATCTTGGCTGTTTCACAGTAGTTGTCACTGACATCACATTTAAGCCGTAAAAGAACCTTACCTGTATCTTACACAATTATAGTCAAGAATGCCTAAAAAGGACTTGAAACTGGGATCAAACCAACAATCATGAATTACTGAAAAATTCCTGGAGCTAATTTTCATTCTGATATCATCAGTTTTCTTGAGAGATAATCATCTAGGGGCCATTGTGCTTTTGAAGAACATAAAAAGAAGGAAATATGGAAAAGATTGTGGAAAAATGTGGAGAGCTAGTATGGCGGATGGTGGTGCCTGTTAGGGAACCTTAATTTTAATCCAGATATGAAATAGCCAAATAGGCAACAAAAATAATGGCAGACAAATAGATTAAATAAGTAGTTCTGTTGGAGCAAAAATACCAATATAAGCAAATTTAAAAAAAAAAACAAGATCTAGACACAGTTTGGTCCTTCTCTCAAATCAATTGTATTTAATCTCTGTATAACTTATTCTGTACTTGGGTTTATTTTCCAGGCTAACTCATTCTGAATTTTCTTGTTGGGAGGGATCTAGGACATAGGCTACTCTTAGTAAATCCAACAAATCTTTGGACTATAGAACAGCTTGTCCTGGCATCAAAGCTTGTAATTCCAGCCTGCTCCACTCCTGCCAGCCCACTTCCACTTTATCAAAGGGAAGACATTAGCCTCCTGCTGTTAGCTCTAATTGTCTCCCCAGGGGCTCCAAATGTGGCAAGAAGCTTCCTGAGCCACAGTTAGCATCCCAAACTGTTCCTTCTACCATAATTTTCCTTCTCCAAATCAGAACAGAAAAGATGGTGGGAAGCTCAATCTACTTATTGTTCTCCATGATCTACACAACCCTGCAATCAATTCTATAATTCTTTAGGCCTCAACATGGTGGGGGGAGGCGAGGGGGGGAGGAAATCTTGACTATATCATAGAATTTCAGAGTAGGAAAGCACTTCTGAGTCCATGTAGTCTAACCCATACCTACACAGGAATTTCCACCATAACATCCTTGATAAACAGTCATTCAGCATGCCTAAATGACCTCCATTGAGAGGGATCCCAGTACACCCTAAAGCAACTCATTTTTTCCCTTTTGGACAGCTCCTTTTTTGAGCTCCTTATCCCAAACACAAACTTGCTTACCTGTTTCCATCCACTTCCCCTAACTTTGCCTAATACGATCTATCAGATTAAGTCTAACAGTCATCCCCATGCAAAACCTTCAAATACTTGAGGGCAGATATCCCCCTTGTAGCTTCTTGTCTCCAGAATAAATATCCCTGCATCTGTTAACCAATCCTACTATGGAATGGTTTCCAGTTTGCTTACCATATTAAAGTAGTCCTGCGACTGAAATTCCTTATAATAATAACATCATTTCTGTGGTGCTTTACATGCATTGTCTTGTTTTATCCTCACAACTTGGTAAGGGAGGTGCTTTTATATTCCCATTTTACAGATGAGAAAATTGAGACTGAGAGAGATTATATGACTTGCCTAAGGTCACACAGCTAGTAATTTTCTAACTCAGGTCTTCCTAACTCCAAGTCCAACATGGTATTATGTCACCTAACTACCTCTAAATTTAGATTTAATAATTTTTCAATCAATGTTTAATTTTAATTGAATCTCTAATTTACTAAGTCCTGTTTAAAAAAAACATTTTATAGACTATGTACAGTAGTTAAAAAGAACAAAACATTTTTAACAGTTCTAACACCCTCTACAAAAGAAGGGAATTATTACCTGCTCCACAACATTAGAGAGAGGCCTATAGCAATGAGGAGCTAAATGGCTTATGAGTGAAAGAGAGGACTTGAATCCAGGCCTGCCTGAGTTCAAGGTCTATTTTGCATGCACTGTGTTTTCCATGCTTTCTCTCAATCAGACACAATGTTATAACTGGCATTTTGGGTAATGAGCTGAACATTCTGGGGTTTTACAATGCCAAATCAACAAGCATTGGTTAAGGACCTACTATGTGCCAGGCATTGTCCTAAGGGCTGGGGATACAAAGAAAAGCAAAAAAAACTCCCAAAAAACCCAACTCTCTAGGCGCTAACATGTAAACAATTATGTAAAAATAAGATATATGCAAAGTAAATTAGAGATAATCTAAGAGGGAAGGCACAGAAATTAGTGTTTTAACAAGGTTTCATTATGATATATTCAGTGACATAATTGTGAAGTGATCTACCATTGGCTGCTATTATAGGGGAAATGTCTATAATTATTCTTGATACAAAAATAATATTTGTATTAGTGAAATGATATATTTGGAAAATATTTGGCTAACTCACCAAATTAAATAAAATCTGGAATTAATACATTTAATCTTGAAATTTCCACCTGCTATTGTAAAATAATTCTTTCCTATGGAGAATACTTATCAGCATATTTTATCAGAAATAAGTAGCACCTACTACTTAACTGTTTCACAGGAAGTGATAGGTAATGAAATTGGAAAAGTAGTCTACAGCCATATTGTGGAGGAATTGAGTACCAGAATTGGGAGTTTTTCTTTTAATCCATCGCTCAACAAACATTTATTGAATACTGACTATGTCCTAGCTGCTGGTGATACAAAGACAAAAGTGAAACAGTCTCTGCCCTCAGGAGGCATACATTCTAATACATTCTACTGGAAGGCATTGATGCCATACTAAAGGATTCTAAGCAAGAGAATGATGTGATCTGTGCCTTAGAAGCTTTCACAAAAGTACCTGAACTACGCTTTAATCCATCTCAATTGGAGTTCCTCTTTGCTTTCTCTCATAGATAATGTATAGTGTATGAGACTGCTGTAGAAATTGAGTAGGCTGTTCAAGCAGCTCCTCAGAGGTCAAGTGGTTTCTTATGAGAAGCATGTAATGGTGAAACTTCTGCTAACATTGAAGATCAGTCCTGGTTTTGCAAAATAGTCAACCACTGTAACTCTGCAGGGTGTGAGGATTCTCTTACCCTTCTTTCCTGACCACAGTGAATAGCATACTTGCCCTAAGCTAATTAACATTTCCTGGGGGATTATGACTCAAACCTCTCCTTATTAAAGCTTCACAGTAGGCCAAATGTCCCTAGTTCTCACTGTGGTTGCCTGTGGATACCTCACAGAAGGGTCACAGGGAAAAAGAAAAGCTAGGGACTCTAAATTCTGACACAGACAGGCACTAATTAGGTCCCAGATCATTCACAGAAATAGAGCTTTCATCAGTGGCAACACAATGCAATTAGTTAAGGTCTCTTGCAATTTGCAATGAGAGCAGTTCACTGATGCTGAGATTTTCTAAGGAAGTACTTGATACCGAATTATGTTATGATGAGATTGTTTGACATACGTAGGATTCCTCTACTCTATTATGTTTAGGATAGTTGTGTTGCAATGTATAATATCCGTAAGTCAGTGAACTGTGATGAAATGATTCCTTCAGAGAAATATAGAAGGGAAGCTATACATAGGAACTGAAGGATCATCTACACTCCCCTCCTCCCTTTTCAGTTTAGAAAACTGAGTATCAGATAAGTGGTAGAGCTCCTTGAACTTCCTCTACTATTTGAAACCTCTGACAAACTCTTCCTTAATTCCTTGGATTTTGAGACATTATATTCTCCTGATTTCCCATCTATCTCTCTAGTCTTAAGGTCATGGAGTTGCTATAAAAGATTTTTGAGAACATCTAGGATAACCTTCTTATGGTAATATTGGCCTATTTAGCTCTTAGCCAAGGCATTTATTGATATGCCTCTTATTAAGCCAATATAGTTACAAGAATTGATAACAGAACGTTCCCTTCTTAGTCTGGGGATCACTCTCTTATAAATATACACAGTACCCATGGGAAAAGTGGGCTCAAACATAGAGTACAACAATAGCTAAACACACTTATAAGGAACATGTGTGGCAAAGGGGGTAATTCATAACTTTTTTCTCCCTTTATAGTGTCATCACAAATTTCCCTTATGTTCTTTACTGGGGAAACCTTTGAGCTGGCTCCCAGACTCCACCTTTCTTGAAGTCTTAGTTGGTATATTTTTCTGCCATGAGGGATCACACTCTCTAAGGTGGCTTTTCCTTAGCATCTATTTGTCCTCGGTAATGTCTCTTACTCCCAAGGCAAATGCTTCCCCTGCTGTCTGCCACCGTTACATGGGGGAATTTCACATCTTCTGTCTCAGATCTCACAGAATCTTCAGCCCTTTAAAAACTGTAGCTTGTCCAGACAATGTCTCAGGAGAATCACTTACCTAATATCAGGAAAGAACAAACATAAAAGAGGTAGGTGTGGCTATGTGCCCTTAGCTGTCATGCCCAGGTAGGGGGTATGGGGGGGGGGGGGCTGAGACCCCAAATATATTCATCCTTATGATTTTGCTATTTCTTTCTGTGGTACCATTTACTGAGTCTCCCATGTTTGAAACACTGGGTTATCTTTGATGCTTCCCTCTGCCTCACTTCTTATATCCAATTAGTTATCAAGTCCTGCTGCTTCTCTCTTATGTCTGTCACATTTTTTGCCCATTGACACTACCCTAGAGCAGGATTTATTACCACCACCCAACTGAGCTATTGCAATAGAATTCTAACAGTATATCAGCCTGCCTCCTCCAACAACTCCTTCTTATTGATGCTGGCCTAGCAGGGGTTTAGCACATACCTCAGATGGAGACACTCATGTGAGAGATACCAGGGACCTGCTTCTGTGAGAAAATACTCTGAATTGGCCGACCACATGGTTGGAAACAGCCTTTTTCCATTGGCTCCCTCTATCTTTAAAATCTACTTGACTGAGGTGCAGCCTTACTGTTTCTACTGGTAGAATCCAGGGGTGAAGGATTCATTCACTCAAAGCAAAAACACCATGCAGTAAGCTGGGGAGAAAGGTGTGAGGGCCACCTTCTCTCCCTTTAATCTCCATGGCTCCAAGAAATGTGCTTGGAATTTTGGGTTGTTTCATTGTTCTTTTACTTCCAGATCCAGAGAAGTCCCTGGTCTGGGATCTTGAACCATGGGGGATCTTGGAACCTAGGCTGGATGTTGCAACTAGCCTAGCAAATAAGCCCTAAGAAACCAGTGTCCTGGATGGGGGTGCTTTGACCTTGAAACTTAGTGGAATTAATGTTATGTAGGAACTGAGTTAAATTGAGGGAGACTTCCTTCTCCCTTCCCCCATTTGTGTATATGTGTAAAGGTTTGTATGTTCATTCTTGCTATGCATTTGAAGGAGATATTCCATTGTAAAAGCACCTCTGACTATTAAGTGGTTAAATGGAACTCGGTGCTTGGACCTTTTACAATTGCGGACTTGAACCAATGGCAGAGATAAGAGTTAGAAGATATCACTTTCTAATGATAAGACTTAAATTTTAAATTAAGTGCATTCTAAATTCCAGTAAGAATAACATATTTCAAAGAAGATTGGTTGGTCTAACTTTTACCCTTGACCTCCACAGACTGATGGGATTGTGGTTGCTGCAATAATAATAATACCACAGGGAGTAGGGACAACATGAAGGTCATTGAAACACTGGAAGAATGTGGGGAGGGACATTAGAGTCAAGTTTCTTCTACTTCCTAGTTTTACTTAGGACTCCCCTATGCACAATGCTCGATTTCAGAAGTTCCTAACAAGATTGGAGCTGAAAGGAAGCTCAGAGATCATTTAATACAAGCCTCTCGTTTTATATATGAGAAAATTGAGGGAGAGAGGAAGTGCTTTGCCTAATTTCATAGAGCCAGTTAGTGGAACAGTTAGGATTAGGAGTCAGATCTTCTGACTACAAATTTAATGTTCTTTCCACTACATCAAATACTGGCAATGAAATCCCATAGCTCATATCAATGACAGGTTCCTTTGCCCATCATAGCTCTTCATCTCAAAGGACTGCTCTCTCCACATTTCCTAAAGTTCACCATTTGCCTAATCCATAGGGGTTCTGAATTTTACATGCAACAGATGCTGCTTCAGTTTATGATGGTGAAATTAAAGTACATTTGGTATGAAATTTGACTTAGTATCATTTCAACAGACTTGAGTTTTTGTTTATTCTGCTATTGTCAATGATAAAAGACAATTTTAGAGTATTTAGGAGAATATTTATTTTCTCTGGGCTCATTTCTTTTATTCCCTAGAGTTGTTCCAAATAGTTAATGAAGCAAGGAATTATGTAAGGATAGATGGAAACAAACCCTTGTTAAATGCCTAGTATGGGCCAGGCACTATGTTAAGTGCTTTACAAATAGTATCTCATTTGACCCTCACAACAACTAAGGGAGAGAGATATTATTATTACTATCATTTACAGTTGAGGATACTGAGGTTGGACAGAGGTTAAATGACTTGCCAGGGGTCACACAGCTCAGTCAGTGTCTGAGGTTGGAATTGAACTCAGGTCTTCCTGTCAAGTGCTCTATCTACTGTACCACCAAGCTGCCTGTGGGTGATGGAAAAGTCTGCTTTCAATTTCACATTAATGTACTGTGTAATTACAGGGATTCCCTTCTGGCTTGTAGTCCTTGCTGCAGCTGTACCATCTGCATATAAAACAACTACCCTACTCCTCCTCCTCTCTGAGCCTAGGGCTTTTAAACTTTTGGGGAGCCTTGGATCATAAAATCTACCCAGGGGTTGATTTGTTTCTAGCAGCAGCCAAGAGAAACATGGTGCACCTGTGCTATGTTGTCAATACTTCTTTTAGGATCACATCTGGATATAATTCAGGCTTCTGAATTTGCCCTATGAAGTGCAATGGAGTCTGAACCTTGATCCATTTGGGGAATGCCTGCCTTCTCTCTACTTCATTCATGCAGGCCAAAACAACTGTGATCCTTCTGTCAACAGTCACCAAGTTTGAACTGCAGGGTGATGCAAGCCAAGCCATCCCTAGGCATCTGGAACACACTTTCTCTCTGGGTCTCTGACAGGTCCTCATCCAGTTGACTTTCAGGGCACAGGGCCAGAACTATCTACCCAGATGGCCAATAGCCTGGGAAACCAGGTAGTACAGGTCTTTTTAATGTCATGTTTTATTTCGCTTGAGTGCCATTAGAATACTGGCCAATGAAACCAGAAAAGAAAACATTTCAAGTAAGAAAATGGTAAATCCAAGAATGAATTGCCCTCATGGGGAATTTTAACAATATTCATGGGAAATCACTAAGTATAATAACGATAAAATGAGGTTTCACCCTAATGAATTTTTATTTTTGCATTATTCCACTTAATACCCCCATGCTCTGAGTGTATTTCAATAAAACTAAAACCTCCATACATTTACCAAAGTGTATCTTGACATCGGTCCAGTTCCTATCCCTATCTTGAATGAGTAATTTTGTGCACAAAATCATTTTTTCATATGCCTTAGAGCCCTTTGCTGACTGAATTAGTATAGTTACCCTGTTGCCACACCTGGCCCATCCATTGTCAATTTCAGCATAATAGGAGATCCATATTTACCTCCAAGCTCAGTACAGTGCCATCCCTTAATGATATTACATGGTAGTCTGCCAGAAAAGTAGCTATTGAAAATAAATCTAAAAGAGTATAGATGTCTTGGCAAGAAAAATAATATAAATAGATATTCAAACAATCAATTGTTTTTCAAAATAAAATAAAATATTTTGCATGGATATGATACCTTCATTTTAGGAATTCACAGGTTCCCTCACATTATCAGTCTGATAAGGGCAGGGGAAGTCTAGGAAATATATAGCCCCCTTCCAAGCTAGTATATTTTCCATATTCTAACTGAACTTATTTGTTTCTTCTTCTTTTTTACCTCTACTGAGTATATACTCACATTCCTTGCTAATCATGTCCCTTGCTCAGTTAAAAAAATACACATCTTCTTGACCATCTTCCTATATTGATCACTCCATTTTCATACATACCCTCAGATCTTATGTCCTTAGCATTATTTTCTAATGAATTACATCTTAATGTATCTCCTAGTAGTTTCTTCATCAATTTCTCTGTTTCCATTTTCCTCTATTAGTGTATACATTTCTCACTGTGAGAACTATGCCTCAAGTTTCTTTTGTTTCTTGCCACACATTTCCATTGAATGACTAACTTTATATAGCAAAACTGGGGCTATCTAGAGACCAATTCTTTGTCTCTAGGTGCAGAATCAATCAAGAAATGAAGAAGATAAGCATTTGGCAGTGAAATAGCAACCCATGAGTACCTGGCAACAAATACATAAAGCAGAACTGAGCCAAAGATACAATAGTTATGCCTGATGTGCTATATGATTGATGTTTTTGTTACACAGCTGGAAAGGAACATTGACCAGTGGCATCAACCTGAATAAAACCAAAGAACCGTGGGAGAAGCATCAGGAGGGAGAAAAGACAGGGAAGAAGAAACCTAGAGGAAAAAGGGAGACGATGACAGACGAAAAGCAATGACAGTGTCAGCAATAACCTTGACGAAGGAGTAGTGGTGGGGAATCTTAGTGCAGAATCTCAGATTTCAAGTTGGAAGGGCCATAGAATTATCTGGCCTACATGTATGTTTACAGATGAGAAAACCAAGGCTGAGGATATTAAATAACTTTCCGAGGTGATACAAATAATAAATGGCAGAACCAGGATTTGAACCCAGATCTTTCCACTATATTATACTACCTGCCACTTACAGATTAGAAGCAGTGTTGGGGGAGACATGCATCAAACACTGATCATAAAGAACATGCCCATTATTGAAGAGACAGCATAGGCTGGGATGGCAAATAGTCATCAGCGTCTCAATACTGTAGACCTGAAACACATGTTCTGTCTTTGAAGTCTAGGGAAATGCGCATCTTTATGGAGCAGTACAGCAAACAGCTAACTGACTTTCAATAAAAATCCCTTGAAAGCATAAGGTACCCCCAAGGTAACAAGCTGACCATAGCAGTCCTGTATTTTGTATTGTAAAGTAGGTATTTCATAGTGTGGACCCAGCTAGCACAAAGGAATAAGATTCGTCATGGGAATTATCCTACTATAAAGACTCTATTTTTTCTCCCTAGAAAGACAAACATCAAAAGCATAAAAAAAAGGTTGATAGCTGTCTTGAAAAGGGAAATGCATGCACAAGGGAGCTAGATGGAATTCAATTCTTGACACTGACTAATTCTGTGATTCTGGCCATGTCAGTTTCCCCTTCTGTAAAATGGAGATAATACCATATGACAACATGTTTTTAAGAATCAAATGAAATAAGATATATAGAGTTTTGCAGACCTTAAAGCACTACTTAATTTTGGTTATTATTATTATTACACTACCAGAAAAGGGCAACCACATTATACTGCTGATAGTTCAGTTTATAATATACATTCTTCTACTGAGTATGGGATAAGTATTCAACAAGGGCATCTATCTATATGCTTTATAGACTCTGAGTTGTTAAAAGCTGTAGAGACACAATGCACCCACTAAAATTACAGCCACTTGGCCATTTTACGCATGAGAGGTTTCTAATGAAAAATACATACCTGGTCCAATAATTATTGAAAAAAAACACTTCTTAGGTATGCAAATATTGGTGACTGAACCAAAAAGGCAACATTTACTCACCTTTCACATTAAGCACATACAAAATCAGTACTGGTTGTACTCTGGGTAGTGACTTAAAGCAATTTCTATAGGGTGCTCTGTTTGTGTATACCACGAGGTGGCATTTGAAGCTTGAGCTACACCAGCTTGCTTCAAACAGAGCAATTGTAAAAAAAATGCCTAGCCATCTCAGTCTTGCCCTAGGTCTCTAAGATCAATATTTAAAGTCTAGGGAAGTGGATTAATTCTCTCCCCACCAAATAACTAATGATTTTCTTGGTCATGTGCCCCCAACTCACTTGGATTTCCAGTCTCATTCCTTTCTCAAAGTAGGCACATTTGGAAATTTTGCTAACTGCATCTGCTATAGTGAAAATGAAAGTAAGGGATGACCTTGTCAGCCTCCAATGCAACTGATTGCATATATTCCTGGTAAAGTTTGAATTTCCAACTTCCTCCATATTCTACTTTGCCTCTTTTAATTTCCAGTTTCCTCCACCCTCTACTCTACCTCTTTCATCTCAAGGTGAGGCATAGGAGTGGAGAGATACACCTAATTGCCCTTTTCAGCAATTTCTTGCAACCTGAATTCTTCCTTCAACATTCTACTGAAACTGTTCTATCAAAGGTCATAAATGACTTCTCAGTCTCTAAGTCCAAAAGCTTTTCCCCCTCTGGTATTCATCCTCTTTGAACTCTGATGCATTTGACACTATTGACTGTGGTCTGCTATTGGATATTATCTCTTCCCTTGGCAACTGAGGCATTATACTGTCTTGGTTCTCTTCTAACTTCTTTAGGCATTTATCCTTGAAACCTCATCCTTTTATCTCTCGAGGTAGATGTTCTTCAAGGATCTGACTTCAACCCTTTTCTTAACTTTTTCTACACTTTCTCTCTTGGTAATCATATTCATTTCCATTATTTTAGTGATCATCTCCTATACACGTGACTCCCAGATATGTATTTGCAGCTTTGACCTCTCTTCTGAGCTCTAACCTGGCACAATCAAGAGAATATTGATTTTCATTTAATTTTTTTTCTTGCTTGGTTCATTTCTTCTAGCTATTCATGTAGTCCTTTGTAACCCTGTTATGAGTAATTTCAAAACACTTAATACAAGTTCCTGAAGAGATGAGAATGACTATTTCTTCATGATATATAAGCAAACATTGTAAAGGAACTAGAATAATGAACATGAGTGCTTTAGGATGTGCCTTGTGGTCTGTTGGGTTGGTAAAGGAGAAATGAAGGAGAATATTTTGAAAGATGGCAGCAAGTCAAAGGCTAGCAGCAGTGAAGATTTTTCTGGCAATCACAAAACCAGCTGGGTTAGACTAAGCCTTTGCTTCACTAATTGACTTACCAGAAAAGTAGCCGTGTGACATTCCTATGGAAGACTTTGGGCAATGAAAGTTTAAGAGATTGTTTCATTTCAAAGAGCTAATCTATAACAGTATTATAATTATAATCTATAATGGTATAATAGCACTAGACTCTAGCTTCTCTTTCCACTAAACTATGTTACTTCTATTTATGTACATGTTCAAAAAAAGAAAAAAGGAGAGGGGATTCACTTCCAATAACTAATTGACTTGCTCAGTCTCATCCCTCTCTTCCTTAATGCATTACCTTACCAAACAGGAGGGGAAATATGTGGACCAGTGATTCAAACAAGAAAAAGTTAGTTGGGATGTCTGAATTTATTTAATTTTTTTTTTTTTACTATGCCATCAATATATTATCTTGGGTAAGAAACTTAACTTTTTCCCATCCAATGGGAAAGTGGTATGGCACATCATAGATGTATCATTGCAATGCTTACTTTAGAAAGCAGATTGAAAAATCACTGGAAGGTAATGCATCATTAGAAGCATGAATTTGGTGAGGATGCCTTATCACATTTGCAGATAGCAGGAAACTCAGAGGGGAAGTTAATATGTTGAATGATGACAGAATTCACATCCCAAAAGATTGAACAATGACCCAAATCTTAGAAGACAAATTTTATTAGTGATAAGCATAAAGTCTTGTGCTTAGGTTAAAGGAAAAAATCAATTGAAGAAGTACATGATGGGGGGCAGTAGATGGGGGGAGCACCAAATAGCTAAACAGTAATTCATGTAAAAAAAAAGAGCAGGGGATTTTCAAGAGCCTAAAGTCCAATGTGGCACAGCAGCTAAAAGAGCAAATGTAGTCTTAGCCTATTTAAGAGAAATAATGTCTTGGATTCTACCAGGATCAGACTGCATTTGGAGCATTGTGTTATGTACTGAATGACATGTTTATGTTCACTAACAAGTGGAGCTGATTCAGAGAAAGTCAGTGAGGATATATGAGGATTATTTTTAGAAACTATGTGTATTTAGCCTGTGGAAGAACAAATTCAAGGGGTCTTCAAATTTCTGAATGCTTCTCATGTGGAAAAGAGATTACTTTTACTCTACTTAAGCCCCCTTGAGTTAGGGCTGGGGGCAGAAAACAATGACCAATAAAAGGGATAGGGATAGACAATTGTTCTTCCCCCCACATACAGTACCGTACGTATTAAGTACATAAATGGTAAGAATGTTAAGATGATCTTTTAGGGTGGTCTGAATTTTCATGCTTTGGGATGCTCAAACCCTTAGAGGCAGCAACAAACTTGGGGGTCAGATCTCTTGCTTATGCTTCTTTTTCTTCTGCTGAAGTATGTGACCATAATGAACTGGCATGACTTATGTAAGGAAAGTCTCTTTCATCATATAAGAATTGAAATACCTCATCTCAACAAGAGTTTTCTGAACATCATTTGTTGTTCAGTTGTGTCTGACTTTGTGACCCCTTTGGGGGGTTTTCTTGGAAAAGTACTGGAATGGTTTGCTATTTCCTTCTCCAGCTCATTTTACAGATGAGGAGACTGAGGCAAAGAGGGTTAAGTGACTTTCCTATGGTCAAATTTGTGTATATAGTGTTCTTTACCTGTGCTACTCTTACTCTTTGAGGACACTTAGCCTGTATTACTTCAACAAAGCTTTCTGTTTATCTTTAAGTTAATTCATTTATTTGGCAAACATTTACTAATTGTCTAATATGTACAAGTCCCTTTAGTACTCTGGAGCAGAGGTGGTAGTAGTGAATGACTGAATGGAAAAAGCATTTATTATGTTTGAGGCAGTTTGCTGTATGCTAGGAATACAAATTTAAAAGCGAGAAAATCTTTGCCCTCATAAAACTTAGATATTTATGAGGAAGACACCATATAGTGGGGAATGGTGGCCAAGGGAATTTTGGTCTGTGGGATCACAGGAACAGTAGGTTTATCCATAGGTCAGTTAATTAACTTTCCAAAAGTAAAGTCATTTGTGATT
Source organism: Pseudochirops cupreus (assembly GCA_028627135.1). NCBI lineage: Eukaryota > Metazoa > Chordata > Mammalia > Diprotodontia > Pseudocheiridae > Pseudochirops > Pseudochirops cupreus. The sequence goes on from CM053581.1 coordinate 483,836,624, forward strand.
TGATTACTGTGTCCAAAGCGAGAGTTGGAAAGGGGAATGGGTAGGAAGGGAGGTGGACAGAGAAATTACTTGGTCTGGGTGGTAAAGCATGGTGTGGTCTGGGACTGGCTTTATGTAATGGCTAAGTAAATTTATACTCACTATTGAAGACCATTCAGCTCCCAGGATGGGAGTGTGCAAAGGTGGCATGTGCTAGTCCCCATTACAGAGGTTTAAAGGTCTCATTTCCAAGATATTAAAAGAACTGACTCAAATTTATGAGAAAAACAGACATTCATCAATTGGTAAATGGTCTAAAAGATTTGAAGGAAAGAAACCCTGGCTATGTGAAGAGGTATATGGGAAAAAAGCTCCAAATCACTAATAATTGTAGAAATTCAAATTAAAATAATTCTGAGATTCCACTTCACACCCATCAGAATGGTGAAGCTAACGAAAAGAGTAAATGTTGGAGGGGCTATGCGAAAACACACATATTGATGCATTCTTGGTGGAGCTGATGGGAAAAAATTTGGAATTATATACAAAACATTACTAAACAATGCATTCCTTTTGACTTAGCTAAACCACTGCTTGGTCTATAACCAAAAGAGATCAAAGAAAGAGGAATAGGTCCTATGTGTACAAAAATTATTTATTGCAGCTCATTTCATGGTGGTAAAATAATAACAAAGCATCTAGTGTTTGGGGATCTAAGAGGATGTCTAACACTTGAGAAATGGCTGAATAAGTTGTGGTATAGGAATCTGATGGAATGTTATTGTATTATAAGAAATGAGGAAATAGATTTTACAAAAAACACAAGAAGACATGTGAACTGATGCAGAAGGAAGTAAGCAGAAAAAATTTTTTTAATTATAACATCAGTTCTATAAAAAGTGAATGATTTTAAAGACTTTTATAAATCAATTAAGAATGAAATGAGCAGAACCAGGACAATTTGTACAAAACACTATAAAAACAAATAATTCTGATGACTATATGCTGTGTTCAATATAATGACCATTGCATGATTATAGAGAACCAATATGAAATATGCTGTTACAAAGAGGTGATAGACTTAGAGTTCAGAATGAAATAGACACACATATGTATGTACGTATATATGTATATGCATTTAAATACACACATATATGTGTATGCATATGCACATGTATGTAGGTATATATAAATATATAATATACACATACATACACACATACACACATGCACTTTTATATACACATAAAAAACAGCCATTTGGGGAATTGGTTTTCTTTGACTATGCATATTTGTTAAGAGAAATTTTTTTCTTTCCTTTTTTTTCTACCAAGGAGGGGAAAGTGAAATGGAGAAGAAAATAATTAAAGTTCTGTAAATTTTTTAAAAATTGAAAGGTGGGAAATATTACAGATGTGAAATGTTGCATGAACTTTCAGGTGAGGTCACTGTATAATTAACTTTACCTATTTAACTATGCTATGAGACTTCTCATGAAGTTGGAATAATATGTACGTTTTTTTGCTCTTTTTTTTTAAGGGGGAAGGTAGGGCAATTGGGGTTAAGTGACTTGTCCAAGGTCACACAGCTAGTGTGAGTGTGTGTGTGTGTGTGTGTGTGTGTGTGTGTGTATGAAGTGTCTGAGGCCGGATTTGAACTCAGGTCCTCCTGACTCCAGGGCTGGTGCTCCTAGCCTCCCCCAATATATACATTTTTGAAAGGAAAAAAATTAATAAAACTTTTTTTAAAAAGCAAGTGAATTAACTGGTGATGGCAGAAATATAAAGATAAAGAAGACTTCATCCTTGTTTTCAATGACTAGTAGATTAGAGAAGATAAGAAATGTTACCAAAAACCATTAAGACAACAAAGAAAATATGTATAGAAAGGAAGAGTGAATGAACTATGATAATGAGAATTCATAAGAAGAGACCATTTCTAGCAGGGCTGGAAGGAAGAGAGACTCAGATTTAGGAAGGCTTCATGAAAGAGCTATCACTTGAACTATTTCAACAGGTATAGTTGGGAAAGCAAGGATGATATTTCAGTAGTGGGAGAAATGTGAGCCACGGTATAGAGACAGGAAATTACAGGATATGTTCAGGCATGGTTAGCAGTTGTAGAATTTAATTACCTTTTTTTTAAGTGTCGTTAACTCAGAGAAGCAGAAAAGGTAGAGGGAAAATTAACATTTCTATGACTCATTGATATTATGCCTATGTACTTCAAAAATATGACTGATCTTTAAAAACTCGGAGAGCACAGGAAAGACTAGAGTTCACAGGTACTAATAAGCAAATGGCACACAATGCATCTAGAAACTATCATCCATAAGAGCATCTGGCTGGCATCTACAGGCTTCTGGATAAATTCCAACTTGAGTAATTACATTCCGTCTGCCGACATTCCCTGTCACTTCTATTGGATGAAGTGCACTTCAATTTCTATTTGGAAACTACTGTGCAGTTTCGTTGGCACCATGTGTGATGGCAACTATGTCATACAATAAAATGACCATAGTTCATTGGTGGAAGGAATAAAAGGATGCCTCCATTAAACTGGGGATATGTCCCGAAAATGTGACAGATGATGTTAAAACTGCCAATATTCTACAATAAAACAGAAAAAGTTATCTCTTTCATTCTGGGAAAATGGAAAGGAATTTTTTTTAAGTTTAGCTGATCTTTCTCATAGGTTTTGTTGTACTTATGTACTTACAGATTTCATATTGTGATACCTACATACATATGTAAAGCCACAGTCCATTGCAAAGTTGTATTTCTTAGACAGCATAGTTAATAACAGATTTATTTGCTAATTTCTTTTCTTAATGATAATATCAATTACACAGTACTTCAAATGTTCACAAATAAAATCTCATTTTATTTGCAGAACAATCTTGAGAAGTGTTTTATATTATGTATGTTGTATTATATATATGTATGTATATATAGGTGCATATACATACATACATACATACATATATATATATATATAGTTTTATAGGTGAGGCAGAAAGAAGTGAAGTGACTTACTCAGGGTCACACAGCCAGTAAGTGTCTGAGGCTAGATTTGAACTCAGGTCTCCCTGACTGTAGGCCCCATACTCTATCCACTGTGTCACTCAGCTTTTTAATTGTTACTGATATCTTTTATTTTTATATCACTTTCATCACTGAATATATCTTTATTTCTTCCTCATCCAGAGAATTGTAAGAAAATATACAAAAATAAAGGTTAAAATTCAATTGAGTAAAACTAATCAAAATATCAATAGGGTGAAAAGATAACCCCGCGTGCCCCTAGTCCACGATTTCTGCAAAGAAGGGAAGGAGGAATATTTTGCCATCTCTTCTGCAAGACCAACCTTGGTCATTATAATTATAAAGCACCCAGTTTCATTTTGTTGTTCTTTTCACTCACACTGTTGAAATAATTCTTTACGTTGTTTTTCTTGGTTCTGATTACTTTATTATGCGTTCGTTCAGAAAAGTCTCCTCACGTTCCTCTATATTCTTAATAAGCATTGTTTCTCATAGCAGAGCAATTATTTTAAAATAAGTTTTTATTGATATAGTCTGTTTCTTGCATCACGTATCCCTCCTCTCGCTCCCCAAGAACCACCCCATGTGACAGAAGAAACTTTTTAGAGAGGAAAGCAAGTCCACATAACTTACTGCTACATTGAAAAAGTCTGAAAACACCCCCAACGTGTAGCACCTTTGCACCTCTCAACTCTGTGAAGAGGTAAGTTCGGAATGTTTTCTCATGTTTCTTCATTCAAGTGCCACTCGATCTTTCTGATTTTGTTGTATTTTGTATATTTTGATGTATCACTGTTCTTTCCATTTACGTTGCTGTGGTCACTTTGCATATTTTATTAATTCTGCTTGCTTCACTTTGCATTAGGTCAACATAGACCTTTCCATGCTTCCTTGTATTCATCACATACTTAATTTTTTACAGCACAGTAGTATCCCATTACATTCATGTGCCACAGTTTATTTAGCCATTCCCCAATTGATGGATACCTACTTCGTTTCCAATTCCTAGCTATCACAAAGAATGTTGCTATAAATATTTTGGAGTATATCAGGGTCTTTTTTTTTTCTTATTGATGATGTCCTTTTGTATATAAGCCCAGTAATGGAGTCTCTGGTTCAAAGGGTATGGACATTTTAGTCACTTTATTCACATAATTCCAAATTGCTTTACAAAATGATTATATCACTTTATAGCTACATCAAGAACATATTAGCATTCCTATCTTCTCATAACTCCTCTAGAATTTATTGTTACCATTTTTTGTCACTTTTGCCAATTTGCAGGGTGTGAGGTGAAAACTTGGGGTTGTTTTGATCAACAATTCTATTCTTGTTATTGATTTGGGACGTTATTTCATGTGTTTGTCCATATTTTGCATTTCTTACTTTGAGAACTCTTTGTTCACATCTTTTGATACTTTATCTTTTGAGGAATGGCTACTAGTCATAGATACTTGTTAATTGTTTGTGTATCTTGAAGACTAAACTTTTATCAGAGAAATTTGATACAGAGGTTTTTTTTTTCCACTTGATCACTTCCCTTCTTATTCTAGATGCATTAATGTTGTCTATAGGGAAGCTTTTAAGTTTCAAGTAATTAATCTATTTTATCTTTTGTTATTGCCTCCATCTCTTGTTTACTTAAGAATATATCTCTTACTCATAGTTATGAGAGGTATACAATCTGTTTGTCTTCTTATTTTTTAAAATAATATGATCTTCAATATTAAGGTCATGTATCCATTTGGAAGGTATTGTGGTATGGGGTGTAAGTTGTAGGTCTAAGCCTAATTTCTGCTCCAGTTTTCACAGCAGTTTTTGTCAAACAGTTTTCCCCTAGATAACTTATACTTTCCACTTTATCAAACATTAGGCTATTGATTTCTGTTGTTTCTGAATGTCCCTTGTCTAGTCTGTTCTTTTAATCTATCTCTCCATTGTTTTTTAAAATCGATTTGTTTATTTATTTTTAGTTTACAAGATTCAGTTCCACAATCCCTTGAGTTTCAAATTTTCTCCCCTCCCTACCCCCTACCCACACGGTGGCATGCAATCAAGTGTAGGATCTGAAAATACTTTCACATTGGACATTAGTCTGGTTGTATAGAAGGTTTGTAACCAATGGCTAATAATAGATGGTTGTGATGACTGCTGCTTTATAGTATAGAGTAAGGTCTGGATGTGCTATTTCCCCCTTCATCTTTTGGCGTGGTCAAAGCATTGAATATTCCTCCCTCTATTTAGGTTATTTCTTTATTTCTTTAAGGAGCACTTTATAATTGAACCTATACAAGTCTTTCATGTGCTTTGAGAGGTTGATCTCCAGATATTTTATACATACTGTAATTATTTGAATGAGATGTCTCCATTATTTCCTCTTATGTTTATGCCTCAATTACATAAAAATGTTATTGATTTTTAAGGATTTGTTTTGTAGTCTGCAACTTTACTGGAACTATTAACATCTCAATTAGTTTCATTGCTGATTCCCTGGGGTTTTCCAAGTAAACTATCATATCAGCAAGTAAGTTTAGTTTTATCTCCTTTTTATTGCTCCTTTAATTCCTGTCTCTTGTTTCGTTGCTATTGCTAGCATTTCTAGAACTATATCAACTTTTAGTAGGGAGAGTGGGCATCCTAGCTTCCGTCCTGTGTTTGTTTTATAAAGGTTCTAGTGTATATGCAGTGTATGTGATGCTTACTTTTGGTTTTAGATAGATGCTTTTTATGATATTAGAGAAGGTTCCTCTATGCATAAATTTTTTAGGGTTTTTAAGCATAAAAGAATGTTGTATTTTTCAGAGGCTTTTTCTACATCTTTTGAAATGGTCATGTGGTTTTAGATGTTTCAGTTTTTAATATGATTAGTTATGTTGGTGGTTTTTCTAATGTTGAACCATCCTTGAATCCCTGATATAAATCCCAGTTGATCATAAAGAATAATTTCTTGGAAAAAATGTTGTAGTCTGGTAAGATTTTATTTAAATTTTTGAATCAATATTCATTAATTATATTGGCCCATAGTTTTCTTTCTATGTTATATCTTTCCCTGGTTTAGGTATCACAATGACATTCATCACAGAGTAGTATTTTAGTTTAGTTGTATGCCATAATGTTAAACAGCAGTCTTTGGACACCTCAGTTTTCAGCGTAATTCCAAAATATTTCCAGAATACCTTGACCAATTCACAACCTCACTAAAACTGATCATTTCTCTCTTCTTATCTTTGCCATTTTGCTAAGTGTGACATGAAATCTCTGATTTCCTTATTATTAATGATTTGGAGTGACTCCAAGAAGCTGTAGCACATGCAGTAGCCACACCCTAGCAAATCATCTCAGCAGAACCTAAACCAGGTTGAGGATGATTGACAGTCCTCAAAACTGTGGGTGAGTTAGGAGTATGTCTGCCTCAAATCTGTGACAACTCTTCCCAGTGAAATGGGTGGATGAGAACAGTTCATTCCAATGACCATGAAGGCAACTAAAGCAAGTACTGCTGTGTACTTAGAGTTTGGTCTGAGATTGGAGGCCCCAAAGTTATCCACTGCATTGCATGCCATCACCATTCATCTTGACTTCTGTCTTGCCACTGGACTTCGATGTCTCTGGAAGAGAGAGTAAGGCTGATGACTTTGTGAAACTCTGCCTCATTTAAATCCAATTCACTTGCAAGGCAAGACTGTACTCTCATGATGTCATTGGTCCTATCTGAAAATGAAGGATGAATAGCAATGATTTGGAACTATTTTTCACGTGGTTGTTAATAGTTGCACTTCTTTTGAAAACTTTATTCCTGCCTTTTGACCACTTATCAATGCAGGAATGGCTCTTGGTCTTATATATATTTGTATTAATTCGTTATGTATCTTGAATAACAGGCCCTCATCAGAGATATTTGAAGCAAACATTTTCCCCCAATCAACTGTTTCCAGCCTTAACCTAGTTACATTGATATTGTCTGTGCAAAAGAATTTTCATTTTATGTAATCAAAATTATATTTTAAAAATATTTGTGTTATTAACTTTATATCTCCTGAGACATAGTCATGAAAAGGAATGAATTCTCTTGCAATTTTAATTTTCAGGTCGCATATCTATTGAGTTTATTGGGGAAGAAACTAAATCAAGACTGTTTTTAGATCAAGGTCTATCAAAATCACCTTTATTGATTAAATAAAAGCAATTGCTTAGAGACTTTGTTGACTTAACAGAAAAACATTGTGTACTCATGAAAACCATAAGTTTAAGATTGCAGTCTTTAGCTTCTATTCTTTATAGTGTGGAAAGGAAAAATAATTTACTATGGTTGATTAGATCACATTGATTGACACAATTGACATTTCATGAGAGACAAAATCATAATAGAATATGTAGTTTTCAGAAAATGCTTTAGACACAATTTTGTAACAAGTGTATTGGAGGACTCTGGGGTTGGCCAATGAGAGCCTCATCCTTAACAAGATACGGTATGATTTGCATGGAGTAAACCACATTATATAGACTTGAATAAGAACTGGTGTTGTTTCTGATATTCTTATGATATGAAGAAGATTTTAATTTGGTTGCTGCACAGGAACTAAGAATACATCCAAAAAGCTCTATTTTGACAAAGGCAGCTAGGTAGTGCAATGGAGAGAGCACTCAGCCTGGAGTCAAGAAGACATGAGTTCAAATATGATCTCAGAGCCTTACTAGCTGTGTGACCCTGGGCAAATCATTTAATCCTATTTATTCCAGTTTTCCCATCTATAATATATGCTGGTGAAAGAAATGGCAAACTACTGCAGTATGTTTGTCAAGGAAACCCCAAATGGGGTCACAAAGAGTCAGACATGATTGAAATGACTGAACAACAATAACAATTTGACAAGGTGTTTTTTCTTTCCTACCTGGTTGTGTTTGAGTTAAAGAGATGCTCTTTGCTAAAGAGATGTCTTTGGATGAGAAGAGGCCTTGGGCCCTCCCCAATTGGGGCAACATGGGGCTCATAAATAACAGACTCTTCTCTTATGTCTATGTCTGGACCCTACTTAGCAAATCTCTTAGACTGATGTGCAACTTTGAGTTCAGTCTTTTCTCTACATTTTTTCTCTCTTCATATGTTCAGAAAGCTTGGATAAAAACCTGGTTACACATAATTCAATAGTAATCATCAATTTGTAAGAAAGTAAAACAATATAGTGGAAAGTTCATGCTGTATATACAATTGGTCAGCAGTTCAGGCTGAGCTAAGGCTTTAATTTAAAGCCTTTGTTGATATTTATTAGAATCAGGGGAAAAAAGAGGTCTTGGAATTGTCTATAGCTCTAAGATTTTTGTCTAATCCTAATTTAGTCATATGTAAACAATTACATTATAGTTTACTCTTCTAACTACCTTCTTCAACTCTGTTTTTGGTTCGTATTTATGATTTTTAGGTATAGGGAACTCCTTTTTCTGATGTAAATAAGTAACTCATAGTACATTTCAGAATCAAGACTTGAACATGAATATTTATGACTGCAAGGTCAGCTCATTACCCACCATGCTACAGTACCTTAAACTTTCTTAAACCTACAAGAATTGTGCTGATATTCTTAAAGATCTGATACTTCATTTGAAAGGGTTCATTTATTCTTGGCTCATTTTTCTTTTCCTTCTCTCTTCCTTTGTTTTACTGGGAAAAAATTAAGTGTAGCATTAAGAAATAACAGAAGGAAATGATTTTTAAATTTTTTTTTTTACTTAAAGTTTGAGTTCCAGATTCTATCCCTTTCTCACCTCCTGTGTCTTTGAGATGGTAAAACAATCAGATATAGGTTATACATGAGTCACATGCCAAGATACAGAGAAATGATTTTGGAAGGATAGCAGATGGAAGAAGTGACCATCACTGCCCCAAAGGATAGGATCTCCTAAACTAGGACCAGATTGGAATGACAGAAACACTAGAGGTTGCAAACAACAGCATCTGAGGAATTCCTGGACCAAGTGGAGAAGGTGCCTGAAAAGGATGAGTTTCAGGAGTGAGTGGGGCAAGACTCAAAAAGGAGAACCTGAAAGCATAGAGAACTGGCAATGAGAGTCCATACCATACAGTCTTCCCTGAAGAAGCTCTAATCCTATCTAGCTACTTTAGTGAATTTCCTAAGAATGTTTGTGGTTTAGTCAGTTTTTCAATTGTGTCTAACTCTTCATGAACCCTCCATTTGGGGTTTTCTTGGCAGAGATACTGGAGTGGTTTGCCATTTCCTTCTCCAGCTCATTTTACAGATGAGGAAACTGAGGCAAATGGATTCACACAGCTAGTAAGTGTCCAAAGCCAGATTCGAACTCACTAAAGTGAGTGAGATTAGATCTGGCACTCTATCCATTCTGCCACTTGTCCTAAGAATGTATTTGTTCCTTACTACTGAATTCAGGCTCAAGTTTTGCTTATGTCCTTATCTTGTTTTTTTTATATTAGGAAATAGGGGCAGGCTGAAACCTATTTGCATAAAATTCTCCTCATTAGTGGAGATTGATTACATTAGTCTCTACTTCTCCCAATGATCTTCCTCTGTGCCTCTGCCTTTCCTTCTTTCTCATTTTTTCCCTTAACTGATATAATATGGCAGAGAAGCACATCATTTAACATTTCTTGCATTTGTTGAATAAATATTTATGCTCCCTATTTCTATTTTTACAATGAGTTAAGATAAAATTTTACATTCCTTTCTCTTAAAAATCACTATATGAAGTAATTTGTTGTTTTAACATTCACTGATTGTTTTTGCCCCTCTGTCATTAACTACAGATAGAAAAACAGTTGCCCAATCTTGCTTTAGACCCAGCTGGAGATATTATTTTAATGTTAGATGTCATATACATCTAGCTCATATGCATCCCTTGTCCTCCCAAAACTGAGCAAGCAGTTAAAGAAATGCTTCCTTAATTAAAGTTTTAATTTCAACTCAATTCCAAGTCCATCGTCACACATAAGTGGTGTTTTGTCTAATTAATTAATTAGAGCAATTACATCTGATCTCATATTTAAGACCTTCCATTAAGATTACATGAGCTTGGTGAGGTGTTACCAAATTAAAGTTCTAATTTAATAAGAAACAGTGACTGGTGAAGAAACTTGCAAAGAAAAATGAGAAACTGTTAAATGTGAATTAAAATACTTTAAAAAACCACACAAGTTATTTTTCTTATCTCTATGTTTTATACCCAAGCTATAAAACTGCTTCATTATTTCACTGCAAATGTTTTAAGACCCCTGAACAATTGCTTTAGCATGTCATATCAAAGCATAGGTGTAAGAAAATATTCTTCTTTGTAAATCCTGACTGAAATGGGGAGCACACCCACTGGGAAGAATGCCCTTTGATCATGCCACCAAAATAGTTATGGAACCTTTGAAATAGAAAGATCTTTACTGGAATTTTGGTAAAAGTATGTATGACCCATGAGCTGCACATCTCTGGATTCATATTGCTTTGGATTCAATGTGGGGATATCGTTGATGTTAATTACCTCATCTGATTCATTGCCCCCACTCAATTGAAAACTGGGAACTTCTAAAGTCAGTCTAAGATCCTGGTCCCTATGATGTTAAGAAACAAAAGGCAACACCAAAATAATATAATATTTCATTGGGATTGAAAAATCTCCTAAAATAACAGGGAAACAATTTCACACATATTCTTGAGTAGTATAATCTTCTGCCTCCCCACCTAGAGTATATGGGAAATTAACCCCTCCAAGACTCACATTCTGGTATCTTGATATGTTGAATCCATAGTATAGGTAATCTTGTCATGGCTCAGGTGAGTATCTGTTGATACTTTCATCCACTCTCTTATTCCACATCTCCTTTGCTATTTCTCAGCATTGCTAGTCCTAGGCATTGCCTACCCTGGTTGTAGTCACCTTCAGTGCTCATGGCCTATCTCTCTTTTATCATAGACATGAGCCTTCCTCTTAGTCATAGCTGCCATCTTCCTCCTCTTCATAAGTCATCTTTATGATGTAATCAGCCTTCACCCAGGTAAAATCTCATGAAAATTAAAATTTGAGGACCTTCAAAAAGGACCATCCTTGGGACTCAGAGCTTTATGGGAAAAGTAGTTTTCTCCCCACTGGATATGTCTCTATTACATATATCTTTAGTTATAATTAATATTTATTTAGCATTTTATGCTTTAAAAGTACTTTACATATTTTTATCATCTGATCTTCATGAGATCCTCAAGAGGTATTTAAGAAAGGTATAACTCTTTTATAGATAATGACATGGGCACAGAGAGGATAATTGACCATGGTCTCTGCTAAAAAAAAATCATAGTGTTGAACTTAAATCCAAGGTTTTTTAGGAAGCTTTTGTTCTATGTCTACCATTTGCTTAGATTTAAGGCTATCATGAAATAGTTTTATATCCCAGGCCCAAGGGTTTCACATTCAGCGTTTATGTTTTTGTTCTTTTTGTTGTTTTTTTTCAGTCTTAATCATCCTGCTTTCTTATAGCATAATAATGTTCCATTACTATCATATACAACAACTTGTTTGACCAGTCCCCAATTGATGAATATCCCCTCAATTTCCAATTTTTTGCCACCACCATAAGAGTTCCTATAAATATTTTTGTACAAATAGATTCTTTTCCTTTTTTAAAAAAATCTCTTTTGGATATAGATCTAGTAGTGGTATTGATGGATCAAATGGCATGCACAGTTCTATACTATCCCTTTGGGAATAGTTCCAACTTACTTTCCAGAATGGATTGTATCAATTCATGACTCCACAGTGACATGCACGTGACAGTGCATTGGCATTCCAATTTTCCCACATCCCTTCCACATTTATCATTTTCTTTTTCTGTCATATTAGCTAATCTTATAAGTAGGAGGTAGTATCTCAGAGTTGTTTTAATTTGCATTTCTCAAATCAATAATGATTAAGAGCATTTTTTCATTTGACTATAGATAGCTTTGATTTCTTCATCTGAAAATTGCCTGTTTATATCCTTTAACCATTTCTCAATTGGGAAATGACTTGGGTTCTTATATATTTGACTCTTTCTCTATGTATTTGAGAAATGAGGCCTTTATCAGAGACGATTGTTGTAAACATTTACCCCGCATTTTTCTGTTGTCCTAATTTTGGCTGCATTGGTTTTGTTTGTGCAAAACCTTTTTAATTTAATGTAATCAAAATTTTCCATTTTATATCTTGTACTGCTCTCTATCTCTTGATTGGTCATAAAGTCTTCTCCATTGATCTGATAGATAAACTAGTCCACACTCCCCTAATTTGCCATGATATCACCCTTTATGTCCAAATTATGTACCATTTTTATCCTATCTTGGTAAACAGTGTGAGGTGTTGGTCTATACCTGATTTTTGCAAAACTGTTTTCTAATTTTCCCAGCAGTTTTTGTCAGATAGTGAGTTCTTGTCCCCAAAACTTGGCTGTTTGGGTTTATTAAACACTACATTAATTACTGTGGTTGTGTTTACTACTATGTATTCTATACCTAATCTGTTCTGCTGATCCACTATGCTACTTCTCAGTCAGTACCAGATTATGTGTTATAAAGTACTGCTTTGTAATACAGTTTGAGATCTGGCACTGCTGGGCTACCTTCCTTCACATTTGTTTTCATTAATTCTCTTGATATTGTTGATTGTTTTCTTCCATATGAATTTCATTATTATGTTTTCTTGTTCTATAAAATAATTTTTGGTGGTCTGAATGGTATGAAACTGAAGAAGTAAATTAATTTAGATAGAATTGTCGTTTTTATTATATTGGCTCAGCCCACCCATGAGAATTAATATTTTTCCAATTGTTTAGATCTGACTTTATTTGTGTGAAATGTTCCTGTACCTCCTGGGTTTGTATTTCATATTGCCTACAGTTATTTTAAATGGAATTTCTCTTTCTATCTCTTGCTAGACTATGTTGGTAATAATAGAAATGCTTATGATTTGTGTGGGTTTATTTTATATTCTCCTACTTTTCTAAAGTTGTTAATTATCTCAACTAATTTTTAAAGTTTATTCTCTAGGATTCTATAAGTATATCATAATATTATCGTCAAAGAGTGATAGTTTTGTTCAATTCATTTATCCCGTGTCACACTACAGCCCCTTAACCATCCTGGTAGCCTTCCTCTGAATTCTCCCCAGGTTTTCAATTTTCTCTCTAAACTATAATGTGGAAATTGAACACTATCCTTCAGATCATATGTGCCACCCCCTCAGGTCTTCTCATCATGCCCCAGCCCCTCTATTCCACTGGAAACTTGGGTTCTGTCATTGACTCTCTTATAGCCAAACTTTTTTGCCTTGTCTTCCAGGGTTTCATACATCCATCTCATTTCTTGTAGTATCCCTACCATATACTCATGGGAATATTTCCTTTTATGTGTTGTCTTCCCCTTTTAGGACATAAGCTGCTTGAGAATGGAGACTTGCTTGTTTTTATATCTCTAGCATTTAGCACAGTGCCTGGCACATAGGAAATAATTAATAAATGTTCTGTCTTTCTATCAATCAATCAATCAATCATTTATCTAGCTATGTGTTCTGACTTAAGCAAAGTACATTGAGATTACTTCCTATGTATCACCAGAAACTGTGCTTCTCTCTCTCTTTTATTTTTTTGGAGGGGGGAAGGTAGGGCAATTGGGATTAAGTGACTTGCCCAAGGTCACACAGCTAATTTTGTGTTAAGTATCTCAGGTCGGATTTGAACTCAGGTCCTGACTCCAGGGCCCACGCTCTATTCACTGCATCACCTAGCTGCCCCATGTGCCTCTCTTGATGTACACTATGATCACAGTTGTTTTGACCACAATATCACACTGTTGAATTATGTTAAGCTTAGATTCCTCTAAAATTCCCGTGTCATTTTCAGACAAACTGCTGTCTAACCATGCCTTCCCAAGTACTTATGAAGTTACTTTTCTGAATCCAAATGTAAGACATTACATTTATCCCTATTAAATTTTATTATCTTGGATTCATTTCAGTATTCTAACATGTCAAGATTTGGTTCTGTCTCTCAGCGTATTGACTATTCCTCTGAGCTTTGTGTCATCTGAAAATTTGGTAAGTGGTAGAATCTGATGCTAATTCCATATAGCACTAGAGTTTCTATCTTTATACCAAAGCAGATTTGGATAACTCAAATCCACTTTTTAATTCAATAGAAGTATGATAACAGCATAGAATCCCCCTTTGGTATGCTCTCCTTGGAGGCAAGGATGATTTCATTTTTGTCTTTGTAATGCCAGTGCTTTGCATAGTAGCTTGTTCATAGTAGGTATTTAGTGAATATTGGTTGAATTGAATTAAAATGCATTTTAACACTCCAACCACTAAATCCCCCCTCATCCCTAGGACATGTTTAGGTAGTCAGACAGAAGCTCTGGAGTCTTTTCCATTCTCCATTTTGCCATTTCTCTAATTCACAAGTTCTTTTGATTCTCATTTGCAGAAACCAGTTGAAAATGCAAAAAGAGTTTCATTTGAGACTAAATGCTCTTAATCTATAATTGCCCTTCTAAATACACTAGCAGGCATAAGGAAAATATAAACAAGATTTTCTGCAATAGGAAAGTGTGATAATCATGAAGATAATCCTCATAGAATTAAATTACAACGCATTTACCCAGTCACTATCCAGAAGGTATTCATTTGCTAAATGAGACTTCAGTTCTTATATCCCATTTTACATTTTTTAGATTCAAATTTGTTATGTCATTCAGAGCAGTTTTAATTTTTCTTAATTAAGTAACTGCTTGGTGATACAGAATGTGATTTGGAAGAAAGAAGGATCATCAAAGTTTTTTTGTTCCTTTCTGTCCCTCCAGATTTGGAGACTTTCCTCAGTAATCTCAGAGTAGATTCTCAGCTGTGGAATATTCAAATTAATAGAGACTAATACTTTGTCCTAAGCCAGGAAACTCTAATTGAAATCACCACAGATGTAAGAAAATTTTTTCTTGTCTAATAAATCAAATTTGCCTCAAGAACAAAATAATTTTGTCTGGATAGCAAAAGGGAAGAAAAACAAAAGCCAATGGTATTGTGAATCAAAATAGTCTCACTTTCTCTCTTTCCATTAGGAGTAGCAAGAATCTCCTCTATAACACCCAAGTCTTTGCTTAAACACTTCACGTGACAGATAGCTTAACATTTTTCATGGTAGCATATTCCATTTAGGATAGTTAGGTAGTATGGTAGATAGAGAGCTGGATATGAAGTCAGAAAGATTTTGTGAATTCAAATCTAGCCACAGATATTTACTAGCTGTGTGACCCTGGACAAGTCACTTAACCCTTTTTGCCTCAGTTTCCTCATCTGTAAAATGAGCTGGAGAAGGAAATGGCAAACCACTACAGTATCTTTGCCAAGAAAATCCCAAATGGAGGGACTAAGAGTCAGACACTACTGAAACAACTGAACAACAACAACAAATATCCAGCACCACCTAGAGCTGCTTCAACCTTACTCTTCCTCAGTTTCCTCATCTAAAAAAGAGAGGTTTTATTACATATGTAGCCTTTAAAACCCCTTCTAGTTTTAAATTTGTGACCCTATGCATCTTCTTCTTCTATATGACTACTCTTCAAATATCTGGAGATAGCAATCATATTCCACCCATCTGTCTACTTTTCCCACCCCTGACACCTCTACCCAGTTCTTTTTTCCCTGTAAGGCATACCCACTTCTTCTAATAATTCCTCATATGGTTTTAGGTGTCCTCGGTATCTTTGTCACCTTGGTATAAAACTATTTTTCAAGAAAACAGAATGATAGAAGGAAGTACAAAAGCAAAAACACATTGTAGTTTAATCTTTTTCAGTCACATCCAACTCTTTGTGACCTGATTTGGGGTTTTCTTGGCAAAGATACTGGAATGGTTTGCCATTTCCTTCTCCAGCCCATTTTATAGATTAGGAAACTGAGACAAACAGGGTTAAGTGACTTGCTCAGGGTCACACAGCTAGTAAATGTCTGAGGCCAGATTTGTAGTAAGGTCTTCTTGACTCCGGGAGCAGTGCTCAATATACTGTTCCACCTAGTTGCTCCCACATGTACATTGGAAAACATTTGAAAAGCAGTGCAGGTGAAAATGTTAGATCTAGATAACCAACAAAAAAAAGAGAAAACAGGAATAATTTGACTTTCCAAACACTATAAATTATGAAAGAATCTGTAACTATATTTCATGAATCATACAAGAAAATTTCCCCATAAATATTGAAAATGGGGGACATACTGAAATGCATAGAAATAACATAATACCTAACAAGAAAAAGAAAAAGAAAAAGAAAACCAACCTAAAATTCAATTTACTCAAACATATCAAGGGACCAAATGTATCAAGGACAAAGTAAATCTTACTAGCAGCCAGGAAAAAGAATATCACATGTTAAAAAAAAGAAATCTTCATTTCTAAAACAAAGATGGATGTTTAAAAATTAAAACAAGTTGGAGTAATTCATGGAAAAAAGGTCCAATTAATGTCAGAGCAACTTAGACTTGGAAAGCTAACTGGATTATCCAAGTTCTTTGAATGATTTTTCAGAAGGAGGAATAATTGAAAAATCCTGGAAGTAGACTTAGGTCATTCAAGTTATTTTTAACTTTAATCAAAAGATGTTTTACAACTGTGATTAACTGCCTGTAATCTTAATGTCATAACCAGAGGTGGACAATAAAATAGTAATAATATTATTTTAGTTAACTATTTAGTGACACAGTAGGGTTTGAATTGAAAAAAGGGAGGAGGAAACAATGATAAAATTATTAATTTGAATATGAGGGTTATAAGCAAAGAAGAGAGGAATGATAGAGTAAGAGTAAAAGAGGGAGATGGGTTTTCCAATGCAAAATTACAACCTAAAAATGAGAGAGCAGTCAAATTTTCACTAAAAAGTATAAAATCATTTGTTCCAAATATAGAAACTTTGAATAATTTTTGTGTTAAGTTTGAGGAAGGATTAGGAAATAAGAAATAGGATTGAGGAAATAATAAAATTATATTATCTTGAAAAAAAGGATAATTTAACCAACTATGGTAGAGGATAGGTCAAATTTAACAGCAATGTGTTGAAACAAATGGAATAGATTTCTTCATACAGAGAAAAAAAGGGTTGTGAAATGAATTAAAACAACCATTAAAAAAATTAAGCAGATAAAAAGGAAGAATTACTAATGTAAAATGACTAAGTTGAACAAATAATATGAAAATGATGACCAGGAGCCCAATTAGTTTGTATGTTGAATGCAGTACCAATCAAAACGCTAGTAGGCAACTTTATAGAATTAAAATAATAATCAAATTTAATTGGAAGAACAGAAAAAAATCATAAAGCATTGTGAGAGATGAAAAGTAGAGAGCAGATCTTGCATGATTCTATCTCAAAGGTAATTATTAAAAACATACCGTACATTTAAAAATAATAATAGATAAATTGAACAAAACGGATATTCAGAAGTAGGGCCACAAGCATACCATCCAAGAATATGAAATCAATCAATTAATAGATGTTTATTAAGCACCTTCTGTGTGCTAAGCTAAAACATTGGGGAAGGGAATAATTTAATAAAACTGTCAGAAAAGTTGGATAGAAATGTGGTAAAATATGAGATTAGGTCCACAACTTAGATCATATAACTATAATAAATTTCAGGTGGATTGATGGAATAAATACAAAAAGATAAACTAGAGGAAAGGGAGATAATTTGTCAGAATTCTGGAAAGGATGAAATTTCATCTCCATTTAAAAAAATACTACAAGCTACACACTTTATTATTTCACTGCTTTTATGGATCTTTGATTTCACTGATGTTACTATTCCCTTCAGTTACACAGATTGTAACACACCCCACTCTTCAATGAGTTTTGTAATTTTTTATTTTGTTCCTTTGAATGTATGGGTTTTTTTTCCATAATGATTGAAATGTAAAATAAATGAACTTAAGATAAAAAAGAAATAGGTTGCAGATTTGGTCACAAGAGCTTGCAAGACCAACAGATGGGTGATCTCACTTCCAGCTAACATGGAGGCCAAGAAGAATTTCTCAGTGACCCATATAGAATATGCAGTGTTTCTCATTTTTCCATGGACAAGTAACTGTAAGTGTAGATTTGTTTCTCTTGTAGAAGTAAAGGTAAAAAGAAATGCTTCTCCCATCATAGGTTATTACAAAAAAAGAAATCTTCCTTCAAAAAAATGGAAGGCCTTCAACACTAAAAAAAATGGAGTTAATGAGGCAGAAGGGATTCCTGACCTCCGTCAGGAGGTTAGATGGTGGAAGAATGTGGCATAGAGATGGAAGGGAACAGGAAGCCCTATCAAATGCTAGAAGATAAGTAATGGGATTGTTATTCAGAGTGTTCAGTCATGTCTGACTCTTCATGACATCAATACTGTCCATGGAGTTTTCTTGGCAAAAACACTGAAGTTTTGCCATTTCCTTCTCCTGTGGGTGAAAGCAAATGGAGGTTAAGTGACTTGCCCAGGGTCACACAAGCTAATAAGTGTCTGAGGTCAGATTTGAACTCAGGTCTTCCTGACTCTGGGCTCAGCACTCTATCCACTGAACCACCTACCTACCTCTAAGTAATAGGGACAAGGCCCTTTTTAAAAATCCTTTTTTGGGGGGCAGCTAGATGGTGCAGTGAATAGAGCCCTGGCCCTGGAGTCAGGAGGACCTGAGTTCAAATCTGGCCTCAGACACTTGACACACTTACTAGCTGTGTGACCTTGGGCAAGTCACTTAACCCCAATTGCCTTTTCTTCTGCCCTCCAAAAAAAAAATCCCTTTTTTTGGATGCTATAAAGAAGTAGCAGCATGTCCTCCATAGAAGAATATTGTTAACCAATCTTGAGAAAAGATCATAAAAATTAAAAAGCTGAACCTCAACATTGGAAAAATGAAGAGTGAATCCATTTGTATTATGAAAATAAAGTGATACATGAACCTAAAGACAGAATTTCCACCTCACCCCCTCCTGACTTTAGAACATTCTTTGTACACATATAAATAGCTCCAGGCACTCTCTTTCTTCTGATGATTGATGTGAGGACATATGAAGCTGCCAGAAGGAATCTAGAAAAGATTGCTTGGGATTCAGAAATCCCAAGCAAGGAAATGAAGATCTTCAGGGCATGAATGTTCTTTTTTTTTATTACCATTGCAGATTTAAGTGAGGGGTTTCAGAAGAGAATGTGAGGAATGACAAGCAAATAGAAGGTTGAGGAGAATGTCAAAAAAAAGATTTGGATCTCTGGAATTTGGCTTAAAATGTAGGTCTTGGGCAAGAATGGATTGCACCTCATGAGAGCTGATAAAATATATATTTGCCTGAAGTCTTAAGAATCTCATCAAAGGTTCTGAAATTAAAAGAGAGAAGAAGGGAAAAAAAACCTGCCTATGTATCTATGTATGTATATATATGCATATATGTACAAATGTGTGTGTTACATATATGTATGCACACATACACACATATATATGTTTATTCTCATTTCAGATTAAAGAGTTTTCATATGTAGCTTGATAATAAAGGTTGAAGAAATTCCTAGGTTAACTGGATTACCAGATGGAATTATAGGGGATTGTCCACTACATGAAGACAAGGAATAAGAACACAAGGAACTTACAATAACTGGCTGCCTGAAGGGTCAATTATGTCCTTTTAAAGGAAACCGGTTCCCGCTCTCAGAGTCAGGTCTAGGGACAAAGTTTGCTCTTCCCTTTTATCCTCATACCTCTTAGAGAGTGAAACCTTCACTGGCAATTAGCTGACATGGCAGAAGGGCTTGGCAGCAACCACTGGAGGGTTGGATCAAGCCAGTTTCAAGAGGAGTCAAAGAATATAGCATCTGAAAGTGAAATCTTTCTCAACAGATGGCAGGTTCCAGAGACAAGATTAATGCTAATCATAGGATATGATCCAGCAGGAGTGGGGAAAGTGCCCTTGCCTGTGTAAAAGCAGATATAGATCTTACAATGACATATGCTAATCTTCTGTAGTTAAAAGTGCCTTGGAAATGGATTCAGGATACTTATTCGTCCCAAATACAGAGTAGAGAATGACAATGAGGGTAGAGGAGAAGGAAGGGAAAGCAAGAGAGATTATATTTATGATTTGGTAATAATTTCTAATTTTCCTTTGGGGAGGAGCACAGGACAATTCTAAACTGGTTCTACCTTTTCATTCCACAATTACTGTCAATGACTTAATAATTCTCCCAGCTATCCTGACTCAGAAACGCTGTGTCATCTTTTGTTACTCCTTCATCCCATCCAGTTCCCAAATCTCTTGGGTTCAGTCCCTTGAATTCAAGTTCTTGCTTTTCCCCCTGCCAGGACTCTAGTTTGGTCCCTTTTTGTTTCTTACTGAACTTTTAGAACAGATACCTAATCAGTCTCCATGCTTCTAGTCAACTCATTCCAAACCCATATACTACAACAAGACTGATATTCTTATTTTCTTAAGACTCTCCAAAATGTGGCACCACCTTTCTTTTCCAGCCTTATCTCACTCTATTCCCCTTTTCCTACTCTGTGATCCAATCAAATAGATTACTCACTTTTTCCTTAATATATCCTTGTGCTTTTCTACCTCTGTGCCTTTCCTGACTCCTTTCTCTATTCTTCAAAGGCCCCCTTTTTAGCTGTCTGTCTTTATTTGTTGAAATCTTACCAATTTTTCAAATCCCAGTTCAAATCATTCTGTGGTGCCTTCTCTGATTTCTCTTCCTTTCCTCAAATTCTCTGGTAATTCTAGTCTTTTCCCCTTGCTTTCCCCTATTTTTCACTTCCTGACTCTTTCTCCTTTGATGGTGGCTCCTCTAGGGGCTGTGATTTGAAGTTTTCTCAGGCTCCTCCCATTATGGACAATTCACGTAGACCAGTCTTAGTCTTTGTCCCTGGTGATTTCTTGGGGATAAGAACTGGCCTCATTTGGATCCTAGTCCCCTTTTCTTCAGGCCTGGTAAATCCAAACACAGGCCCCAGTTCCCTCTGTTACCCAGTTCTCTAGACAAGCCACTGAATGTGGAATACTGAATGTATTTTTAGAAGCAATTCATGTATCAATTTGTTTTGTTGACCTGCTTTTGTTTTTCTCTTTCTTTTTAAATCTTTGCTGCATATTATGACTTGCTGGGAAGGGAGGACTCAGAAATGAAGGTTATGTAAAAACAAAATATATCAACCCTAATAAGACTTAAAAAGCTAATGTGTTTGCTTGGGGGAATCACATTTATACAATGATTATTTAGAAATTTTTAGAATCATTAATTTTATTTTTATTCTTGACAACGGGAGGGAGGGGGAAAGAAACAATTCTAACCTATCCACCCAAATTTGAAGTTAGAAAAACAGCAACAGCAAAACAACATGGGGAGAATCATAGAAAGATAACTGCAACTGTGACCATAGAGAGGTGCAGTTCTTCCTAAATGCAGTGGGGTGAACTAGATGACTTCTCAACGTCCTTACTGGTCCTCCAAGTATGAAACCTATCTTCCATAGGAATAAATGCAGACATTCAGAGCTTCAGCAGTCACAGAACTAGTCAGAAGCAGCAAAGATAATAAGCTTAGCCTTGACTTTCCCTCTTGAAGCCTAACCACAAGCTGAGAAACTGAAAGGGACTCGGCAGGTAAGACCTTTGAAAGCCTTAGGGATAGGTGTCAAATAAACACAAGGCACTATTCATCAACACCACACCTTAAATCTGTACAAATAACTTTCCCTTCTCAGAAGCAATAGGAAATGACATGAAGCCTAGCCCAAGAAAACCTGTTCATCACACTGAATACCAGGTAACACCGATTAGTTATTTAAGAGGGTTAGGGTGGGTATTTAGTACTATTAAAGCTTTGCCATCATTCTGACTCTTAAACAGTTAACAAATGTCAGCTAAAATTCTGGATGAGTATCTTCTTTTTGAACCTGACAGCATCCCTAATTGTGGTTTAAAACCAACATTAAGGAAAAAAATAAGTTATTTTTACATCTGTTTTGAAAAGCCTCGGTAATGGGTGGGGATGAGAAAAATCTGGGCTTGAATTGGTTTATTGTTTTGTTGACTGTCTAGGTTTTAAAAAGTGATAGAGAATATATTAATAATGCAGATTAACCTTAAAAGTATGTTATAGGAACATTTTTTTTTCAAGGAGGCAGTTGCCAGGATGTCCTTGAAAACATCCTTACATGGAATAACATGTGAATTTTAAAACTCTTCCTCTTGAGATTTCAGACTAAAGAAGCATTAGTAACACATATCCTAGAAATAGACTTTCAGTCCTGAAAAGCTTAGTCAGGTGCATGTGCAGTCAGAAAACCAGTATGGATTTTGGTGGAAAAAGTTCATTCTGAAATGCCACTTTGTGTACAAATACACATATGTAATTACACGTATGTAAACACAAAACATAAATATGCATATATATGGAACTCTAGATACTTATACATATTAAATTATATCAACCTCTTTGTATATATTACAGTAAGAATAGATATTAAGTACAAGATCTTAGTCAAAAGGTAGATATTTAATCTGTGAGAAGTTATCTGTGAATTATATTTGTGCATGTTAATCTTGTCTCTCATTGACAAATATAATCCAGTCACACATGTAATATGACATGTTAGAAATAATAAAACATATTTCAAATAGATTGAATCCTAGCAAAGACAATATAATTCTTTTTAATACTTCCTTAATTTGGAGACTCCCTATCAACTTCTGTATGATTTGGTTGGTGATCTTCAGGGTCACTCTGTCCCCTCCCCAAAAAAATCAGTGACGCTATAACTAGATGGTGTTCATCTGACAGAAATATAGTACCTTGTCAGTCCCTCATTTGAAGCTAGCTTGGTAGCATGTATATTACTGATATGTCCTTGGAGTACCAGGGAGGCTTCTGTGTCATCAAAATAGTACTCTCATAGAGGGGATTATTAGACAGCTGGCTTTGAAGCCAGGAAGAGTTGAGTTCAAATCCTGCCCCTTACAGATTCTGGTTCTATGACCTTGAGCAGGTCATTGAGCCACTCAGAGTTCTAGATTACTATCTGTGACCCCAAGTTGCAAAGATGATGGCAGTCTGAATTAATAGAGGAAGTTCCCTATACTAATGAAATCACATACTCAGTCCTTATTCCTAATTATTGTTTTCATTGATGAAAAAAATATTCACCTTAATTTTGAGATCCTATGTTCATATTTGCAGAGCAAGATTCTGATAATTCAGGAGGGAACTACCAGAACCAAAAAATCTGGATGGGATAGGTTGTATAGAAAGTCACGCAACAGGAAAGAGTAAATTTAGACATTGTCAAACAACAATCCCCTATGTTCAGTCTCTAACTTATGAGGAAATAAAGGTTTGTTACTATGTTCTCAGCCTGCCTTAAAAGGATTACTGTAGTATAAAAAGCTACCACCTCTGCTTTTCACTAGGATATCAAAACAATTCACACTGTTAATATTTGCTCTTGACGTGCCCACTCCACATAATCCTGGCATTCTTCAACCACCCCTGACCTCTTTTTTCTTTTAACTTCAATTCTAAACAAAAATGTTTTTGATAGTGATGAAAGAGTAGACAGATGAACCAGAACTGTAAAAACACTTTGTGCTGTGCTACAAGCTGGTTCTTGCACCAAGCAAAGCAAAACAGGTCACGTTAATATGACATATTATAGAAATTAGAATAAGAATTTCAAGTAGGTTAAATCTTATGGAATAAAACATAACCCTTTTTTAAAAAGTGAGAGAAATGAGGGAAAGCAAGCTCAGATTTAACCAATTTTTGTATTGCGCGTTAATCTTCAAGAAGTAGGTTACTGCATCATTGGGATTTGACAAACCTATGTATTCCCCTCTCCAATTAATTTTCAAAGCTATTTCCATTATAGACTTCTCACCTCTATGATGTTATAATGTATGTTTATCACTTTTTACTATTTTCTCTTCTTATAAATAATGGGGTCGTGTGTGTGTGTGTGTGTGTGTGTGTGTGTGTGTGTGTGTGTGTGTGTGTGTAGAGAGGAGGGAGAACTAGTCTGTAATGCATCATAGAATTGGGTCTCTCAGAAATTATAAGGTATTTTGTATTCACAAAAATGCATCACTGTGATTCATTAGTTGATCCTCATAACATTTCTAGAAAGTTGATGAGTGTCATTGTTCACATCTGGCAGCCCAGGAAAATGACTCAGAAGAGAATTGCTGAGCTTGGATCTCTGCACTAGCAGCTCTGCTTGCAGGGCCTCAGGTCACCAGCCCTGGTTGATTTAAGGCTACCACCCTTTTTCTTGATCCAAAGTCAAATACAGAATTCATTCATTTATTCATGAAATATATATTGATCATCTACTTTATAATACAAAAAATTCATTTCTAATATTAGATGAAGCTTGCTCTTCTCACTGTAGTTGGAAACCTTTTAAAATAAGTGTCATGGTTATAAAAAAAATCCTTTTGTCTCCATTTGGTTAGCAGGAAGAATGAGGGAGTGGATGCTGATTGTCAGACAGTCCAGGGGAATTAGGGCAAAGTACTGAACCAGAGGCAGCCAAAGGCTTGCTCAGGCCAATGTGTGACATGCCTGCGGTTTGGGGCAAATCATCATCATAAGAGCTGGCATTTATGTAACAGTTATTATGTGTGAGATACTGTTCCAAGTACTTTCAAATATTAACTGATTTGATCCTCATAATAACCCTTGGAGGTAAGTGTTATTATTATCCCCATTTTACAGATGAGGAAACCAAGGCAAATAGAAGTCAAGTGACTGGCTTACGCAGCTTGTAGGTGTCTGAGGTCAGATTTGAACTCATAACTTCCTATTCAGTCCCAGAACTCAATGCACTGAGCCCACCTATCATGCCATGCAGACATACTGGGTTTACTGATCCCTGGAGTTAAAACCCCATTAATTCATTGATGAGGCATTAATTAAGGACTTGCAATGTACAAGGCAATATGATGAGTGCTGGGAACACAAAAGCCAAAAAGGAAATAGTCTCTGCCCACAAAGAACTTACATTCTACTGGGGGAAAAATCATATTTTCATATATAATTTATATAAATAAATAGCTTCATTGATGGAATAAGGCACTGACAACTAGAAAGATTAAGAGGGGTCTCATATACAACCTGTTATTTGAGCTTTGAAAGAAGCTTCTAAGTCAAGAGTGGGGAACCTGCAGCCTCAAGGCCACATGTGGTCCTCTAGGTTCTCAAGTGTGGCCCTTTGACTGAATCCAAACTTCACAGAACAAACAAATCCCTTTAATGAAAGGATTTGTTCTGTAAAACTTGGACTCTGTCAAAAGGCCACACTTGAGGACCTAGAGGACCACCTGTGGCCGTGAGGCCATGGGTTCCCCACCCCTGTAGGTGATGCAGGTGAAGAGGTAGGGATGGGGGACAGCTCTATGAAAAGTTATGGAACCAGAAAACAGAATGTTATATGTAGGAAATAGTAAAGAGGCCAATTGGGCCAATTACTAGGCCAATTATTGCAGAATGTGTGAGAGGAAATCTAAGGAATAATTCTGGAAAGATGTATGGGAACAAGATTATGAAGGCCTCTGTAGAGGAATTTGTATTTTATACTAGAGGCAAGAGGGAGCCATTGAAGCTTCTTGAGCAGTGGAATGACATGGTTAGATCTGAGCATGAGGAATGTTCATGTGTGAAGGATGGATTTCATGAACACTTGCTCTCATGCCTCATCATGCCAAGAAAGTGCCCTTAAACTTCTGAAGGTTTACAAGTGGAACAGAAATATGGCAGATTCCACCATGCTGACAAAAGCTAAGCATGGCCCTGATAACCAAGCAATTCTGTTTTCTGAGAAACAAAGCCTGAACTCCTTTTAATTATTTTTTAAAATAAAGATATAGATAGACATAGATGTAGACACAGATATATATTTTTTCTTGAATTTATTTATATTTTAGTTTTCAACATTCATTTCCACAAGATTTTCAGTTACAAATTTTCTTCCTTTCTCTCCCCTACCCCCACCCCAAGATGGCAAGCATACTGAATACTCCTTCCCCAAATGTGCCCTTTCTTATATCCCACCATCCCCCCCTTACTTTCTTGTAGGGTGAGATAGGTTTCTATACCTCTTTGCCTGTATATCTTATTTCCCAGTTGCATGTAAAAACAATTTTTAATATTTATTTTTAAAACTTTGGGTTCCTGGTTCTCTCCCTTCCCTCCTCACCCACCTCCACTGGGATGACAAGCAATTCAATATAGGTTACAGATGTGTAGTTACACAAAATATTTCCATAGTAGTCATGTTGTGAAAGACTAACTATATTTCCCTCCATCCTATCCTGCCCCCCATTTATACTATTTTCTCCTTTGATCCTGTCTCTTTTCAAAAGTGTGTGCTTCTAACTACCCTCTCCCCCAATCTTCCCTCCCTTCTATCATCCCTCCTCTTATCCCTTTCCCCCCTATTTTCCTATAGGGTAAGATACCCAATTCAGTATATATGTTATTCCCTCCTTAAGCCAAATTCAATGACAGTAAGGTTGATTCATTCCCTTTCACCTTCCTACTCTTCCCCTCCATTGTAACAGCTTTCTCTTGCCTCTTTTATGTGAGATAATTTACCCTATTCTATCTCACCCTTTCTCCTTCTCCCAATATATTCCTCTCTTACCTCCTAATTTTATTTATTAGATATCATCCCTTCATATTCAACTCACCCTGTGCCATCTATCTATGTATACATGTACACACATACACACATATATACACACATATACCCTATGCATACATATATACATATGTGTATACATATATATGCATACATATATGTTCCCTTCAACTATTCTCATACAGAGAGAAGTCTCATGAGTTATAAATATCATCTTTCCATGTAGGAATGTAAATAGTTCAACTTTAATTAGTTCCTTATGATTTCTCTTTCTTGTTTACCTTTTCATGCTTCTCTTGATTCTTGTATTTGAAAGGCAAATTTTCTGTTCAACTCTAGTCTTTTCATCATTAATGCTTGAAAGTCCTCCATTTCATTGAATATCCATATTTTCCCTTGAAATATTATACTCATTTTTCCTGGGTAGATGATTCTTGGTTTCAATCCTAGCTCCTTCAACCTCTGGAATATTATATTTCAAGCCCTTTGATCTATTAATGTAGAAGCTGCTAGATCTTGTGCTATCCTGATTGTGTTTCCACAGTACTCAACTTGTTTCTTCCTGACTACTTGTAATATTTTCTCCTTGACCTGGGAACTCTGGAATTTGGCTATAATACTCCTAGGAGTTTTCCTCTCAATTTCAATTTCTATTGTGCCCTCTGGTTCTAAAATATCAGGGCAGTTTTCCTTGATAATTTCTTGAAAGATGACGTATAGGCTCTTTTTCTTTATTGTGGCTTTCAGGTAGTCCAAAAATTTTTAAATTATCTCTCCTGGATCTATTTTCCGGGTGATTGGTTTTTCCGATGAGATATTTCACATTGCCTTGTATTTTTTCATTCTTTTGCATCTGTTTTTATAATATCTTGATTTCTCATAAAGTCATTAGCTTCCATTTGCTCCAATCTAATTTTCAAGGAATTATTTTCTTCAGTGAGCTTTTGGACTTTCTTTTCCATTTGGTCAATTTTGCTTTTTAAGGCATTTCTCTCCTCATTGGCTTTTTGGGCCTCTTTTGCCATTTGGGTTAGTCTATTTTTTAAGGTGTTATTTTCTTCAGTATGTTTTTGGGATCTCCTTTAACAGGCTATTAACTCATTTTTCATGATTTTCTTGCATCATTCCCATTTCTCTTCTCAATTTTTCCTCTATTTCTCTTACTTGATTTTCAGAATCCTTCTTGAGCTCCTCTATGGCCTGCAATCAGTTCATATTTTTCTTGGAGGCTTTTGATGCAGGAGTTTTGACTTGGTTGTCTTCTTTTGGTTGTATATTTTGATGTTCTTTCTCACCACAGTAAGATTCTATAGTCTGATTTCTCTTCCTCTGTTCACTCATCTTGCCAGTCAATTACTTGACTTTTGAGCTCTTTGCCATGCTAGAACTCTACTTCCACAGTGGAAAGTGCTGTGTCCCAAATTTCTGGGGTTTTATGCAGCTGTTGTCAGAGCTTCTTCTAGGCAGCTGTCTCAGAAATGTGAGGATATATATGATTGGACAGTCAGAGGGTTCTACTATTATTACCCTATTAATATCAGGAGAAGTTGAGGAGCATTTCAAGGTAGACTTTCTGTGGTGACTCTGTGGTAGGCCATGGACAAGATTTGCACTGGATAAGCAGGCATGGATGGATTGCCATCCGAATCAATGGTGGGTATTCTTGAATTGATGAGATCATTGATGAATTTGAACACTCCAAGTGAAGGATGGATTAGAAAGTTGGATTCAGAGAAACCATTTTGGAGGCTCTTACATTGACCTCAGATAGGAGTGATGAGGCCCAAAGTGGTGTCTTTGATCTGTAAATAGAAAGAAGGAGACAGTTGGGAGAGATGTTATAGCCAAAAAATCAGCAAGACTTGCTAGTGGATTGGATATAGAAGAATGAAGAATCAAAGAGGATTCCTAGAATGCAAACTGGATGACAGAAAGGATAATAAGCTTTTTATCCAAACCACAAAGTTAAGTCTTCCTAACTAGGCCTCTTGGCTTGGGTTTTGGAGAAAAGACACTGAATTTTGGTTTGGACATATTGAGTTGAGGTGCCTGAGGAACAGCTAGAGGGGCCAAATAGGTGGTTGGTAATGTTGGACTAATGTTAGAGGCAGCTAAGTGGTACAATGGATAAACTGCTGGGACTGAAGTCAAGAGCACAAATTTAAATTTGGCCTCAGATACTTCCTATCTGTGTGACCCTGGGCAAGTCACTTAACCCTGTTTGCCTCAGTTTCCTCCTCTATAAAATGAACTGGAGAAGGAAATGGCAAACTCTCCAGTATCTTTGCCAAGAAAACTCCAAATGGGATCAAAAAGAGTCAGATGTGGCTGGAAAAACAATTGAACAACAACAATAACAAGAAAGGATTTAGGATTGGATACCTTGATCTGAGAGCCATCTGCATAGCTCTAACTCACCAAGTGTTACTGCTGTCTCTGAGTATGCTACTGCCTAATAAAAGGACATAGACACTGGACTGCCTCAAACTCGCCCCAGCCAGGAGGTGCACCACACAATACAGAAGGTGCTTGGGGAAAGTACCAAACTCTCCGTGGTTGTCCAAATGTTCACTTTACTAGGCCAGGGATGTGTTCTATGTGGGTCTAAACAGTTTAATTCTTGGTTTGAGCCCCTACTCCCTAAAAAAAACTCTGCCTCTTCCCAAATTTCAACGGACTTTGATCACATGAGTATGAAAAAACAGAATTAATCACACCAATATGGCTTGACTAAACAGTTTCTTTGTGACCAGAGAAGCAAAAGAGAAGGAGAACATCAAATGCTTGCTAAAACATTTGCCATTTGGCAATTAGATTGCACAGTGGATAGAGCACTGAACTTGTAGTCAGGAAGACCTGAGTTCAAATCTTAGCCTCAGCTGTGAGACAGCTAACCTGGGCATGTCACTCAACCTCTCTCAGCATCAGTTTCTTCACCTGTAAAGTAGAGATAATAATCATACGTATCTCCTAGAGTTATAAAGATTAAATAAGATAATATTTATAATTTTTTAAAGCCTTAAAACATTGATAAATGGTAGCTCCTTCGCTACAAACTGTGTGGATTACACATCTACTTCTGCTTCTAGATCTGGGCCACCCTTAACCAGTCTATAGGAAGGGTTCTTAACCTAGAGTTCATGGAGTTAATTTTTTTTTTGATGACTATACTTCAATATAATTTATTTCCTTTGTATTTTATGCATTTTTTTCTTAGAAGGAGTCCATCTGTTGTTGTACAGTCATTTAGTCACGTCCAAATCCTTGTGTCCCTGTGGACCATATTGTCCATGGAGTTTTCTTGGCAAAGATGCTAGAGTGGTTTGCCATGTCCTTTTCCAGCTCATTTTACAGATGAGGAAACTGAAGCAAATAGGGTTAAGTGACTTGCTCAGAGTCACACAGATGGGATGTGTTTAAGACTCTGGTCTTCCTGACTCTAGGCCCAGCTCAGCAGATAGGACATAGATATAACCCCTATTACATATACATATACACTCCCAAAGGAACATATTGAAAGAGTTATGAGTCATTTTCTTAACATGAAGGATCTATGGGTATATGCAAGTGAGACATAGAACATAATTAGCTCTAAAAAATTAAGAATGAGTACTATACAGAGGACAGTAAAGAGGTACATGGTGGGTATGAGCAGGCTACACAGAACCAAAGCAGAACAGGAGTAAAAGACATTTCCAAGGAATTAAAGATCTTGTGTCAAGAATGAGGAACACCAGGTGGAAGAATTCCAGGAGAATCCTTCCAACGTAAGGAAAAATGCTCAGTATGTCAGGCAAGCCCTCTGTAGTTAACTTTTGGGAGGCTCTAGATAAGAGTCACAGACTCAAGTGGGCCTGAATCAGTAGCAGTGTTCATCCTTAGAGGGAACACCTAAATTAATGAGCTCACAGATCCATTTGAGTTTGAAGGTATTTTCAAAGGGTTAGGAGGAAAACGTATGAGGGCACTAGGCATCATGGGAAGGAGGTGTCGTTGAGGAAAACAAACAGCACAGAACCAGGAGTCTAGGGATGCCAACATCCACCTTTGTCTGCTTCACAATTCTGCCCAGGGATAGCCCTATAGACCCCTCACCTTTGCCCCTTAGATTTAACTTAACGCCTGGAAAAGATGGGCCATTGGGACAGATTATTAAGCAGGTGGATTTGGTTATTTTCTTTTTCCTTATTAGAACACAGTAGTAGAGGGAAGCATGAGCCACCAGTAAGTTCTTCTTTCCCACCCCTACCCCCTTTTTTTTGGTTGCTCAGACTCTTTTCAGGAGCCACTATTTATAGTCAATGAAAACAAAATGCCCCAAATTGCATTGCCCCCATGTTGCTAGGAAACTGACTCAAAAGATTCACTTGCCTGTATTCCTGTCTCAGTTGTGTAAGAACTTGTGTGTATGGGCTTTCAGACTCCCACAGTGCTCTCTCCGCCTCCTAAGGAGTGGCTTTGCCAGGGGTTCATGTTTCCTCCCCAGGAGTTCCCATACTCCTCTTCATTGCCTGACAGTAATCATTTTCTGTTTTCCTCTCCTCAGAGTTCAATCCTGGCATTAACTCTCTCTCTGCCACCTAATGCATACATTGACTGCCTTTTAATACTTCCCAGGTCAGCTTAAGTCCTGCCCTGAGAAAAGAAGCCAGCTGTTCCTAAAATGTCAGGGGATGCTGTTAGTTTGAGCCCTAGAGTATCCTTTTACTTTTGGTGACTTTGTTTGTTCCCACTTGAGGGTAAATGATCTGTTACCAGGGTAAAATGGCTCTCTAGGAGAGCTCTTTGGGAAGGTACTGGCAACTTTACAGGTCAGCATTCTTTTTCTTATAGGTCATTTTTTTGCTCCTGGGGAATATAGTTCCCTATTTAAAATCCTACCCCAGAAATTCTGTCTATTAGCATGAAAGAGATAATTTTGTGGAGAACCTTAGGGAAACAGGGTCAGACAAGTCTAGGGAGGAGAAAGAAGGATTGAGGCCTATACTAAAAAGAATAAAAACACTGCCATGTAACCGGAATGGAGTAAAAGGGAATATTGAAATCTTCTTTCTTCTTCAAACCAATAATGATCCTCCTTCTTTCCACCTTTTCTCTTCTCTCCTCAGAAAAAGAATCAAGAAGGGAAAAAAAAAAACCAAAAAGATTAGACATGGATAGAAGAAAGAAGGGCAGGCAGTCCAGCTTTTACAGATTGACAAAGATTTATGGACTCTCCAAGTGGAGACCCTTAAATCTAAATTATACTTGAACAGGAATTCTCTTTAGAACATCTCTGACAAAGGGATCATCCAGCTTCCACTTGAAAATTTCTAGTGATTAGGAATTTACAGTTGCAATGCAGCAACACCATTCCACTTTGGAGGCAGTTTTCCCTTATATTAAATGGTCTTCTGCTGCCAAGGACAAGTCTAATCATTCTTCCACATGAAAGGCCTTCAGATACTTGAATGTAGCTATCATGTCCTCTGCCTTCTTTTTTCTAAACTCAACAGCCCCAATGCTTTCAAGTGACACAGCATGATCTTGATCTGACAGTCCTTGCAGTGTTTGCTTTCAATCTTTTCCCTTGACCTGGTAGTGCTGGAATTTGGGAATATTCCTGGGAGTTTTCATTTAGGCATCTCTTTCAGGAGTTGATTGGTGGATTCTTTCAACTTCTATTTTGCCCTCTGGTTCTAGAATATCAGGGCAGTTTTCCTTGATAATTTCTTGGAAGGTGATGTCTAGGCAGCTTTTGGGTAATCTTATAATTCTTAAATTATGTCTCCTGGATCTATTTTCCAGGTCTGTTTTTTCCAAAGAGATATTTTACATTATCTTCTATTTTTCATTCTTTTTGTTTTGTTTTATTCTTTCTTGATGTTTCATAAAGTCATTAGCTTCCACTTTCCCAATTCTAATTTTTAAGGAATTATTTTTTTTAGTGGGCTTTTGTACTTCCTTTTCCATTTGGCCAATTGAGTTTTTCAAGGCAATCTTCTTTTCATTGAATTTTTTTGCCTCTTTTAACATTTGGCCTATTCTGAATGTGCTGAAAGATTTATTTCTTGTTTGTCTGTACTGGCATGTGTTTTCTATGGGCAGTTAGGTAGCTCAGTGCATAGGGTGCCAGGTCTGGAGTCAGGAAGAGTCATCTTCCTGAGTTCAAGTTCAGATACTTACTAGCTGTGTGACCCCCTAAGCAAGTCACTTAACCCTGTTTGCCTCAGTTTCCTCATCTGTAAAATGAGCTGGAAAAGGAAATGACAAACCACTTCAGTACTTTGGCAAGAAAACCCTAAATGGGGTTACGGAGAGTTGGGCATGAATGAATAACAACAAAAGTGCTGTAACAGATAGAGCACCAAATCTAGTCAGGAAGACCTGAGTTCAAATTTGGCCTCAGACACTTACTAGTTACGTGACCCTGGACAAGTCACTTAACCCCATTTGCCTCAGTTTTCTCATCTGTAAAAGGAACTAGAGAAGGAAATGGCAAAACCACTCCAGCATCTTTGCCAAGAAAACCCCAAGTGGAGTCACAAAGAGTTGGACACGGCTGAAATGACAAAACAGCAACAAAAATGTTAGCAAGTTCTTCCTTACACTGAACCTAAACTGCCTCCCTATAAATCAGTCTATTGATCCTATTTCAGCACTCTGTAGCTACAGAAAATAAGTAAAATTCCTGTCCTACAACACAATCCTTCATATAACTGAAGGCAGCTACAATGGCCCCATAATTCTTCCCTTTTTCCAGTTAAATAACCACAATTTCTTCAACCATTCCAGAATACTCACCAGGCTGGTTGCCCTTCTCTATATGTACTCCATTTTGTCAATGTCTCACTTCAAATGGGCTATTCTGCACTGGGTACAATACTCCAGATGTGGTCTGACCAGCACAGAATGAAGGCTGCCTTCCCTGCTGTGAACATTGCACTTCTATTGACGCAGCCTCAGATTTGAATTAGCTTCATATTGAGATAGCAGTCAACTGAAATCCCCAGGTCTTTTTCACATAAAAATGCTGTCTGCCCATGCTTTATATCCCCCAAATACTCCTCATTCTGTTTTTATGAGGTTGAGTTTTAACTCTAAGTTCAGAACTGCACATCTATCTCTAGTAGATCTCTTGTTAATTCTAGTGCATTAACCCTTTTGAAAGCTTGTTGAAACCTTGTTTTACTATATACCACCTATTAGTTATCCAACCTAACTTTTGGTCAGTTGCAAATTTAATCATCATGCTTCTATTTATTTGAGTCCTTTACAGAGCTTTTGAAAAAAAAAAAAAGGGAATGTTACCAGAGACCATCCAGATGGAAATTGATCCGTTAGTCAAAACATGGTTTATTCAACCAGCAGTAAATCTGCCTAACTGTATACTTCTTACATTTATTGAACAAGCATTTATTAAGTGCTGCATATTCAAAACTCTGTACTAAGCAGGGAAGGAGACAACAATGGTGAGCAAACCTGACCTCAAGGAGTTTATGGCACGGTAAGAAAAATGGCATCTGTACAAGTAGCTATGATAGAAAATATATTGTAATAAGTGCGTAAGTTAGGTGTGAATAAGTTGCTATGAGGATTTTTACAGTGATAAGATCACTTCTGGCTGAACTGATCATAGGACTTAATCCTGGAGGGGCCCTTTAATGACCATATTTTTTTGAATGTTCATATTTTTAAACTCCCTCATATTATAGATGAGGAAATAGAAACGCAGAGAAAATTTTAGTGATTTAACTGAGGTCAAATAGGTCTTAATTAGCAGATGCCAGATTTAAACCTCAGGTCCCCTGATCTCAGATCCAGGGCTCTTGTTTTCATCTTGCTGATCTAGAAAGATAATGAAATTTAATCAAATTTGACAAATATTAATTAAGTACTTCCTACATGCCAAGAACTGTACTAGGTTCTTAGGATCATGAAACTGTAAGTGTAAAAAGGCAAACAACAAAATAGTTCCAAGCCTTCAAGAGGGTTACATTCTCCTGGGAATCATGCATCAGGTGGTATATGATATGGGCCTAGAAGAATGGGTAGGATTTCAATAGTCACAGATGGGTGAAAGCTATAGAAATAGGGGATGGGGAGAAAAAATTTATTGGAAGCAAAAGATTTCAGACATGTTTGGAGTACACTGAGTTTTTGTATTTAGCTGGAATACTAAAATACTGGAACAATACTAAAGACTAGTGTGAGATAAAGCTGAAACTGGAGACCATAGCCAAAATGGGGAGATTTGTAATGCCAGTCTGCTGTTCTAGGATCACAGGCTTTGTGCTGGCATTGACCTTACAGCTCATCTGAAAAATTCTTTCTCGCCTGGCTTCTTCCTTCCTTTCCAGCCTTATACCTTACTCTCCTCCACATACTCTACAATCCAGCTGCCCAGGCCTACTTGCTATTCCTTGCACACAATGCTCCATTTCCCATCACCGTGACTTTTCACTGGTCATTTCCCATCCCTGGAATGCTTCATTTATTTCCCAGGCCTCCTTGAATACTCAACTAAAATCCTTCATTCTGCAAGAAGCCTTTTCAGATCCTTCTCATTGCTCATGCCTTCCCTCTGATATTACCTTCTGTATACACTGTACATATCTTGTATGTACATAGTTATTTGTGTGCTTTTGCCCCCTTTAGGGAGAGCTTCTTAAGCAGAAGGACCACATTTTTGCCTTTATCTGTATCCCCAGCACTTAGCACAGAGCTTGGTGCAGAGCAAGCACTTAATTTTTTTTAAAACTAACCTGCATCTAATCCAATTTCCTCATTTTACAGATGAGCAAACTGAGTTGTAGAGAGGTTAAGGAACCTGCCAAACGTCACACAAGGAATAAATGTCAGAACCGGGATTTGAAACAAGGTCCCTTGTTACCAAATATAGCACACTTTCTACCACACTATGTCAGCTCAAGGAATTTACCCTTTATTCTTAAGCAAAGATGAACTACTTCAAGTTCTGAGCAGAAGAGTGACATAATTAAAAGTAGACATTAGGAAGATTAATCTAATTAATCTAATAATAACATGTAGGATTGGATTAAAGGGCAGGAAACTAATGGAAGGGAGACAAGTTAGGAGAGTATTGCAATAGTTAGACAAGAGACAATAAGGGCCTAAGCTAGGGAAGTTAACTTGTGGGAACAGTAAGGAGGGGTTGAAAAGTAGGTATATTTCAGAGGTTGAATTGATAGGACTTCATGATTGATTGGACGTGATATATAAAGTCACAGATGGCTCTTAGGCTATGAGCCTGAGTGAGTGAAAGGATAGTTTAGGCTTTTGCCTAATTGAGATATATAATGTTACTAGAATGACCAGTCCTATCAAAAAAGGAAATAAGATGATTTTGGTATTACTAGACTTTAGTGAACCCATTCTGACTCCTTGTGCTTACTACTTCCTAAGAATTGTTTCTATTCTGGCCAGAAATTCTGAGGGTCTTCCCTTTCCTGATTGATTCTTTTGTGAAGGCAAAGTAGACCATCTTTTACCTCAATTCTTACCTAGCCTTTAACTACTGAATGGGTGTTGCCTCAGACAAACTGAGTCCTGGGAATGACCTTAGCTTAAAAAGACTGAGGTCTCCCACTGAATCCTGGGTTACTGCCAGTCATCCAGATCTATGTCTTGCCCCTGGACTCTAATGACTGTGGAGGAGAGAGTAGGACTGATGACTTTGCACAACTCTGCCTCACTTAAGTCTGGTTCACTTGAAAGTCAAGACATCACCCTCTTGATGTCATTGGTCCTCTTCGAGAACAAAGGATGAACAACTTCTTAAGTTATTACAAATCATCTATTTGATAATCTAGTCTATAATTGTTCCAGGATCCAACAACAACCTTGCCAATTCATAGTTTCTAGAATACCCATTTTCCCCTTTAAAACATTGTATGATAATTACCCATATCTAGTCTTCTGATACCTTTTCAATGCTCACAATTCTTTAAAGAGACATGGTTCCATGACCAAATATGTAAATTCTTGCAGTACTCTTGAAACAAAATAGGATTTGGGTAGTTCTGTTTGATGTGGCATTTGCTAACATTCTTACTTCATCTAAGCAACCTATGCATCTATTTCTTCTTTCTTCTTCTCTCTCTGAGAATAGTTGTAAAAAGTCCTTTTCTGTTTTTGCTGTTATCGGCACTTGTTTTTTTCACACAAGTTAGATCATTCTGGCCTTTAGCCTTTCTGTTCTTACAGTTCAGTGCTGCTCTTTTGTATTCATTCTGGGTTATGTGCCCTCCCTACATCTTTTGTTTGTGCCCTTATAAAATATGAGCTCATCAGAGAAATTCCTATGAAGTAACATTGGAGTTTTTCTGTCTCTTTTTTCTGTACTCCTCATGCTTATTTCTCATTGTGTTGTTGAAATTTCATTTTTCTTAGAGCCTTCCTCTTGAACTGTTTTCCATTTCTGAGTGATCATAGTTATCTTGACTATTTACCTTTAGAAATATATGCTTTTAGAACAGCTAAGAAGTCCAGCATTCCTTCACCTGCCTATTCAGAATGTTAAATCCATAGATCCAAAGGGACCTTAGAAGTCTGAGTCTGTCCACTTTATTTTCCAGACTAGGAAAGAGAGCTTAAGTGATTTACCAATGGACAAACAGCTAATAAGTGTCCTAAGTGGGGTATAAACCTTAGATCCTCTTGACTCCAAGTCCAGTAGCCATCCCCTACACTGCATTACCTCACATGATATTCCCACTCTTATTCCAAGGTTCTGATTGCTATTGATTCATAAATAGGTTCTCTGTTTCTTGGGACTGAGTTTAAAATATTCCTTTCTTAACCTTTAAAGATATGAAATTTTTCAGCAAGCCCTACCAAAAATTTGTCAGAGGCTCTACTTTTTAGCAGAATAAAATTTCCATTGTCCTTCATAAACTAACTGTGTGACGTTGGCCAAGTCTTTTTACCTCTTTGGGCCTCAGTGTATTCAGTTTTAAATAATAGAATTGAACTAAAAGAGGTCTAAGCCTCCTTCCAGACCTAGGTCTAGCAACATCTGAATAGTTGAATTTCTCATTATTAAAGACCTCTCATTTCTGTTCAAGCTGTAAGATTTGCATTAAGAAATAATATCCAAATTCTCTGTGAATCTGGGGTGTCTATACTACTGTCATAGGAACATCAGGCCTGATTCTCATTCTCTGAAATGCTTATTATCACTCTTCCACCTTCAGTTTATATATTCTTGATCTGTCTTTGCCTTTTTTTAAAATTAAAGAGCCTTATTTTAAACAAGGTATACCTTTGATTGCTGTATTCACTTTACAGCCATCTTTAAAGTACCTACTACATGCAAGATTCATCTTCCTGAGTTAAAATCTGGCCTCAGGTTCTTACTAGCTGTGTGACCCTGGGCAAGTCACTTATTGCTGTTTGCCCTCAGTTTCCTTATCTGTAAAAGGACCTGGAGAAGGAAATGGCAAGCCACTCCAGTGTCTTTAGAAAACTCCAAACAGGATGCTGAAGAGTAGGACACAACTGAACCAATTGAACAATAACAAACGTGCCAGCAACTGTGTTAGGTACTGGGGACATGAGATTTAGCTCTCAAGGAACTTAAAATAAAATACAACTATGGGCATAAGGGAGAATGAGATGAGTTCAAAGGATCAGTCCAGACCAAGAACTATAAGAAATCTAAGCAGAGATAGAAACAGAGATAGGGGATGAAGACATATGAAGATGAAGAGGTATCGGCACGTGATCTGAACGATGAGTGAAGGGAGGCACTTCAACAGATGAAGATGGAGGGGATTCCAGTCTAAGCATGGCTTGTTATGTGAATAAAGGCATAGAAAGGGGAGAATATAGTTTGAGAACAGGGGATAGAGACCAATGAATCAAAAGCTTTTATCAAGCTCTTACTATTTACCAGGTGCTGCGCTAAGCCCTGGGGAAAAATAAAAACCATTCCTGTCCTTAGGGGGTTTCCATTCTAATGATATGGGGGTAGGGAGGGTGTTTTGTTTTTAGTCTATTATGGGATGAGAAAGGTAAATCAGAACCACATTGTGGATGGCCTTTAATGCTAACATCATCCCATTCACCCTCCTCTGCCCCAAACGATATTCTGTTCCCCTGGTTGGTATGCTTCCCCTTATCTCAGTGATTCTCAACCTTCCTAATGCCGCAACCCTTTAACACAGTTCCTCATGTTGTGGTGACCCCCAACCATAAAATTATTTTCATTGCTACTTCATAACTGTAATTTTGCTACTGTTATGAATCTATCTGATATGCAGGATGTATTTTCATTGTTACAAATTGAACATAACCCACAGGTTGAGAACCGCTGCTTATCTGGTCCTGGTCTCAGTCCCTGCACACATATTTCTGGTCATCTCCATGCCATCCTATGTATGCATACTTCCCCCTTTCCAACTCTAGCTACCTGTGTTATATTCCCATATTAAAAGATGAACTTTCTGAGGACAACATCTACCTGTCTTGCTTGGACTTTGTTTCTCTAGTACTCAGAACAATGCCTGGCATATAAAGTGATCAGTAAATGCTTTTGCATTAATTCATTCATTCGTCGTCTCTCTTGGCATCCCCACCAATCCTTTCTCCAATCCACCTTCTACACACTTCTGAAATTGCTATTCTTAACACATATTTGGTTTTGTCATTCTCCTGCTTGCTCCAGTGATTTTCAATTGCTTTTAAGAGAAAATATAAACTCATTTATTTGGCATTTAAACCTCTTCCAAATCTGGATCCTACCTACTTTTTTTTCCAGGTTTATTG
This sequence comes from Pseudochirops cupreus, assembly GCA_028627135.1. NCBI lineage: Eukaryota > Metazoa > Chordata > Mammalia > Diprotodontia > Pseudocheiridae > Pseudochirops > Pseudochirops cupreus. The sequence goes on from CM053581.1 coordinate 483,876,107, forward strand.
TACATCAATCTCCTTTACACACTCTAGGCTCCAGACAGTTGGCTTACTTTCTGTTCTTCGAACACAACATGGTGTCTCCCTTCTGGCTCCATTTCTGCACAATTAGCCACCTGCCTCAGGAGTGCAGAATTGAGAGCAGGGAAGAGAACTCTCAACCGCCCAGTGGGAGCAGCATGGAGTAGTGGATACAACACTGTGTTTGGAATGAATCAAGAAGTTCTGGTTTCAAATCCTGCTCAGACACTTACTAGCTAGGTGACCCTGGACATGCTGTTTAACCTCTTTCTGTCTCAGTTGCCTCTGAGGTTTGGACTTGATGAGTTCCAGCTCTAAATTTACAATCCTATGACTTTGGAAGTTAAAAAAAAAATAACCATGAACGGAACTAGTGACGAGAAGACAAGAAGTAATGATATGGAGGTGTAAGTGGGTATTGTGGTAACAATTCAGCAAATTATGAACATTCCTTGAAAACTTCTGAAATCTCCCCAGAATTTTTTCCCAAGATTTGAATGTTTCTTCTCAAGTAGGACATTTCCTGTGATGTGGTTTCATCTCTAGTTCTCCTATCAGCCCTTTTAGTTGCCACCTGACCTGTTATATTGGAAATTTATAAAGTAGTACAGCTTTATTAGACACATCGCTAACCCACTGAGGTACCCAATTTTAAGCATATTTCCTGGAACAAAACCTAAGAGATACTGTTCTGCATGCAGAGAACACCCAGTAAAATCTATCACTGATAGGCATATGCAATAATGTCCCAGAAAAAAAGAAAAAGAAAGACATAGGAAAATCCCCTCAACATTCCTAAAGAAAGACTACCTTCATCCTGTGAAAATGAAATGCCCCCAACGTCCTCTTTGTTAACGGGTCTCATGTTGCTAGGAAACCAGCTTCAAATATCTCCCTGACTGTGTTTCCAGTTCCATCCTGTGAGGACTCAGGCTTCTTCACTAATTTCCCAAGAATTTCAGACTCCTTCCACTTTTGCCTCTTGCTTGATTACTAATTTGGAGGCTCAAACCCTGGCATCCTGAGGGGGAATCTTAGCTCATGGCCCCCAACTGTGGGAAGATTCTGTGTCTGGAATGGAGTCCCTGTGGCCAGCAGCCTGGGACCACACCCTGCAGGCTAGCACACTGTTGGTCATTCTATTACCTAACACTGTCAAGAACATCAGAGTCTAAAAGCTGTATGGGATACCAACTGAGCCTTGTACAGGAGGGACACGGAAAGCACGCTGGGGCACAGAGTGCCATCTACTGCTAGGGCACAACTGTTTTCTGCTTTCTGTCTTTTAGGCAATGAAATATACATCTGTCTTTTTAGAGAATAAACTCCTAAAGTTGTTAGTCCAATAACAGTCCTTGAAACTAATAAAAAAAAACCAATAGTTTTTATTTTATAATACTTTAAATAATAACAGCATGGAGACTTGTGGAACACTGAAAAAATACACTGGATTTGGAGACAGAGGACATGCATTTGGATCTGGGTTCTGCCACTTTATTCCCTGTGAGCCTCAAGCAAGTCAGTCTCTCTGTGTGTCAGTTTGCTCCTCTGTAAAACTGGATCACATTACCTCTACTGTCTCATCCAACTCTATTTTTATGGCCTTAAAAATAATAAATAGAGATGGCTAGGTGGTGCAGTGAATAGAGCATCAGCCCTGGAGTCAGGAGGACCTGAGTTCAAATGCGACCTCAGACACCTAACACTTCCTAGTCCTGTGACCTTGGGCAAGTCATTTAACCCCAACTGCTCTCCAAAAAGCAAAATAATAATAATAATAATAGCATCAATAATAAGATAATAGCTCCTGTTTATAGAATGCTTTACTGTTTACAGGATACTTCCCTCATAACAGTTTTATGAGGTAGTCAGAGTGATTCCTATTTTCCAGCAACTGCATGAAATGCTGGTGATAAAAAGGAAAACAAAAGTAGTGCCAGCCTCCAAGGAGGGGGACGATAGATATAGAGATAAATACATATATTTATACCTAAATATATTTGTATATTTATAAGCCTATAAATAACTCGGCACAAACAAGATACACGTACACACACGCAGAATAAATAGAAGGAAGTCTCAGAGGGGAAGGCTCTAGGCGCTGGCTTCTTGCAGAAGTTGAGATCTGGATTAAGCCTTGAAGGAGGCCTGGGAAGCCAAGAATGATCATGTTCAGTTTAGAGGGGATTTTAGACAAGGTGAAATGACTAGCCCAAGGTCATACAGCTATCGGATGGCAGGTTTGGATCCTGTGATCCAATACGTTAGTCAGATCTTCACAACAGTCCCAGAAGGTAGACCATGCAAGACTACTCTCCCTGTTCTACAGAGGAGGGAACCTCGGTGAAATATCTTGTTTAGTGTCAGGAAACTAGTTAAAACTCAATCCCAGGCCCTCTGCCTCCAAGTCCAATGCTCTTTGCATTGCACTAGGCTCCCTCTGAGTTTGGGGGAGTGGTAAAAAGGAGGAAGGTGAGAAGCAGCACGTTGCAGGTTATCTGTAAGACACTCCTGCTGAGGGCAATCGATATATGTTAAATAGCAAGGCATTTCACTGTTAGTTCTAGGTCACAATGCAAATGAAAGAAGAAGAAGACAGAAAAATAATTAAGGCCACCTTGCATTGTGTCAGTGCATACCAGTCTGCTCATCGCTGCACCTGGAGAGAATCAAATGGCTCAATGCTTTTCTCCAGCATTTCTCTGACATGAATAGATAAATTGGAATGGGACTGTAAATGCAGACCATGATAATTTAGCCAAACTTGTTTACCTGATGGAGTCATTTGGACTAGAACAAGGAGCACATTTTTCACTATTCAGTACTGATCCTAGAAAGCAATCTGAATAAATATGAGTCAGGCCTTTGGTGTGTGTGTGTGTGTGTGTGTATAAGTGTGTGCTTATATGTGTACATATGTATGCACATACATATATGTGTATATAAATAGACTACACATACCTGCATATGCACACACATACCTATACACAGATACATGTATGTGTATGTATATGTGTGTATGCACATATACATACTATATATGTTTGTATATATGATGAAAATGAAGAAGATCAAAAGAGAGTAGAAGGATCCTATGTAACTTGTTTTTTTCTGATGAGAGAGAAGAATGCAACAGGGTTAGCTCTTACCCTCTCCTGTACTCATGGCTATGTGGACAGAGAATTACTTGTACATTTTAAGGTATGGGCATTCGGGTACAGCTTTATTCTTCACTCAATACCCACTATCCAAGCCCAACTCAAGTCTTTGCATCCTTGCACAGACCTATATAATATTAAAGGCCACCCCTAGGAAAATGCAGCAACATATCCTCATACATTCCTCTGTCCCCATTTCCTTTGCTCTAAGCCTTGACCAGATCCATTTCTTTTCATTGCCACCTTGATGGTCATATTCCTCTGGGTTGATTTTACTTTGCAGAATACATTCAAGTCTCTCGTTGGGTGGTTGCTAGACAAAGGTTCACTGCAAATATGCAACTCTACTGTTTAATATGCTTTCCAGTGTACAATCTCTCTCATACCCTTAGGACCCATGATCTCAGTCTTATTGCAACGAAAACGGATGCACAGCCCAATCCTGCAATCCTCCTAACAATGAATTGGCACCACTAGGAAACCTTTGTGAGTGCTTCCTTGACAATTCCCAGGGCCCATTCTGTAGTCACTTGTGGAGTTTTAAAAATTAACAATACGATTAAAAGAATGAGAGCAAGGTTTTCCAGTGTATTGGTTAGACTATGAAAATATACAGATAAGAATTGAATGGCCTGAAAAGGCAAGGATGATTTGATGCACCCAATAGGAGGTAAAAACTATTGTACAGAATATTGACTCCATTGAGATCACAAATATTAATTGATGAATCAGCATACATTTATTGACTGTTATACAAAAACACAAACAAAACAGTCTCTGCCCTCAAGGAATGTACATGCTATTGAGAGAAACAATATACTCTGTACAACTAAGCGACAGTCTTTTTAAAAAATGTTTTTATTTTTAATAGCATTTTGTTTTTTCCAATTACAGATAAAGACAATTTTCAACATTCATTTTTTGAAAGATTTTGAATTCTAATTTTTCTTCCCCCTTCTTTCCCCTCCCCACTCTCCATGATGGCAAGCAATCTGATATAGGTCATACATGGAAGCAAAGGTCTTTACAAAAGCCTTCTCCACTATCCATGTGTGGGTCAGTGGGACAGCGGCTCAGTGTTTGGCTAAGGAACTTTCTTCTCACTTTCAAAGTTAAATGGGGCTGAAATAGTGACTGGCTGTGCCAAGGTAACTAGGTGTATCGTCTCTGCTAATCTGTAACCGGCTTTGAATCTTTCTGTGGTTGATACTTGAGCGTCTTTTCTGGGCTAAAAAGCATTAAAGATGTTCAAATTTCCTGTGCTACGTTAGCTCCTGGGAATAGATTCATCACATTGTACATCCCAGTTTTTGTGCTTATACATCAAAGCACTAAAGCTTTCAGGATAAATTATTCAGTGAGGATTTAGTTTGCACTTATTTCTTTTGAATACAAATGAGAAGCTAGAAAAATGATATCTTATTTCTACAGCCCATATTCCAGGGAAAAGGAAAGGTCAACTTAGCCCCCAAAAGTGGTTGGCGCTAGAGTCAGTGAGAAATTGTGCTTAAAATAACAATAGCTCACATTTATATGGCACTTTGTTTTTGAAGAGCTTTTCTTACGAGAGCCCTGGGAGGAAGAGAACCATGGGATTGAGTCGTTTTCCATGGCAAAAAGGACCATGGCGTAGGGAACAGAAGGCTGACTCTGGAATCAGGAAGGGTTGAGGTTTAAAGCGAGCTCTGGAGTGTGGCAAGTGTGACAAATGTGAGCTTGCTTCTTATTGCCTCCTGGAAACTCTCCAAAGTTGCACAAGTTGTCCACCTGCATTGATGGAGGGAATTTCCTTACATTGGTGAAGTCACACTACCAGATTCCCTCTTCCCTCCACAAAATATGTTAGTGTTTTTTTTTTGAGGGGGGAAGGCAAGGCAATTGAGGTTAAGTGACTTACCCAAGGTCACACAGCTAGTTAAGGGTCAAGCGGCTGAGGCTGGATTTGAACTCGGGTCCTGCTGACTCCAGGGCTGGTGCTCTATTCACTGCACCACCTAGCTGCCCTTCAGTGTCTTTTCTAAACTTTTATCCTCCCCAGCTTCAAGTATGGTGCTCTTCACAGAGTAAGTACTTCATAAATGTTTGTCACACAGCCAGGATGTGTCTGAGGCAGGATTTGAACTCAACTCTTTGAAACTCCAAGATCAGTGGGTACTGGAGATAATAAATATGACTGGAGTTCCTAGTGGTGAGAGCACCCCCTAGATGTGGATGATGATGATAACAATCATAGTAATAGGTAGCATTTAAATAACACTTTAGGCAGTTAGGTGGCACCATAGTGCATAGAGGGCTGGGCCTGGAGTCAGGAAGACTCCTCTTCTTGAGTTCAAATTCAGCCTCAGACACTTAACTGGCCATGCGACCCTGGGTAAATCACTTAACCCTGTTTGCCTCAGTTTCTTTACCTGTAAAATGAGCTGGAAGAAAAAATGGCAAACCACTCTAGTATCTTTGCCAAAAAAGCCCTCGAATGGGGTCACAAAGAGCCAGACATGACTGAAAATGACGGCATGACATCATCACCAACACGACACTTTAAAATTTGCAAAGCACTGTACACATTTTATCTCATTTGACCCTCACAATAACAAGTGTAATTATCATCCCTAATTACAAAGAGGGAAATTGACACAGCTGTTAAACACCTGCTCTAGATTTGAACCAAGGTCTTGCTGACTCCAGACTCTATCCCCTGTACCACCTGGTCGTTACTAGGGATGAGGTATTATTCTGCAGATACCATACTCCTTCCACGTACCACAGTTTGAGGCAGGAATGAGGGATTTGGAGGAGGAGAGGACCCAGACTGGTGATAGCATCGCTGAAGTGGGCTCTGTGTGAAGAGATGCACAGTTTGTCTGAAATCTATAGTTAGGGGCAATTAATTAATTAACTAATTAATTAACACTTAATTAAGCGATTTGCCTAGAGTCGTATGACCAGCACGTGTCAAGCACAGATTTAATCTTAGTTTTCTCCAGTTCCAAGGTCAGTTCTCTATCCATTATGCTGTTTCTCAAGAACACGAGACATGTTTTTGGGGGAGAGGGGGTTCAAAATCTGTGATTTTGTCCCAGTGTGGACATTTACTCCACTAATGCCAATTGGCAACTTCTCTGCACCTAACTGGGGACACTGTGGGATTTAGAGGGGAGCACAGACACAGGTGGCATGTTGTCATTCTTGTTGTTCAGTTGAATCCAAATCTTTGTGACCTCGTTTGGGGGCAAGGGCACTGGAGTGGTTTGTCATTTCCTTCTCCAGCTCATTTTACAGATGAGGAAACTGAGGCAAAGAGGGTTAAGTGACTTGCCCAGGGTCACATGGCTAGTTAAGAATCTGAGGCCAGATTTGCACTCAGGAAAATGAGTCTTCTTGATTCCCAGCTCAGGACTATCTTGTGTTGTCACTCTACTGAAATATTGGAAGATTTACTTTCACCTTCTTACATTGCTGGGGTTGTTATGGGGGATTGCTTGCAATTCGCTAGTGGTATTTGGCTAAGAGCAATAAGGAACAGCCAGGATTCTTGCCTATGACGTCTGGAGGTGGCTGGAAGCCAACCTGAGTGTGCTATGAGTGTGAAAGGACGGAGAGTGATTGAGTGAGGAGCTGGGGAGCCTTGGCAAGGCACTCTGGGACTCATCATGAGAAGAGAGAAAAGCTAGGAGTGATCAAGATAGAGAAGGCCTGCACCATTACGCTGCATTTCTGGCAAGAAAATAATAATGAAAATAAACAACAATAATAGTTATAATAATAACAGTAGGGATGATTAGTATTACAAATATTGTCTCATCTGATCCTTCCAACAACCCTGGGAGGTGGGTGCTATTATTATTATTATTATTACATCCATTTTAGAGCTGAGGAAACTGAGACAGAGAAAGGTTAAATGACTTGCCCAGGGTCACACAGCTATCATGCGTCTGACGCTGGATTCTAACTCAGTTCTCCTTGACTTTAAATCAGACTTCGTGTTTTGGAGAATGGCCTGAGAGAAGAGACTGCACAAAGATAGGACTGGTAATATGGTTAACAGTACCTTCCTCTCCCTCCTTACATATGCAGAAGATGCATAGACTAAGGAAGCAAAAATGCTAAGTTGCCAGACTTTCGTACAGTAAAAATAATCTGAATCATGAGCACAGCGAAGTGCACCTCTAGGTCCCCGTTTTGGAAAAGGGGTTCTTAGAGGAGGGGGACTGGGTAGTTCAATAGTTACACCAGTACCAGCGCAGAGGCAAACCTCCCTCCCCCATTTCCCCATTTGACCTAGAATGGGTTGGGGGGGGTGGCCAGCAGAGAAGCAGAAGTGCCCTGAGCCGGTGCAGCTGGGGACGGCGAGCTTTCCCAATGGTGGCAGCACTAGAAGCACCGTGACTTGTGCTTAACTCATAAAAATCTCAGGGTATCTTCACGCCAGTGTAGTCTCCTATTCATGTAGGATGAGAAGGGAAGACACAGATAGACAGGATGGGACAGAGGAGCAGCTATTAGAGATGAAGTGTAGAGCCTCGTTCTTCAAGGTGTGATCAAAATGGACCCAACAGGCAACTTAGGAGCACAGTGGACATAGCCTGTGCATACCTGGCCTCAGTCACTGCTCTCTGTGTGACCTCAAGAAAGTTATTTAACCCATCTGCCTCAGTTTCCTCAACTGTAAAACAGCAATAATAATAGCACCTACCTCCTAGTGTTGTGAGGACCAAATGATCAAATATCTGTAAGGTGCACAGCACTCATAGTACTTAATAAATGCTTGTGTACTTCTTCTAACAGGAGGAGACAGGCTCTGAAACGGGGGCCTGGGGCTCTTGGCCAGATGGTGCAGGAAGTACTTATCCAGGTCTAAGAAGACATCCAGGAAACACCCTTCCCCAAGGCTCAGAGAGGCGCATCTCAAGACTCCTCCCATGATTCCACTCCATCAACAGGAGCTTAAATATGAAAAACACCCAACCTGAAAGGCTGCTAGTGGACAAAAATTGCCAGTGGGTGTGAAAGAACTGATCAACATTCTTCCAGCCCCACTGATGGGTCAGAGAGACCAGGTTGAGAACAAAAAAATACCTCTAAATTTAGGCCTCCACTTGGATTCTTTGGCCAGGAAGAGGGATTGAAGGAATGACTGAGTAGTCCATAGGATTACTCAGCCCTAACTGAAGTAAGGAGGATAAATTAAAATAGGAAATTGGGAAAAACTGGACAAGAAAGCTCTTAGGTAATTAATCAGCCTTTTGCTTTGCTTATTCATCAGCCCAGGAAGAGACTGGTGAGCAGCAGCCCATTTCCCTTGGCTCATAGGAATCCCTACAAAAGCTAGGTGGTTTGCTCTCTGTTATGTAAAAGATGGGGTTACCTATCCTTCCCCAGGGAGAGAAGGGAAAAGATGGCCTTTGGATTCCTCTGGTAGTCAACTTCTCTTGACTCAAGGCTCTGGACTTTTCCTCCTCTCCATCCACTTTGCCCTGTTGGTAAAGCCTATACACCAATAGGCCCTACTCTATCAAGTGGTGATTTTTTGCCCTAACAGCTATAGGTGTTGCCCCTTTCATGGGAAGATTTCTTCTCCATCTTTCACTATTGCAGGGGTACCTAAAAGTGGGAAGGGATTTCTCATGTTTTATTTAGTTGTCAGAGCACAGTATGTGTGGTTTGAAAATAATTGGAAGACAGCTTTGGCATTGTGAATAAGTGTAAGGAGACATGGTAGTTGAGTACAGACCTAGGGAACCTCAATAGCATAGTTTGAGATTTATCCTGAGAATGGAGAAAGTGCCTAAAAGTAAGTGACTGACTGAGTATATGGATTTAATCAGTATTAGAAAAGATATTCCTTCCCTCTATTTCTTAAGAGAGATGATATGTATGCCCCAAGGGCAATCAAACTGCATACCCTTTGATCTACCAAAACCACTACTATATCAATATCCCAGAGAGATCATAAAAAAAAAAGGGAAAAGGACCTACATGCGCAAAAATACTTACAGCAACTCTTTCTGTGCTGGCAAAGAATTGGAAATTGGAAATTGATGCCCATCAATTGGGAATAGTTGAACAAGTTGTTATATATGATTGTGATGGAATACTATTGTGCTATAAGAAATGATGAGTGGGTAGAGTTCAGAAAAACCTGGGAAGACTTACATGAATTGATGCAAAATGAAGGAAGTAGAACCAGGAGAATACTGTACACAGTAACAGCAACATTGTGTGATGATCAACTGTGATTGACATAGCTCTTCTCAGAAATACAATGATCCAAGACAATTCCAAAGAACTCTTGTGGGGAAATGCCATCCACATCCAAAAAGAGAACTGATCAAGTCTGAATACAGATTACAGCTTACTGTTTTCACTTCTTTCATGTGTTTTTTCTTTTGTTCTGCTTCTTTCATATGGAAATATATTTATACAATTGCATATATATAACCTATATCAAATTGCTTGCCATCTTAGGGAAGGCAGGGAGGGAAAGAGAAAATTTGGGACTCAAAATTTTATAAAAAATGAATGTTAAAAAATCATCTTTATGTGTAATTGGAAAAAAATAAAATACTATGAGAGAAAGAGAAAGATGGAGAGAGAGAGAGAGCAGGGGTGGGGGGAGGGAGAGAAATAGACCCAAATCGGTTCACAGGTACTTTAAACATGCTTGAATTGTTTTATTCTTTAGCCAAACTCTACTTCTCACTCTTTCCCAAATATGTCCCATGCTTTGTTTATGCTGTCCTTTGTCTGTAATGCCTTTTTTCCTTTATCTGCCCCTGTGAAAACTTTTTAAGGCCCAGTTCATGTGCTACCTTCTGCCTGAAGTCTTTTCTGATGTCTTCCGCTGCCCCCAACCAGATGTAATCAATCGCTCACTCAATTCCCTATTGCATTTTTGTGCTAGTATTAGAGCACTGAACATATTCTACCCTAGAATATGTTATTTATAATCCTGTCATATTGTCTCATATCTCCCCATAAAAAAGAGAGCAAAGAAAAACTTGGACCCTACTTATTTTTGTATCCCCAGAATATACATTTACTGAATTGAATTACCTGGCAATAGTTAGCAGTATGTATGTGTTTGGAAACAATATAGCTGTACCTGAGCTGCGAGGTGGCACAGTGGGTCTAGAATCAGGAAGAAATGAGTTCAAATCCAGTCTTCAACATTTACTAGCTGTCTGACCTTGGGCAAATCACTTAACTTCTGCCTTAGTTTCCTCAACTGTAACATGGAGGTAATAACAGTACTAATTCCCACAGCTGTGAGGATCAGGGGAGATGATACTTGTAAAGTGCTCAATACAGTGTCTGGCACATAGTAGGTGATGATACTTCTTACTATTTTACTTTGATATCTCTCTTGTGGTGCCTGGTGCTTTATTCTTTACTCCAAGGTTAGTGGTGTAAGTGAAAAGGGCTTGGCTTGAAGAAATAAGGGCTCTCTATTTAAATCCCACTTTCCAACATTTACCATGTGACCCTGGGTAAGTCATTAAACCCTTCTGAGCCTCTGTTTCCTTATCTGTAAAATGAGAGTAATAATACTCACAGAAACAGGTAGCATACACAGAGGGGTGGTCTCTGAGGAGAGTCAGGAAAATCTGCCTTTAAATCTGACTTCTTAGCTGTGTGGCCCAGAAAATGTCATCAAACCCTTCAGTGCCCCAGACAATTCCCTAAGACAACAGTCCTGGTGTCAGAATAGTTGAGAATTTCTGTTGGTAGAGGGAGTTTCCTCTATGAGAGTGCCATACGCCAGTGAAATAGGCTCAAAAATCTGGCTGAAAAAAGAGCAGCAGTAACAACAACAACTTTACAGGATTATTATATCTGGTGGTATGGTAGAGAAAGTGTTGGGTCTGGAGTAAAGAAAATCTGAGTTCAAATCCTGAATCCAACACTTATTAGCTAACTGCCCTGGGCAAGTCCCTTAACTTCTGTCTTCCTCATTTACCCAACTGTAAAGTGGGGAAAATAATGACATCTGCCTCCCCATGAGGATGAAATGAGGTAATATGTGTAAAGGCTTAGCACTGTGTCTGATACATTAGTTAGAGCTTAATAAGTACTTCCTTCCTTCTTTATTTCCTTCCTTCCTTCCTTTATTCCTTTTTCTTCCCTCTCTCCCTTCCTCCCTTCCTCCCTTCCTCCCTCCCTTCCTTCCTTCCTTCCTTCCTTCCTTCCTTTTCCTTCCTTTTTTTCCTTTCCTTTCTTCCCTCTTTCTCTTTCTTACTAATGTGAGAATGCATCTAAAGTGCAACAGTACCTAATAAATGCTCACTGATTTGCAGATAATGGCTTTTTAATTTTTTTTTTACTATTTCTTCTTGTCATAGTTGTTTAACATGCGGAATTATATTTGATTTGTAAAACTAGAAAGCTTTATTTGCTCCTCGTCCTTTTCCTTGCTTTGTTCTGTTTAGCCTGTATGTACATGGCTCTACCTTTAGGTATCATCTGAAGGTCAGGGTATCCACTAAAGGAATCAGAGAGATTTTGTAAGGTCCCAACTACACAGGTCAGACCCTCTTTGCTTGCTTTCTATCTCCTTAAACTTATTTGCTTCTTATCTTTCCCTCTCCCTTTTTGGTTCCTTGAATAATTTACGGCTCTGCCAACAGCCACATATGACCACACATGTAAGCTATCAGAGTAACACTTGAGGGTTTTCTTGTGCTGTGGGCATCTGGTCTTGGCTCATCCCAAGAGAATATTTGATGTTACTGACTAGTAAAGAACATCTATGGTCCAGAATTCCATTTCCACACTGTCTTGACAAGGCACCAAATAACAAGCACCACCAGATCCCTTCCATACTGGTAATGAAATGGGTTTTTATATATATCTTTTGTTCTATGGTTCTATTCAATGGACTCTGGGAGGCCAAGGGCTATGCAGCATGGTATTCATTTCCCTAGGAATCCTTTTATTCTTTCTTTCAGTCCTGGAACACTTTAAGTGAAAGCGACAAAACATTTGGGGAAATAGGTTTCCTGTTTTCAAACAAATGGAAATAGATTAACACACACACAATTTGCTGAAAACCTAGGATCTTACCTTCTCATTCCACAAATTCAGTTCAGCAGCATTTGTTAAGTAACTACTGTGCGCAAGGCTTTGGTAGGAACTGGGGACTCAAAGCCAAAAAAGGGAAAAACAAAAATAACAGGGAATATCCCCTGTCCTGAGGAAGCTTAGATTACTTGAAGGAGAGTCTTGGTTAGAGCAGCTGCATGGTGCAGTGGATACAGCACTGGGCTTGGAAGCAGAAAGACTTCTCTTCCTGAGTTCAAATCTGGCCTCAGACACTTATTAGCTGTGTAACCCTGGGTTAGTCACTTAGCCCTATTTGCCTCAGTTTCTTCATCTGTAAAATGAGCTGGAGAAGGAAAAGGCAAACCACCATTTCATGGCAGGAAAACTCCAAATGAGATCACAAAGAGTTGGATACAACTGAATAAGAGTCTTAATTAAAATTGATTTGTGCAGGGAATATGTTTTGATAAAAACCATAGATAAGGGGCAGCTAGGTGGCGCAGTGAATAGAGCACCGACCCTGGAGTCAGGAGGATCTGAGTTCAAATCCAGTCTCAGACATTTGATGCACTTACTAGCTGTGTGACCTTGGGCAAGTCACTTAACTCCAATTGCCCTACCTTCTCCTCTCCAAAAAGACAAAAACCATAACAAAACAAAACAAAAACCATAGATGATACAACCATAGATTTAGGCTGGCAGAGACCAAAAGTTCATCTTGTTCAATGTTCTCATTTTGCTGGTGAGGAAACATTGACCCAGAGATGGTGTGACTTTCTAAAAGTCTTACACACACACACACTCACACACATATGTTGCATAGCTGGGATTTAAGACCCCCATCAAAATGGAAAATTTGAAAACCATTTAATTTAAAAGAGCAAAGCAGTTCCTACTCTTTTAATTTTCCATTGGCATTGTGACTGTTTCTTTGTGGAAGGATAGGGGAGATGAAAGAAGGAGAAAGGATAGAAGAGAGGGATCAAACATTTTATGACTTCCTTGAGGTTCTTGCATCTTCCTGGCTATTAGACCTTCCAGTTTGCATCATTAAATAAATGTGCTTTTGCTACAGTGTATTCTAGTTAATGAGTGCATTAATGAGGTTTGTATACCACCTTTCCTCTGAATAGCTCACATTGCGTTAAGATTCACAGTACTCCATCACCATTACTTGTGGCTCTATTTGTGAAAATAAGTAACTTATTATTGCAAGTTAATTTCCATCTGCTAGGAAAAAGGGAAGTACCTTAATCAACAGCCTCACAGTGGACTGTTGAAAGCCCCAGGGAAGATTGGGTTATATTGTTAGTGCCTGGACGGTACTCAGTGTGTTTTTCTCTTTTTAAAATGAGTATACAAAACCCTGATTCACATTTGAGGCTTATGGTGAAGTCTCCAATTTGGGACAGACCTAGCTGAGATGATCATTTTAATTTATATTAAAAAAAAAAAACAAGTCAATGCCAAATCCAATTTCAGAATGAGAAAGTAGAATGGTTTCCAGACTTCTGCTCTCCATGAGATAAGTTGAAGGTGAAAGGTATGTATCAAGATGCCCATTTATAGTAGTTTAGTTTAAAGTCCTTAAAATGAAAGAAACAAGCATTTATTAAGCATCTACTTATGCCAAGCACTTTACAAACATTTGATTCTCACAATGACCTTGCAAGTTATAATTCTCATTTTACAGTTGAGGAAATTGAGAAAAAAAGAAGTTAAGTGACTTACCTAGGGTCCATAGTGTCTGAGGCCAGATTTGAACTCAGGTCTTTTGAAATCCAGACCCACTGCTCTATCCACTGCATCACCTAGCTAATCTCTGTTTGCCTCAGTTTCCTCAACTGCAATAATAATAAAAAATGATTTTTTAAAAAGCTAACATTTATATGTGGTCAAGGAAATGGCAAACCACTCCAGTATCTTTGCCAAGAAAATCCTAGTGGAGTCACAAAGAGTTGGCTATGACTGAAGCATCTAAATAATAACAGACATTTATATAGTATTTACTATGTGCTAGGCACACTGTATGTTATGGGAATCTGAAGATCTTCCCTGCCCCTAGGCCCTTTGCTAAACTGGCTACGTGACTCTGAGGACCTTTGGATATTTGGAAGTATACTCTGTTCC
>CM053581.1:483890948-483928223 GCA_028627135.1 Pseudochirops cupreus
GATCAAAGGAAAAATTCATCTATAAAAATGGCTGTTATCCTTTCCAATCTTTCCTGATAAAATTCCTCTATGGCCTCCCTTACAAAATTATTATGTTTTCCTTTCCTTCTGAGATTTTTTTTCTTTTCCTCCTCACACAGTAATATTTCCTCTTTTAATATTTCTACTGTTTTCATAATCTCCCTTTGCTCCAAAATTATAATTTTTAATATCAACTTTTTAATAGTATCATGCCTAAATCGTTTTTATTATAGTCAAATAGTGTTGTGATTAAATCCCACTATGTAGAAATAATTTTACATTGGGTTAGAGGAATTACTCTAAAGGATGTCTTAGACATCTATCAACTCTAAAATTCCATCTTTTTACTTTCTCATACATTAAATGAAAAACTGGACTAAGCATTATCTAAGTTATCTTTCAGTTGTGAAATTCTTTGTCATCTCTTTCTCTTCACAGCAAAGGACAAAATGTAGAGGAAATAGATAAGCATATTAAAAAGAAAATTGGCCTGAAATTAGGAGAATGACAGTTTGGTCATTCTTTTTTTTTTTGGTCATTCTTTAGTCTCTCTCTATCAAAATCTATTGCAATCAATTCCAAAGAACTATTCACATTTTCTTAAGTGAAACTTTGTTTTCTATAATATTACTTGAAAAAATGACAACTAAAATTCTCTAGTAATGTTCTGCCACTTCTCTGAGGTGATAACAAATTCTTAGAAGCTATGTTAGGAGAGTACAGGATCCAAACAAGCTGAGAGAAAGGAAGGAAGGGAGGGAGGGAGGAAGGAAAGAAGGAAGAAAGGAAAGAAGGGCTTATTGAGTATTTTCCGTGTTAGTCACTGTGCTAAGTGCTTTACAAATATCTCATTTGATCCTCACAATAGCCCTGGGAGACAGATACGATTTTTATCCCAATTTTGTAATTAAAGGAATTGAGGCAAAGGAAAGTGAAATGGTCTGCCCAGGATCACACAGGTAGTATGTGTTGGAGGCCACATTTAAACTCATGTTTTCCTGAAAATAGGCCCAGCGTGCTACTCAGCAGCCAAAGATTTCACATATGAGTCCCATTATGGACTATTTTCCATCTTGAAACCTGCCTAGCCAAGTTCAGAGAGACTTATCAATAGCTTGACCTTCAGATTATGGTCGTCGTTGTTTTTTGTGTGTTTTTTTTTACCCATGGCAACTTTCAAAGGTAGCATTCTACATCACAGCAGAGTTTCAGTGTCCATCATTGGAAGGAATTCCAACATGGATGAAACCTCCCATCCTCAAACTCTGGAGCATTGATGACAACTTAGTCCTCGAAGACAGAAATTTGCACTTACTGTGATGTGCTGTAATGGCATTTGAATTAATTACCCTTCAAATGAAACTGTGACTCTCATGCAAATAAAAATTGTATTATTTTAGCTGCCTTGCCTTCATCTCATATAGTCTGAACATCCCTATCCTTTTGAAGATTTCTGCAGTTTTTCTTTCCCAGAGGTTCTCTTTCCCTTAATCCTGGAAAATATTTGAATAATCACTCTACACCAAGGAGAGATACTAAATTTGATAATGTCAGGATTTAGGGGACTTGAAAATTTCAGATATTCTTTGATTTTAAGTGAACAAAATGTAAATAAATCTAGATCTTCACAAATGTACCAGAAAATGGGTAAATATGATTCCATTGACAAGAAATGTGGTTTAAATATGTCTAAACACAAGTAATACCAAAGTGAGGCAAAATGAACGATCAGGAAGATTTGGGTCCAAATCACCTCAGAAACATATTAGTAGGTTCCTACTGGTTTATTTCACCTCAGTCAACACTCTAAGATTTGTCTTCTTAGTCATACAGTGATTATACTTATGCAATCACAGATTCTTCGTCTATTTACAAATTTACATCTAAATATTTTTAATATTTCTACAAATGAAACTAGAAGTTAGGCATCTTCAATGACTGATAGTGGTATTTGGGATTGTGATGTAGTGTAGACAGCATTGAGTAGAGATTGAGAAAATATAGGCCCCAGTGCTAGTTTTGTCAACATATGACGATGTCAATGTCACACGTGACATTGGACAAGTGCCTTAACTTCCTTGGGCCTTGTTTTTCTCCTCTCTATAATCAGAGGGTCGAATTAAAGGTTCTCTGAAGTGGCTTCTAAAAGCCTACGAATCACATTGCTCCCAGCAGGGTTTTGTCAGTTCTTTTTCCTAATAGTCAGATAACATCTTCTTTCTAAGACTTCTATACTGGTTTTATATGTAATCATTTGCATTTACTGGTAATTTTGGCTATTGACTTGATAAACTTTTATAACCATGAAGGTGTTTCAGATAAAGAATAATGGAAAGTACTCATTGTGCTTTCTTTATCATGGCTCTCATCATTTATGCACATGAAGGTTTTATTTTTTAAATGATTACAGGACTTTTCTTACACACAAGTATGCATATGGTCATCTCAGTAGCATTTGGAAATGCATAATTCATTAGACATAATTTGCAAATTATGTTTTTGTTGTAGTTTTAAAAAAAATAGTAACTTGTGAAATAGAAATTAATCTTACCATTTTCCTAAAGGGGGGAAATGAAAAATATAAATGTAACATAAAGTTTAATGCCTGGTTTATGTGGGAGCAGGTTATTCAAGTGCCTTTAATTATTAACCTGTATCAATTCTGCTTTCTTACTGGCTCTAGAAATCTTGGAAGATTGTTGGGGTACAGATGGCATAATACTCTTTAAAATCCTAGGGAGCCACTTCTCCTAGGGTCAAAACATCACACTGACTGACATGAGAATGCTATTGCCACTGCCACTGATAACAACAGCAATAGTGACCCCTCAAAGTCTAACCTGTCATACCTTCCATTAGTGGGGGCAAGGGACAAAGTAGAACGCCAGTCAGGGGGTTGCACAGCAGGGATTTAATGTGTTCTTAGACTATTATAGTGGCTGAAATGCCTGACAGAAACCTCGAAACGCTGGTGAACTGAACTCTGGCAATACCACTGACGGGGTTAGCACATTCATTGTGATAAAATAGTTCCCAAGGGTCAAAGGAATAGACAGGGAAACACAGGGTTGTAAGACAGCTCTCTTCAAAACTATCATGATCACCTTGACATGGAGGGTAGTAAAGTGAGTCAGGCCAAATCAACAAACATTATTAAGTACCTACTATGTGCCAAGAACTGTGCCAAGTAATGGGGATACAAAGAAAATTCTCTTCTTTATTAGCCTTCTCTCCTCCCTTTCCTGCCTCATTGGTGAATCAGTTCGTCTCTACACTGCTCGCCTGTGTTGCATTCTCTAGCCCCCTTATCACCAATTATTCCCAGCCAAATTCACTCCCACTATTCATTGCCTCCACTTCTACACATATCCTACTGGTCAAAGGTGGAGAAAATCATGGACTTGTTCTGATTGAGTCCTTTAGAAATTTATGTTATCCTCAACTGGACCCTCACTGCTGCTAGCTACCCTACCACACTTTTCCACTCTTCAAAGGGACTCTTCCAAACCTTTTCATCCCTGCTCAAATCTCCCATGGCATTCCTTCCCCTCAAACTCTCTCAGCTGAGAAACTCGACTCATATTTTACAGAAAAAATTGAGGGCATTGGCATGAATGCCCCTTCTCTCCTCTTCTTCATCTCCCATCACTCAGATGCCTTCTGACATTTTCTCCTCTTTACCCCTCTTTCACATGATGAAGTGGCCTTCCTCCTTCCTAAGGCTAACCTTTCTACTTGTTTAAGGGATCCCATTCCTTCTCATCTCTTCCAACAGACTGCTCCTTCTGTCATCCCCTCTCACTTAATTTCAATCCCTCCATCTATTGGCTCATCCTGCCTACAAGCACACTTATATCTCCCCTACCCTTTAAAAAAGCTCTTAACTTGATCCTTCCATCCCTGCTAACTATTATCCTATTTCTTTTTTGCTCTTTGTAGTCAAATTCCTTGAAAAGGTCATCTGCAATAGGTGCCTTCACTTTCTTTTTTCTCAGACATCTTGTACTAGATGTCCAGTAGGCATCTTCAGGTAAATATGTCCACAAAGGAACTCATTACCTTTCCCATTGAACCTTTTCCTTCACTTATAATCCCTATTACTAGAGAGAACAACACCATTCTCCCAGACTTTCTGGCTCACAATCTAAAAATCACCTGGATTTTTCACTATCTCTTCACTCTCTCATATCTGATCTGTTGCTATGGTCTGCCAGTTTTACCTTTGCAACATCTCCTGAATATACCCCCTTCTCTCCTCTGACATGACAACCACACCACTGTAGGCCAGTGGTTCCCAACCTATGGGTTATGTTCAATTTGTAACAATGAAAATACATCCTGCATATCAGACATTTACATTATGATTCATAACAGTAGCAAAATTACAGTTATGAAGTAGCAACAAAAATAATTTTATGGTTGAGGGTCACCACAACATGAGGAACTGTATTAAAGGATCACGGCATTAGGAAGGTTGAGAACCACTGCTGTAGGCCCTCATCATCTCATACTACAATAGTCTGTGGCTTTGCTTGCCTCAGGTGTCTTCCCACTTTAATCCATCCTATATTCAGCCATGAAAGTGATTTTCCTAAAATGCAGATCTGATCATTTCACCTCATGACTTGATTAACTTCAGTGGCTTCCTTTCACCTTTAGGAGTAAATGCCCTCTTTTGGGCATTCAATAGCCTTCCTAACTTAGCTCCCTCCTACCTTTCCAATCTTTTTATACCTTAATCTCAAGCCATCTATTCTTTGATCCAGTGACACTGGTCTCCTAGCTCTTCCATTAAAAAGACACGTCTATTACCTCTAGGCATTTTCTTGGGCTCTCACCCATGCCTGGAAAGCTCTCCCTCCTTTGCTCAGACTACTGACCTCCCTGGCTTCCTTTAAGTACCAAGTAAAATCTCACTTTCTACCAGAAGTCCCAGCCCCTCTTAACTCTGGTGCCTTCCCCCTGCTAATTATTTTCTACTTACCCTAGACTTTCTTAATGAGCAATGAAAAGTAAAATAAAAATGATAAGGTGATACATAAAGTCAATGTAGTTCAAAGAACAAAATGAACAATTCAGTATCAATCAAAAACTTTACTATAGAGGCTTTATAAATAGTAATTGCCTTTTTTACTTTCTTTATAAGTAATCGGCTAGAAGAGAGACCCCTCAGAGAAGGAGAATGTATAAAAAACCTTCTGATCTACATGATCACAAGAAGTTGGATGCGATGAAAATGCAAACTGAATCAAACAAAATACCAAAAGTTTATACCCTTAATGCCATTAATATAACAAATGAGAGAAAAGAAACATCAAGAGTGGTCATTAAAACTCTTCCTTCTCTGCAAAAGCTCAAAAGTTAAGCAGCCAGATGAGTTTCATAATTATTGTCTTAAGTGCTTCCCAGTGGGATATGAATTGCTACGAAGGCAGTTTGAAGATTTCCTTTTGGATTAAGTCCAGTCTCACCTTTCTTAACAAAAGGCTACTGCCAAAAGATGAGAGCACAAACAACCCCTTCAAACATAGGCCAACGATGTGTTTGTATATACTTTACATTAAACATTTATAGCTGGTATCACTAAAACAATATACTTATAAACATTTATAAGAAAACATTATGTTGGCCAAGAAGCAAAAAGGGTGTGTCAGGAAGTCTTAGAATTGCAAAGCACAACTTATTATCAACTTGATAAAAATTGAACAATGATGCCCTAAGCATCATAACCTTTATGTTGCCTTTATTAATTATTGCAAATATATAAAATAGGTCCAAGGACAGTGAGAGTTCTAGAGTATTTGATTTCCACATGGAAAACACATTATAAAAATATATACTGTATAAGGAACACAATAACATCAAGAACAATTGATATAAAGCATGGAATTCTTCAGGGAGATCGTTTAACCCCATTGTGGTTCTTCCTAGCCTCACACTCATCATCATCTCTCTCATAAAGAAAAGAACTATGTCTTCCAAATGAGAAAGGTAGTTGAACAAAAATATCTTGTGAATTGATAGACATGAATGACATTTATTCATATGGCTCCACCAAAAAAAAAAAATACATTAAACAGCTCACTTTTCTTATATGGAATTTTCCCCCAGTGATGTAAAATGTATGAATTAAAGTCCTTATTGTATGTTAGGCAAATAATTTCTGAAGACTTCACGCTTGAATCTAGAGGTTACATTGAACCAATTTGTGAAGGCTACCTTGATCTTTTGCAGGCAAGACATGTGAGGTATAAAGGTATCAAAGAGAAGGATATAGCTAAATCTCCTAAGATGCTTGCTGAAATCCTGGAAGAAAAGCTCAGTGTTTTATGGACACATTCAAAGTAGTGAACACCTATCCAATGTCAGTCTTAAATGCATACCCTTGAATAGTGGACTATAATAGATTTGAAAAATATATTAACAAAGCTTTAATAGCATTAATTAAACACAGGGCCCATCAACTTAAAGTAGCTATAGAAAGGTCAACAGGAATTCTTGAAGTACTTGATAAAGAAATTTTAAAAAGACACTTTTGGAAATAGTAAGTATCTCTTCACAGGTATCATGCCCATTTTATAGATGACAAAAGTAAGAGTCCCAGAGGTTAAAGGATTTGTTCCTATTGATACAGCTATTAAGTGCTAGAGGCAGGATTCAAAAACAATTATCCTAAATTCTTGTTACAATATCTGAATAAGGAATGAAGCAACATTAGGTGAGACAGAAAGAACAGTGACTTTAAATAAAGTTTTATTGTGTTTAAAAATGTAAAAACCATTTTTAGAGGCTGAACAGGACCTTCTTACACTCTTAAAAAATGTCAAGGATGAAAAAAAAGAACGAAGTAAAAAAAGTGCACAGCAGAAAACAAAAGAAAACTCACCAAGAAGCCAAAAAAAAAGATGGACAATTCTCAACACAACGAATATTATTTATGATATAGGCTTTCTTGAGACGAAAATCTTTGTTACATATTTTGAATCCTCTCATGTTTTGTGATGCATACCACATGCTTTTTTTTCTTTCTAACTTTGCATTAACTGCAATAAAATTAAGTTTATGATATGTTTTTGTTTCTTTTCTCTATTCTGGCGTTTTGAATCTAAAATAAAATTTTGAAAGAGAGAAAAAAAAGAGAGGCAGCTAGTTGATGCAGTAAATAGAGCCCCAGTCCTGGAGTGAGAAGGACCTGAGTTCAAGTTCAGTCTTAGATACTTGACATACGTAGTAGCTGTGTGACCTTGGGCAAGTCACTTAACCTCAATTGCCTTGCCTTCCCCCCTCCAAAAAAAATATTGAGTACACATCCCATACAACTTTTGTTTATGTGGGTCATGTCTATCGATCCTGTACTAGAAATTAAAACATCATTATTATAAAATAGTTTCGACCTTGTAGATCACCTTTAGCCCCACACCACACTTCCAGAACCATTTTCTTGCCCAGCAGTTAAGAAGAAGAAGTCTACAGGTAAAGCCTCTAAGCCCATCTATCTTCTGCTAGGAAAGTGGAAATGATTGCTGGTAGAAGTGTGTTTTGCTATCACATTTAAGAGACATATTGAAGTTTATCTTCAATAGATGGCAATGATAATGATAATTTTGTAGGAAAATCTTTCAGTGACATGCATCTTTGAAAGCATTTTAAGGAAATAAAAACCAGGAAGCAAAATGTTAATAGCTTCAAAACATTTTAATTCAGTAAATATTTATTAAATGCTTGCTATCAGCATAACCATTTTCCATCACTCAAAAAATTCATAATAATTTTTTCCAGAAAAAAATTGCTAATAAAATGTTCCTAGGGAATTGAAAAGACAAAAAAAAAAAGAGTTTCTTTTCTCCCCTCTTCTCAAACTATTCCCTTTCTAACCTTTATCCTTTATATCAGTATTCATTGTCTTTTTTAAATTTGACTTGTGCTTTGCATCTGAAAATACCTGAAATTTGCATCTGAAATCACTAACTCCTTGCAATTCTCCATTTTTTTTTTTAGTTTTTTAGTTTTCATAACACTGTAACCTTCTGGTTTTTCTATTTGTGATCAATCTTTCTTTTTATCCCTTGTTGCTTCCTCTAACTTCTGCTGAATAATTACGTTCTCTCCCGAGACTCACTCCTTGACTATCTACTCATCTCTCTCTCTCTTCCTCTACATTTAGTTGCTCAGAAAGTTCATCCTACATTGTAGTTTCAATTAATACCTCTGGGAAGATAACTTTCAAGAGGTCTCTTTTTAGCTTTAAATTCTATAAGCCTATGAAATCTAAAACCCACACACATATGCAACTATCAAAGGACATCTAAGTGTGGATGTTCTGCCAGCACCTGAAACTTAGAAAGTCGTAATTTAAAAATGACATCTATATAGTGATTTATGAGTTGAAACCTTGCATGGTAGTTAATCTGAGCATTGTCATCCTCGTTTTTCAGTTATGGAAAAAAAAACTTGGGCTCAGAGAGATTATCAGAGACGAAAAGTAGTTTGTCCAGTCACACAACCTAGTAGGAAGGACTTGAACCGAGATCTTCCATCTCCAAATTTGGTATTTTATCTACTGTTCAAAATTGTTTTCACATAATTAATTCATTATCTTTACCCCCAATCTGAAAACCCATATCAATTTCTATCATCATGGTGCCTGCATCTTTCAGGTCGTCAGACTCAAAAGTTTGGAGATGTTTATGTTAGTAATGATGATGATTGGTGTTATAAAATCTTTCACTTCCTTCTTCTGAATCTATCTATAGACAATTAGCCATCAGATTCTTCCCCTGAAATGTCATTTAGCCATAATCCTTTCTCTTCATTTCAACAGTAAAACAACCATAGTGCAAGTCACCACTTCCTCTTGGACTATGGTCAGTATCATAGTTATTTTCAATGCTTTCAGTCTCTGCATCAGCCTATCCTACACATAGCTATCAAGCACTCTTTTTATCATATCACTCTTTAGAGTGGCTTACTAGTGACTTTTATATCAAATATAAATTCCTGAATCTAACATCAAGGTCCTTCTTCAACCACAATTCCCACACTTCTGTACATTTCTTAGCAATCTGTCTCCTGAACTTGGTAGCCATATCAAATTTACCTTGTTTATTTCAGTTGGAAACCATTTCATATGGGCTCTCAAGTATCAGTTTTTACATTTTCATTGTTGAATATTTACACCTCAGAAAGGGGCAAAGGATGCAAATCAGGTCTTGATTTTTTTTAATTGTCTAGACTTGAGAAAGTGATAGAGAAAATAATCATACAAAATATACTTACAAGTGTGTCATCTCTATACTTTTTTTCTCCACAGAGCCAGCTGTTAATCATACACCAACATAGTCCTGATTTTCATCTGTAAAATCAATTTTAGAGTGTTCCCCAAAGCTAAAATACTGAAGCATAGATCTAGAAATGTAAGGGGACTCAGTGCCATCTAGTGCAAACCCCTCATTTTACAGATGAGTAAACATAAACCCAGAGAAGTTCAATGTCTTCTCCAAGATCAGAGAGACAGTAAACATCCAAGGTGTCCAAAGTCAGTACCTTTTCTACTATGCCACTCCTCCTCTCCCACCTACTCAGCTAAATCAATTATTTCTATCTATGACCACGTAGTAACGGGATTTCTAGAGCTCCCAAATCCCCCCAACTGCTTAGTAGTTATATTTTGGGGAATTGTTTGAGTTACACATGTTTATATTATCCAAATATCCCATATGATACTCTTTTTACATATTTCAAAACTGTCAATACTTCAAGGAATCTGTCATGTTGTCAATGTGGGGACTTCTTCCATCACAGCCTTTGGGAGAGAGGAGTGCCTAGTGGGTAGAACGCTGAATTTGGAATGAAGAATCCCTGGATTTAAATCCCCCCTCTGACAATAGCTGGGCAACAGTGGACAAGTGACTTTATCTCTCTGATCCTCAGTTTCTTCATCTGTAAAATAGGGATAATTATACACAAGAGGCCTGTCACACAGGATTGTCACGCAGTTTTAGTAAAATAACATGTTATAGTTTGCAGTCCTTAAAGTATTATGTAATTGACAGCCATTGTTGTTGTGCCTTCTTGTATTGTGTGATTCTTGTTAATATTTTCTCATAGATCCACCCCATAAGATCTACCCAATGGATTCTTTTCTTTTTTCTTTTTTTTTCTTTTTTTCTTTTCTTTATGTTTTATAGCTAACATTACAGTACTCATATTGTCCATCTGTTATTCCTCAGTCTCAATCTATGACCAACCTACCTCCTTTTCCTTTCATGCATTTCCACAATGATAACCCTCATTCTTGAATATATCCTGAGCCATGTGACTCCCCTATTCAATAAACTCCAGTGGCTCCCTATTGTCTCCAGTATAAAATGTAAACTCTGTTAAGTTTTGCAAGCCCTGTACAACTTTTTTTGTTGGTTAGTCATTTCGGTTGTGTTCAACTCTTCATGACCCATTGCTAAATGATTTTTTTGTCATTTTATACTTTCCATCCTTGGAACTTCAACTCACCATGTATCTGTCTATTGTCTACTGCAACTTTGCCGGGTCTCTCTCTATAGCGTTCCATCCCAGGAAAGCATGATGACCAGGTGTGCCAGGAAATATTTCTTTTTGCCCTTCGACATTTTTACCATCTCTTTTGTTCGCCTCTCCATAGAGAATCTGTGAATCCATCCTTCCATTTAGCAGCAACATAATTTTTTGTCTTCTGGTTCAATTTATCATGATGATTTTAATACGTTAAATTACTTGGTTATTATATGGTGTTTTCAAGTCTAGGAAATGGACAGTTAATATTTTTAAAAATCTATAAACCCTTTCAGCACCCTATGCCTCATTTTCTAGGACTGTGGGGTAATCTACCACTAGGGAAACATAATGAGATTCCCATGGGAGGGAGGGACATTGTTGTTCTTGGTTTCATGGTTTACCAGGACAAAAGAATTCATCACCTGATGGGATGGATCTCTGCATTTAGCTGCTCTGCTCTTCAGACAGCAGGCTCAGTCTTCCTGGGACAAGACTCATAGCCTTTCATTACAGAGATTCTACTCCATTTGTGCAATTTTTGACAACCCAGGCTGACCTACTTAATGATAAGAAACTGGAGTAGGACTTTATGAAAGATTGCTGACAATATCACATCACTCCCTAAAGGAAGAGAGGCAGTGTGGTTCAATGGATAGAGAGTGGATCTTGGAGCTAGGAATAGCTGGGTTCAAGTCTTGCCCTTAACAGGGATTGTGCTAAGCTGAATAAATCACTTACTTAGCCTTTCAGGTCTCTTAGGAACTCTCTGAGACTGTCAGTTGCAGAGAAGGTATTGGTCTGCATTAGTAGAGGGAGATTTCTCATCTGCCAGCTCCCTAAACTGGTAAAATCACAGGTCTGCTCCCTATCCCTATGTAAAGGAAACATCCTCATCCTAACATAATGTAACAAATGATTCATCACTTTCATTGAATGGAAAGGTCCTTAAAATTCTTGCTTAATTGATATTAGCTGGCTAGCTAGTACAAAAAAAAAAACACCATTTTAAAATTGTGCCCTCTTTTCTAGAGAGATATATCACAACCCTCTCTCTCTGTAATGTTTTCAGGTTCTTTGTTTTGTTCATTTAAACATAAGGAAAGATAAGGTTTTTTCCCCCCAGTGGCTGCTCTCCTAAATGAGCTGGTGAAGCTTGATAAGTCTACTTTTAGTTCTATTGGTAGAATTTTTTAGTAGTCTTTGTGATCAAACAAATGTTGCTTTGGTAAACAAAAACAATAATATTAATGTTTTTTTCACTCAAATATAAAGAAGTGCATGGTATACCTGTCATTGTCAGCATAGAAACTCCCAGAAGAGGAAGGAAACTCCTTGTATTCATGCAAAGTAGCACCTGTTCTTCAACTTAGATAGCCTTATAGAGTCACTGTAGCAAGTCTGTGTCAGAAGGGGACTTGAACCTAGTCTTGCTGATCCCAAGGGCAGCTCTCTACCCACTATAACTAGTTGCTCATCACGTTAGTGTACTTAATTAGAGCTCTCAATACCATCCTCATAATGGACCCAGAGGTTTATGGATATAAATATTCATAATTTCCTCTTCATCTTCAGACCAAGGACTTTATCTTATGCCTTCTCTGTATTTTCAGGTTCTTCTTCTTGTTGGTCCGTCAATTCAGTTGTGTTCCTTAGGAAATTAATTCTGTGATCCTTCTTTTTGAAAAAAAAAAAGCAATTTTTCAGGGCTATTTCATGTTTTAAAAATCCATCACTTTTATTATGTACTCTATATTAGAAATGGAATGAGTTTTTTTATCATCTTTAAGGGACCAGAAGCATCAGAGTATCTGAACTTCTTAGATTTCAAGACTAAGAGAGAATCTGAAACCAATGTTGACACCAGAAGCACTAAAGGGAGACAGAGTCACCAGAAATTGGTATCTGGGTGCACATTACATAGGGAATATATGTTCTGAGTGGGGTTCATCACGGCTTCTTCTTTTACCCTACTGCAATCTTGGGATAGGACTATGGAATTGGTACCAAATGTGACCTCCTATTCTGCCCCCAAGTTCCTGATCATTATGTACTTACTAATACGAATTCCCACACTTAACACAATTCAGAATGATCAGAAGTTGGAAATTCTACCCTTCTGCCTTTCTCTTCTATAACTGTTGGTTGCTTAAAAAATTTTCTAGAAAAAGGGAAAAATTAGTTATTTAAATCATTATTTCACCAAACCTTATAAGTTGGAAATTTCATTTTGTTGAATAGCTCTCTAAATGCAGAAGTTAACCTCAGAAAACAGCATAAAGAATGATCAAGTCTTATTTTAAATTCAAATGCCTATGCATTGAGTGTTAAAGGCAGACAGCTACGGAGCAAGGATTGAGCTTTATGAAGAAGCTATCAGACATTGGGGCTATTTGTAGTAACAAACCTTGGAAACTAATGCTAATGTTGCTGTCTCCTCCATACCAATTCTGTGTACTGTCAGCACAGGACCATGGAAGGGTGGGGCAGGGCTGATCAGCTGGTACCTTCCCCATCCAATGGAGGGCAAACTCCCACCTTCTGCTGCCTAATGCCTATGATTCATGGTTGCCATCTGCTGAGCTGAAAACTCTTTTTCTCTTTAACTTTTCATCACCCTCTTATTCTTATCATCCTCTGCCCTCCTGTTCCACAGTGAGTTTTGGAATCCCTGCTCTATTGGGATCAAATTCCCCTTAATCCAAGATATCAATCAGGTAACTAACAAACACTTATTAAATGACTACTGTGTGGTAGATACTGTGCTAGGAGCTAGGGATACAAGGATAAAAACATCTTCATCAAACAATGTATCCTCTGACACTCATAGAAACTTGGTACTCGTCAGAAGACATTACTTTCCTGACCACCCTCCCCTGTGTAGGGTGGTCTGCTTCCCCTGCCCCAGGGGCAAGAAGATTCCAGCTGTTTGTTCTTTGTTAAGTTCTCCCACTTCCTGTTCCACAGTCACTCAAATTCTCTCCTTTGAGAGTCACTCCATTCATCTTTATCAATCAATTCTGATAATTTATTGATGTAATATACCACCTTCTACATCACTTTTCCTCCATTCAAATTGTTCAGTACCTTGTTTATCGTCTTCTTCTCCAATTTTACCCTTGCCCTTATAATGTATGTGTGTGCACATGTGTGTGTGTGTGTGTGTGTGTGTATGTGTGTGCGCGTGTGTGTTAGGGAAGAGAGGAATGAGAGGTTCCAGATCTGTTATTAAACTCTCTCCATCAATGCAGTTTGGTAACTCAACTGTAACTTATACTCATCAAGGAATACCTGGAACATTGAAATATTAAGTGACTTGCTATGGTAACACAAGTAATACAAAGTAGGACTTGAACACAGATCTTCCTGATTCTAAGACCAGCTCACTATCCTTACATTCTCATCTAAATTGGCATGTGGTTATCCTGTTGAACAACTTGGCTTTCCAGCTCATTAACCACCTCAACTCCCAGGAGGCTGTATCTTTATTTGACATCAGCCACACACAAAGGTCATATTTTAATGTTTACCATCACCCATCATTATTCTACCTCCACAATCTTGAACTTTAACATTCTCCTCTGATCATAATCTCCTGCTATTCCATCTCAACCTCATCTTCATCCCTTCTGAATCTATCATCCAAAATCATTTTCAGCTCCACTCACTTGATTCCTCTCTGTTCTCCCAATTCATCCCAATCTGACTTCATTTTATTCTCTTTGTAACCTTGTCCTCCTCCTTGATTTTTCATCCATATACTATCTTTAGTCTTTGAATTCCTTGACTCCTTATCCTATCAATGCAGTTCATCAGCCCTGAGTTATGCCCCCATCGTCTGTTTCTCTATTCCTTCTCTCTTGTTGCTGATAATGGCTTGAGAAATCGTGTTAACTTTGAAAACCGGGGCCTCTATAAATTCATGTTATCTAATTTTAACCAAGCTCTCACTGCTACATGGAAATCTTTTTATTCTCCCATGATTAGCTACTCTGGTCCATAACCATTCCAAATCTTTCCCTTTCTCCTCAAGGAGTCAAACTTTTGCCATTCCCTCTCTCTTGGCCAATGATTGTATCTTTTATGTTACTAAGAAAATCAAAACCATCTACTGGAAGGCTTCTCACTGCTGCTACTTCACATCGCAAACCCCTTCCCATCTCCATTTGAAACTTATTATGGTATATTATATAAGACAATGGTCTATGCCTAATGTATGCCAAACTGCTTTCTACTTTTTCCAACAGTTTTGGGGAATATTTACTCCAGTATTTGAAGTCTGTAAATACCATGTTAGATTTCTTTGAAGTTCTGTTTACCAATTCTACTCCATTAATCAATTTTAAATATTTTAATCAATACAAAATAATTCTGAGGATTTTATAGAATTTGTAGAATAGTTGAGAAATGATAATACTAGGCTTGCTTCACTTCTTTTTTTTTCATTATTCCCTTTAAGATTACCTTTTGGTTCATTAGTGGAATTTTATTGCCTTGTCTAGTTGTATAAAGTAATTTGTTGGCAGTATAATTAGTATTACACTCAACCTTTGACTTAATTTAGGTATTGTTATCATACTGTCATTTTTTTATATTGGTGCAGCCCAACCACAAGCACTGAATACCTGTCACTAATTTAATTCTGCTTCTATTTCTGCCAAGAGGATTTTGTAATTGAATTCTTGACTAGATTATTTTTCAAGGGTGCATTCTTATATTGATCTTCTCCCTAATCCCTCTGCTCAAAAACTGGGAAATTCAACATCCTCAGTGGTCTGGCACTTTGCCATTTATAAGCACACTGGTCACAATGAATCAAAACAAATAAAACTTTTTTAAAAAATAGATCTTAAGGTCTAGCTGGTGCCAACAGTGATGATACCCTGATGGCCAAAGGAATTGGGAAGAAGCTTAATGTCATTTCTGGTCTTTGACTAACCTTCATAGGCAAGATTGCTCTTTTATGGTCTATCCACCGTTATTTGCTGCTTGTCTTCTTATCCGAGGACTACTCTAAGTCTCTTCATTGCTCTTTTAGCCTCTTGGTGTCTGAGGAAAAGAAACTGAGACTTTATTTCTGACTTAGTGGCTACAGTTCTTTCAACCAAGCTCTTTCTGAAAAATTAGACTTTTAGACAGAGATGCCACAAAAAAAACCAGGGCTCCTTTAGGATATCTCCCCTGTTTGTAATTCCATTATATCTAAACACCCCTTTCCTCTGAAACATCTCCTAGTATCCTAAGATACAGGAATATCGTTATCACTTATATTCCTCAGAGTGAGTTTGCCTGATCTCAGGCCAAGTGGCCTTCAAATATTAGAACAAGGTGGAATAAGCGAAGCGAGAAAAACCAGGAAAACAACATGCACAGCAACCACTGCAATGTGAATGGACAAAACCTTACAACATGAAACTGAGTGCTGTGCATGTAGAATAGTTAGACTCGGTCCCTTGAAAAAGAACAGAGAACATCCACCCTCTCCCTTCTTTGCAGACATGGGGGACCTTGGAGGAACACCGTGCCCATCTCTCAAAATAAGTTGTTTAGTTAAATTCTCTTTTTCTCACTTCTTTGTTGATTCTTTATCACAAGGAATGTCTCCCTGGGAAAGAGAGAAGAAGGAATATTTGGAAATAAAATTGATGGGAAAACCATCAGTGGACAGTCAGGTGGGACAGTGATAGAGTGCCGGGCCGGAAGTCAGGAAGGATCATCTCTGAGTTCAAAATCTGGCCTCCACCACATTGAAATAGATATGTGACCCTGGGCAAATCACTTAACCCTGTTTGCCTGAATTCCTCATATATAAAAGGAGCTGGAGAAGGAAATGACAAACCACTCCAGTATCTTTACCAAGAAAACCCCAAATGGAGTCAGGAAGAGTTAAAAACAACTGAATAAAAGCCATCAATGGTATTTTTTTGTTTTTAAAGAACAGAATGGAATATTTTTTCCACAAAGAAAACAAATGCACACAATCTCCCTTACCTCTAGTTTTTAGTCTCTACCAGAGAACAAAAATAATTCCTTGTTTATTCCCATGAAGCATTGTGGCATATTATACTTCAAGACCTCATGGGCTTGCTCTCCAGTGATGCATAGCACAATCCGTTCAGGCCTGACCATCCCACACAACACTGGTCTAATATCCTATTATAGCTCATTACTGGGGTTCTACTCAGTATTCTGAAGGTTTTCCCTATATTTTCTTAACATTGTAAGAATACCAAGGGAGCATTTGGGTTGCCCATAAACAAATGCAAAAACCAAGCTACGTTGGCATTTTTTTGTTCCATCTTTTGTGGTTTACAGGTGATGAGGGTACATGTAAAGAGCACACTCTATAGTTATCAGAAAATGATCCCTCAGTTTTTAAAGTTCCTTCTCCATTTTCAATTCCCTTCCTTTCTATTTACCCTCTTTACCCAATTTACCCTCTTTAATGAGGCACTGGGAACCCAGGAGAGCATAACAAGTGTCCTTAATAGGGATTAGTTCTCTCCGTTAAAACTCCTACAATACTAGAAGTCTCTACTTGAATACAATTTAGCATTTAACTCTTTAGTGTCTTTGTGGTTATTCGTTATTATTTCATATGTATTAGTTCTATCTCTTCAGAAGTTTAGCTATCAGTTTATTGGTTAAGGTTTCTAAAGCCAGCCAATGATAAGGTCATTAATCCCTGCTAGGTACTGGCCCTAAGTACAATTCAGGCAATTTTCACAAGACAAGTAGTGTGGCTTAGGTGCAACTGCTTAGGCCAGAGGTGTCCAACGCTTGGCCCAACACTCTGGAAGTTCAAACACTGTCCTTGGCTGTTTTACAAACAAGACACTCCACCTCTTGACTCCAGACACTTTTTCTGGCTGTCCATCACACTTGGAACACTCTTCTTTCTTTGACTCCAACTACTGACCTCCTTGGCTTCCTATAAGTGATGACTAGAATCCCATTTTTCACTGGAAGCCTTACTCAACCCCCTTAAATCTAGTGCCTTCCTTCTGTTAATTATTTCCTGTTTATACTGTATTAGCTTGCTTTGTATATTTTTATTTGTGTGTTGTCTTCCTCATTAGATTATAAGCTCCTTGAGGTCAGGGATTCTCCTTTGCCTCTTGTAACTCCAGCAGTTACACAGTCCCTGGCACATAGTAGGATCTTAATAAATGTTTGTTGATTGATTGGAAATGCTCAAAATAAAAACACAATAGAACATATTCTAATGTATTGTTCAATATTGTGATCATATTAATATACAATATCATTGACATACCTTGTATGTTAATATGTGTAACTGTATAGAACAACACATTAGAAAATGTGATTTTCTAAGTCAATAAATCTCCCACATGGTTCCTTTGTATGGTTTTGTGGCCCATTTCTATTTGAGTTTTACACTACTGGCATAGGCTAGCAGTGTGAAAGGAATAATACTTATTTGCATGCATAGGAGCTAGCATATTTTTTTTTAAATTTGTCACTTTTCTTATTATCATGTCTTTTGCCTAGTTAAGACATACTGATGTGTGTATGAATAGGACAGTTGGAGTTAGAGTAGTGCATCTAGACATATAATTCCATTGCCATAAAGTAATGATATCAAACTCAAATAGAAACAGGGTCCATTAAAGCATACAGAAGGATTCCTGCAGGCACTTATTGACTTAGAAAACCAATATTAACCTTCTCTATGTTCTACTGTGTTTTCATTTATTTTGTTAAACATTTCCCAATTACATTTTAATCTTGTTTTTGGCTATACTTGGGAATATTGTGTGTATGACACCTCTGGTATAGGTAACTCCCAATAAAGAAACTTCAGAAAGGCATCTGTAATTTAAAGTCTTAGAAAGATGCCCCAGACACTGAGAAGATAAATGACCTGTATATGATTACATAGCTAAAATGTGTCTGAGGCTGGACTTGAAGCTAGATCTTCCTGATCCTTTGCTGCATCCCTTCCCTTCCCTTCCCTTTCCCTTCCCCTGCCATGTCCTTTCCCTGCCATGTCTTTCCCCTGCCATGTCTTTCCCCTGCCATGTCCTTCCCTTCTCTTCCCTGCCCTTTTCTTCCTTTCCCCTCCTTTCCCATTATATCCTTCCCCCTTCCCTCCATGTTTCACTTTTTCCCTTTTTCTGTCTATTTCTCTGCCTATCTTTCTCCCCCCACCCCCTTCTTCCATTGGCCTCCTCCTTACCTCCTTTCACTTCATTCCTTACCCCCTTCCTCTTTCTTTTTTCTTCTATAAATTTGAGGCTATGTTCTTCATTGGACTGTTTATAAAATATGAAATTACCATCCCAAAGCACAGCATTAAGTTCACATAATTTAGAATATTTTTCACACTAATGGTTTCAGGATTTGATTATTCTAAATGTTAAGAAAGGGTATACACATAAATCTGTATTTAGATGCCAAGTCTAGGTAATTTCCCCTAGGGAGAATACAGTTATAGCTCTATATAGTCATGATGTGTGACAGCAAGGTGAAGGGTAGGAACCAAGGCACTGAGAACAGTAAACACTGGGAATAGAGAAAAATAACCATATGGCTCCATCAAATTTCACATAGGAATTGGAGATCCATTTTCTAGACAATTTTAAGGGTCTGTGACCAAACTCAATCCCTTTTCCCAACTGTCAATATTTCTGTTAGACATACTTTTGGATTCTATGATCTTTTCATGTCTTTAAAGAATCTTGAGTTTTTCAAACTTTAGACCACCTCCTCCCACCCATCCCTTATTCTTAGGACTTAGAATTTGGCCAGTTACCTACTGGCAGGCAGCTCCCAGAAACCCAGAATTGATCCAAGTGGCAAAAATTTTTAAAAATGTTATCTACCTGCTAATTGGTGTAAAACAAAATGAAGATCCTTCCTGTAATC
The DNA here is from genome assembly GCA_028627135.1 of Pseudochirops cupreus. Classification (NCBI taxonomy): domain Eukaryota; kingdom Metazoa; phylum Chordata; class Mammalia; order Diprotodontia; family Pseudocheiridae; genus Pseudochirops; species Pseudochirops cupreus. The sequence goes on from CM053581.1 coordinate 483,910,386, forward strand.
TTAAGACATCACAAAGATGGTTTCTGTTCTAGAAACTATGAAGTGTCTGGTTTTTTGAAAGTCTGGCAGTCTGGACATTTGCCTATTCCTTTTTAAAATTTATTTTCTGAACTTAAGAAATAAAACAAGCATAACAATTGAATAGGAAGAGAAAAAGATGATGGGGCGGTTAGGTGGCGGAGTGAATAGAGCACCAAACCTGGAGTCAGGAGAACCTGAGTTCAAATCCGGCCTCAGACACTCGACAATTACTAGCTGTGTGACCTTGGGCAAGTCACTCAACCCCACTTGCCCTGCCTTTCCCCCTTGCAAATGAAAAAAGAAAAAAGAAAAAGATGTTAGCACATGAAACTTTGAATCTATTGTGTATAACCTGCTATTCCTTTTAAATATATAAAGTTATCATGTAACTTTATTTTTCATTTCTTTCTTCCATCCCTCACCTTCTAGACTCTAGAATCTAGAGAATGAAAGATTTTAAAGGGAATAATCATTTAAATGTATCTTATATCATTCATTTGAGTTAGTCTTATATGTAATCCATAAGCAGAAAATGATTATTCTACATTAGGCTTTACATGGCAATGTGTTATGTTAATGAAAAAGGATCTTCATGTCACTGGAAAGAAGGTAGGGAGAGGGATCCAGGTAGTAGGTTTTGACATAAGCCTGGGTTGTGTCCTTGGGTTTGCTAATGTAGCCTCACTGCCAGTATTGTGGAAGGAGGGGGAGCGATGCTGGGTGAGCTCAGAGTCAGTGAGCATTTTCATAGGTTTGGAATTTTTTTAAACCATTTTTTTGGATTCTGGGTGTCCTAGACCATAGAAACAGCTGAAGTCATTCTATTTTTTTATGCATAATTTCAGTTTTGGAGAGGTTTGGGGGGGGTGTCTTAGGGATCAGAGAAAATGTGTAATCTGCCATATCGTTGCTCATGGAACCCAGTCTTTGGGTGTATCCAGACTGGTTTATTGTGTTCATTTGCTTTTGTATATCATGTAGTAATCTATTTCACTGATCATTCTTTCTATTTCTTACCCAGTACATTCTTTTTTGGATGATTACAGCTTTGTAGTTTAGTTTGAGATCTAGTACCGCTAATTGTCTGGGTACTTTAACCCAAAATGCTATCTGGGATATTTTTACAGGAAGAGGGCAGCAAAATAGGTACATGGTGCGGTGAATAGAGCACCGGCTCTGGAGTCAGAAGGACCTGAGTTCAAATTTGGTCTCAGACACTTAATACTAGCCATGTGACCTTGGGCAAGTCACTTAACCCTAATTGTCCTGCCTTCCCTCCTCAAAAAAAAAAAAAAAGCAAAAAAAAAAAACCCAAAACTGGGGTGGTTTTCTTTGGAAAAACAGCCATATGATTTTATAGGTTGCAGAGAGTTTATGTGGGAATAGAATTAGGTGTGAGTAACTTGGTGCCCAAATCTATTAGCATTAATTTTTAAAAGCTACAGTTCTTTAAAATAATATATTTAAAAGGGAAATTATCATTGGCATAAAATATGAAGCAGCCAAACTTGAAGCAAATATCTAAAAGGCATAAATAATTAAGAATAATGACAACTGAGCTATATATTGTATTGAAAATTCACTCAACTTGAATCAAACCCATCAAAGGAAAATATATAAGTTTACACAAAATATAAGATAAAATAACAGAGTCTTCATTACACAGTTTCTGTTTCCCATCATTATTTAGAAAGTGCTGCTTTGGGGGAAAGAACACCACATTCCTCTGAGCTAAAGAAAGAACAGATACAGGAAGAATAGGAGTAATATTCAAAAGTCGTATGGAAAAAGGAATAAAATCCTTTCTTCCCTCCTCTTTCTCCTTATATTTTCTCCTCTTCTTTTTCCTTCTCCTCTTATTTATTATTGTCATTATTATTTATATTTTAATATTAAATTTAAATCAAATTTAATATTAAAGTATTTAATATTAAATTTATGTTTGATTTAAATTAAATTTAATATTAAAATATTAACACAATAATAATTGCTGATACCTACAGTTTGCAAAGTACTTTGCAAACATGATCCCATTTGATTATCACAACTTTGCAATGGAAAAAAATGTGAATGTGATCATTCCCATTTTACAGAAGAGGAAACCGAGGTACTGACCACTAAATTCACTTGGCCAAAGGGACACTGATAATAGATGGCAGAGCCGGAATTCAAACCCAAGACTTGTGAGTCTAAATTTAGTACTCTTTGCATCATGTTATTGCTGCCTACTTGGACACTCAATGGGAAATGCAATAATAATGTAGCAAGTCCACTAAACCCTAGGAGCAGGAAAGATGACCTGGAAATTTAATGCAGGGAATCATTAAATAATGCCCAGCAATCAGGTTAGTTTTCAAGTTTTCAAATTCTGTAATCATTAAGGTAGTTAGTTTCTGTATATCTGGATTTTAATTCCCATTGATTTCAATAGGATTTTTTCAAGTTTCATTGCTAATAACAATTTTAGGATAGGGAGAAGAATTAGAGCTATAATTTCATAGGTAGAGAGAACTCTAAGAGAACTTTCTTTACATATGGAGAACAGCACCTTAAGGCCTGGGTACACTGTGAGATTAAATGACTTGCCCCAGGTCAGACAACTAATAAATGTCAAAGGCAGGATTTGAACCTAGGTCTTCCCAATTCTGAGACCAGCTCTCTATTCACTATGCATTGCAATGCTGCCTCTTGCTAAAATAACTATTTTATTAAAAGTAAAAGAGCAGGAGTTATCTATCCTGATTTTCACATTCAATGTCAGCCCTCTTTAAAATAAAGTAGCTAGGTAGTCCAGTCAGTGGTTAGAACACCAGGCCTGAAGTCAGGAAGATATGAGTTCAAATACAGCTTCAGACCCTTACTAGCTGTGCAATCCTGGGCAAGTCACTTTCTCAATGTCTGCCTCAGTTTCCTCATCTGTAAAATGGAGTTAAATAGCACCTACTTCAGGATCAAATGAGATATATGTAAAGCACTTAGCACAATGCCTGGAACATTAGTAGGTGCTTAATAAATGCTTGTTTCCTTTCTACATGCCACTGGTTCAGATATATAAAGCACTGTTCTTTATGTCTTTGAGGAAGTTTTTCAGATCAGAAGAGCAGACTCCCTCCGGTATATAAAAAAGAAGAAATTGTTCTCATGCTCATAAAACATTAGACATCCAAAATCTTACCATAAATCTTAAATGTCACTCATCAATTGCTAGAAAATAGGCGCTTAATAGTTCAGGAATTCTGGGAGAAATAAAGATTTACTTCAAAGAATCCATTCTTAGTTATAACGAAATTTCTATCTTCAAGAGACTGTCATCACACAATACAACTGCAGACAATTTGAAGCTACAGATCATTAGCTCCATATCCTCAAAAAAGGACATTCATTTGATAAATCATGTGGCAGCCTGGTGAATAATGCATTAATCTTTTGGAATATAGAGAACTCCTGACTCAGTCATACAGGTGTTACAGATGTTTCTTTCATGATAAAGAACAAAAAACCCCATCTACTAGAAATTTTTAAATGAGCTATTTCTCTGACTGAAAAGGAAGACTGAATGATTTCTTGAGAGAAATTAGCATACAACAACAATTAGGCAGTAACCAAATTGTTTTTAGGTCATTTTTCAAGGCAGCTACAAATTGAGAAAAAATAAGTATCCTCTTGATTCCAATTTGCTTAAAGATTGCAGGCTTCAGATTCAAATTACATTATAGTTGTTTCTTTGTCCTAAAAAATTCAAGGCACAAGGAATGTAAAACCAAAGTGTTCATAAAACAACTGAACTTAAAGATTTCAGGATTTATAGAGAGAGTACAATATTTTCTAGTTATCCTTGTAACTGTTTTCTAAATAGCAAGCTTCAGGTTATGTCTAGCCACACTTCTTAAACATTGCAATGGATCTCATCAATGTGGATACCACATCCAATGTCCATTCTCCTTGCTATATAACTCTTGTCCATGTCTTTCCATAAAACATCCATAGGGGGAGAAAGGGGAATCTGATATTATGGGGACCTTCTATCTAGGTCACCTAAGATTACATGTATATCTGACTGGTACAATAATTGAGCTTGATTGTTATCTCTCATTTTCACTAGATGGCCAGTTCACCTCTTTGTGTGGTCATACATCACTTGGACAATATCCTTTATTCACTTGTGGCCAATGTATTGTTGGTAATATGTTGCAGCTTATTATGTCTCTCCATTGTCCTTGGAAGAACACACACGTTGGATTCCTCAGGGATTATGAAGATGCAATGAGTCCAAAGAACAGGTTTTGAAGGCAAAAATAGTGATGAGGAACAGGAGGTTATGATTAGAGAGAGAAGTTTTAGAGTTCATGATGGTGGAGCAAGTACAGTTTTGAAAGATGATGAAATAGAAGTTGTGATCTTTGCTGTGGGTGACTGTGAAAGAGTGAAAACATAGGTTTGGGGAATTGAGGACATGGATGAACTGGGAGCGCAGGTGGTTTGATGGGATAGTACAATGTATACTAAAGTTTCTAACTATGATGGTAGGGGTTGGAGTGGAGAGTTCTCTGACTTAGATACTGAACTCCTTGAGCAATGAAGAAAAATGACTCAGAAGCCAGTAGGTCATGGCAACACAACTCAGGACCAAGCAGTGTAGATTATTAGAATGAAATTTGAAGGAGGAGAAATTAGAATGTTGATTGTGGTAGGGGAAACTTCTTTCTCCTGGACCATTATGTCAAGGATCATTGAGAGAAGAATTACCAAATACTGGAGCAGCTGACCAGAGTTGTAGGTTCTTCTGGTCAAGGGTTTAGGAGGGAACAAAGCTTCCCTTTGTACCACAATATAAGGGAAGTATGAAGGAAAGACATCTAAAACAAAGGAATATTTATTGTCAACAGAGTGGGACTTTCAGTGGAATAAGAGGATGGAGGGGGAAAGACGGTGGATGGTTATGACTAAGATAGCCATGAGAGTATGAAGAAAGGTAGTGGGAGAAGGAATTTTTTTATTCAGGCAATATCAACTCTGAATCATAGGGATAAGGGGATCAAGACCTTGGAGTCTGCACCTGAAAGCATAGGGTAAGAATCAATTGATAAGGGACACCAGGTTCTTATGATGTCTAAGCAGAAAGTTGGTGCTGAGGAGAGCAGGATAAGGTGTAGTATCAGCTTTCACAATAGATGATCTAAAGTCAGAGGAGCTGGGTGGGGTGGGAATAGATGACTGAGTAGCAGTTAGCAGGAAGTTTTAACTGATCAGAAAACAACTGGTGCTCAGCAGAAGTGTAAGTAAGACTTCAGCCATCCGGGGCAGAATAAGGAGATACAGGGAGAGAAAATTCATTCTCCTTTGGCTAACAACCTCTTTTCTACTTTTCTTCAAATCTCTGTGATTTAGAGAAGCATGCTGCCCAAGCAAAAACTCTTTCCCTCCTCTATTTCTCAATCTCTTATCTGTCCATCTCAGCCCTACCCCTTCAGAATATCCACCCTTCTATGCCCCCATTTCCATCATAGTCTCTGGAACAGCTCCTCTGTCTTTAGCAAATTCCCCTTTGTCTTTGACCTTTTCAGCTCACGATCCTTCCAATATTATAGCATCCAAGAAAGCTTTATTCTTCCTAATCAATCAGCCAATCAATAAACGTTTATTAAGCACTAACTAATGCCAGATATGCTAACATTTTGAGATAAAAAGAAAAGATAAAATACAAAAATAGTCCCTGCCCTCAAGGAACTTAGGTACTAATGGGGGAGACAATATGTAAATAAAGAGATAAATACATGCTTGATACCCAGTTTAAAGAAGGTAGCCTTGGAGGAGAAGACTCAAGTAAACAGGGGACTGGGAAGGGCTCCTATGGAAAGAGGTGTTTGAGCTGAGTCAACAGAGACCATGCTTACTCATTCACTCTTCCCGATACCTGAACAGCTGTTTTTATGTCCCACACCAGGAAGAGGAGTAATACTCCTTGATATATCTCTTTCTACAGACCTCTTCTAGAGTCTCACTCTGTTATCATCATTCCTCCTTAATTTCTTTCCCTTATTACATATTTCATTTCCCAAGAAGCTTTTCCAAACCTTTTCTTCCTGCTTTAAGCTTCCCATCCTCCTCTCCCCCCCCCCCCCCCGTAGCATGGCCTCTCCCTCACCCCCAAGGACCATTCCCTCTTAACCGAGAAATCGAAGCCATTCAGTAGGTTCTCCCTTTTCTTCCATCCCCTTCATCTCAAAATCCATCATCATCATCTCCCACTCTTCCACCCCCCCCCCCATTTTCTGGTAAAGAAGTGGCTCTTCTTATTACTAAGACAAACCACTCTTCATGTGTTCTTTATCATCACTTCCCCTCCTTCTCCCAAATCTTCTCCAATAGATTGCATCTGGCCACACTCCTTGAAGTAACTGTTTATACCTGATGCATCTATATTCCTCATTCCTTTTCAGCCTCATCACACAACTGAAGTTGCACTCTCCAAAATTACCAATAACCTTCTTAATTACTTAATTTTCTCGGGCCTTATTCTTCTCTACCTATCTATGGTATTCCCCTAACTGTGCAGTCTCCCCAAAGGTTCTGTCCAGGGTCCTATTCTGTTCTCTCACTATATTTTCTTCCTTTGTTCCTTCCTTCTTTCCTTCTCTCCTTTCTTTCTCTCTTCTTCCCTCCTTTCTTTCTCTCTTCTTCCTCTGTGTTTCTCTGTGCTCTCTTCTCCCACTTCTTCAGCACCAATGTGTTTAATTATCATCCCTCTTAAAGTTCCTTGTATAAATCTGTATATTCTTTAAGTTTATTTGACTATATAAAGTAAACTCCCCCCAAGGAGTACATGGATAGGTTTTGGGAGTTCGATGAACTTGGATGGGGAAAAATATATCTTCATTTTCACTAATCCCTTGCTAAACTTTAGTATTTCCTTGAATTATTTAAAAGCATAATTCTGAGAAAGTTTCCCTGTCTTTCACTGAATGCCACAGGGTTAAGCAAGGAGAAAACTTAAGAACTTCCATAGTAAGTCATCAGATATTATCCCCAAATATATGAAAATTTAAGGTAAAGGAATCACTTCATTTCCAGTTATTACCATAGCCTAAATATTTCTATCAACAGAGAATGAAATTACATTTTATTTCAATATTATAAAAAGTAAGTACATTAAAAAATGCAAAAATTCAGGGCCCTTGATTCAGGCCTTGGATACTATTGTTTGGATCTTTATTGTCTTTGCTTATTCTGATTATAAGATGTATATAAAATCCTTATGATTATTAAACAATCTCATAATTCTCTGCATTATCTTTTAACAAGGAGATTATAGCATTAACACTGCCTATATAGCATCAACATTTGCCCCTGGAAAATGTTACACTATTGGCCACCCTCTGTGGGTTATAATGTATGATATCTCAGTAAATATCTTCAAAGAAAAGGCCGGATTCTGTAAAGCGCAGTTAGATGTCCCAGGAAGTTAGATACTTCACTTCTGGTTCAAGATATATCAGGTATCACATGTAACTAAAGTTCAGAAATATAGCCAAATACAGGCCAGACCTTAAGCTATGAATGGGACAGCAACCAATGGGCCTGTTTATTAACTGTCTACTCAACAATGTATGAATCTGTAACCTGGGGTATTGAGGAAACCCACTCAATAAACCAGTTTATGATTTTCTTTAATAGATCTTCATTGCAGCTGGTGATTGCTGAAAAAGATGATCTCATAGGCGGCTGTGTCTGCCAGATAGCTTGCATACAGATAGATGCTTTTGTGAAGTGGACCATAGAAACCTGCATAAAAATTGGCCTTCTTTCCCTAATAGAGCTGCATGAACAAAGATGAGTTTGTTGCTGACTAAGAACTGAAAGCTTTGTTTTGTAAGGCTTGCTGAATGTATTGCACTTTGCCAAAGGAGAAGGTCTCCTTCTCTAAAAAAATAAAAATAAAAAAGGAAGAATAGTCAGCGGAAACCAGACAACAAATCAAAGTGCATACCCTTCTGGTGGATATTTGTGTCTAAAGTGGGCTAAAACTTTTTTTGTGTGTGAATACTGGTCACATTTCAGAAGCTGAATAAAAATGGAAGAAATAAAGAACTTTAATTAATAGGATGCCTTTTGATTTGCAGAGCAAAACTGCCAGAGCAGATGTACCAGCAAAGAGGATTAGATTGTCCCTTCTATGATGCACTGAAAATTTCTTTTTCTCCCTGTAGTAACCCCATTGAGAAGAGGCTGTCTTTAGTGTCTGAGATTCAGCCCTGCTAAAGAAACTGTTGTACTTGGACACAATGGACCACTCTCAGAAGACCAGACAGAATATGTGAGGAGAGAGCTAATATCCCTTTAAATCCAGTCAAGACAGATTCAATCTTAGCGTTTAAAAAAGACAAAATAAAAGCAAAATGCAGAGTTTCCAAATGCTTTCCAAGTCTATAAAATATGCATTAAAGGGACTCTTGAAACACTTATGAATAAGCTTCATCATTTGAGCCAAAAAAAGAAAAAAATCTTGGCTAAGTTATTTTCCTTCCTTTGTTTCAATTAAATCAGATTTGTGTGTGTGTGTGGTGGTGCTGAGGTCCTTCTCATCTACAAAGTTAGTACCACTTTCATTTAAAGGCAGTAATTACCAGGCAGTTAATAACTTTCAATGTAATAAAAACAAAAAAAACCCAAAGGGTTAATGAATCCTTCAGATATTTCAGTTTTATGCTTGGAGTGTTCAATGAGGAAAGCAATAGTGCCTTGTTGTTCCTTTCCTTAATATGATTGTGGAGAGGAAGGAATGCAAGGACTGTGTTGAGTCTTATTGCCTGGTTCCAGGTCATTTTGCATTTCTGTAGTTCTGGGAAAATGCAAAAGGGCAAAACTGCTCCTCAGCTGGGGTCTGCTTCTGATGAAAATAGCCGTGCTTTTCTCAGGTTGTGGAGAATCATGAATGCTGGCACTACCACAGAGTAACTTATTCAAGGGGAGAGTGAGGTCAACCTTCCGCAGAAGTGAAAGACTTCCCTCATTACTCCCTGCTTGTCCCCCAACCCCCAGTTCCCCAATAAAGCTTTTTAGAGATTAGTTGACAGTTATCTCTGGGGAGGAAAGAGCTGCTTATGGAAATAAACTCCTTTGCTATAATAATGTGGCTTCTCAAGGACTGACTTTCTTCCCAAATAAAATGAGGCTCTTAAGTTTCGGCTAACATCATTTTCAAGTCTCTGGGGAAATGAAGATAGGGCTAACCCAGTCAGCTTTAGCACTGCCTCATAATCCAAGGGAAAAATTGTAAGTATCATTTTTCATCCTAGGGTAAGTTTCACTAACAAAACTAAACAAACCAAAACAAGCAAACAAGACAAAATCAGCTGAAGACAAATTCAGTTCAGGGGAGAGGTTGAATCAGAAATGCTGGGCCAACCCTTATGGATGTGGAATCTGGGACACAGTAAGGCTACTCTGCTATGGGGTGTTGAGAATATGGAGGGAATGAGAGCTAGGCCAAATCAAACAAGCAAAGGTAACTTGGGGGTAGTGTGGAAAGGAGGGAGAAATCCCTACAAGGAAGAGGCTAGTGACAGGCCCTGCTCTTCACTTTGGAGCATATGCAGCTATTCTATAACTGGTCAGGGCTGATAACCCTGTAATGAAATGATTCATTGATGGATGGGGCAGCCAGAATTTGGATGCATCCAACAGTCACTATCCAAGGCCTAGCTAGTTAATCTAGCTCCACCTTACCAGGCTGTTATGGTGAAAGACAATACTGTCAGGGGACAGGCCTTCAGTCCAACATGTGTCTGTAAACATGGGCCTCTCTGTCTCTTTGTACTTGTTCTGACCTTTTAGACAAAGAAATGCTGAAGATAGCTATGACCTTCTGACCTCAAAAGCTCAGAATGATGAGCCACCAGATATCCAAGAGCTGGAATCCATGCCAGGTTTAGAGGCCAGCCACACCTAAAATGAGGGCTCAGTCCTTTCAATTTCAACATCTTGGAACAAGACCCCAGTTAGGGTACATTTCTGATCAGTCAAGAAATCTAATGTGACTTGCCTGGGTCTAGTAAGGTGGTAATTAGTGGTTTAATTTTCCAGGTTCTGAATAATTAGGAAATAATCATGCCATTTCTTAATCATATTTATAGAGCACGTGAGAATGTTTGTGAAATTCTTTACTACCATCTCCTTTGAGTCTCACAGTTCTTTAAGGAGGAAGCCACTATCAGTATTATTATCCCTTTCATTATCGTATTCAGAGAAGGAAATTAAGGCTTAAAGTGACTTACCTCACTCTCACATAGCAAGGAAGAACTGGTAGTGGAATTTGAACTCTGCCCTTTCCTGACCCCAAGTCTAGGGCTCTCTCTAACACATTACATTGCTCTGTGAGATACATTTACGTGCTACATACCCATCTTCCTTTGAAATTATTGCTGTGCTTTCTAGGAGGTTTTTATAAATGGCATCAACACAGATGTCTGTCTTTGAGATACATAAGGAATTGCAGAGAACAAACACTGATCTGTAGTAAATAAATGCATATAGTGAAGTGTTTACATACCTCTATACCAATAGTATCTTTAGGCTAGATGAGACTCTTCAGAGGTTTTTCATACCTTATACTTCTTATTTTTTTCCTTTTCTAATATGTATGTTATAAAAACAAATACACACTTTTTCCTCCTCTGAATGAAAGGATGTAGGTCTCAGTGATGGCCCTCTTGGGTCTTACCTCAGAAAAGACAGAGAGCAGCTGGTCATCTTTCCCTACATAATCACTGACATAAAACTGAATACTGTTATTAAGTCTTCCATAAATCTTCTCCACTTCAGGCTAAATTCATCCCGTTTCCTGTAACCTTTCCTCAAAAGTCCTATTTTCTAACACTTTAATTCTCTCTGTGGCTAAAAACTGTATTCTTCTATTCTGATTCTAACTTTTGCCATCCTTTCCGGGACTTTGTATCATATTTAGAACCTTCTTTTTCTTCCAACTCACCAAGCTCTCTCCTTCATGTCTTTCAAAGGGCCCTTAAAATAGCAACTCTTCCATGAAGAGGATAAAAATAATAATACCTTGCATATGTATTGCACTATGTGCTTTTTGCAAAGAAGATGCCATCTTTCATAATTTGTTGCATCTGATTCTCATAATCGTATGTTAAGGTAGGACAAGTGAGAATATTCATTGCAAAGGAGTTAGATGATTTATTCAAAGGCATGACAGATCCAAGGCTAGAAAAAAGTTTTCCTTAGTCTAATGTCTTAGTCCCTTGCTAGAGCTTATAAGTAGCAATATATAATATGCATAATATATCAAAAAATAATAACTAAAATTTATATAGCACTTTTAAAGTTTGCAGACTCTTTTATATGTATTCTCTTTTGAGCCTGGCAATAACCCTATGAGATGTTATGATACTCATTTTACAGAGGAGAAAACTTGATCTCACAGAGATAGCAATTTCCCCATGATTTAGTTAGTTATATGTCTCTGTATAACCTTCCTTGCTGATCTATACCAATGTTATTAGTTTCTAGAAGACCAAGACCTTATCTATTCTATTGGCTTTATATGATTCCAGATTTAACATAAATGCATTTATCATCATTGTCAATTTTTATGAAGCACCTATCACAAATATACTCTACTACGATAAAAAAGAGACACAGCTCCTCTTAAAATTCTTTCAAGCTTGGTTAATGTTGTTTAGCTGTTCAGTTGTGACTGACTCTTTGTGACCCCATGGACCATAGCATACCAGGTCCTTCTGTCCTTCACTATCTCCTGAAGTCTGTGCAAGCTCTTTCTTGTTCATTGCTTCATAACACTATCTATCATCTTATCCTCTGCTGTTCCTTTCTCCTTTTGCCTTCTATCTTTTCCAGTGAATCTTATCTTCTCGTTATGTGACCAAAGTAGTTAAGCTTCAGGTTCAGTATTTGATCTTCCAATGAATGGTCTGAATTAATTTCTTTAAGTATTGATTAACTTGATTTCCCCGCTGTCTAAGAGACTCTCAAAAGTCTTTTCCAGCACCACAATTCAAAAGTGTTGATTCCGTGGTGCTCAGCTTTCTTTATAGTTTAACTTTTGCATACATTGCTACCAAAAACTATAGCTTTCCCTGTACTGGACTTTGATTAATAGAGGTGACAAAAAATTAAAGAATCGTTCTTCATGTAAATATCCATATACTGTCAGTGGTGGATTTCAAGCATCATACATTGCAATGAGAGAAATAGTAAAGGCCCTTGGATTTGGAAAATGAAAACTTAAGTTTAAGTCCTTTTTGATAACTTGCTAGCCCTATGTCTTTGGGCAAATCATTTCCTCTCACAGAGGATATGTTTTTGTTGTTGTTGATAGGATTTCTCAAGGCTGGAGCTTTCTCACTTTGGTTTCACAATGTATAGATAGCAATTTTTGAAATATGCTACACGCCTTTATCTTCTTTCTTTTGTGGAATTCACTGTTTTGTAAAATTTGAAGCTTTTAGCATTCTATTTTAGGATCAGAAATTGTTATACTATCTAATATCCAATGTATTCCTTCTGCTTTTTAGAGAAATGTTTTCCAATGTTTTTCTAATCTACAGTACACTTGGGGAAAGAGAAAGCAAAACACAATTGACAAGGATGCTAATTTTTTTAAAAGGTGAGATAGGGGATAGGCCATTATAAATAAGTTATGCCAGCAGGCAATTAAGAATCCTGTGAAAAATGAAGGTGCAGTGGTAGGGCATGGAAAAAAACAGAAGCTAGAGTAGGAAGCTTTACTCTGAATTTGCAGTAAAAGGCTCTAGGTTTTCTGGGTCCATCTTATAGGACAAGTCATTTAACCTCTCTCTGCTTCAATTTTATCATCTGTAAAATGAAGGGTTTGAATCAGATGAACTATGTTCCTACAAGCCTATGACTGGGGAGAGAAAAATGTCACATAGGATATCTGAGCAGGAGTAACTTCCATAGCAAGAGTTGCTGTAGTTTCAGGTAAAGGCTGACTTGCCATATAATTATAAGGAGGTCCCTGTGATATACTCAGGTGTCCATTAGCATGATTTGTAAATAGGATGGGAAAACTAGGGAACTGAAATTAGAGTACAGGGTGCTTCTTCCTCATGGCCGTCCTCCATCTTAGGGAAGAGAGAAGACAAGTGGAGATTGGGTCTAATGAAGACATAGCTAGTCTCCTGACCAGATCTAATCCTGGGCATAAGGGCAACATATCTACCAAGAACCCTCAAAATGATGATTTGTGGGAGTGAGGTTCCTTGATCACTTTATATCAATAGAGAAGGGAATCTTTCAGGTACTTCTGTTCACCATAGAGGGGAAGCTAGGTGGCACAGTAGTTAGAGTGCCAGCCCTAGAATTAGGAAGACTCCTTTTCCTAAGTTCAAATCTGACCTCAGACACTAGCAATGTGACCCCAGGCAAGTCACATAGCCCCATTTGCCTCAGTTTCCTCATCTGTAAAATGAGATGGAAAAGGAAATGGCAAGCTACTCTAGTATCTTTGCCAAGAAAACCCCAAATGGGGTCACAAGTCGTCAGACACAAATAAAAAACGACTACCAATTCTCCATAAAAAGGTTGCGCTTGTCTAAATCTCATTTCACCCAAGAAAAGGGAGTTCAGAGGCTTTGCAGCATGTTCATACTCAGAAAAGGGTAACCACAACTCCCACAGATCCCCCTGGAACAAGAGATGGACTGGAGAGAGAGAGGGCACTTTGGGCCCCCAAACCCTTATAGAAAAAGTCTACTTACTCAAGGGTAGAGATGTGCTTCTTTTCTACCATATCCTATAGTAGGTAGTTCCAGGGTGAATGATAGCCTAGGAAAATGCTAGACAAACACCCAAGAGTCCCCCCTTCTCTCTCTGTCCCCACCAGAATTCCTAACTCTTCCTCTGCCTAACATATTGATTGAGCAACACAACCATGTCATAACTCCACAATAATCCCAGACTTAAAAGCTACAGAATAATGGGAGGGGTATATGGAATTATCTGTGCTGGGGTGAAGGTGTGGTAGGATCCCAGTGCACCTGTTGCATATGCCTAGGGCTTACTCTAATTAAAGTACATCTGATGGAACCAAGATCAAGCTGCTATCATTGGTCTTTTCCTCTTTAATGGTTCAGAAATTATTCATTTGATGCTAGAACTTGCTCTTTAGTCAGTTGGGGTTGCTAAGTGCTGCTTTGGTGTCCTAGGATTCATGTTCAAAAGATTCTTTTTTCACAACTGTAGTCTCTGGTCTTGAACTGAACAGAAATTATACATCATTCACTGCTATCAGTGTCAAAAGCTGTTTACCAGCATCTATAGCAAAAGCTTCTTCTGACCCAAAGAAAATTACTATCAAGGGTAAATAGCCTGTTTCCCTGAAATTGGAACCCATCAACTGAGCATTCAGGGAAACTTTTCAGAATTGAATGCTGAGGAAAGTGACCTTTGAATTCCCGAATCCAGTGAAACTGCTTGAAAAATCCTGACTGCTGTCAAATAGAAACTAGCTTTGAAATTTTTCCAAAGGAAGAACCTATATTTGCTTCTGTTAAACTTTAGGATTCATTCAGTGAAGCGTTTGTTTTCTTATCTGAATTTTTTTTTTATTTATAGCTGACATTTACATAGCACTTTTTGTTTGCCAGAATACTTTAAGTACATGAAAGACACCTATCTCATTTGATGCCACAAAAAACAACCTTAGGAGGTAGGTAATATGAATATTATTATCCACTGCTTATAATTGACTAAACTGAGACTGTGAGTGGCTAAGTAACTTTCCTAAGTAAGCAGCAGACCCAGAACTCTCTCTTGCAGCTGCTTGTAAATGAATCCAGCTCCTTTTTAATTCAGCTCAACTCAGTTAAGTAAATATTTATTAGGCAGGTGTCTAATAAGTATATCTCAGGGCTAGGAGGTAGAGAGAAAATCAGATTGAAATAGTTCCTGCCCTCAAGGAGCATATACTCTGCTGTGGAGGAAGTAAATGAACATAAGAAAATAAATATCATTTGCTTGAGGAGGGAAGAGAACACATAAACAGTATGGACATCAGGGAAGACATGGAGGAGGCACTGGGACCTTGAATGAAGACAACGTTTCAGAGAGTGAGAGATAAGGAAAGGGTGCTGTGTGGACATGAGGAAAACATAAAACTCATGGAGGCTATAGATAGAATATTAATTTTAGTGAACGGCTCATAATCTAGGTTAACTGGAACACAGTGTTTGTGAAGGTGAGATAAAGCTGGAAAGGCATCAGCACAGTACAATGGAAACAACATTGGCTCCAAAGTCAGAGAACCGGTGTTCAAGTCCTTCCTGTGGTATTTATTACCCATAGATCTCTGGAGAAGTCACTTAACCTCCTTAGGCTTCAAGTTTCCTCATGTAAAAAAAATGAGCAGATTAGATTAAGTGACCTCTGGTTTTCTTTCTGCTTACAGAATTAGAATGCTAAGAAATCAAGTGTAGGTGGTTTGGAGTCAGATTGCACCAAACTACTTCACTTGCTTACCAAAGTAACTTGCCAAATTTCTACAAATATTTACCCTGACAATATTTCCAAAAATTTTTTTTTTACTAAATTGTTCATTCGGAGCCTTGGATAAGATAAAGCTACTTATCTTGCAGAATGGATACACAGGAATAACTTTAGGATAATAAGTTACTCCTAAGAACATAACAAATCAAAAAGCCCAAATACAATACTATATAGGAAGTAACACAAAAAAAACTACACAGGTAATAAATAAAATGATAAAGAAAACTTTAAAATATGAATAATGAGCACTGATCAATTGAATCAGATTGCTTTCAGGAAAAAATTAAAAACGATTATACTTGAAATTCCAAGGCATGTAAAAGTTAAATTTCATCATTTCACTTATAAATAATATATTTTATAAGAAGCCAGGAAAAGCCCTTAAATATTAAGAAATACTCATTTGAACAACACAGGATTATTAATCTGTCATGAGAAAATGAAGAGAATGGAATCATATAATCCCCAAAGCAAGCCATCTCAAAATGTAATCAAAAATGAAGACAGGGGCTTTGTCTTATATTTATGAGTAGAGAGTTGTGTGTTTTCAATGAAAGATATTCAAATTTCAAATAATCCATTTTTGTCAAAGAGCTAACAATGTAATGACTCTTTTTAATTCCCCATATCTGTTAGCACAGTGCTCTCAATCTAAGCTCCATGAAGGAAGAAACCCTATTTTATCTAAATTTTGTGTCTTTTTCAGTACCTAAAACAATATTCTGCATACTTATACTTCAATTCTTCAGTGGATCTCTTATCTCATGATAAGGAGACTCCTTTCAACCACTGAAATCCATTTATACCCTCTTTTCCTATATAATTCTTGCCTATATCCTACTATGATGTGTTAGAGGTTTCATAGATCTTAACATGGCATATATAAATATGTATGTATGTATCTATGTATGTATGTATGTTTCCAAAGGCAAGAATATCAGCAAGTACAGGAAGAAGTATCATGGGATATTTCCTCATCTTCTTTTGCAGCACTTATGATAAAAATAAGCAAAAAGATTAAAAAGATTATTAGGATAACTCAAGGTAATTTTCTAAGATTCCCTCAGTAATCCATGAATCCAATTTGATGTCAGTTATACTATTTGATACAAAAGGGCATTACCACCTCAACATAGGCAGTCTAATAACCTGTACTGTCCATTTCTGAGACTCTTTCCATTTCATTCAGATAAACATTTATGAGGTGTCTATCTAGGACGTGGAAGGTATTCTCCTAGAAACTGGAGATGTAAAGACAAAAATCAAGCAGTCTCTGCCCTCAGAGAGCTTATGTGCTGCCTTCCATTCAGAAGAGTGAGAATGCTACTGTCAATACTGCTTATAGCAGGAGACCATGAGAGAAATGGACTAACTCCTAACCCCTTACTTTAAAAGTTGACAAATAAATTACCTTAATGGTCAGTTCAACTGCTCTGAACCACCTCCTTTGAACTGCTTTGATTCTTCTCTAGCTAAGTTTACTGCTTTGGACTTATTTTTGTACCCCTGCCTGTGTTTAATTACTGCCCTTCCTCTTCACCCACTTTCCTTTGTCACACAAGTTAAAACTTTTCTGAGTTATGCAGACTGAACTTTTGCCTCTGACATTTTTGGACTACAATGATAGACTCATTGCTGACTTCTTAGAGGGAAAAAACCCCAAACAGTTCCTGCTTTTTGTCTCATAATTATAAATCTGAATGGTGGGTTTGAGATTCTGAACTGAAATTCCTCAGCCATTCCATGCTACAAATCCCCTCCCTGAACCAAGTAGGGCAGAGGGTAGGATATATTAGATGAAATGACTACTACTACCTCCTCCTTACTTGGGACTACTCCACAGGAACATTGTCATGGAGATTTTGAAGGACCTCCCTAGTATCATAGAGACTTGCTGTGAGCTAGAATGTATTTGTATAAAGAGAGTTAAGACTTGTTGTTATTGTCGTTGTTGTGTTGGTCTAAAAGGGAATTTCTGCCCAAATTCTGGGTGACAATGGCAGAGGTGGTGAAGGAGGTGGATTATAAACTATTACAAGTTTCCATGCCTTAAGATCAATTGAATAGGAAGGGACAATATAGATGAAATACTGAGGTGAGAGAGCATTAGATTGAGAGGAAATAGGGAGAGACAGAATGGGATTGAGCATCTCATGGAAGAGACAAAGGATAATACTTACAATAGAGGGGGAGAACAGGAAGGCAAAAAGGAAGAGTCAACCATACTCTCACTGAACTTGGCTTAGGGAAGAAATGACATAAATTCTAAAC
>CM053581.1:483928723-483952758 GCA_028627135.1 Pseudochirops cupreus
CCCACTTGTTCTATTCTCTACTTTGTCCCTGTCCCTTCACAGAAGTGTGTGCTTCTAACTACCCTCCCCCCCAACCTGCCCTTCCTGTCCATCATTCCCCCCCTCATGCCCTTCCCCCCTACTCTCCTGTAGGGCAAGATACTCAATTCAGAGTGTATGTCATTCCCTCCCTAAGCCAAATTCAATGAGAGTAAGGTTGACCCTTTTGCTTTCCTGCTCTTCCCCTCCATTGTTAGTTATCATGCTGACTCTTCTTGAGGCATATTCATCTTGTGTGATCTCACTGTAAAAGAGCAATGATACTGGGGCAGCAAGGTGGCACAGTGAATAGAGCACCAGTCCCGGAGTCAAGAGGACCTGAGTTCAAATTTGCCCTCAGACCCTTGACATTTACTAGCTGTGTGACCTTGGGTAGGTCACTTAACCTCAACTGCCTCACCTCCTCCTTCCAAAAAAAGGAAAAGAGATGATGATATCTCTCTAAAGTTGCAGCAGCACCAATGGGACAAGAAAGAAGTGAGCAGGGGGAAACAGCAATGGTTAAGTTTGTAGTTCTTATAGATGACAGCTCTGGAGGCAGAATGAGCATTAGTAGGAAGGAGCTCTGGACCACAGCAAAGAGTTGTGGGAGGTGGACCTGAAAGCAGCAGTGAGGCACATCCAGGTATGGGGAGATAGAACCAAAAGAACTCGAGCACTAGGGGAGTTTTCCAGCTCTAGCACAAGGCAGATGGGGCTCAAGGCTTTCCTCACCTCTAAGCAGGAGTTTTCTGGGAATTTGTTCTGTTCCCTAACATCATAGTAATTTGTGAGAAATTGTACTTATCTGTATGAGAATGATCCAACTGCATGATTTTCATCCATTATTCACTTTGTTATTTTATTACAGTTAAAAATACTGCTATATTTAGGATTCCCACCTGGTCTAATTAGCAAAGTAGGCACCAGAAGGGCTCTTGAGCCACATTTCCCCCCATATTGAATCCAAGTAAAATGTGATTCCAGAGTTGAGTGGGATGTCCATTATGTAGCCATTCTCTGAACCCTCTGAGTTCATTTTCCATTCTCCCCAAATATGGAGTGCACACAAGCTACATGTAACCAGCCACTCTTTTTCTGTTAAAAATTCTATGAAGGAATAATTGCTTGCTCTTGTTGAGTCCAGTTATTTCTACCTCAGAAGCTTGCTTCCTTCTTTCTTTTTTCTTTCATTCCTTATTTCCTTCCTTCCTTCCTTTCTTCTGTTCCCTCCTTTGTCTTTTCTTTCTTTGTTCCTTTCTTCTTTTTCTTGCTTTCCTTCTTCTTTCTTTCTTTTATTTCTTATTTCCTTCCTTTTTTCTTCCTTTTTCCTTCCTTCCTTTCCCCTTCTTTTGTCAAAATAGCAGTTCCTTTTGTCCCTCCTTACTCCTTCTAAAAAAAAACCATTGTCATTAAGAAAAAATAATTAATCATTTACTTTGCTTTTTGGAGGGGGGGGGGAGAGAGAGAGAGAGAGAGAGAGAGAGAGAGAGAGAGAGAGAGAGAGAGTAAGAGAGTACTTCAGCAGATGTTCAGAGAGTCCCTCATCAGTAAAATATCCTATGGCTCTGCCAGGTTTGTTATTTTTCCTAAATTACTGACCTAATTTCTTCTTCTGTTCAAATAGTCTTTTAGTATTCTGTGATAATAACATCACTTCGGTTTTTCCTATTGATCTTGACCCAAATGCTCTACATCACTGATGACAAACTCAAATAGAAATAGGGATTACTAATACATAAATAAGGATCCCTGTGGGTTGCATATTGTCTTAGTTTTAAAATGTAATATTAACTATATTTTGTTGTATTTTTATTTATTCTGTTAAATATTTCCCAAGTACATTTAAATTTGATTTGGACTGCGCTCAGGAGTTTTATGGGAAGATGCATGTTTGATACCTTTGACCTACATCACATTTACTCCTCCTCCCCAACAGTTAGCCCAGTGTCTGGTTCATAGCAGTTGTTTCATGAACAGTTATTACCAGTTGACTGATTAATTAACATTCCTTCTGTTCCCCCATTAACATGAATTCATGTTCCCCCATGAATTTCCTGGAGTGGATAATGGTCCTCAGGTTTGACAAGTCTTGGAAAGTATTCTATCATAAATATTTTAGATACATACCTCAGAAACATAGATATTCTAGCTTAGATACATGACCTGGGAAAACAGCAGACCACTCTATTGTTTGTGTTACTTAAGTAACAACTAGATACCTCAGTATATCTCAGCAGTCACCAGTCATCCCCAATTATCTTGTATTCCTCCATATAGAAGGTACTTGTCATTAACCCTTGAAGCAGAATCCCATCCTTATGGCAAACCCCCAAATAATTCGTGGTTCTTTTTTTTTTCAATTGGTTTTGATACTCTTTTTTTACATTTTGAGTTCCAAATTATCTACCTCCCATCTGCTCCTCCCTCACCCACTGAGAAGTCAAACAATATGACATCAGTGATAGATGTGAAGTCAGATTCATGGTCCTATTTCTTCCTTTTCTTCTCTATTTCCTTCTGCATTTTTCTTCTTTTTTTCTTTTGTGACATACTTCTATTCTTTCAAGTAATGCTTCATTCTCCCTGATGACCTGGAGAATTGTGGTGTGTTCCTCTTACCTTTTTAATCATCTCTTTTGGGGAAAAGGCAAGCATATATTTCACACATTGGTATTATCTGATACTTGCAGATTATTGCAAAAATCTCCCTTCCCTCCAGTCTTGCTTCAAGCAGATCCTTACTCCTTTGACTTTTTATTGCAAGAACTCTTAGATAATCTTTGGGTTAGCTAAGGGCTAAAGTCTGTTATTTGGAACTTTATCAGGGATGAGATTGCCACTTTTTGGAAAATGCAATCTGTTTGATTTCCTTTAACTGAAAGTTTTCACATTTCTGTTGGGCCCAAATCTGTCAACCAACAAACATTAATTAAGCACTGATACGTGCCAGGCATTGTGTTAGGTGTTGAAGATACAAAGATAGCAACCAAGACAGAAGAAAAAAAAAACCTAATCTAAAAAAAATAGTTTTCTAATTAGATCTATCTACTTTATTCATCTTGCCAAATCTCCAGTTATCACCCTGTTATTCCCTACAAGGCCTTTTCTCATCTACCTGATCACTAATCTCTATAAATTCTGCAAGAACATGGTCTATGCATGCATTGAAGGTATTGTTCAAGAAAATATGAGGAAGGAAGAAGCAGGCTTTCATCATCATCACAATCACAAAATCAATTAGGTATGAAGAGCATTTACTATTTGCCGATGTTTTTGCTTGTTGAATAGAAAAATAATTTAATTTGCTAGAACAAAATGTAGTCTTAAAGGTTGTCCTTGATCAACATGCTTCCCATATGTATGTTAAGATCATACAAAATTTCATGACATATTAAATCACAGAAATATCTTTGTTCAATTATTCTTTGTGTATCAAAGTCTAATGGAGCATAAAATTAGGGGATTTATGATCATCAGAGTTATTCAAAAATGCCATAGAGGATTTACAGAAACCCAGTGGGAGATTTCCTGTAGACTCTGAGGTCCTCCATGAATATTACTAACAATGACTTTCAATGTGATAAATAGTGTAATAAACTTTGTTTAAAATGTATCTTGCCAGGAAAGGAAGGGTATCAGTAAGTTAAAGGAGTGAGGAATAATAAATGGAGGGTGGAAAGCTGTGATGAAATCCTCAAAATATGAAATTAAAGAAGCATTTATTAAATACTTAGTATTCTCAAAGCATTGCACTACATGCTATGGAAATAATATAAAAGCAAGACCATTCCTGGAGACAACACATGTTAGAAAGGGTCAGCTGCAAGTCAAATGGAAAGTGCCCTTGTCCTTGGGACACAGCAGCAAATAAGATTGTAATGGATTTTATTGAACATTTCTACTGCTAAAATCGCATCCCTTTCGAATGAGCCATTTGACAGGAGTTTAGTAGTGAGAATTTTACTTTTCCAGGTCTCCAATAGCTGTAGCTGCTGAGGAGGCAAGGATGCAGCTCCTACGGGGATCAGACTTTGTTAAAACACCTACTATGTGCCATGCCCAGTACTAAGCACCGGAGATACAAGAAAAAAAGGCAGAAAACGGGTCCTGCATTCAAGGAGTTCACAATCTATTGGAGGAGACAACATATGTACAAACAAGCGATATCGAGGATAAATGGGAAATGACTAAAAGAGGGTGGGCACTAGAACTGAGGAGTCATAACAGGCTTCCTGTAAGAGATGGGGTTTTAGTTGGGACTTGAAGGTAGCCATGGAAGCCAGGAGGCAGAGATGAGAAGGGAGATCATTCCAGACATGGGAGTCAGCCAGAGAAATTTCTGGAGCAGAAAAATGCTGTATCTTGTTCACAGAACATCTAGAAAGCTGATGTCACTGATTCAAAGAGTGTGTGTCCAGGAGTAAAGTGCAAGAAGACTGGAAAGGTGGCAGGAGAAATAGGTTATGAAGGCCTTTGGATGTTAAAAAGAGGATTTTTCATTTAGTTTATTGAGTAGGCGGGTGACATGATCAGACTTGCACTTTAGGAAAATCACCTTGGTGGCTGAATGGGGGACAGGTTGGAGTGGGGAGAGATTTGAGGCAGACAGACCCACCAGCAGATTATAACTTTAGTCCAAGTGTGAAGTGATAAGGACCTGCACGAGGGTGGCAATAGTTTCAGAGGAGAAAAGGAGATGCTTTTAAGAGATGTTGCAAGGGTAAAATCAACAGGTCTTGGCAACAGATTGGATATAGGGAACAAGAGATAATGAATAGTTGAGGATAATACCTAGGTTGAGAACCTGGGTAAGTTTGGGGATGGAGAAGATTTTGAGGAAAAGATAATGTGTTCAGTTTTAGATATGTTACGTTTAAGAAGTCTGTCTGAAAGGCAGTTGGAGATGCAAGATTGGAGCTGAACAAAGAGCCTGGGTAGGGTAGGTAGATTTGAGAATCATTAGCATAGCACTGCAGTCATTATGAGGTCCTAGCTCTGTAGAGGTTGCTTCCTGAGATGATGGTTTCTGGGGCTGATCTGGAAGCAGAATAGTCATCTAATTGCTAAGTGGGGACACTGGTACTCTGGGAATTCAGCCCAATGGTAATTACTGATGAGCACTTGATGTTGGTAGTGGGGAAGAAGGTGAATGAAGCAGAGTAAGGCCTCCAGTGTACTGAATAGGTTCTCTTCAGAAGATTTCAGGAAAGACATGGACAAAGTCCATAAAGGATAAAAATGTGTGGATGGATTATAATTATTAGTTTGAGTCTCAATTTCTTCATCTATAGAATGAGAATGATAATAGAATATATTACAGGGCTGTTATGAGATCAGATTACAAAATGACTGCAAGGTTCTTTAAAAACTTTAATGTACTTTGTAAAAGTAAGTTATTATCATGGAAAAGTCATTTTTCCCATCTCATTTGGTGAGGTTCAAATGGAAATAGTCCTGGGACAAGCTGCTATCATATTCTTTAATGCAGAAAGTTCTGTAAGTGATTGCAAAGGTGGGAAAATAATTGCTTTCCATAGTTGAATAAAGGAATTAGGATGTAAGCTCAATTTCTGTAATTGAAAGGATCCTTGATACTACTCCTACGTGATTTTTATTTCTTTGGCTAGGCTTTTATATCTTGAAAGAAATTTGCTCCACACAGCTTGGGGATTACTAATATTTGGTATGGAGACAGCTATTACAAGTGTACTTAAATTTTTATGGATCAGTGTTTTTCCTGGACAATTGTGGACAACAGGTGAGTATATGATGATGCTCTAATTCTGGTAAAGTTTACTGATTGACTTCTCAAGGATATTTTAATAAGGTCTTTATTTATGGCATGGCAAGTTGACATACCGGTCTATGAAAGATGGTGAGTTTATTTTGATTATGATAATTGTGCTCCATTGATACATTGGCAAGGCTATTTCTGCACTTTTAAAATGAACCATACTATTTCCCCTATACTAACAGTATAGTACACATAAACATGGAAAATTATAGCCTTTACACCTATCCTGGGAAACATAGTTTTCCCTCTGCAAAGAGCAAATGAGAGTGTTCAATAATACTCACCTTCTCTTAGTAAGCATATAGAAATAAATTAAATGATTAGATAACAGTCTTGCCCCACTTGAATTCGATCAAACATTTCTTAAACACCAATTACAGACAAATGAAAAAAGTTGGTGGCCATACATTAGAGTGATCTGTTCTGTACATAAGAGATACTTAAATTTATTTCTAGTCACCAATTCCATATGATTGTGGTATTGGATGTCTTGGGATTTAATGGGATCATAAATTTAGAGATAGATGAGATATTGGAAATTGATTGATCCAAACTCCTCATTTTATAGGAAACTAAGGCCAAGAGAGGATAAGAGAATTGCCCAAGGCCATGCAAATAATAGCTTGCAGAATATTTGCACCAGTATACTCTTTAAACCTATGATTCCTACATTTTTATAAAAAACAAAACAAAACAGAATGGACCTTGGAATTAGCAATCAATAAATAATGGTAATTTATTTTCTTTCCATTCAAGCTTAGTAAAATATATTTGATAAGAAGAATAAATGTTTGTTGAACGGAACTTAAAAAAATAATAATACCATTTAGAGCAGGACTGCACAACAAATGGCCCGTGGGCCATATTTTGTGTATGCCTGATTTAGAGCATAAAATATTATGCTGCTTAGAAATATGAGTGAAATTGTTTTTAATTTGCAGGAAAATAATATATATAAGCAGAAATTAAACTAAGAAATATGAGAGTTATAGAGCTTTGTTCTAATGGTTGTGTTTTTTCACTTTTCTTTTTTATTATTATTTTTTCAATTGGCAGAAATCTATTTTTCCCTCTCTCTAAACTACCTTTCATCCCACTGGGGGAAAAGATAAAAAAACCAAAAATTCCTTTTAACAAATAAATAATTCCTTTGTTGATTATATTAATATATTATATGTATATAACATATACACATACATTATATATGTGTATATATATGTACATGTATATATGTACTCCTCTCCTTCTGTACCCTGAATCCATCACCTCTGTAAAAGGAGGCAACTTTATTATCACTAGATGGGCATTATGCTCATGATAATTGTTTTGTTTTTAGTCTTTATAACTGCAGCTAAGCAGAACATTGATATAACTTTAACTCTGACTAAAATATGCCACGGAAACTTGATTATAGTTAATTAAACATAAATAATGTTCATTTCCCATTGTCTGCCACAAGTATGGGCCTGGGTGTGGCATATCAAAGTTGTGTTTATCAGTATATTAACTAGGCAGAGATAGTCAGTTAGCCAAGTGCTCTATTGAATATATTCTCTCACTGAATTTGGTGTTTGTCTGACCAGAGACAGATAAACTTTTGTTCCCTGTTCTGGGACCTATTACTTGGCAAAGTTGAGAGTCTGGCTTTATTTTTTGAGTTATGTACACTCACACACATCCTTCATTTATCTCGTCTTTGAACATTTAAAAAAATTCTTTTTTTAAAACACTAACTTTTAACCTAAAATCATAATGGATGAATTATTATACATAAAAATAGGCCAAGTAAATTTATGCTAAACTCATCCATTTCTAGTGATAACTGTTAAATACTGCTAGTTCTTTTGGTTAAATTATATTTTACCCTATCACTAGGAGAGGCTTACATCCAGCAGAATTAAGACGCATTGTCAAGGGTTCCATCCCATTTGTCAAGGCCAATCAATCAATAAGAATTCTTATGCACCAGGTACTGTCCTATGAGGTACAAAAAGACAAAAGTGCATATGGAAAAGCAAGATGTATGGGTTTCCTCATATGCTATAAGTGTAAGGTAGGTTGGAACAAATTAGTGAAGGGCTTTAAATGCTAAACAAAGGAAATTATTTGATCCTGGGGGAAATAGGGAACTGCTGGAGTTTACTGAGTAGGTGAGTGACATGGTCAGACCTATGCTTTAGGATAGTCACTTTGGTAGCTATGTGAAGGATAGTTTAGCATGAGGAAAGATTACAGTAGCAATGGTGGTTGGGTGAGTGGAGAGACGGGAGCAGGTACAAGAATTATTGTCAAAGGTGGAAACGAGATGATGTATCCTAATTAACAATGAATGTCATTTGTGTGCCACTCATAAAGTGGTCTATATACTAGAGAAAGTATTATAACTCTCTGGACAACACTCTTTTACAAAGCTTCTTATTTTCTTATGTTTCACAGGGTGTTATCATCTAACATTTTTGAAAGGATAATAAAAAAAGATATTTTCTTATTCACTACCAAGGTATGAATAATGAATTTTGTGCTTATAGCATTCATTCCTAGACTTGCTAAATATCTACAGATATTTGTTAATGATTTAAAGAAAATTGTAACTCATATATACCTTGTAGTTAGACTGGTAGTAAAGGGGGCAATAATAGTAATTGATGCTGATAACGATTATTGAAGCGTTTATCCTTCATTCCAATAATGTTCATTGGCCCATTAAAGGCGGTACTGAATGGTTCACTCTAAGACAGTTGGTGCAGGGGAACATTCATTCTAGAAAGTGGATACAAGTAAGTTATCACTGAAAATGGAAGGTTTGCATACAGGCTTCATTGTTGTTGAGAGGTTATTCAGATTATTGCTATAAAACAAAATACCAGAGCCTAGGGCACCACTTATACCACTAGACTTAGAGTGATTTTTTCAAAACCGTTTTTACTTTTTAATATGTAATATCCAATGTTGAAGGTAACAAATCATTAATAGATTATGTAGATGGAAATATGTTTCTTGCATTTTGGGAAAATGATCATCCTTTGGACAGCTTGTAGTTATAGTAAACCACCACAACCACATGCCATAAGGGAGCTAAGAGCTTCTTGGTAGATGCTGAGATCTCTTGGCACAATTTCTGTTGCTTAGTGAGAATGATTTTAGAAGTCTAAATATGCACTGTTCTGGTTCAAATATCTTCGCAAAAAGTTCATGATTTCCCACACATATAGTGGGTGCCATAATTTCAGCATACACATCAATATATCAAAGTACCTACAATACTGTAACAAATTTTAGTGTATAAACTAGAATAATTTCAAAGTATACCATATATAAACACACACACACACACACACACACACACACACACAAAGATATATGGATTGCCTCATAAGCTATTGCTGTAAGTCAGCAGGTGCCTCTCATTTCTTCAACTCATACTCATGGATTCCTACAGGAATTTTAGGAAATGTTCATCTCAGAGACATCAATCACACATGTCTTGCTATGGCGTGGACTGATATTTCCCTTTCATATAAATTCATTTATAAGATTAACATTTACTTGTATACATGGTCTAATTTATTGGTGATGATCATCTTCCTTTTATTTTCAGGCAGGTGAGTAGGGAATGGACAAGGGCTGCCAGTTGTTTGGTGACTGCTTGACTGGGACTGCTGGTTTGGAAAGCAACAAAAGTCTGAGCAAGCAGAAAAGCTATTACCTTTAAGTTGGCTCCCAATGCCAATTGGCATCTTGAAAATGGAACCCAGTCATGCTGTTCTGCCTCCTTAATTTACTTGTTCTCTCCTTTCTTTTTCTCGATCAAGTCCCGTGGATTTAGAGTTGATATGAAATGTCCAAGGAACCTTTTCCTGCCGATTTTATATAGTCTGAAATTTTCTGAGAAGGATAGTCAGGATGTATCCTAAACTTTGGGGTAGCTGTATAAAAGATGTAACCAGATGGGTTAGCACCAGGAAACTTCAACATTCTATTCTGCTTAGGGAAGGGGATAAGAAAGGGGTTCTGGTTAGTTTTAGGCTACTGAAATCTATTTTGAAAGTGAAGGATACCCCTAGGAAGTTAGTTCAGATTCCAAGTAGCTCAGTCCTCAAAATGGATTTGAAAAATATTCCTGAGTCTGTCAGAGTAGCATTATACATTAACAAAATATACTATTGTGAGGAAATCTCAAAACAAAAGAGGGACAACATGAAGTAGAGATGTGAGATAGTCCCTGTTCTCAAGTAGCTCTAATTCTATTTGGGAAGGACATATACAAGAAGATTTAGCTCTAGGCTGATGGAAATGCCTGGAGGTCTGAAGGGATCAGTGACAGGGTAGACTGTAAGCCCTACTGGTCCTCTATTTTACTAAAAGAATCATAGTTAACTATCTGCTCATCAAAACAGTGCTAATGGCCTGAGACTTCTGCCCTGTAACTTGAGGGCTAGAGGGACCAGGTTCACAACCATTGGGAAGGGTAGGCTGATCCAGAGGGACAGAAATGAACAGGTACTCCAGGCTTCATCCCATAAGGATGAAAATAGGGGAAACATCATTGACTTAAGAGAGGGAAAGAGGACAGGGGGATTGGCAGGAAGTTTTTTTGGGGGGGGACAGGAAAAATCTTGGTGAGATCTGGATGGATGAGGCAGTGCTTGATAGATGAATAGAGACAGAAATAAAAGCAATAATATTGTGGGCAGATACTACATACAGAATGTCTAATCAGAAAGAAGAATTAGATAAGGAGCTTGGGAAACAGATCACAAATCTGGAATGGAAACATGGCTATAATGAGGAACTTCAACTATCTGGACTCCAGCTGTAGCCCTCCTTCTGTCAAAAGCAAAACAGCTGATAAAATTTATGACTTTCATGTTAATGATTTTGTCTTTCAAAAGAAATGGAAGAAATGACAAGGACAGCTGCTGTTCTGGTCCTAATTATGACCAATAAGGAGGAAAGTGTTGAAGTAAAAATGACAGAAACCCTTGGCAGCAAGTGATTACTCTATATAAAGTTATGGCAGAGGGGAAAAAAAGCCAGGCATAGTCATGCATCTGTTACCTACAGTGAACAGATTTCAAAGGATTCTAAGAAAGGATAGGTAGGATTGAATGGCCTAATATTCAGTAGAAGAAGTTGTGCCAAAGAGATGGGAGGTTGTGGAATAAAATTCTGAAGACAGAAACAGAAATGGTTACAATGTGAGTGAAAAGGGAAACTGCCTAGAGAGAATGATGTGGCTGCACAGGAAACTCATTGGCCAACTCAAATTTCAGAAAGATGTATGAAGATGGAAGTAAGAACAAATAATTAACTCCATAAATAAAAAAGTATCACAGTCCTGTAAGGATTGCATGTGGAATGCTAATGTCTATAATGAACTAATTTTGACAAAAATGCTAAGGATAACAAAAGTATGGGTTTTTTTTTGGGGGGGGTGGTTTTTTGTTTTGTTTTAGCAATGTTCTAAGAAAAGAGAGGATCAGACCTTAGGATAGCTAAAATGATGATAAAGGATGATAGCAATAAGATTGACTTGTTAATCTCTTGTTTTATTTCTGTTTTTCTTTAAGGAAGACTGGTCATTAAACTGGGAAGGACTGAACAAAAATGGAAAAGAGACATTGAGAGACAGACAGACACATAGACACACAGATAGACAGGAATGGGGGGGGGTCATGTAATGGCCAGCAAAATAGGATTTTTTGCTGTTTTTCTGGATTGAGTTTTAGCTAATCAAGTGCCTTTGAGTCTTGCCTTTGATTGTATCAAGAGTCTCTGACTGGAAACACTATACATTGTATTGCCCTTAATAGGCCTAAAGGAATTTGAAGATCTCCCCTGCTCCTTAACAGACCAAATGTAATCACATGGGAGCCCACAGTGGGAGGAGCTTGCAAAAAGGGTGCAACAGGAAGGGGCAGATAAGAGCAGGAGCAGAGCTGGGAGCAAGCAGACTGAGAGACAGAATGTTTGAGATGTTGGTACTCTGCCTGCTGATCTGTTACTTTCTCAGAAAGAAGTCCTGTCTGTCGTTCTGTATTGGTTTTTCAGGCAAAGCGAATTGAGATGATGGCACTTGTAATGCATGCAACTGTTGTAGCCCTGTTAAGCTTTGTTTTCCTAGAAACAGAAAATGTGAAGAGCTTGGAGTAGAGCAGTCCCTGTGAGCTGAGATATGAACAGGAGGGGAGAGCTGCCTGCATATGAATCCATGCAAGAGCTGGGAGTGGTCAGCCTGTGGAGAAGAAGTAATGGGGTTTGGAAGTCAGCCTCAACCTCAAGCCAAGATGAAAGAGATTTTACTTTAGATACTCTGTATTGATTGATGAGATCTGTAACTTACTATGACCTAGGAGTAGATGGTGTTTGTACTCTCTACTGCTCCTTAAAGACAATTGAAAGCCAGTCCTAGTCAAGATTAAACAGGACTTTATAATCTGTATTGACTGAGGAGATTGTAACTTACTGTGACCTAGGGATGGATGGTGTTTGTATTTTCTGCTACTCCTTAAAGATGACTATAAGATATACAGAATGATATGTTTTATTTAAGACTGTGGTCACTTAATTATAAGTTGCTATGTTATGTTGTCATGAATGTTATGCTTTAGTTTCTTGAATGTTATGCTTTAGTTTATTGCTGAACAAATAGAGAGTTCATTATACTATGCAATTAGACTCTTAAAGTTATTCATAGCAGCAGTCCTCAGGAGAGTTCCTTGTGATTGACTTTACAGGGCAGAACAGAACCTTGGGAGTATCCCACAGTTAGGATATGGGTAATGATATGAATAATGGTCAAAGAAGCATGCTAAGAAGGAAAAATCATAAAGTCAGGAGAACTAGGAGAAAATGGTGTTACACAAACTCAGAGATGAAAGAGTATCTAAGAGGAGAAGGGAGATCATTAGCGTTAAATGCAACAACAAGGTCAAGAAGCATGAGGACTGAAAAAACATTAGATATGGTAAATACAAGATCACTGGGGTAGCTAGGTGGCACAGTGAATAGAGCACCAGCCCTGGAGTCAGGAGGACCTGAGTTCAAATCTGACCTCAGACACTTGGCACACTTACTAGCCATGTGACCTTGGGCAAGTCACATAACCCCAATTGCCCTGCCCTCTCCTCTCCAAAAAGAAAAAAAAAGATCACTGGTAACTTTGGAGATGACATTTGAATGATGAAATTAGAAATGAGATTTCAAAGAGCTAAAGATTGAGTGAGAAGTAAGGGAAAGCATCTAGGGTAAATAGCTTTTTTCTAGGAGTTTAGCTAAAGCAAATAGGAGAGATATAGGATTATAGATTGAGGGAATGTTAGTAACTAAAAAGGGTAGGCTTCTCTTTTGTTTTTCAAGGAGGGAAATCCAGAGCAGAAAAGATTATCTGTAAGAAGAGTTGGTCTGCAATGGTAAAAAGCTGCAGGGAGATCAAGAATCATGAGGATTAGGGGGAAAAAAAGGCATTGGATTTATCAGTTACAGCTGCAAGAACAGAGTGTAGATTAAAATATTAATTACTTGAAAATCACTTAAGAATTATATTTATGAGAGATTGAGTAAAACATTAACTGCATTCATTTAGAAAGGGAACTATTAATTATACAGATTCATGATTGTCATAAAAAACTGGTCTCTTCCTGATCTGACAGTATATGATTCTCTGAATTAAAAATGTTAAATTCCAGTATAATTTGAGCTCTATAATGTAATCTGTTTGTAGTTGGGTAGGACTAGTAGTTTGTTTTTTAATATAATTCAAGGACCCATTATTAATTTATATGTAGCCAAGGTAGATGTGTTAGAGGATGAAGTAATTTCTGACTATTATCAGAAATCTCTCTTACTGAGTGTGCTGATAACTCCAAAACAGAGCTTTCTTCTATTTGCCATGGTCCAGTGCCATGACAACAGATGGAATTCATGGCTGAAAGGGAAAATCCTCCCATTTCAAAGTCACTTTTAGTAAGAATACTCAAAGAAAAAAAAATTCCAATTAGCAGAACTTGAATTAAATACTGAAATGTTAGAGACTGTGTATATAATGTATACTTTTTCTCTCATGGACAAGATGCAAAATATTTTGGGTATATTTAGAAACAAGAATAATAATTTCCAAAATGCTTGACAGTGACAGGAAAATACTAAATTTTAAAATGAAGATAATAGCTGTCAACAATATGTTTTTATCTCAGAAATATTGTTTTGACTCATGCATTTATAATTCTGTGGGAAAGTTTGGTGTTTTTTGTAGTTTTATGCAGTTTTCAAAAAAATATGATTCTACTGCCAGGAGGGCAGAGAGAAGATCTTATAGATTCAATATTTTTCAATTTTAAGGATGACTAATTATGGGTTTTCTCTTTATTGATACTTTCGGTATGTAGATGAAACTTTTTAGAACATATGGATCATTTGGATTTGCTATGCAGGATTAAAATGACAAAAACTGAACAAAAAACAGCTAACCAAGTTTCTCACTATTTTGACATATAAAATATAACTTTTAATTTGAGCCGGGCATTTGAAGCAGAGGGAACCTCCATTCTATCTTCGGGTTACAGCAATCAATAGATGGGATTGGCATGGTTATGGTGGCCACTTCTTTGACTACAGTAGTAACGATCATTAGTACAACTGTTTTTGGAAAACTGTATCTATGTCAAAGCAAATCATTAAAACAATTCTTAATTGTGGAGCCCAATGCTGAACCCAGCACTATAGTGTAATAGTCAGTCAACAAACATTTCAAACAATAAGCATTTATTAAGTGTCTACTATGGGCAAGGCACCTTGTTAAGTTTGGTCTAGCAAATGCTGAATATAATAGCATTCTTTGTGGTTCATGTATTTTATACTCTTATTACAATATCCCAACAAAATAATTTCTGGTCACATTTAACAAGCCAGTTGCCTCTTTTCATTGCAGTTTGGTGTCATCTGTTATTTCAATGAGCATGTAGATCAGTGGTTCTCAACCTTCCTAATGATGCAACCCTTTAATACTTGTATGTGGGCATATCTGCATGTGGGAGGACCCGCCTGGAGATGGATAGAGGAGTGGTGTCTTGGTTCCTAAGACCATCAGAAATATGTGTTTTCTGATGGTCTTAGGGGACCCCTGTGACCCCTGTGAAAGGGTTGTTCGACCCCCAAAGGGGTCGTGACCCACAGGTTGAGAACCACTGACGTAGATGTATATATTATGTGTGTATAGTCCTGGCTGAATCCTAATCTAGAACATGTTGACTTAGGAAGCTCTAACCTCATGACAACAGAGGGAAAGGGGAAGTGAATAAGCATTTAAATAGTTCCAACTGTGGGCCAGCTAGGTGGTGTCTGGAGTCAGTAAGATTCATCTCCCCAAGTTCAAATCTGACCTCAGACGCTTAGTAGTTGTGTGACCCCGGGCAAGTCATATAATCCTGTTTGCCTCAATTTCCTTATCTGTAAAATGAGCTGGAGAAGGAATGGTAAACCACTCCAGTATCTTTGCCAAGACTGGGCATGACTGAAAACAATTAAACAACAACAAAACTATGTGCTTTACTAATATTATTTCATTTGATCCTTACAATAACCTTGAGAGATAGGTACTACTATTAATCCCTATTTTATACTTGAGTAAATTAAAGTAAATAGAAGTTAAGTGACTTTCCCAGGATCATGTAGCAAGTAAGTGTTTGAGGACAGATTTGAACTCAGGTCTTTCTGACTCCAAGTCTAGTACTCTGCCCACTGTGCCATCTAACTGACTATGTCAGCATCTATAAAGAGAAATGTTTTTTCTTAAGGATCATGGTTGGATGATACCTCTGATTTTTTTTACTCTTTCCCTAAAAAACAAACAAAACAAAAAACTAGTTTTTTTCCTGCTACAACTATTGGTTGGTGTTTTGTGAATTTTTGTAATATGGAATTTAGGGCATCTTGCTTAACCCAGTAATGATGTACTTGGTTTCTATCTTGGGCCATAAAAGAAGCAGCATGACCTCATGAATAAAAAGCTGCTAGTTCTGGAGTTAGGAATGCCTGGATTAATGTCCAGTCCATGACATATGTAATTGTTTGTCCATGGACAGTCTGCAATACCCCAGGGGCTGGAAATGTATCAGTACAGATGGTGCTAACCACTACTTTAGTGGGTGAAACACAAATGTGGATGAAATGGACTGAAGTCATAAATGCTTTATGTTCCAATATTATAGAGTGACAAACCTGAAAATAAATCTTTCTAGTTACAAACACCTTCATACTACTTTCTGTCAACAGTACAGTCAATATAAAATAATACATTGCTGGCCAGGGTAACCATAAGGAATAATTTCTCCACCTAAGCTTAAATTTGAAGAAACAAGAGATGCTGTGAATTTAATTAAAATCTGAAGATCATTGAAAATCTTTACTTTTTGTCACTTAGTCAACAGGCATTTATTAATTGCTTGCTGTATGCCAAGTGCTATACTGGCAAAAAAAAAAATTTAAAAAGGCAAAAATGCAGCACCTGACCTCAAGATGCCCACCTTCTGATGAGGGAGACAACATGAAAATGACTATAAAAAATAAGATAAATACAACATGAAGGGAAAAGAACCCAAAAGAGAAAGTATATTCAAGAACCAAGAAAGCATCCTCTTGAAGGAAGCCAGGAAAGTCAGAAGGTAGAGAGGAGAAGAGAAGAGAAGAGAGGAGAGGAGAGGAGAGGAGAGGAGAAAAGAGGAAAGGAGAGGAGAGGAGAGGAGAGGAGAAGAGAGGAGAGGAGAGGAGAGGAAAGGAGAGGAGAAGAGAAGAGAAGAGAAGAGAAGAGAAGAGAAGAGAAGAGAAGAGAAGAGAAGAGGAGAGAAGAGAAGAGGAGAAGAGAGAGAATTACAGGTATGGGAGACAACTAGTGAAAAGGTACCATCATGACATTGCATGCCACGTACAAGGTCCAAAGAGACCAGAGATTTTGCCAAATAAAGAAATTAATTAATGAAACATCAAATTTACAAATTATTCTTTAAAAACCCAGATGGACAAACTTAAACTTTCCCAAAAAACCCTTTTTTGAGCTTGACAGCATCAGTCTAACTAGCAGACCAATGATGCCAAAATGGAGTAATTTATTAAAAGTCTTTCCACCATGGAAGGACTCATTCTCTCATAATACTTGAAGGAAGTATAAAAACATTTTAATGGAATATGTAATGTGTAGTTTCTACCCATAATAGTATATGTAGTAATGACTGCCAGAGTAAGAAACGCAGTAAGTAAGGTGGAGCTATGAAGGAATACTACTGAAGACAGGAGTCAAGCACCAGCATAGCAGAAATGACTTAAAAGAGCTGTTCAGGATCTGTGGAAAGGCATTGAAAGATTCCATCAATATCTAGATGCAGAAAACATCAGTGCTACCATGCTCAATTAAAGACAACAAAAAGGAAATCTGTAGAAAGAAATACTGAAAACAAAGACATGGCAGAAATTCTATACTCCTTTAACCAGCAATGGAGGGTTAGTAAAAAGAAATTGAGGCAATCCAGTTATCCCTTCCACATCATGGGGATTGAGGGCATGGCACCCCCATGATCTGGAAAATCCAGGTAAAACATTTTGGCCCTCCCTTCATATCAGAAAAAAAGAAATTGTGTATATGTATGGTACTAAAAGATATATGTTGATGATACATAATACAAAACATATATTTTATGCATTTCTGAGTTTCTAAATTTTTTCTGGCCATCTGCAGCTTCTCCAAAACTCCCCCCAAATCCCATTTAATTTCTTATATATGCCTGTGAGATATCAAAACTGCGATGGGCAAAGTTGTGATGTGGGAGGGATAACTGTATAAGAAGTCAAATCAGCAACATAAGATAAACAAAGCAACATCAATTAAAAAAAACATAGTACAGAGGCTTGGGAAACAGAGAAATCAGAGAAGAAAGGCCACAAAGAAAGAATATGGGAAATTTCTGGTCATTTGTGTGGTTGTAAAAAGTCAAGCATAATAAAAACACAAATAAGATTAAACAAATGTAAAAGAAGGGGTTTCTCTTCCCACCTAAAGGGATATGGCCGTGGAGGAGGAAGAGGGAGTAGGGTTCCTTCCTCCCACCTCTAAGAAACAGAAAGAAAGGGGGCCATTAATATAATGAATGACTAAAAAGTTACGTCAAAGGAGGTTATTGAAATTCTAGCTTCTGAGCCAAACTAGAAAGTGGCGCTGCCAGATAAGATCCACCATGATTGGCTCAAACTCTTCCCAGAGGTGCATAAATTACTAACAAAGTGCTTTGCTCGCTTCCTTTCAGATGTGAATCTGATCCCACCGTTTTTAACAGAAGCCATCACATATCTAGTACTGAAAGATCTGTACACCAGTGACCTCTCCAACTGTAGGCCATATTCGTAGCTTGTGCCACTTTGAAAATCTATAAATATGAGAAAACAATATATTGGCTGAAGAGCAGAAAGGGAAGGTGTGCCCTCAAATCCCAAATTTGTAAAGAACAAATGATTTATTCGATTGGGCAGTTAGGTGGGACAGTGGATAGAGTGCTGGCCCTTGAGTCGAGAGTATCTGAGTTCAAATGCAGCCTCACACACTTATTAGTTGTGTGATCCTGAACCAGTCACTTAACCCTGTATGCTTCAGTTTCTTCATCTGTAAAATTAGCTGGAGGAGGAAATGGCAAATCACTCCATTGTCTTTGCCAAGAAAACTCCAAATGGGGTCACAAAGGGTCAGACACAGCTGAAAATGACTAAACAACAACAAAAAGCCTTAAAAGTATTATCAAATAGATAGGGCTTCCAAATGAAAGAGGGAGTCAAAAGAATACATCTTATTAATCATATACTACACTAGGAGTTATATGACTCCTCTGAAAGCGACATTAAACAGGACAAGATCATTGTCTTAAGAAATTACAGAAGGGTTATCTTTAAGGAATACAAAGGAAAGAGCATGGCTTTGCAGTCACAGGTCCACAATTTTAATTTTGCTTTGTTACTGTGAGACCCCAGGTAAGTTACTTCTCACGTACACATGCATGTAACCCACACACGCATACACATACACACATTCTACAGACTAGCCTCAAGTTTCTTCTCCTGTTAAGTTGGGACCAGATGGTTTTGAAGATTTCTTCTATCCCTGAACCTACTTCTCTATGATCCTAAAAAGCTCAATTTTTTGGGCAATGTACATAATGCAAAGAAACCACAAAAATATGCAGTATGTCAGTATATTCTGCAAAAAATTAGCACCTGCTATATACTCAGCAAGATGCAATTTTGCAAAGTCTTGCCTAGCCTGGTGGCTCAGATTGTATATCAGTAGCTCATTATTTTTCATAAACTAATATATGACCACTTCCCATGCTACAAATAGAAACCTTGATATATTCCCTGAGAATTCAGTGAATAAACTTTACAAGATCTAGAGCATTATCATGAAGAGAGCTATTGTCAACAATTACCTTCCCATAACATGACATAAAAACTTAAGAACAACCTTTTTAATAGTTGCTACCATACTAGATAGGCATAACTTTCAATATACATGATGTAAAAAGCTTTCAAAATATAAATACCCCAAGGAAGAAATTAAAACCATGTGTGAACAGGATGAAGTACATGTTATCCTCATTGTCCCATCTGGAGTAGTCCCAAAGATGCTTTTAGTGAATCTAGCAATGATGAGTTTCCATCTCAATACTTTTATTCAGTTACAAAATGTATCTATTTTATCTACTTTTCACTAAGATATTAACAATAAAAGAATAATATCAGGATAGCATTTTTCCTAGGACCACATCTATCAGAATCCCATTGAAAAATATGAGAATGAGATAATAAAACAATTTGTATTTATAAACTGTTTTATAATATACAGATCACTTTCATGTATATTATTTCATCTTGCTCTCATTAGAGAGATAAGGAGAAATTTAAAAGGAAAAATGGTGAAAAGAAAAATAATGTGATTTTTTTTCCCCCAATGAGTTTAGGACTTAGGAAATTTGATTTTTCTAATTTTTGAAGATTCCCACAGTTTATAGAGGAAAAGATTTTAGTATCTAAATAATTTCTAAAAACAAAGGCAAAATAATGCATTGTCAGGAGAACAAGTCTTTAGGAAAAATTTGGTGTAATAGTAATGCTAGAGAAAATTGTCCAAATGGATGTTCCTTTAAAAAAAATCATAAAATAACTCCTTTAGCTTTTTGTTGGGGCAGCTCATTGGCTTTCAGTGAAGTCAGATAGTGAAATCTCCTGTTACTGCTGGGAACTTAGCCCTTGTATCTCAAACTTGTCAGGAAGAAGGTCTCAAAGAGCCTAAGTCCCTAACTCTTTAATTGGAATTCATGTGTCTCAATCTCCTCCTGGAAAGAGACCCCCACCTAGATGTTAGGAAGTCGTTAAGAATTCATCTCTATTCAGGCTTTAGTCTCTCTGCCAAGATTGCTACTGTGGGTGCCAAACAGTTCTCAGCTCTAATGAATATAGATCTGGGCTGATCTGAAAAGGCACTCTCAAACTGTAAGTCTTCATATCCCATTACAAATCCTCTGGGTTATCCGGTCCCCTATCAGATTTAATTTTGAGTTCTTCTTGGTTTCACTAGTCAAACCAACGGGGGGGAAAAAAAGTTAATGACATATTAGCGATACTTAGAAGTGTATTATTATTCCTGCCCTGAATATTGTCTCTCAACAACCAGACTACAATTTTGCAACTTCCTATTAGATTAGAGTAGTTGTTTTTGAAGAATAAATAACTTCCTTCAGCAAAATTGAGTCCTCTATTCTTTTTCTAAAACTATCACAGTATATGACAGTTGTGGGACATTTCAAATGCAAACTTCAGAGTCCCCTTCTCATCATCAGCTCCCCCAAGAGGTGGGGAGGGGGTAGGCATGTCACATTGGAGGAAGAAAAGTTCCAGCTTCCAAACCGTAGTAGGATTTGGACACAATGCACACTAAAATGCAAAAATGGAAGATTTCTTGTATGTTTATATCTTTCTTTATATTTAACCTATTGGGT
This sequence comes from Pseudochirops cupreus, assembly GCA_028627135.1. Classification (NCBI taxonomy): domain Eukaryota; kingdom Metazoa; phylum Chordata; class Mammalia; order Diprotodontia; family Pseudocheiridae; genus Pseudochirops; species Pseudochirops cupreus. The sequence continues at coordinate 483,949,571 of CM053581.1, forward strand.
CAAGATTTTTTTTGTCAATCTTTGTATTTCCAATGATCAGTACAAAATCTGGCATATAATAAGTGCCCAATAAATGTTTGTTGACTGACAGATTAACTGAAGACTATACTAGTGGTCTGTAAGATCTGGTAGGTCATACATACTGAGCTACAAAGGCTTGGAGTAAAAGCCTAGAGAAGAACTGTGTGCATGTGTCTTTTGTTTGACAACTGGCCTAGGTGAGTTTGGAAAAACACGTCATTGGATTAACTGCAGATTAATGATTTTTTTTTTTTACCTCACCAACTCTCAAAAATTATTTACTAAGTTATATAGGGATGTATCAAAAGACAAAGAACCCATACTGTTGAAGGCAAAGTTTCTTGAAGGATGAAAGTAATGAAATGTGTATGAATTATTATGTATCCCAGAGTGATTAGAGAAACAGCTTCCCCCAATGCATAACTTTGCTCTACATGAGTTAGTCCTTTGTGTGTTTCTTAAGCAGCAATGCTCTTAAAGGAGATAGGATCTTAATATATATGATTATTTTTCTAGTGGAGTAGCTGTGACTCTAAAGCCAGCACCTTCTTAGATTAATGTTGGGATGAAACCAGGCGCTTGCAAATTGCTAAACATGTAACAAAGAAGGTTTACTTTGTTCTATCCCAGTAATGATATTTAGCTAGGATACAATGGCACTTATTATCTCAAGACATAGATAGCAGCCAACCGGTCCTGTTCTCTCATCTCCATTTAAAAAGGCATCTGGTCAGTCATACATCAGGATACTGACTGGCATGGTCTCAGGCACCTACCAATTCTGAGGATCCTTAACTATACTTGACTGGGACCTTTTATGCCCCCAGACCAGGAAACTGCATCAGGGAAGCTGGGACCAATCAGGTTGCATGGGGGTGGGGAAGAGAGGGGAAGGAAGCTGTGTCAGGGTCAGAGAAGTTAATAGATTACTGAGCTATGAAAGTGAAGTCTGCTCCAGTTTCTGTCTCTTGCTCCCTTCATCTGTTCCAAGAGAGGTGCACATAGGAAGGAGGAGCATCTCTCTCTCTGTATCAGAGGGATACATGGCTAATGATGGAAGCATATTACTGAATGGTATTTTCTTGAAATGAGATGCAACCTCCAAAAAAAGAATGGCGGAAAGCACTTTGTATCCTAAAATTATATAATTTTTGGAATAGACAGAAAGCAAATTGGTCCTGGGCTTTAGGACCAGGCTTCTAATCCCACCTCCTGACGTTGGTTGTTGTTCAATTGTGTCTGACACTTCTTGACTACATTTGAAGTTTTCTTGTCAAAGTTACTGGAGAGGTTTGCTGTCTCCTTCACTTTATTTTATAGATGAGCAAATTGAGGCAAACAGGGGTAAGTGACTTGCCCAGGGTCATGTAGCTAGTAAATATCTGAGGATGGATTTGAACTCAGGTTTTCCTGACTCCAAGCCCAGTGCTCTACACAATGGACCACCTAGCTGTCCCATGACATTGGACTGACATTTATTATTTTCATAATCTTAGAGAAGTCATTTAATCACCTTGTGCCTCAGTTTCCTAATATGCAAAATGAGACAGTTGGACTAAATGGCCTCTGGGGTCCCTTCTGTCTCTAGGTCTATGATTCTAATTATTCTCAAAGTTTACACTAGTCAAATTATTTCCTTACCATTATACCTTCTCAATTACACGTAAGAGAATTGAAGCACACCATTTTGCCAGATGAGAGACCTACCGATTGGATATTAGTCTACAAATGCTTAGTCACAGATGAAAGAAAAGAAAAAACAAAATCTTTTTTTTCCTTTTTTTTTTGTTTCTTGGAAAAGGGGAAATGAAGTCACCAGGTAGTCTGAAGACTGAGCAAATGATACAGTATCCAACCACCAGATTGAGGTCAAAGACTGAATCCTTAATTACTTTTTTTAAGGGAGAGGTAGAGATGCTCATGGAGCCATGTAGAGTCATTATATTTTAAGGTCAGTTTGCATGTAGGTTACTTAGGAAAATTGCATGAGCATTTGCTTCTTCTTTGAGACTTCCATGAAACCCACATTCAGCAACTCTGGTTCCCTAGCAAACAATGGAACATTCAGTACATACGTGAAGGAAGAGAGTACACAAATGAGAAGGGAGGGCACCAAACGGGAAAGAGTGGAACCCTTGGCACAAAGGAGAAAAGAATGTTAATTCATAAGCCGGGTGTGAAAGTGAAATCTGCTTCCATGCCTACTGCAGTATAGATTACACAACTGGCACTTACTTGGCTGATAATCCATTGGGAGCACTGACCTTGGCAGCTTCATAGAAGTAACCTTTACATGAAGAGGAACTGTTCTTAAACAATGTCTCCAATATGTTTGGCACAAAAACGTCTTTTTTTCCAGGGAAAAAAAGGGAGAGAGAAGCATATTTTATTTTTCCATTCCCTCCTTTTTTTTTCCTTGTTGCGAAACACCATATTCATTGCTTGTCGTGGAAATTTTTCTATAGGGGACCGACTGTGTGCATTGCTTTGTTTTCTTCTGTGGTTCTTTGAGGACATGTACTAATATAGAATTATATCCCATAATTATGCCTTTTGTTTTATGTCCTGTATTTCCCTTCAAGAATCCAGGGCTCCAGAGTAACTGTCTCTCTCTACTCAATGATCTTATACACAAGTAATTTAATTAGGGTTTCTCTTGGAATTGGGCTATCTCTGCTTCAAGTGTTGCCCTGTCTCATCGTGACCTCTCTTTCACCCACAAACCCTACCCTATAAATATATGGAGTGGGGGGCACTTGGAAAGGAGTGGTGGCTTGCTCTTATTCTTGGCACTACCAACTGCACAGTTCATTGTATCCTAAAATTATATAATTTTAGTGTGCTCAGTATTAAAAGACTGATGCCAGGATATGCCTTGCCTCTTAAAAATAATAGCTCAAAGCACTTAATAGTCTCATTTGCTCTTCACAGAAATCCCGTGAGATACTAAATTATGAGACTCATTATCATAATATTCTTATATTACACAATATAAATAACTCTTGCATTGTTATTATTACAACCCCCATTTTATAGATAAAGCCACTGAGACTCAGTAAGGGACTTGCCTAGCTGTTTAAGGCAGGATCCAAAAACAGGTCTGACTCTACATCCAGTGCTCTATCCATGCTGACACTCCATCACTGCATCAATGAGGAAGAGAAAGT
>CM053581.1:483953258-484013450 GCA_028627135.1 Pseudochirops cupreus
AATCTAACCCCAGAAATTTATTAGCTGTGTGACTCTGGGCCAGTCACATAACCCTGTGTGCCTCAGTTTCCTCATCTGTAAAATGAGCTAGAGAAGGAAATGGTCAAGCTCTACAAGTATTTTTGCCAAGAAAACCCCAAATGGGGTCACAAAGAGTCAGACATGACTGAACAACAACAGATCTGCAGAACTTGTCCGTCAAGCCTGCCTTGCTCCCCCTGAGTGTTGGCAGCAACAAGTGGGTGGGGAATGGCCCAGAAAATAATGGTGAGAGAAATAGTGCAGAACCAGTGAGAAAGGACTGGATCAGAAGCAGTTTTATACCCCCAAGGAAGACTGGATGGAAAAATACCAGAAGTGCCATTTAATCCTGCACCAAGTCAGTCTTTGCGTCAGGTACCAGGGGAAGCAAGAGACAAAGAAAACTATTTGGGATATTTCTTCATCTCATTCTTTGGAGGGGTTTGAAGCAGCCAAGAGAGAACTGAAATCCCTGGTACATGATGGCAAGCAGAAGCACAAAAACTCAGATCCCGAGTATATGCATCCTTGTTCTTTTCCCCTCACTCTGAGATTCTGTCAATGTGAAGAGCAACTCTTTCAACTTCTCTGTTGGCAACTATATTACCCCTTCTGGTTTTAGAGAGTTTCCTGGAGGTACAAAAGGTTTGCATGATTTGCTTGTGGTCCTTCAGCTACTATATGGCAGAATCAGGACTTGAACCCAGATCTTCCTGACTTAATGGCTCGCCTTCTTACCCCCCCCCCCACACACACTACCTCCCTATGTAGCATTCACTAGCTAATGGAATTTGCCCAATAATCCAATTGTTATCTCCATAAGGAGACTGATATACAGATCCACATATATGCATATGTGCAAGATCGTGTTTGTGGATGAGTGAATCATGGTACTACTGATGGAAATGAGGAAGTCAGAGAGGGTACTGGTTTGAGGAGGAGAAAGATGATGAATTCGGTTTTAGATATTTTGAATTTGACCAGATATTGAAAAATCCAAATGACAATATATATATGAAATAGTTGGATAAATGGAATTAGAGCTCAGATAAGAGGATAGATTTGCACACTAGTAACAAATTATATAAATAAACTATTTTCATTATAAAGCGTTTTGCATACATTTTAAAATTTGAGAATCATTAGCATAGAAGTGATAGTTGAAACCATTAGGTATATGAGCTCTCCAAGGAAGATAATATACATAGAAAGGAGCAGAGAACCAAAAACTAACCCTTGGAGAATGTCCACATTTAGGGGTAGTACGAAAAGGAGGGCCAATGGAAAAAATAGTCATGCCACTCCCCTTCCTTAAAAATCTTCAACTGTCTACAGATTGACTAGAATCATTAACACTTTACTGAGATGATTATTGTCATAGAGGCAGCTAAGTGGTATTATCAACCCTGACCGAATGACCAAAGAGCCACAGCAGCTCTGAGCTCACACAGTTGTGAAACCACAGTTAACTCTAAAAATAAAATAAAATAAAACCAAAGACCTAACCATGGTTATAAACAAAAATCTTCATTCATTCTGTTGGATGAGGGAAACTAGACACATAAGAACCAACAAGAGACCCGCTTTAGTTTGGACAAATCTCGATACTTGTACCAATGGCTACTCAGTGAACTGTAGCCTTAGCAATGAGGGGTAACAGCAACAATGAGACAAGTTAGATTCATAGCAGGGCTTCATGACTAGAACACTGGTACCATAGGTGCTTATTCAAGCTCAAGGTCTTTCTGACGCTGGTGTGAAACAATTTGGGGTTTTTGCTGTGGTTGGAATCACTGAGAGGGTGAGCCACAGAGGATTATTGTTATGCCAAGCTCAGGACACAGCTTGCTTACTGGGCCTTAGCTCTGGAAAATAGGATGTCTTCTAATAGTAAAAAGAGAGGAGTGAAAAAAGAAAGATAAAAAGAGAAGGGTGGCCTTGGCATGGAGATCCTGACAGTGGCAATATAGATATGGTGGTAAAATTGGAATCAGGAAGATCTGAGTTCAAAGATACAGAAGCTAGCTGTATAACCCTGAGCAAGTTACAACCTCTCTCAAGCTCAATTTCTTCATCTGAAATTATTAGCGCCTACCTATTGTGGTAAGGATCATATGTCGTAAAACCTTAAAGTGCTATAAAAATTATGAGAAATATGACCAGGGGCACTGAGAGCTACCCAGTTGAGGCACAGCCAGAGGAAGTCATCAGGTAGGGCAAATTATGAGTGACTGAGTATAAAAATATATTCCCACGTATATTGCCAAAATATATTCCACAGAATGAAGTCAAATGGGAGAATAGAATTATGAAGAAGAGTAGTAAGGGATGGCTTTGCAGAAATGAAGTAGGACTCATTAGGTAGTAATAAGAAGAAACAAACATTAGTGTGTGCTCCATTGTCAAGATAAAGTGAGAAAGGCTCCCAATAAATGCTTCTTATTATTATTTATCTAGTACTTTATTCATATAGCATTTATTTATTATTTATCACATAGTTATTATTTATATAGTACTTTAAAGTTAGCAAAGTGCCTTATAAATATTATCTCAATTTATTCTCACAACAACCCTGGGAGATAGGTACTATTCTTATCCCCACTTTACAGATGAGGAAAATGAGGCAAACAGTGACCAATACTCAGGTAATCTTGATTCCAGATCTAGCACTCTATCTACCTACCTTGATTTTTAAAATTATCTTTTCCAATTTTATGGTTAAGAAGTAAACCCTCAAAATTGTTTTAAATTGCATTTCTCTTCTTATGAGTTATTTGTAGTATGAACACTCTGTGGCACTTATGGGAAGATGTGAACAAGAGTGGCATAAGATATGAAGTCACAGGTGACTGATGATTTGTTATCATTGGTGGAATTAGCCCTATGGGTGAAGTCACAGATTCAGTGGAGTATCTGAGGACTGATGGCTAGTCTTTCCAGTACTGTTCTTTCTCAATGCCCTATCCCAAATAGAACCCTCTAGCATAAAAAAGAAGTAAAATTAAAGAAAAGAAACATTGATCATGTCAGATAGCATACGGCTTGTTTTAGATGTGTAGTCTCTACCACCTCCCTACCAAGAAGAGGGTGGTATATGTAGTTCATCAGTCCTCTTGAATCTGTAGTCATTGACTGGTCTTTGCACTGATCTGAATTCTGACGTCTTTCTGATTAATGGTCACATAAGCTGGCTCCTTCTACCAGGAGAATCGAGGCATTTTGACACTCTGTGACATTGCCAAAGCCAATTGTTGTTCAGTTGTTGAGTTGTGTTTGGCTCTTCATGACCTCATGGACCAAAGTATGACAGGTCTTTCTATCCTCTCCATCTCTATAAGTCTGTCCAAGCTCATGTTTGTTGCTTCCATGACACTGTCTCATCCTCTGCCATCCCCTTTTCCTTTTGTCTTCAATCTTTCCCAACATCAGGGTCTTTTCAGTGAGTCTCATTTTTTTGTTATGTGGCCAAAGTATTTAACATGTGTGAATCTGTAACCAAAATAAAGGCTGACATTTGAGAATAAAAATCACCCACTCTAGTCCTTCACTGCATAAATGAGGAAACTCAGACCCAGAGAGGCTGAGTAATTTACAAAAATATAAAACAAAACAAAACAAAACATAAGGGCAATAGGCAGCATAACAAACATTTTATCTTTTACTCTATATCCAAGGCCCTTTCCATGACACCATGCAAAATACTGTATACTTACACGTGGAAGCAATATTCTAAAATCATGATTGCATGGTTTTTGAAAGGATGCAATTTTCCTGTTTGATTTTTCTAGTGTTTAAATGTACAATGGTATGTAATGTTTTTGCATAATTCTTTGAAAACACTGCTTATGACAATGGAATCAATAACAATCTGTAGGGTACTAAAGACCTAAAGTCAAGTCAACAAGAATTTATTTCGTGCCAGGTACTGTGCTAAGCACCGGAGATTCAAATAGAAATGAAAAAAAGGGTAGTTCCTGACCTCAAGAAAGTTATATCCAAGCAGGGTAAGAGGGAGGAGGGGGAAGAATAACAAATAAGAGAAAGCTGATATCATTTTACACCTACCAGACTGGCTAAAAATGATAGAAGGGGAAAGTGGCAAATGTTGGAGAGGATATGGAAAAATTGGAACCTTAATTCATTGTGGGTGGAATTGTAAAATGATCCAACCATTTTGGGGAGGAATCTGGAATTATACCCAAAGAGTTATTAAACTACCTATACCTTTTGACCCAGCAATCCTGATCTATTTCCAAAGATGATGAGGGAAAATGGATAAGAATTGATATGCTCTAAAATGTTTATGGCAGTTCTCTTTGTGGTGACAAAAAATGGGAAATTGCAGGGATTTCCATCAACTGGGGAATGGTTGGACAAATTGTGATATATGATTCTGACAAAATACTGCTGTGTAATAAGAAATGATGAACTCAATGATTTTAGAAAAACATGGAAAGCCTTGCACAAAATAATGAAGGGCAAAATTAATGGAACCAAGAGATTATTGTATAGAGTAACAGCATATTGTTTTAAGAATGACTTTAAAAGAATAAGCTATTTTGTCTACTATAAATATCCAGATTATCTATAGAGAACACATGAAGAAGATGCTATCTGCATCCAGAGAAAGAATTGATAAATAAAAGTATGTATAAAATAATTTTGCACATATGTGTGCATATTAACCTACCTACGTCAAATGGTAGCCACCTTGGCAGGGAGAAGGAAGAAAAAAATAAATTTACCTGATAATTTTGTTGTATATTTGAAAGGAGTAGCAATTTGTGCATCATAGATTTTCAGTGTCATGCATAATCATCTTTTTATTGTACTATGTTATGAAAATCATTGTTTAATTTGTTCCACAAATTAAAAATAAAATAAAAAAAGAAAGCTGAAAGGTAGTTGGGGGGAGGGAGCATGGTGAAGAAAGAAGACTGGAGAGTTAGGAACAGAGCCCAGAGAGGAATTAGGGAGAGAACATGAACAACTAGGGTATCCTGGGCCCTTCTTTATAATAAAGGTTCCACAAGGAGTTGACCAACGAGAGGAAGGGACAAAGGGACAGCAAGATTTTCCTAGGTGAGAAGGCTACTAGAACATTGTAGAGAAAGAAGTCTAGAAAGTTGGGAGTGGAGGTCAAAGAGGAGTTCTTGAAGGTAGAAATAATTTAAGTTAGGAGCTCTTGAAGATAGTATAATATAGAATATGCTAACTGGTTGGACACCTGGATTTTACTTCTCTTCTACCAGATATACACTTATCTGGACTAAGTCATTTAACTTCTTTTCTACTGAGCAGAAGTGAATAATAACTTTTTTTGGATGGGGGTAGATTAGGGGCTGGTCTTGACTTGTGTGATTACATTGGTGTTAAGGAGCTACCAGTGAAACATCCCTGTCTCCAGCAGTTCAGCAATTGCTGTGGCATTTACAGGATTTGAGAGTTAGGCACAAAGAGGTTAAGTGGATTTTGCCTGGGGTCATACAGCCAGTAGGTCTCAGAGAAACAACTCTATCCTAGGTCTTCCTGACTCCGATACCAGCTCTATATATGGATACTAGCTCTATATACCACACTAATACAGTATGTCTCTCTTAATGCTAATAACCATCCTTGAAAAGGTAGCATAACTGACAATGAGAAATTCTATTCTGGATATGATTCTCACAAATGGGGTGGAAGAGATTGCTAAAGTAGAAATGATGGGAGCCTTGGGAGGAAAGTGATCAATCTACCTTTGGGTTTCTGTGAGAGAAGAGTAAAGCTAGAAATAGTCTGATACATCCCTAGATTTTGAGGAGGCAAGATTCAAAGGTTTCAGAGGAAGGACGCATAGAATATCATGAATTAAAATTCTAAGGTAGAAATCAGTCCAGGAAAAATGAATAGCTCTGAGGAATGAAATTCTGAAAACATCATTAAAAAGAATTCTGATGGGAAGAAAAAATAAGAATTCAATGAGGAGAATAATGTATAATATACAAGTAACTCCCCAAATTACTTAGATTTTGAGGAGACATGTATGGAAAACTGGAAGCAAGGGCAGGTACCAGAGGATGAATAAAAAAGGTTGAAATACTGTAAAAAAAAATAGTGTTAATTGTGCTAAGCTAAGATGCTAAAGCTGTTGAGGAAAGCTAAAGATGGCAAAAAGGGGTTTTGTTTACTGGAGGGAAAGAAGGCTCCAGGATGCAACAGGACCACTCCTGGGGCGGATGGATTGATGAACACTGAGAGAACACAGGGAGAAAGCAAAGCTGCTCAAATCCAATTTGTTTCCATTTTCTCAGGCAAGGCAGACAATCTTTGGATGAACTGGAAAAGGTAGATCAAATATGGCCAATGTAGGGTTAACACCCAATGCAACTTCAAGTCACTTGACTACACACTAAGGCACTGGGAAAAAACTGCCAGATGTGATTGCTAGTAGTTAGTGATCTTTAAAAGACTGTGGAGAAAAAGAGGGGAATTATAGAATAGGAAAAGAACAAAATCCTGATTATTTTTAATTATGAGTGCAACATTTTGGGAAGGTCACCAATAATCTTGATTTTGTTTCATATAAAGATCAGTTGAACGCACAGGGATGTTTAGTCTGAAGAAGAGAAGACTCAGGGAGAATTTAATGATTGTTTTCATAATTTAATAATTGTTTTCAAGGGACTATACTTGACTCAGAACAGAATTAAAACAATTGGTAGAAATGACAAAATGTCAAATTCCATCTTGTTGTAAAGAAAACCTCTCTAACAATTAAAGCAAGAATTCTTAACCTTTGTGCATGTGTCAAGAATCTCTTCAGCAGCCTGATGAAACCTACTGACCTCTTACCACAATCACATTTGTCCAAATTCATAGGAAAAAAAAGAAGGAAAAAAGCAGTTAGTCAATAAATGTCTATTGAACATCTACTATGTGCCAGAAGCATCAGCTAGGTGGTGCAGTGGATAGAAAGCTGCACTTGTAGTCAAGAAGATTTATGTTCCTGAGTTCAAATCCTGCCTCAGATACTTACGACCCATATGACCCTAGGAGTCACTTAACTCTCTTTCCCTCAGTTTCTCATCTGTAAAATGAACTTGAAAAGGAAACGGAAAACCACTCTGGCATCTATGCGAAGAAAACCCCCAATGGGGTGCTAAGAGTCAGACACAACTGAACTGACTGAACAACAACAAAAATGTGCCAGGAGCTGTGCTAAGCCCATTACAAATATCTCATTTCATCCTCCTAACAACACTGGGAAGTAGGGGCTATTGTTATCTCCATTTTATAGTTGAGGAAACTGAGGCAGACAGAAGTCCAGGGTTACACAGCTAGTAAGGGTCTGAAGCTGGATTTGAACTTAGGTCTTCCTGATTCCATGCCCAGCACTCTATCCAGTGTATCACTTAGCTGCTTCATAGTTAAAGGACAAGCTCATTTCAGTTAAAGGTTAGTAAAAATAAACATACAATTTTTCCCATATTAATTCCAGTATCCCTGAAATTTATCCATGAGCTCTTTGGAGGAAGGGAGGGTTTCCAATGGACACCAGGGTAAAAGGAAAAAAAATTTTTCAGTACCTACTATGTTCCAGGCCCTGTCCTAAGTGCTTTTCAAATATTATCTCATTTGCTCCCCTGAGATAAAGTTATTCAGAACTAGCATGGGTTGCTTTGAGAGGTAATGGGTTCCCCCTTCAAGGCTACCACTTTGGAGTATGTCATTCTGTGTGACTCAGTGGTCTCTGAGGTCCTTCTCAAATGTGAGTACTGTGACACAGGTTCATATTCTTTCTTTGATTCTATATAACTTCAAGCAGGTGCCTTAATTTTTCTGGGCTACAGTTTCCTCTTCCATAGCATGAAAGAGTTGGACTTTATCATTTCTTAGCTTCTTCTTAGCTCTAAATCTATGATGCTATAAAAGAAGAACAGATATTGTAGTAGCAAATCCTAAAGATACACAAAGAAAGGCACACACAGAAACCCACATACATACAAAAAAGAAGTGACAGAAAATAAGACAGAGAGGAGTGAGGAATATTTATGTCTTTTCTTGTCTCTTCTGCCTCTTCTAGCTACTATCCATCATATGTCAAGACATAAAGGAAGATAAATACACAAGGTACATCATAAAGGGGCAGGAGAAGACATAGACACATATACGTACCCAGCGACATCATACTCATCTTTCAAGACCAAGGTGGCTTCCTCCCTTGTTTACCTGCAAACTTCTGCTGGCATTGATCTATCCTTTCTGTAATGCTTTTTATTTATAGCTTGTGCAAACATACAATTAGCATCTGACTGTCTGACCTTGTTATCCAATTATCTGTACTTTAACATTGACGGTAACTCAACACCAATACTTCATTTTCTTCTTGTCTCGTGTGAGTATATCTCAACTCCCCAACAAGAGTGCACAATCTTTATCCTTTTTTGTATTCTCATATCATTTAGCACAATGTTTGGTACAAATAGAAAATGATTAATAAAAATGTTTCATGGAGACTTTACAGAAAGATATATATGAATGACCCATAACTTCAGCAGAGTTGGAATCAGCTTCCACCAACACAAACTGTCAGCTCTCTATGACTCATCACATAAATCCTCAGGAGTTGCCTGAGGCACATGTGAATTATACGACTTTCAAGGACCTATAGTTAGTAACTTTCCATGGCAGGATGTAAGCCTAGGTATTCCTAAAACCCAGTCAAATACGCAATCCAATGTAACACATTGCATCTAAAGAAATAAAGGCAATACAGTACAATGGAAAGAGCACTGGCTCTTTGGTTAGAAGACTCACGGCTCCTCCCAGTTCAGCCTCAAAAAGTCCATCCCACAAGTGGGATTCACAAGCTCTGGGTTTTAACACTCAACCCAAAAACCAAGCTAATACAGGGGCATCTCCAAATTCCATTACCAATACATCCCCCCCCACCCCAAACCTTCTTTTCTTTCCAATTAATGATTTTTCTCAGTGGCATCACCATTGACCTTATCTTCCACATTCAATACCTTAGCATTGTCTTTGACTTTCCTATTCCCCATCCCACATCTAATCAGCTATCAAGCCCTGTTGATTCTGCCTATAAAATATCTCATGCATTTATCACCTCTTCTCCATTCCCACTCCTATCACTCTAGCATCAGTTCCTGTAACCAGCCACCTGAATTACTGTGAAGCCTCCCAATGGATTTTATTGAATCAGCTCTCCCTTCCTTTTCTCCAACTCCATATAAGAACAATGATAGCTGGCATGTATATAACTCTTTAAGGTTTGCAAAGTGTTGTGCATGTTTTCTCATTTGATCAGTACACCAGTCCTGTGTGATAAGTATCCTCATTTAACAGAAAAAAAAGAGAAGTAAGGTTGAGAGAGATTAAGTGACTAGCCAACAGGTCGCACAGCTGTCTGAGTCAGAATTTGAACTCCAATCCAGCATCTTGCCTACTGTGCCACCTACTCGCCTGTAATTCTAACTCCGCCTCTGTTCAAATAGCTATCAGACTTACTTATCCATACATTTGGTTACAAAACAAACCAGCAAACAAACATATCCTTCAGTGACTCCCTGTTGCTTACCAGCTAATGTTCAAACTAATTTGACTGGACTTAAAACCCTCTAGAATTTGGTGCCATCCTGTCCTTCAAGATTTATCCTATAAAACTTTGCTCAACATGCCTTATTCTCTAACTAAACTAAATTACTTCCTGTCCTTTGTACTATCCCTTGCTTTCCTACTTCCATTCTTTTGTTCATGCCATTATTCTCTGTGCTCAACCCTTGCTTACTGAATTCTTACCCATCTATAAGACTTGAACTCAAATATTACAAATTCCATTTCCTTAATCTCCCCAGTCAGGTTATTACTATGATGTCTCCTTTACTTGGAGCTAACAGTGCTTTGTGCCTCTCTGATTCACTTAGCAAGTATTATTTTGTATTATAATCACCTTTATGTGTCATACCCGTCTATTATAAGGTAAATAAGGAAAAGTGCTGTGCTTTATCTCAACTTTGTACTTCAACCAGTACCTATCACAGTGTTGTTGTTGTTTTTCCATAATTGGTGCTAAATAAGTCTTTGTTGAATTGAATTCTTCCCTTTCCCCACTAGCTGAAAGTGATTTCCATTTTCCATGACCTCTTATATCATCTTCTTTGTACCTCTCAGGTTCTTATCACATTAAGCTTTCTTGAGTGTATTCTTCTAGATTGTAAGAGCTCCAAGATATGGAATGTAACAATCTCCAAAGAACTGAAAGTGAATATGAATCTGAGGACAATGGAGAAGTACACAGTGAATGAACAGATTGCAATATATAACTAATAAGGGACTTGATAGAACAGCCATAAAATATATAAAGAAAAATGTATGCTACGAAAAGAAGATGGGTTGGCTATGTGATGAGGTTGAGTGCTGAGCACCCTGAGTGCTCTACTGAAATACTTGTGATGTCAGGAAAAAGTGAGGAAGACTTTGGGTGGACCCCAAATGAATAACTTATGGGTGATATGGGTAAGAGCTGAACAGGATAAACAGGCGTGGAGGAATTAAGATATGCATCTTTGGAAAGAATATCTAAACTGATAACAAATTCACTGGAATCCATGTTGTAATATCCTAATAAATTATAAACTCCACAAGAATAGGAGATGGAATGAGCTGGAGATAATCTGGTATAATCTGGTATAATCCTCATAGTTCACAAAGAAGAAAACAGAGCCATCAAGATTAAGGTCCCATGCCTCCTTCTGGGTTCTGCTGCTCCTAAAACCAAGGCACCTTGACTCCTTAGTGGTTCCTCTTAGCACCGTATCTTGCTGGATGAAAAGGAAAAATGCTGAGTTTTAGAATTATTCTTTTCCTGGCTGAGAATGACAGTTCTCTTTTTGGGGACCTAAAATTTGTTCCATCCTACAAGAAAACTGGAAGCTTAGAAAACTAGAAGTTCGCTATCATTTCCAATTTAACTCTCAACTTAAAATGTAGCAAAAAAGAAATTGAGTCCGTTTTAGAAGTTTATTTCTGACATATTCTATCCTTCTTCATAATTCCTAAAGACAAATGATGGTTCAGGAAGAATTTCTACACAGAAACTAAAAGTATTTGGCTTCATATTGATTTTTAAAAAATGGAAACTACTTAGTAAAACTGAAATCTCTTATTTTGTTCATGTTACCAAGGTAACAAGACTTTTTTTTCTTTTCTGTCAAAACTGTGGTGATATACTTAATACAGAGATGTGTTCGTGTATTACTATTATTTAAGATTCTGAGGGCAACTAGGTGGCATAGTAGATAGAGCACCTGGCCTGAAGTCTGGAAGACCTGAGTTCAAATATGGCCTAGGCAAGTCACTCAACCCTGTTTGCCTCAGTTTCCTCATATGTAAAATGTAATATGTAAAATGTTTCCTCATATATAAAATGAGCTGGAGAAGGAAATGGTAAACCACTCCAGTATTTTTGCCAAGAAAACCTCAAATGGGGTCACAAAGAGTTGGGCACAATTGAAATGAATGAACAACAACATCAAGGATACTAAAACCAAATATGATGGCCAAAATCTGTTATATGGGTAGGATATAGGAATGCAATGGAATGGGCCTCCTATAAGTCATAAATATTGAGAGATGGCAGTATAATGGATGTAGAGCTAAAAGGGACTTCAGAAGTCATCTGGTCCAACCCCCTAATTTTATTAATCATGGAACTGACGTCCAAAGAAGAGTGATTTGATTACAGTCCCACAGGCTGGAAGTAGCAAAGTTAGGATTTTAATCTAGGTTTTTAGACTTCAAATCTGGTGCTATTCCCCTTATACCCACTTTCTAGGCTAAGGAAAGCTAGCCCAGATGGTGCAGTCCAGATTAGTCTAAAACTGCCTCCATTTATCAACATATTAATTATATGACAAATATCTTTTCATCTAATAGTCTTATCTCATGATGAGTTCATCAGAAAAGAGCAATAATAAATAGTCATGATACAACCTAAAAGGGGAAAATATATTTTTTGGTCCCATTAGTTAAGGAAAGAACTCTTTTAAAACATAAAAAAAAGACTTCAAGGAAAGACAAAAAAAAAACCCAAACAAGTAAAGAAAGAAAAGAAATGATTCAAATGAAGAAAATATTGGCTACTTAACCTAAGAATATAATATGCAAAATGCAATTCAGAGAGAATCAAAACAAGCTGAATGAGCCAAAAATGGATTTGACTATTGAATAAAAAGTTTAATTTAGGACAGAGAGGCCCCAGATGACCACAAATGGGCTTAATACAAATAGAGAAAGAGTTTATCCATCTGACTAGTGAAAAAATCAACAGTGAAAGAAAGGCCTGACCCAAAACTAAGATAGTATAATGAAAAATCAAATTGTTTGACAAGAGACACATGGAATGTGACGTAATTTACATTTGAGAGAGAGTGAAAAACAGAGAACAACCAAAGAGTGAGGGAGAGTAAGAGAGAAGACAGGAGAAATGGACTCTTAAGGCACAGTCATGGCACATATATTTTTGTAAAAAGGGGAAATCCTTATGGCTATCATTCCTATATTTTCTCTTAAATTGAATATATTTTTAAGTTTGGAAAAAAGATGGGGGAAACTAGGTGACACAATGAATAGAGCACTGGCCCTGGAGTCAGGAGGACCTGAGTTCAAATCCGGGTTCAGACAGTTGATAGTAGCTCTGTGACCATGAGTAAGTCACTTAACCCCAATTGCCTCCAGTAGAGGATGGGAGGGAAAGATGTAGAGTTAGAGGAAGCCTTAGCAGTTATATAGTCTGATACCAAATTTTATATATGAAGAAATTAAGCCGTAGGAGGATTAAGTGACTAAGTGTCAGCTCCAAGTTCAGTATTTGCTTCATTGTATTCTACTCTTCTAACAAGGCTATAGTTCTAATTTGCATAAGTCTCTTGAAGATATTTCCTAATATCTTAGTCATCTTGAAATCGGAAACATCTCAATATTTTGCATGTACTTTTTTTCAGACAGCTTTTGACCAAGTCACATCACTTGAAGTTAATGGTTTTAGATTTGGCAGTCACATTATGTAAATTGTATGGTAGAGCAAAAAGATATTGAACTCTGAGTCTCAACTTATCATCACTTTGCCACTCTAGCATAATTGCCCCCTCCCTTTGATGGACTATATGGGAAATGGTGTTCTCAGTTTTAGATATTTCAGTGAAAAAAATCTCCAGTCTCTTTTATTCCCCAAAGTCTGATACGGTCTAAAACAAACTGTATAGCTAAACTACTAAGAATCATAAAAAATAAAAAAATGAACTTGTTATAGATAGGAAGGGGTTTTTATTTCAGAAAAAAATGAAACACCAGCAGCTGTAAATATACTAAAAGGTTCAACTGTGTTGTAGAAAGAGAAATTTCATTTCATCCTCTCCAGAAATTAAGTTACGTCACATACATCCCAAGCAGGTCATGGAATCACATAATTCCAGAGTTGGGAAGGGCATCAGATACCATCTAGTTCTGTATCTGAAAAACAAGTCCTTCTTGACAAATAATCATCTGTCTTCTTCCTAAAGACCTCCTGGCTGTGTTTATAGCTGTCCTAGGCTTAACCGGCCCATCTCAACTACCTCATGACCTTGGAATATCCCTCTCTCTGGTCCCCTTCTCCCACTGGCAAATTCCTTCTGGGGACTTCCATTTTGAGTAAGGGCCTAAGTAGGCCATGCTTCATTTCATGTCTTGCTATATACTTCTGACCCTAGGAATTCTCCACCATGTCCCCAGGGAAGTACCTTCTCCATAGCTTGCCCCACTTTTTAATGAGTTGTCTCCTCTCATTGGAAGGTAAGCTCCTCAAAAGCAGGGATTGTCTTTCTTTTGGAATCTATTTCTATCCTCAGAATTTAGCACAGCCCCTGGAACATAGTAAATATTTTTTTTAAATGTGCATTGCCTGTACCTGAAACTTCTGGTAAAAGGTAAACCCATAATTTTCCCAGGTAGCCAATTCTACTTTTCATTAGCTTTTGGCAGTTTTCCCTGTTATCAGGCCTAAATCTGCCTCTCTATAACTTCAATTAAATTAAATTAAAAAAGCATTTACTATACGTCTTCCATATTCCAGATACTATCCTTCCATGCATTGTTCTTCTTCCTGTCTTCTGGAAGCAAGGAGAACAAATCTAATCTCTCTTCCTTATGACAGTCCTTCAAATACCTGAAGACACCTATTCATTTCTCCCTAAGTCTTCTCTTCTCTTGGCTAAACATTCCTATTTTCATCAGCCACTCCTCACACAGCATAATCTCAAGATCATTCACCAACTAGCTTTTCTGGATCTTTTCCAGACTATTAATGTCCTTCCTAAAATATTCTAGAACTGAATATATTCCAGATATAGTCCAATCAAGTCAGAATATAGCAGGATTATCACCTTCCTAATCCTGGACACCAATGTCAATTAGATAAGAGCAACATCACAGTGTACCAAAAAAACCTGAAAAATATTCCTCTACCATAACCCGAAAGATATAGTTTAGAATGGTGGAGTTAGATAAAAAGATTCTGACAAACAGGTTTATAATAAAGAACTATATGTTTTTGATCTGTGAAAAGGCAACCACTCCATCAAATTCTAAATAGTCAATGTATTTTCCATACCGTTCATCAACAGCATGGGGTGACTCAAATTGATCTCAGCTGTTCAAATATGATCTTTCTGGGAAAAGACAAGGAAATTAACAATAAGGATTTATAAGCCAAGGATTAACATCATTCACATATCACAGTCATTGTGTGAAGAATTTTAGCATTAATCTTCATTTTAACTTGCCGAGTCCTTAAACAACCTATAGTAGTTCTTTGGAATATATGAGCAAAAGAGCTATGGTGGGGTGGAAGGTGGGGGAACCAACTGTACCAACTTTTTTTTTTTGGAATAATTTGAAGCTCTTGTATATTTCATAATCACATGGTAACAGAGATAAACATACTAGAAGAATCAGGGATTCTCCTAAAGTACTCCATAGGATAGATAAGTGATGATTCCTCTTCAACTTTCTAACTAACAATGACATGACATTGGTGGTTGTTTTTTCCATAAGAACTGAGATGTCGGCTTTGGAATTTTTGCCAAATTCTAACTTAGGGTGGTGGTTGAGGAGAGGCTGATTTTTGTCATTCCAGATACCTTTGTCGTCCTAGATGCCCGTATCATTTCCTTTCTTTTTATGCTAGCCATTACTTAAAGCTTACATCATAAACAGGAAAGCATTACCTATTCACTGAAACATAGCCATTCACACAGTTAAAGATTTCATATTAGTTTTAAGTCTGCAAAGTACTTTGAATCATTTCTAATAGGAATCAAATGTACTTTACTAAGCAGATATACTGAGGTAAATTACTCATTGATCTACAGTTAGCATTTGAATGTTGGCATATAGTTCTGTAGGTATATAGGTATAACACACAATTGAATGTGTCTGTTGAACTGAAAGACATTTCTTAGTAAGAACTATAAAAGTTGTCTTCAGCAAATGTTCCCTTTTGGTGTTTCTTCTCCCCAATCATACCTCGTTTCCAAAGCACCTTATCTTCTATGACATGATTTTCCTTCCGTAGTGCTCCATTTTGTTCCCCTACTCCTAATGCACAGAGTTTCGTAGTTGTTGAGTTTTTTCAGGAGTGACCAACTCTTCATGACTCCATTTGGAGTTTTCTTGACAAAAATACTGGAGTGGTTTGCCATTTCCATCTCCAGCTTATTTTACAGATGAGGAAACAGGGTTAAGTAACTGGCCCAGGATCACATAGAGAAGAAGCCTCTGAGACTGAATTTGACCTCAGGTCTTCCCGACTCCAAACTCAGACCTCTATTCACTGTGCCACCTAGCTGCCACTAAAGGTATACCATCAGAAATACTCTTGAGGTTTACTATACAGACCAGGATCACCCACCCACTTCATTATTTGGGATTTTTGGCTGCCATGTTCCTTCTATGTGATTTTTGTTCATGTAACTTAACAACTCTGAGGGCCTTAGTTACTTCATCTATAAAATGAGAGAGTAGACTAAGTAATGTTTAAATTCTTTTCCAGCTCTAATGATCTAATAATCTATGGTTCTTTCCCTCAGCAGAAACTCCTGTGTTCTCTCATCCCCTCAAGACTTGACTTCTTCACCCTTCAAAGCTGCAATTAACTGAAAAATGATAAATGGAGAAAGAGGGTTAGAAGATTACACTTATGCCCTGTATTCCCCTGTCCCTCAGATTACGTACATTTAAACATTTAATGTACATTACATACATTAAAGCTTTCTATAGATAAAGCTAGTTGTTTTATATCTTAACTCAAAGCCTCATTGACTCTGATCGTAGCAGTTCTGGACTGTTAAGAGAATTGTCCAACAGTGGAACTCTGGTTGGGAGGCATACTTAGGCAGCAGATGGGGCTTTATCTATGCCATCCAATCTCCCTGATTCCATGTAAACTACTTTACTTCTCAGCGTATTTCTAAGATTTTGTAAAGTTTGTACAAAGATCTCTACTGCTCATCACTTCAAGTACAACTCCTCTGCCTGGTTTTCAAGGCCCAACCCAATAAATACTTACGAAGTGCTCACTGTCAGGCACTGAACCAAGTTATGGGGATAGAATTAACAAAAAAGACAGCCCCTGCTCTCAAGGAGCTTAGAATGCAAAGAGGGAGAAAACACACAAATGGAGGCAGGAAAACAGGGTGCAATAGTGGCATCTTGTTCCATGATCTGAAAGACCAGTTTCTTCCCTTTATAAAGGATGGCATTGGGAGGAGTTTGGTACTCCACCCTCAAGCCCTTCAATCAGAGGGGTGTCAATCAAGGTTTGAGTCTGCAGCATAGTAGTGAGTTTAGAAGGGATGAGCTTATCCTGGGAGAGGCATATTGTTTACTGGAATTGAAACCAGGCAGGGCAGAAGATGCAAAATAGAGAGCTTTATCAAATTTGTCCAAATCCTATTCTCTGTCTCTTTAGCTTTGATTTTGTTCTCTCCAACTGGAATGTCTTTCTACAATTTCTCCGCTTAGCTAAATCCTACCCATTCACCTGTTCTTTTTGTTTTGTTTTCTGGCCTTTTCTCTCTTCAGAAAACAGACCATTTAAACATTAAAGCAGATCTTTATTAGAAGGGAAGGGAAGGGTTTAGGTGGAGCCTATGTAAGCCCAGCCTTCTTTCCAGGAACTGGTAATGGCAGCTTGCAATGACAGAAGCTAATGAGAGTTACATGAACTCATCAATGTGGCCTGAAATGAGAGATCCTGAGATTGGATTTTTTCCATCCCAACACATAGACTGCTATGTACTGACTTGGAGTTATAATAGAATTTTGACAGAAGCAAATGTGCCTTCACAGGTGGCCTAATGTCACCAACAACATTCCCGAAGTCCCCTTGCATAGAGGGGGCATTTTGATTTACTGAGAAGCATGATCTGATAATAGCCTTGTAGTAAAAAAGATCAAGATTGTATGGGCATTGCCTGCCTTTGATTTGCCTTGTGAGTTCCTGACTTTGAAAGTATGGGGACTGGACAGGTGACTTGGGGAAGCAATAGATTTGAAGATCACTACCTCTGATTACTAGTCAATGTTTCAGGATTTAAGAGTATAAGGCCAAGAAGAAGGAGTGTTGCTTGTTCAGAAACCCCAAAACATGACAGAGGAGGCATTGATGGTTGGGTACATCATGTTTTTATATCTGTTAATAGGCTCCTTTGTGTCCTTTGTGCCATTGCACTTTCTGTGCAGTGAATTCAAGGTTTCCTTATACTGACTTAAAAAAAAAAATCCCAACCATTCCTCAAGACCCAACTGAAGTCTCACCTCCACTTCCAGGAAGCTAGATTTGACTGTTACAGCCCATACTGATTTCTCTTCTTTGAGCTCCTACTACACCTTTTAGTTGGATATAAATAACAAAGGCTTCTCTCTTCCAGTAAAATGCTCTTTTGATATCCCCTAGTAGCATTGGAGGTGGCCTGGTGTTTTGAAGTTAGTGCCTGTAGAGAGTAAAGCTAGAAAGCTTACGTGCAGCATCATTATTTTCTGAGACCAACCAAGCTAAATAGGGAGTGGCTGATTATTAGGTGGTCATCTAGATGACGTATTTTCTGTTTGCAGCAACTCTCAAAGACCAAGGATTGAGTTGCAGAGGCGTTAACATCACTTATGTCAGCATTGGAGCATTTATTCACTTGCCTTAGTTTTGTCTCCCTAAGGTGCCTCAGTGTTCTTTCATTCCTCCTCAAGAATGTAAACTCCTTGAGGTCAGAAAAAAAATTTTTTTGTCATTGTATCCCTGGCACTCAACATAGTATCTAAGCACATAACAGTTCCTTAATAAATGCTTGCTGAATTTAATTTAATTACTAAACAATAACTACTGCATCCAAAATTATTTAGCATAAAAGATTATCCCTAAGGAGTACCAGGTATAGTAGATAGAGGGTTGGTCTTGGGGTCTGAAAGACCAGATTCAAATTCTGCCTCTAACACATAACTGTGCCACTGTGGAAGACAAATTTAATTTCTCAATGTCCCAAACAACTCTCTAAAAGTATAAATTGCATGTGAGTTGTCCATCTGCATCGGTGGAGGGAGTTTCCATAATAGGAGTCATTAGTTCTCTGCACAGATCAAATTGCAGTCATAGTCCATCCAATCCAGAAAAGGCACCGTCTCAAGTGTTAGATTGAGGGTGTGATAGGATTGCTGTTGTTTGATCTTGTCCAACTCTCAGTTACCCCATTTGGGGTTTTCTTGGCAAAGATACTGAAGCAGTTTGCCATTTCCTTCTCCAACTCTTCTGACAAATGAGGAAACCGAGGCAAACAGGGTTAAGTGACTTGCCCAGGGTCACACAGCTAGTAAGTATCTGAGGCAGCATTTGACCTCAAGTCTTCCTGACTCCAGGCCTGTCGCTCTATGCACTTCATCACCAGATTTATTAACCAATCTAGTCATTTGAATGGCTATTTGGATGAGTAGTGATAGAGAAGTGGACAGGAGGGTTTGGAGAAGGGAATGACTGGAGGCAGGGGGATCAGTTAGAAGGGAGCAGCAGTGATCTGGATTTATTGTGGTGAGGAAGTGATGACACTGTTCAGGAGTGAAGAAAATCAGGAGTGAAGAAAAAGGTGCTTTGAACTCTGCTGAATCAAGGGGAGTTTATTAAGTTCTTAAGATGTGCCAGGCACTGTGCAAGAGGCCAGAGAGACAAAGAAAGGGGAAAACTCCTTTAAAAAAGCCTACATTCTAACAAGGGAGATAATGGAGAAAACAAACAAAAATAAAAACTTGTTCAAATGTGATATAAAGAAGGTAATCTGTAATACATACAAGGTAGGGAAGACATTAGTAGTAGGCGGCGGGTGGGGAACCTGGGAAAGGCTTCCCGCAGAAGGTGGGAATTGAACTGAGTCGTGAAGGCGGGGGCAAACAGTGGGCCCTCCATAAAAATTAGACGATCAATGCAGGAAGGAAGCATGCCATGTCTGTTACTGTCTAAGAAACAACCTGAGTGTCTTGCAAACGGATAAATCTCTTAAAGAAGAAACATTCTTTCTCAAAGATTGCATGCCTTGGGGGCTATTTGAGGTGGGGGTGGAGAGGGGGAAATCCACCATCCCACAGGAATTAAATGTCCTGCGAGAAATGAGGGCGTGTGTATGTATATGTGTATGCGTGCGCCCGATTGCCTAAATGCATGCATGCGCGCTGCCCCCTGCCCTACTTCTCTCCATCACTTTTTAAACTCGGGTACCCAAGCCCGTTCACTGCGCATTTCCCCACCCACCTTAAGCGGGGCGCGCTCCTCTCTCCCCTCTCTCCCACCCTGGAGCGCGCGCGCGCACACACATACACACAAAAACACACACTCTCTGGCACACACACTCTCTCTCTCACACACACACACATACACACACGCATGCACCGGCGTAACGCCGCTGCTCCTCTCTCAGGCTCGGCGGTGGCGGCGGCAGCAGCAGCAGCAGCTGGCAAAGCAAAGGGAGAAACTCCCACACGCTGACATGCCTCACGTCTAGTATTACCGGATTCCCCTGCGCTACGACCCATTCCTCTCTGCTGCTCTCTCGCTCGTCTCTCCCTCTCCCTGCCTTGAACCTGCAGACCTCCCCCCTTCCCCCGCCGCCCCGTCCCCACTCCATAGACTGGAGGAGAAGAAAGATCAGTTTCTCTTCCTCCACCCCGGGAAGAAGAGGAGCCGCGCAGCTTGGGGGACCCGGACGCTTTGGAAATGCACATTCCCAAGCTCTTCCTCGCTTGCCTTCAGCTCTTTTGTATCTGCCGATTGGGTGAGTGAGAGAGATAGGCTTGGCTACTGGTGGGGGTCTCGTCTGGGGGGTTGGTGGCGCAGGGGGAGAGAGGTTCAGTGCCAGGCTGCCTCCATCCAGCCCCAAGAGAAAAGGACCCGTTTACTTTCCTCCAGCCCGGAACATGCCGTGTCGCTTAACCTCCTGGATAGGAATGTGCCTCTTCCTCCTCCTCCTCTTCCTCTTTCTCCTCTTTCTAACTCCTCACATAAATTCTGCTCTTCTGACCAGAGGACATGATTCTTGACCCTCCAAAGAGAGCTTGGTCTAGAATCCTTCCTTTCTCCCTGACCAGCCTTTCTTCCCCTTTGGCAAAGTGTGGAAAGGATTGTTTAAAAGCCGTAGAGGAGGCTAAAGGACCCTATCATGCCTTAATAAATAAATTAATGAATGAAATGAAATGAAAGTGTTCTCAGACTGCCAACGGGGCATTCACTTTCCAAGCCTACGCCTGATGTGTTCACGTGAAAAAATGCTCATATATGGGGGGAAAAAAAAGTCTTGCAACTCGAAAGATAGTGTCTCTGGCAACAAGCGCCAACCCGACCCTTTAGTGTTTTCAATACTTTTAATTTAGTCACTTTCAAGTTTGGGCAGTTACCCCCCCAAAAAAACCAAAACCAAAAAAACCCTTCTCTAAATCATATCTGACCCCCCCTCCCCAAAAAACCTTCATATGATAGTTCTGTTAGTGCTGCCTTGTAACCTATGAGAAAGTGAATTATCCACAGAAAGCTGTTTATTATTCCCTTTAGTAATTCCATCCATCTTTTATTCCTTTCCACCCATTCCTCCAAAACATGACGCTGACATTTTACCAGGATTTCTTAGATAACTCAAATCTTCCTCCTGTATCAGCCAATAGAGTATTTTGAATGTGTTCCCAGATTTTATAACTGCCAATCATGAATGAGTAGGGTGACAGAACTGATTTACTGATTATTAAAGATGTTTGTAAAAAAAAGTATTTTCCCCCAATATAAAAACTTACTTCAGTCACAAAAATATAGAGTAGTTGTGATTTGGTCATTTTGTGCAATCAGTATTAGAAACTTGGTGGTAACTTAAGTTTTTGAGTTCACCATTTAAAAATTGTTTTGTGTATGCTAATCGATTTGAAATTTATTTCAATAAAGTAGGCATTAACCCATATTTTTATCTGATAGATGATGCTCTTTCTCTCAGAGTGAACTTTTATAAACAAAAATCATTCTCATATTCTAATAATGAGAACAATTGTAAAGCAGATAAAATGATGCTTATGCAATTGAATATAGTCAGACCTGAAAATAACTTCAGTTCCAAAGACTTCATGAAAAGTATTCAGATGTGCTATGTGATATGCAGAGATGACATTTAAGAATTGCATTGGTATCATTGGTCTTTTTGGTGGTATCGTTAAAGTGGTAGTGTTCATTCTTAAAGGGAAGATATCCATTTTTCACCTGTTGAGACTTCTTTTTCTTTTCTTTTTAATTACAGCTGGGAAATTCCCATATAAGGTCCTCATTCATTATTTAATGTAAAGTTATTGTTGTCAGGGAGTAAGCTTGCAAGCATGTGGTTCATCCCCCAGGAACAATATGCTCTGCCTGGATTGTCATGTTCTGTACAACAGAAACACATTATTTGGAGCCTGCCAGTCTATGGTTATACAGATGCTCTTTCACAAAGTAATTTCTTTCACTTGAGTAAAAAAATTCCAGTGTTCATCAGTTTGGTTTTACATAGACATATGATGTTCTTTTCCTTTTCTAGTAGAAATCACAATTTGCTTTTCTTGAACCAATTATGAGAAAAAAGATCCACTTTAGTGTATCCCACTGTAGTTCTACTATTGTCCCATGCTCCGACCTGGAAGGGTCAGGAGCTCCAAATGTGATGGATGAGTTGATCTCAGTGTTAATTCCTTTTGAAGAGGAGAGACAGATTGTATACTGTGCTGAATGGGGTTATTGTTTTGATGACTCTGCAGATTCACAACTTACAAATGAAGACTCCATTTCAATCCATCACCTCCTCAAGTGCAGTCTATAATTGTATTTGACCAACTACATATGTTCCCCCTGTAGAATGCAAGTTCAGACAATTCCTGAGTGATATAGTGTCACCTTCACAATTATATAGGTTTTACTTTATCAAGTTTTTAAGACATTGACTATTGAAGAATATGAAGGGGCATGGGAGTAGGGGATGAGGAGGGAGGGCAGTCATCACTGTATCCATCCCTTTGTCCAGAATATCCAGAAATAATATATCTTGAAAACCGGGCATGGGGTCAGTTTTCCATCCTCTCTCTGTGGAACAGTTTTACCTCTAGAGAAAAACTGCTCACTGTAGCTACATAAAAAGAAAACCTATATCGAATTACTAGCAAGGATTACCCAATACAAAACTAGAAGTTCAGAGTGCTAATTGTACATCTTAAGGACTCAAATTATGATTTTTTAATGAGAAGATTAATTTATCATAGTTTTAGAAGGTTCACACTTCCAAGGCAATATGTAGATAGTCAAAATGTGATTATTTCAGTCATCCAAATATTTCTATCAAACTTAAAATAAATTTTTACTTAGGGAGTTTCTTAAGACATTCACTCTTGCAGATCAAGACTGTATTGGGTCTATTGGCTAAATCAGCTTTGTCAGAACTATTTACATTAGCTTTCTGATTTATGTTAGATAAACTGGGTCTTTAGGAAATCCTGCATTTTGTTTGGTCTTAGGAGCTTGATCTTTAACGCCTGAATATAATACTATTTACAATATTCATGCCACAACAGTAGCACAAGGATCATGGAAACTGTTTAGTTAAGCAATATTGTCATGTAAGCAGTATCTCAGCAAAACAGAAACTAAGGGTGAAGAGTATGAATGTTCTTCAAATAAGGATTTTTTTCTTAATAACTTTGAATCCTGTTTAAAAGGAAAAAAAAAGATGGCATCACTAAAAAGATTTCCTGAAAGTCGTGACTTTTTTTTAAACAAAAGATGGTCTGTTATAACTATAGTTACTCATCTAATTTCAGCCACTGAACAGGTCTGTCATTTGGGTAACTCCACAATGGTCTGCCATAAGTTGACTTAAATATGACTCATGAAGGAGAGACAAAAGTGGTGAGGAAATAGATAAAGATTTTATTTTAAGGAGCAATTTTCTATGACTGAAAGGAATTTCACAGTTTTCAAAACAAATTAATAAATACTTTGAGCTATATAGGAAAAGCCTACTTATTAACTGTAAAATATTACTGAATATATTGAACATTAGAGCTAAATATTTAATGAACCCTAGTGCATTGGTCCTTAGGGATGAGCATGAACTCAATCTTAGGCCATTGTGCCATGATATTAAATGACACCCTATTGTTCTGAAAAACTTAATTGGCCTCACCCAGGCCAAAAGTGTTGAGTCTAATAATAAATGAATCTCAACTTGGGCTATTTATCATGAGAGTATATATACAAAATAAGGAAATAAACATGAAAAATAATTTCATTTTTTCTTAAGATACTTGACAGTTTATGGCACAAATGTTTATACTCTCCAAAGTAGTAACTGTCCTTTTTTTAAAAAAAAGTTTACTATTGACTGCTTTTGCACCTACATTATGGGAACTCAGCCAGAATAAGTCATTCCACTGATAAATTTATTTTGCTCTTATTTATTACTCTTCTGGAAATTTTGAGTCCTTGTTGGAAATCGTATGTTGTGCAAGTAACTCTCCTGTTGTTTGCTTTCCGTGAAAAATCAAGGTTTTCCTGGAAGTATGCTTGTTCTTTTACTTCTTCCTGGGGATAACAGTAACTTGCATAGTTGTTAGAAGTAATGGATTAATGGAGAAGGCAAGCTAGAGACAAGATTATGAATATTATTATTATTAAATGAAATTTCTATATTACTTATGATGGTCACTGTGCTAAGTGCTTTAGAGTTATTAACTCATTCTGTCCTCATAACAACCTTGGGAGACAGCTGCTATTACTGAAAGACATTTTATAGAGAAAGGAACTGAGATAAACAGAAGTGCCTTGCACTTGTGCAGCTAGTTAAGTATCTGAGGTCACATTTGAGCTCAGGTCTTCTTGATTCCAGGCTGAGATTTTACTTCCTAGTTGATGAGACTGATGGTGATAAATAAAATCAAAATCTCTTTTGCTTTTTTTCCAAACTGTTCCATTTTACGAGAACCGACCCTCTCCTAGTCTTCTAAGATACTTATTGAAAATCTGCAAATTTTCCTTTTCTCACACATACCCAATTTAGACTGATAGTTAAAGAAACCAGCCTTTTATTTTTCCAACCATCCATTAAAGTCTTTAACTCACAGAAAAAGCTCAGGATTAAAATAGTCAATTTCATACAGTACCTACTTGGTGCTTAACAAATGTTTATTCATAGGATCTAATTCTGAGATTTGAAAGGGACTTTAGAAGCCATCTTTTCTAGCCTTCTCATTTTACAGATGAGGAAACTGAGACCCACAGGGATTAAGTCATGCGCCCAGGTTCATGCAGGTAATAAGTAGCAGGGCCAAAGGTTTCAATCCAGTTCCTTTGGCTCCGATATAGTACCCTTTCCACTATACTATTCTACCTTGTTATTAAGTTGGGGATGATGAGGAGCCATTGGAGTTTAGTGAGTGGTGGGGTGAGTTGAATGGCCATATCTGTGGCATAGTTTTTAAGTAGAGAATTCCAGAGATGGGAGCTTTATTCTTTTACGTATATTTATGTACCTTCTTATTGTTATTATTTTGGACCATTGGCTTAAAATTTTCAAGTATCGTCCAAGCATCAGGAAAAAGGAAATTAACTTTGTTAGTAGTTCACAGCATTGGGATCACAATATTAGGGTTAAGTTAAGCAAAATAGGAACATATGTTGAAAGCTAGAATTACCTCTACTTTGGGAGGCCACACCTTTATGCCTTAGCTGCCTCTTTACTCTGTTCCTGTGGGCCCCTTCTTCCACTGATGAGTTCTTCCTGGAACTTCACTTTTGTGGAAGGGTTCAGACTAGCCGTCCCTGGTTCTCTGGATTTATCCATCTCACTCAGTGTGGGTACCCCATACCCCCATGCTTTTCAGTTTTCCTTTTATGTGTTGTCTTTCCCCATTAGAATGTCAGCTCCTTGAAGGCAGGGACTGTTTTGCTTTTTGCTGGTTTTGTTTTGTTTTTTATATCCCTGACACTTAGCACAGTGCCAGCATACAATAAGCACTTAATAAAGGCTTATTAACTGACCAAGAAGGGACCTTAAAAGTCATCTAAATCCAGTCTCCTCCTTTTATAGATAAAGACATTGATGACAAGGAAGATGAAGTAATGTGCTCATTGCTCATTATCCTATAGGTAGTAAGTAATAGAGGTGAGACTAGCCCAGGACATCAGATTTAAGGACCTGTGCTTTTTCCCTCTACCAGGCAATAAACATTTATGTTTTAAACAGGAAAAATGAAATATTTTTTCTGAAGAAAATAAATATTGCACTTAAGTTACCAATGAGAACTTGGCAGCCATTAATTTGAAAAAAATTAATGCTCCTGAAATATTTAGTTATATAAGTATAGAATTTTTTTTTCTGGGTTCAGTTCATCAAAAATACAATGACACTGAACTTCTTCCATAAAAACTTAAGCAGAGATGGAAAAGTTCTGGTGGTGTTAAGCTCAAATGTAAGCTAAAGACCCAAAGGACAGTTTGTGGACCATGGGTGGGGAGTGTGCCGGCCTCTTAAGTCCTCAAGTGTGGCCCTTTGACTTGAATCTGAACTTCACAGAACAAATTCCCTTCATAGAAGGATTTGTTCTTGAGGCCACAGGTTTCCCACCCCTGAGTAGAGAGACCGCTGTGAACCTTGTCAAAGTTCTATGCTGTACTGGAACAGAGGTGTACTGAACCCCACTCTGACTGAGTCAACTATTAAATTTTAAGTGTGTATATTTACACCTCAGAAATCCTCTAATGCTACACATCAGGGCTTGATTTATTGTTTTGCGGATTGTCTACACTTAAGAAAATGATGAAGAAAATGTTGATAGTGAAAATTAAATTTAAGTGTGTTTCAGGTATGTTGTTTTTTTTTTTGTCCCAGAAAGCCAGTTGTGAAACATTTACTACTGGTGGTCTGTCACCAAGAGTGCTATCTTGATGAATCCACAAGGAAATAATTTCATTTTTGCTACTAACAGTGCTTCTGTGGTTGACTCAGTTCTCTTCAGTTTTACCACCCTCTCTCTCCCATCACTACACTGCTTGTGATCCCGCCTCCAGACACTTGGGTCTGTATTCACTTTAACCCTCCCAACCATAATCCTTCTCTGGAGCCAGTACTTCATATCAACCAACTTTCCCAGCAGTTATATTCAGAGACATTTTCTGGATCCAGGCTGGGTTTAGGCTGAAAAAAAAATCTCTCCCACATTACTGGACGTTCTAGGTACATCAGGGGTTTTCCATTTATTGCACTTTCAGTTGTGTGCTGGTGGGGACTGTTAATGGGAGGTGATCAGTCAATATGAGGAGGGGCCTGACATCATCAGATAATCTAGCTGACCTAGGCACCATATGAAATGTCCTAAAAAGTGAGTGTATTTGTATGAATTGGGTAGGGTGGCAGTAATTAGGAGAGAAGCATCGCGGGGGACTCCTGAATGGTGGAATCCTAGAGTAGCTAAAGAACATAGCACCAAATTAATTCCTTTCCAGTGCTTTCCCAGTGCTCAGGATAACCCCAGAGACCAAATCACAAGGAATGATAGGTAAAGAAATAAAATTGTATTTCTGGGCATGTACTTGAGTATGCCTGCAAGAGCAAGCCAGAGGCAATTTAAAGAATGGAAGATTTGGAGACTCCTCAGAGTATTTACAGATAGAAATTGAGAACCAGTGATTTATTTACTATACTACGCTTGTTTTTTTCCTTCTCATCTCTTTCTGCTGCCTATCCTTCCCCCATCTCATTTTAATCTTTAAGAGTCTGTTCTCTTAAGGTTGAACCTGAGCACATGGATGAAACCTAGATCAATCACCATCTCAATGATGAAAAGTTTGCTAGGAGAAGAGGTTAAAACTTTTAGTTAAAACCAGTTTTTAAAACTCTTATGGCTTTTCATTTTTTATTCCTCATTGGCATAGTTGTCAGAAAATCATATAGTTAGAAATACTTGGGCGCAAATTGAAGTTAAGAGAAATATGAATATTTAGTTTCCTATTTAAAATTTGCTTCTTATTAACTTCATCCAATAAGCATATATCATTTGTGCAACTGTTTTTTAAATGAGCTATATTATTTGACCGTAGAATTAATTTCCCTTTCTAGAAGAACAAACTTGATGTCTTGGTCAATTTATGGCCTGAAAGAGTCATAATTAAATGACTTAACAAGACAGCTAATTTGTAGGAAAAGAGGAATAGCTATATTTAAAAAAAAAAACTTTCTATAGAGTTAAAACTCAGTCCCAAAATTGTGACTGTAGGTCTTCCTTTTCTTCTCCATCTTGACCTCAAAAACCACTTCATTCTCTTCTTCCTCCATTTCCTCTGTCTCTTACTCTGTCCATTTTTCACTGTCCCCTTAGTTAGATCTATAGCTCCCTCACTCATGCACTTGTTGGGTGGTAAAAGCACAATCATAATGACCAGAAATCATAATCAGCCTGCCAAGCTTCATGTCCATGTCAAACAAGTATGAACAAAGATAGAGCTAATATTAAGGAAAGGTTTGAGTGAAATCAAAGATATTAATGTCAGTATTGCCTTGCTCTTTTTTTAGAACCTGAAAATATTATTTTCTACTTTGGACAATGATTTACCATACTATTTCAAAATTTACATATTTTAAAATCAACTAAAGAGGGAGTTCTTAATAAGTATATTGAAGGTAACATTTATGCTTTTTTTATCCTCTTTAAGCTGAGTTCATGTAACCTAATTCTGATTGCTTATTACCATTAGAAACCATTGTGTTTATTTCTAAAAGTAAGATTCTTTACAAGTTTTAGTGTGACCTAAAGCAAGACAAATGTCACTGGGAAAATGGCCATTGAATCTTCTTGTTACGTCTCCTTTTGGTTTTTATGATAATCCCAGAGGTAGGTGGATCTGGAGTGGGATGCTTCAGATTACCCTGAGTCACAGGACCCAAAAGAGACCAGTTCAACCTTAGAGCTGAATTTGTGATTATGGAGTACTATAGAAAAAGAAAGATTAATAAATCTGGATGTTGTCCCTCAAGAATATTGTAATCTCCAAAGAGAAATAAGATAGAAACACTGTGTGCTGTAATACATGTGAGATAAAGATGTGGCCTTCAAGGCCCAGCCAGTAAGATCTCCAGGAATGTCTTAGCTTGCCACATTTTAAAGTCTTTCCTTACTTCTCAGTACTTTCCACCTCCTGTACCATCAATCATATTCTCATTAATGTTATTTATATACCAGGACACATTCGTTGTATTTCAGTTACTTCCCTTGTTCTTTGTTGGTTTTTTAGGTTTTTAAAAAATTAATTTTTTTACACCATTGTTATTTTCCAAGGCTCTCCTTCCTGTAAAAGCTGCCTTTGTAACAGAGAAAATAAGTTAAACCAAATGAAATATCATATCATACACCCGATAATGTGTATTATTAACATTTTTATCTATTGTATTTTTGTAGGTAATGTATATTATCTATCCATCCATCCATCTATCTATCATCTACCCACTTCAACATACTTTTTACCCCTCAGGCAGTCAAGAAACATTTATTAAGTACCTACCATGTTCCAGGCACTGTGCTAAGTACTGTTCTCTAGAAGCTTGAAGTTTAGTGGATGGGAGAGGGGAAAGGGACAAAGTGAAAATAATTATGTGCAAACAAGCTGCGTACAGGATAAATTGGAAATATTAAATAGAGGGGAGTCATTAGAAGAATGTACCTGGAAAGGATTCCTTAGAAGGTATAGTTTTTAGCTGGGACTTGAAGAAAGCCAGGAAAGCCAGAAGGAAGAGGTAAAGAAGAAGAGAACTCCATGTGTGAGAGATACCGACAGTGAAAATTCCCAGAGTTGAGAGATAGAATATTTTGTTTGAGGGACGGCAAGCATGCCAATGTCACAGGTTTGAAGAATATGTAGTACAGTGTAATGTGTAAGAACACGGGAAAAAGAGAGAGAGAGAGTGTGTGTGTGTGTGTGTGTGTGTGTGTGTGAAGTTTATGAAGAGCTTTGAATGTCAAAAAATATTTGATCCTGGAGGGTAATAGGAAGCCACTGGTGTTTATTGAGTAAGAGGGATGATATGGTCATAGCTGTACTTTAGGATGGTTACTTTGACAGCTAAGTGGAAGACGGGCAGGAGTAGGGGAGGGTCTTGTGGCAGGGAGTCCACCCTTATCAGGCTATTGTGTTAGGAAAGGCATGGTGTGAGGTACTGACAGCCTTTATCTGAGTGGTGGCAGTGTGAGGAGAGAATGGGGTGTATGCAAGATGTTTTAAGTAGGTAAAGATCAATAGGCCTTGGCAATAAATTGTCTATGAGGTATGAGAGAGAGTGAGGAATTGAGGATGACACTTAGGTTGCTAACTTCAGTGACTGGGAAAAATATGTATCATTATCTGTTTTCAAGACAATATGGAAGAAATTGTCTGTCAGATCTATGGATGGGGGAAGAGTTCATGACCAAACAAGAGATACACAGGTTGGTGGGAGGTTTTAAAATGGATAGTTTTTATTTGATTACATAAAGCTAAAAAGTTCTTGCACAAACAAAACTAATGCACCAAAATTGGAAGAAAAAAAGGAAAATGGGGGAGGTTTACAGTAAAATTCTCTTATAAAGATATATTTCTCAAATATATAGTGAACTGAGCCAAATTATAAAAATAGGAGCCATTATACAAAATTGATAAATGGTCAAAGGATATGAATAGGCAGTTTTCAGAGGAAGAAATCAGTTATCAATAGTCATATGAAAAAGTGCTCTATGTCACTAATATGAGAAATGCAAATTGAAACAACTCTAACATATCAACTTATACCCATCAGATAGGCTAAGATGATAGAAAAGGAAAATGACAAATGCTGGAGGGAATATGAGAAATAGGTACATTAATGCACTGTTGGTGGAGTTATGAACTAATCCAACCGTTCTGGAGAACAATCAGAAACTATGACCGAAGGGCTATAAATCTGTGAATACTCTTTGGCCTAATAATACCGCTACTAAGTCTGTACCCCAAGAAGATGAAAGGACTCATATGTACTAAAATATTTGTGCAGTAATACATATGAAATATTTTTGTCGTGGCAAAGAATTGGAAACTGAGAAGGATGCCCATCAGTTGTGGACTGGCTGAACAAGTCTTGGTATATGAATGTGTTGGAATACTATTGTACAGTAAGAAATGATGAAGGAGATGGTTTCAGAAAAACCTGGGAAGACTTATATGAAATGGTAAGAAGTGAAGTAATCAGAACCAGAACAGTCTACCCAGTAATAGTCATAGTATAAAGATAATCAATTATAAAAGACTCAGTAACTGATCAATGCAATGATCTGCCACAACTGCAAAGGACTCAAGATGTAAAATGCTGTCTACCTCCAGAACGCTGATGGATTCAGAGTGCAGATTGAATCAATTTTTCCCCTTTACTTTTCTTACTTTTCTTTTCCAGAACATGACTAATGCAGAAATATGTTTTGAATGACTTCATATGGATAATGGGTATCTTTTTCTTGTCTTATCACTGAATTAGAGAGGAGCTGGAGAGAGGGAGAGAATTTGGAACTGAAAGTAAAAATGATTTTTAAAAGTGAAAAAAAAATAATGAAAAAGCATTTATTAAGTACCTGCTATATTATAGATACTGTGCTAAATAAAGATTAATCTCTGCATATAATCTTAATTCTGAACCACCAACTTTCTTAGTGGTATTTTAAAGTATCTGAGTAACATTTTAAAATGTATGAATAACAAAATTTTATTAGAAACAAAGTGGACCTATTGATCTTATTAAGTGCTCACCTTAAATGTATTTATTCCTGTCATTATCTTGAATTTTTTTGTTACAGACTTTGACACTTTGAAAGTGAACAAAAATTGGTACTCAGCGTCCAAGTCAGCAGCGTGTCAAAGGTTTCCACAATATCCAGGATACTGTTTGTATGGTGGCAGCCATCTTTGTTTTTTATGAACTCATGACTTTGTAAATATACTTAAAATTTGAATTCTCTGTAAAAGCATTAAAATAGGAAACAACAATAGCTTAATTGATCCTCATAATAAACTCTCATATTGTTCACCTTATGAGTTCTCTTGGTTTTAAATGAGAAACATATACAGCATTACTTTGGTATGATCAATATATCTATTTAGATAAATTAAGGGTAAATGAAGTATTGAATTGATAAATGACTGAAATTGGGAAATAAGGAAAATCATGCCAGGCTATTAGAGAGTGTAATTTCTTTGTTTATTTAATGTGAAGATAGACATTCTGTATGTGTGTATGTGTATGAATTAGAAATACATATATATGGATTCACCTGTATATGTGCACATACATATATTTGATGGATACAAGCATTTTCTGTGTTTAAAAGATATGGTTAATTGTTTTGGAGTGAAGCATTGAATGGTTATTGCCAAAATATAGTGAAGTTTATTCATGATGTATTTCAATGAAAGTGGATCTTTAAATGATATATATGGGTGTTGGTTTCTGGATATTTTGTTGGTACTTTAAAATGATGTTGCCTTGTTCTGTACATTAAAAAGTATGAGTGATGATAGATTATAATTAGATTTTATTTATACTGTGTTTTGTACTGATGAAATTTCTAAGGTAGGATTTTCCTTTTCCACCTCTTTCTTCTTAACTTCAGCCCTCATTCACAGTAACCCTTCTGTACCTCACTCCCACTGCCCCATATTTCCTTTTATTCTGTGGAGGCTTTTTTTCCTCCATGTAACACAAGACTTTCCCCATATAGTTGCTGTGACACAGTTCTCAAAGGTTTGTTCCATGACTCACCTAATCCTTTCCTCTTCATATTTAGGTGTGGTGGTTTCTAGTTGGTACATCTGGCCATGGATCCTAGGAGAGAAATAGATCCTTCTTTTGTTACTTTTAGCACAATCAGAGTGGTTGATCTTTGGAGAAGGCAATAGCAGTTGCCAATAAACCAGATAATCCTCTATAGCTTACAGTAGCCACCCTATAGAAAGCAAAGCTAGCCCAGGCTTTCTGAACCAAACTGAACCTCATACTGCAGAGATGACTGACAACTGTTGTCAAAAGGGGATGAGCAAAAGAGTCACGTGAGGCCTTTTTTTGTGGCAGAACAGTGTTGCTCTGGGCAATCCGGTTTTCTGGCCAGCTTTCCTTCTGTGTCTTTGTTTCCTGGTATTGTGTATATCCCTGGGGAGAATCTCATGCAGTGGGATGTACTGCAAGCTGCTAGAGGTTATAAGGCACAGTACACCCCAAGGGGTAGTGACGACATTGTATCACATGGTCATTGATGTCTACGTCCTTGATACCTTCCAGTCTTTTCTCTATTTTCTGAGGCCTGACTGTGCTAGAAGTTAGAGTACTGACAGTTCCTCCAGCTTGTTAGCCATTGTTCTCCTGAGTATTTTTAGACACAGAAGGTGCCCAGTCCACCTGCTTTTAGCCCTTTGCTCCAACCTAAGGTTTTGGGAAAAACTTGGTTTCCCAGTTGGAAAGACTCTACTGCACAGGCTCAGATGTATTTTATGCTTCTTTCAGGATTCTTCATCAGGAATCATTATCTTGGAATTGTCCCCTCAAAGCTTGGAAGGGACCTCAGAGGTAATCTGGCCTAATCTTTGTATCCCCCCCTATAACATCTTAGACAAAACTGGAGAACTGGATTAGGCTTTTTCTAACCCCAATTCATAGAAGATAGAAGTTCCTCATAGAGTTCTTCCTTCGGAAGTTTGATGGTAATTGACTAGAAGGGCTTCCTGAACTTTGTTTCCATCTGTCCTAGAGATAAAATTCCATAGTTTCCTATAAAATATACAAAGGCTCAAATGCATTTTTTTTTTACAGCAGCAAAGAAAGGAACAATGCAAATTCACTTCAGCTTGACTGAAGAGGCATGTCTCCAGTACCTAATATGTACACAGAAATAGGTTAAGAGCTATGGGGGATAGAAAAGTGATATAGTTTGATGTAGAGCCTCAGCGGTTGAATAACTTATAATTTAGTTGAACTTGCACAGAAAAAGTCAGTATATGAACAAGTGTCAGTCTGTGTGACTCAGACAAAATTTATATGAATAGAAGGGAATATGAGAGGAGGATGTCTGGGTTCCATTGATGACAGAGCACACAGACATTAAGAATGATAGTTCTGCCACTTAGCTACCCAGAACTGCTCACTCCCACACTTAGGTGCCTTCTGATGCATTTTTGTTGGAATTCAAAAGTACCCTTCAAAAAGTTTAATATTTTTATCTCATAATAATTATTCTTAACATTTTATAGTCCTTTAATGTTTGTGAAGCACTTTATATGTTACCTGATTTGATTCTCACAATACCACTCTGAAGTGGACACTTTAATTTTTTTTTCATTTAATTGATTTTATTGATGAGATTTAGGCTGGGAAAGATTAAATGACTTGCCTAGTAAAGGTCTAAGGTAAGATTTAAACTCAGATCTTCTTAGCTCCAAGTCCAGTGCTCTAATTCTCATCAATATTTGTGTGCTTTAGAACAGCTCAGATCAAAACCAATTCTCATCCTATATAACGCTTGGTAATGTTCTCCAGTAAATCATCTGCAGGAAGACCAATCAGTGTATTAATGTTCTTCTAGTTCTCTTCACACTGGGAGGCTACCAGTGGAACTCAGTTTGCCCATCTGGTTGTTCCTTGCTCTTTTTGCATGGCTGGCCCAGCTTCTTTTCTGGTCACCTAGCTCTCTGATGATAGCTTTCTGGTCACATGTTCTCTTTCTGGTCATATGGTTCTCTGACGATAGCCTTTCTTTGCTCTTGCACAATTCCCCAGGTTATTTACACCCACCAGGCCCCTCTCCATTTGCTCTTTGGATGACTATCAGCTTTAATTCTTTTGAGTCTCCTGTATTCTGTGACAGTGGTATAGGACAGAAGACTGGATTGCATTCAGGATATTATGCAATGTTTTTAGTGGTTCCAAGCTTTTGCTGGAAACAAAGGACTTTTTTAAAAAATCAAAACTTCTTCCAAGGATGCTGTATGGCTACAAGTTAATTTTTTTAAAAACTGGCTTCCTATATTATACTTTCTGAATTACTATCCTTAACATAAAGGAAAAAATTTTGTTATGAAGGCTTGTTCATTGTAATGAAATGTCTTCAATCTCTCTCCTCCTTTATCATCCACACTGGAAAAAGTACCCAGCAACTGTGTTAAAACTTTTGTGCAGAAAACTGTACTTTACAGCTTTTTCTCTGAAATCTATAATATTCAGAACCATTTATTATGTAAAAATTATATGATATTTCATTGGATAGACTTGTCTTTGATTTCTGACTTAATTTTGGCATCAGACAACTGTTATTTGCTGATCAAAGTAAGCCTGGGTGCTAAAAAGTAGAGATTGAGTTAGCTCCCATGGTTCTTGGATACTGTCCAATTCAGGATTTTAAAAGCAGACAGAGGCTAGAACTGAATCTGATAAACTGTTAACTTCTGAAGGGAGCATAGTAAATGGGGTCTACCCCCACTTAATTGAGTGTGGCTTCTCTGTGGCAGTATCCATTTAATGAAAGCAGATGTGGTGATGGTACCATCTCTCCTGGGATCCTAACTTACCTTTATCCAAGCCCTTCCAGGTCATTTTCTTGGCTGTAAGAATACATTTCTATTATTCTACAATCAGTCTGTTGGTTTTGGTTAGTACATAGAAGACAAAGCACCTCTGTACCTGTTTTTTAAACTTTTTATATTCAAATAATGAGTATTCAAAAGAGTCTGCCTCAAAGATGCTATCTGTATCTAGATAAATGG
This sequence comes from Pseudochirops cupreus, assembly GCA_028627135.1. Classification (NCBI taxonomy): domain Eukaryota; kingdom Metazoa; phylum Chordata; class Mammalia; order Diprotodontia; family Pseudocheiridae; genus Pseudochirops; species Pseudochirops cupreus. The sequence continues at coordinate 483,988,654 of CM053581.1, forward strand.
ATTTAATTTATCTTAGTAATTGAAGTACTTTGTTTTTCTTCCACTCAATACGAAAAGAATTTGAGATATAACTGTGAGCTCATTTACATTTTTTGAAAAGACCATCAACTGTCCCTGCAATATGCCAAACTTTGGATTGGATGAGATATGGTATCATTGCCAACTGGGCTGAGGGTGGGGAATTAAAAAAAAAAATTTCTCTCAAGATTTCTCTCTCTCTTCAGCCTTCAGGATAAATTTTTGAAAGTTATATATGATATTCTGAAAAATGAATTAATAACTAATCAGGGAAAATTGATAAGTTGATGACTTATTATCACAGTTATAATTGACATAATTTGTTTCTAAAGATTAATGAACCACATGACAAAATTAGAAAAGCAGTGAGAATTAGAATAATTTAAAATAATTTGTAGGTGACTGTTGGCTTTGGTTGGCTTTATTTCTTTGAACATCTTGATTGAGGGCTTACTTAATGTATACCATTTATTTCATTAAGTTTTCTTTTCTAGGTTCCTTCTTACGCTTCCTTTTGTTCAATGTATTAGTATGAAAATAGAGTAAAGGAATTAAATATTTTCCAGTGCATCTGCTTCTTTGAATTATTTCTATACGAAACCAAAAGAAAAAAGAGATTAAATTTCATTTGGGGATGAGGATTAAAAAAAGACATTTTCTTTATTATTTTGTGGCAGTTTTCATAGTGATTGGCATCTGTTGAGTTTACAAAATATATTTATAATTTGTAACACATATGTTTTAATACAGATTAGTTTGCGTTAGATTTAATAACATTTATTCACATGTCTTGTTTTAGTCTTTCTTTGTATCCCTAGCTTAGCGAAATGCCAGACACACAGTATTTGATAAATCCTTGTTGATTGATTGAATATAAGAATACATTTTGCCTAGGAATTATTCCCCACAGTGATGGTGATGACAAAGAAGCCCATATGAAAAGATTTGGGAAGCTACTCTTTTCTTCTGGGAGACAGAATGTGTCTTTTCTGAATCACATCCTCAACTCTGAGATTTGCTTTGTGTGGCTTGGCAGAGAAAATGTACCTCCATGTACAGTATTCTTTTCTAAATAACCAGGGAGCTTTGACTTTCTTGTGTAAGGCTATGTGATTGTGACATGCAGTATGCTAGAGATTTGTTTGGGTGGTTGAGCTATTGGAGAAAGAGAGAGAGAGAGAGAGAGAGACACGTCAGAGATGGAAGGAGGGAGGGAGAGAGGGGAAAAAGAAGAGAAAGAGGAAGGGAGAGACAGAAAAGAGAGAGAGAAAAAGTAAGAAAGACAGAAGGACAGAAACAGAGGAGAAAGAGACAGAAAGACAGAGACAAAGAGAGAGAGAGAGAGACAGAGAGAGAGAGATACAGAGAGAGAGAGAGAGAGAGAGAGAGAGAGAGGAGAGACGAAAGAGAAGAGAGAGAGAGAAAGAGAGAGAGAGACAGAGATAGAGGAGACAGAGAAAGAGAGAGAGAGATGGGGGAGAGAGAAAGTAGGTCATCAAGAAAAGATTGATAGGTACTCCTTTGTGTAGAAGTAATTGTGCTCATTTATTGTGCTCAGTTATGACAGATATACCAGAAGTGTGTAGTTTCATTAGAAATTTTTGTTAAGCATTAATCCTTTTGGCACCCTTATAAAGGAGACAAGAAAGAGAGAATACAAAATAATTGAAAGGAGCAACGTTAGCCTAACCATGGTTCATAGTGCTATCTTGTTTAAAAAAAAAAACACAACTACAAAAACTCCCCACAAAACAAAAACAAAACAAAACCTCTTGGCTGGAAAGATCTTTTCACCAACCCAATTACCTATTAGAATTCATTCAGTTCATAGCACACGCAGCTATATTCTCCATTATTCCCACTGCATAAATTATTTCTAGTTTTAGGCTAGTGTGTACAGACTGTTCACAAGCATGTAGCAATGTGTATAATGGAGTGTTTAGAGCCAGTGCAGTAATCATTGATTAAATGCCCACAATGAGCAAGACACTGTACAGGATTCTGGGGACATAATTACAAAAAGGGTCCCTGCCTTGTTTATGAAAGAATTTATTATGTAAATAGATAAATAAGCATATACATGATAAATTGAGGGGAAGGAAAGCACTAACAACTGGGGTGGGGGTGGGGAGAGCAGTTTGAGAAAGTCATTAAGAATGAGAGCTAAGAATTCTAAAAGGCTGAGGTGATGAGGGAGTATATTTTAGGGTATTTATACTTTACAGGAAAGAAAATTTGTTTAATTTTGTCTACATGTAGTCGTAAGAAGACAATACTTCTGTAAATCTATTTCCATGTTAAAACAGAGAGAGTTTTGGAGAGATCTTTCATAAAATTATAGATGACGTTCTGTGTTGGATAGCTTAGTTCAGGTAGTTTAAACTTAGCTTGTCTGTGTCCTGGACCCCTTTGTTAGTCTGGGGAAGTCTATAGACATACCCTTCTCAGATTAAGATTTCTAAATGCATAAGCTAAAATACATAAGATTACAAAGGAAATAAAATATATTGAAATACAGTTATTAAAACTCTTATTTTTCATTGACTCCACGTTAGGAACCAATTCCTACCTTGGGCTTTCATGGGCCTGGGCAACTGAATCGAATGAGTTCTTGAGGACCCTTTCAAGGCTTTTATTTTGTGAGATAAATAGGAGATAAAGTAGAGCCTCTGAAATCAAATGCTACTTACTTCCCAATCCTTTCACTTCATTTTGGACAATAATGAAAACAAAACAAAACAAAAAAACAAACCATGGATTGGAAGAGGGAGCCTTGACACTGTTTCCTCCAGTTACCCATTTGGTGTAACTATGCCAGCATTTGTAATTCATTGTACCCCTCAATACAATTTATCCCTTCAGTTAAGAAAGGGAACTTAAAAATAAATGAGTTAGTCAAATCACATTTTTATCCCTCCAAGTCCAAGAATTCATATAGGTTGTGAATTGAATTGGCAGGCCAGCGTCAACAACTTCCTCAGGGCATCCACTTTGCTGTTAGCATTCAAATGTTTAATAAAGAAAATAAGTAATCAGAATAGAGAATAATAGTGAATGCAAGAAGAGGAAAGATGACTGCAGCCAGAACATGAGAGAAAGGGAACTTTAAGTTTCCCTGTTCTCAGGGGTTGTGGGAGAATCTACTTTTTGGCTTGTACAGCGGATGTATCATTTCTATGGGTAACTTTCTCTTATGCTTGCTGTCAAGCCAGTGTTTTAATGAAACAAAAAGATACCGGATCCCTCTTACTAATACCTCCACATCCTTCCATCATCCCCTCTCACTCCCTGCTAGCGCTAGCCAAGAGCCTTTCTCCCACCCTTTTGTCCTTTTTACCAAGAAAACTATCTGAAATACATGAGATCCTGCCTGATTCAAGCCTTGTAGAAAGCTTTGTGTATCTTGAGCTCAGTGATTACCTGTGTATGTTACCAATAGCTAGTTATATGATTGACACTTGGTTCTAATTTTTATATATTTTAAGAAATGTGGACTTTGGATTTTTAAAATGGAAATTTAGTTATCAGAATCAAAATGCTTTATACTGCAAGCCCTAAAAATTATAGAGTTGGCCTTAATGAATTAAAAAAAAAAAGCATGTATCTACTTTGTGCTTAGAACTATTTCAAGGTACTAGAGTGTATGTATTTTTTAAATACTCTTCCCTCTAAAATCTCTCCTTCACTTCTCTTGAGGACTCCACATTCTCCTGGTTACTCAGACTGGAAACCTTGAAAGCACATGGCAGCCCCTCACTAGCACTATTGCTCCACCTTTTGCTTCTGTCCCCTCCTTAGAAATCACACATGTCAGCCACCTTAGTTGAAGTCTTCATAACTTATTTCCTGGATTATTCACATAGTTTTCTAATTGGTCTCCCCGACTCAATTCTCTGACTTCTCCAGTCAATTCTTTGTAAGGTTGTCAAAGTAACTTTGCAGGTACGCAGGTCTGATTTTGTTGTATCCTATTAGAAAATCTTCAGTTGTTTCCAACTGCTTACTAAATAAAATATTAACTTCTTAGTTTTCAAGGACTTGAACCACCACATTCTGGTCCCAATATTCCTGTTTCATGCTTATTAAATGTTTGGTGAAAAAAAAGAACATTTATTTGAAAATCACAACAAAACTGGACAAAGTTTTGCTAATGTGAGGGTGTCTTCACTTACGAACTAAGCATAGAGGTTCAGAGAAAAGAGAAACCAGTGTGGCCTTTCCCTTAGTTGGGGAAATCATTCAGGAGAAGGTAGGAAATTCAGTCGGGTTTTGAAGAAAAAGTAGATTTTTATGCAGGCAGAGGAGAGGGGGAAAGGACATTCTAGGTAAGGAAAATAGCACGAGCAAAGATAGTAATAGAGTAATTGGGTCTTCTAGACATGAATGAGACTATAAGAGCCTGGGTAAAGGCTGTAGAATTGTATAGAGGTGGCAAAGGAGAGAACCTGGCACAGTAGGTGAACTGTTGACCTTCAAGCAGGAAGTCCTAGATTCAGTCCCTGCCTCTCCCACACACAGACTATGTGACCCTGAGTAGATCACTACATTTTTCAGTGCCTTGATCACAAGCTTCTACTAAGCACTTAATATGTGTAAAGCATTTTAAGTAGTGGTAGGGTTTTCAAGGTGAAGTACAAGTACTTGTGTGGGGTCACACTGTGAGTGTTTCAGATATCCCACCTCAGATAATGGAAAGTAGCTAATTCCAATATATCAGTAAAAATTTGAGCACAGACATTCATGCCATTTTACTGATAGAGAAATTGAAACACAAAAAGGCCAAACAACTTTTCACTGCAACTGTAATTTTGTTGTCCTTGTTCCCCACTCAGTTTTCATTTTACAGGAATGACTCCAGTGGAATCTGATAATCAATATTGGTGGCTATGATGCCCACAGATAGTATGAGAACTCAAATTAAGTATATGATCTCGACTTTTGAGTACATTAAGAAAAGCTGTGAAAGATAAGTAACATGGATTTTTAATCACCTCATCATATAAAAAATGCACATATTCTTGTTGAATAGAATTATCGATGAGATGAAATGAATTTAATTTTGATTCTTCAGAGTGCTTTAGTTTTAATAGAACCTTGGAAACAAAAGTAATTCTGAAAAAATCTTATTTCAAAATTCAAGTCAAATTTTCATACATGGAATTTTATATATAAAATTAGGCCACTTGGTATAGTTCTAAATGCACTGTTAATAAGTGCAGGCAGGGTTTTAAGTTAGAGGGCCTAGGTTTAAATCTTTGTTTAGCTGCTTCGTATAATCATAGATTCAGAGCAAACAACAACAGCAGAGCCCCCAAACTTTCATTTTATAGTGAGGAAGCTGAGATCAGAGAGATTCAGGGGTGGGGAACCTGTGGCTGTAAGGCCATAAGTTGTGAGAACTAGATCCTCAAGTGGGACCCTTTGATTGAATCCAAACTTCACAGAACAAATCCACTTAATAAAAGGATTGTTCTGTAAAACTTGGACTCAGTCAGAAGGCCATACCCAAGGGCCTAGAAGGCCACATGTAGCCTAGAGGATGCAGGTTCTCCACCTCTGGTTTTGGTGACTTACTTTATTATTATAAAAACAAGTAGGCTTTGAACTCTGGTGCCCTGTATCACATTGCATCTTGATAATAATTGACATCTGTATGTTTAGATATAGATAGAAACAGCCAGATTTCTCAGTGGATTGAGTCCTTGGGCTAGAATAGAGTAAGGAAGACTTGAGTTCAAATTAGGCCTCAAACACTTACTAGCTGTATGACCCTGGACTCCTCAACAATAACGCAGCGATAATATTAGCACCTACCTCACAGTGTTGTTGTGAGGATCAAATGAGATGATATTAGCACGTAATAGACATCTTTCCTTCCTTTCCATATGGCAGTTATATTAAATGATGCAAGAAGCTGCTTCCAGTTTTAAATTCTTTGATCTAATGATACAACTATCACGAAAACAGGCCTGTCGTGGTTAGAAACGGAAGCAGTATGTAGTAAAAGATATAAAAGCTTGCCTAACCAAAAATCATTCATTTCTGCTTAATGTAGCCAAACAGATTGACAGGGAATGATTTTTTTTAACATTTATTTCATGATACAAAATTCAGAAACTATTTTGAAATGTTTAATTGTTTTTAAAGGGACTTTAATATGCCCTGAGGGAGGAAATAGAATCATGAGAAATTTAACAAATACATTTTTTTAAAAGCCCATCTGAGGAAAATAATTACTGTCACACAGATGTTTAGTGAGGATGACATCCTGGAGTTTGCTGTTGAAATCTCGATCAGTGGTGACTATAAATTTGTGTGTGAAAGATCAAAATCACAAAGGCTAACATCAAAGTAAAAGAAAAATTAACACTGACTTGCTTCTGAAGAAATATTGTTTCATATAGAAGAATTAGGTAATACAAGGTTCAGGAAATAACCCAGAACAATGGTTTGGGTTACAGTAGTATTTATCTTTCCTTCTTTTTTTTTTGGAGGGTTAGGCAGGGTGGCAGTAATCTTGTTTAAAGGAGAGCTGTAATAAGTTTGCTAGTATCTGCCACATAAAAATCCTGAGGGCATAGAGCAATCAGATTTCGTCAGCATTAACATTTTCAGTGGTGTGGTGTAATAATTTCCTCTTGCTTTTGAAACAACCTTAATCAAAGATTTAATCCAAACCTAAATAATCTCATTGAAATGAGGGCAGAGCCAAGTAGAAATGATGTGCTGAAGTTATAAATGTTGCATAACATTCAAGCACAGAAGGTTCAGTCTTGATGAAGGGTGTGTGTGATGGGGAAGAAAAGGGAGAGTAGAAGGGACCTTCTAGGAATAAACAAAAAACTGTTTACAGAACTAAAAAAAGAATGTGGCAGAGTTTTAGAAGAAATGTTCTAAGAGAAAAACTTTCTTCAAAGGAATTTTCTTCTAAAGGAGCTAGGTCAACCTGCACACGTTATTAGAAAACTTGTAGAAAACAAGTCGGCTCCATCTAGTCAGTGATCTTACAAGCACTCTCTGCTTCCTAAAGGAAGGGCATTATTTAACTGAGCTACAGCACATATAGTGGCTACACCCTGATGTACTATCTTGGCAGACAGGCTAATCCAGGTTGAGAGTAACTGACAGACCTCAAACCCTAGGTGAGTTAGGGGAATGTCCACCTCAACAATATGAAGGCTTCCCCTGGAGGAATGGGCAGATGAGAATTCCTTCTAGGCCATGAAGGCTACTAGAGCAGGCACTGTGGAACACAGGCCATCGTCAGTTGTCCTGACTTCTGTCTTGCCCCTGGACTTTGATGACTCTGGAAGACAGAATGAGGCTGATGACTGTCCAATTCTCAAGAAAGTCAAGACCTCATGCTAGGATGTTATTGGTCCTCTTCTGAAATGAAGGACAAACAACAACCATGACTAATTATCATTAACATCCTGGCTAAAACATTTACTTATTCCAATATAAACAGGATTTAAAATGTTTATAACACCTTATATTAATATAGATATGAATGTAAGAATTTTACTTAAATTATGAGAGCCTATGCTCTATGTTTATATGTGATTATATGTAATGTAATTATATGTAATATGCCAGAAATTCAATTTAAAGCTTTAGGGAGATCTTTTTATACCCTTACTTTTATTCCTGGCAGTACAGTATATTGGAAAGAACGCTGGATCTAGAGACAAAGGACTTCTGGGTTCAGATTCTCTCTCTGAATTTTAGATCACTTAGGCCTAAATAGTAGTCCCCCATAGGAATGATCTGCATAGTGGTTATTAAGCTTCTACATGAAGACCTTCAGTGAATGGCATTGTGCTACCACCAAGGTACATGTTTGGATGGCCATTTAGAGCTGGGAGAGAACTCAGAGGTCATCCAATCCTTTTTTTTGTTGTTGGGGGGACGACAGTTGGGATTAAGTGACTTACCAAGAGTCACAAACAATGTCTGAGGCTGGATTTGAACACAGGTCCTCCTGACTCCAGGGCCAGTGCTCTTATCTACTGTACCACTTAGCTGCCCCATCCAATCCTTCTAACATAAAAGTAAGCTTTATTACAACCATAGGTATATTTTTATGTTGTGTAATATATGTTTTAAAGAAGTTAAAAGTCCAATTGTCTTGAAGAAACAAGATGATTGATTAATTAGCAAACTGGTTGTTCTGATGAGGAAAGGTTGAGAGACATTAACAACATGAGAATGTCATTCCGGATATTGAAGACACCAAAAATCTTGATAAAATTGTGAGTAGGTTGAGATTTTCTCTGATTCTCTTTTGCTTCCTTTGATACATCTGTTTCCTACCTCCTGATACTTTTATTCTCCATTAATTAAACCATCTAGCTCTCTGATGTGGCCGTCTGGATTTCCAGAGGCCTCAGTAATGTGCTTTTCCTAGAATGACTGTTCTTTCAGTGGAAGTTAGGTATAGAGGTACCTGTTTTTACTTTCCTTCCCCAGTCAAAACTCCCATACCCTCAAGGTGATGACACTTTTCTGATTTATCTGTAGACTCATTATCCTCTTAAAAGCAATCTACTTTAAGTTGTGAGTGATAGGTAAAGTTAATTTAGGCCTTGACTCCTTAGGGGGATCTCTCTGTTTATATATGTATATACACATGTATGTATATATGCATGTATACACAAATATACATGTATGTGTGTATGTATGTATATGCATGTATGTATTTATGTGCGTGGATATGTATATACTCATATGTATTTAAATTTTTAAAAGGGGAGCTTGCTAATACAAATTGGTGAAACTTGAGGAGCATTTTTGAGCCAGAGAAGTTGTCATGTTGCCTCTTGCCTAATAATGATAATGACAACAATATCTATATTAAATTATGTGCCAGGAACTGTTCCATTCTGTATTGTACTCATTCTTCTTGCATTCCACACCGCCCCACCCCCATCCCCATTGGCATAACAAGGTTAAGCATTCTGGCCCACCACTTTTCAAATTTCTTCCAGTTACTGGTTCTGTTTAATGACACCTACTCTGGGATGACTTTGTTTCAGAGTATAGTGACTGGCCATTCTCTACCTTGTCAAAAAGGAAAAACAAACTTAACTGGCTTTAACCAAAGCAGTATTTTAAGTTACATTTTTTATCTTTCTAATATAAGTTGCTCATTTTTATAAAATTTTTTTAAAAAGTGGCACCAGCACATTCCCTAGAGATTTCTTCTAATCTGTATCAATTTCTTGACTTCAGATTACCAGACCCGTATTGGTCATTAATTGCTTTTATTTTTCTGACCTGACCAACTAAAATTTCAGAACATAAAATTTCCAGAACCAGCAATGAACACATTCCTATTTTCTTTGTCTTCACTGAAAATCCCATAAGGAAATTCACTTCATGATATCTCAATGCAAATTGGTTTTACTTTCTTTTAGCCTGGACATGCCTCAATGCAGATGTTGGAATTCTTTTTAAATATCAACTCCAGGGATTCTAGGCATGATTTTTAGAATATATATATATATATATATTTCCTGTGATTCTTTTAATTCATACTTTTTAACATTTCTGTCTACAAATCTCTGACTCTCAAAATGATATCTTCAATTTAAAAAATTTTTATTCACATCCCTTTATTTTAAGACTATCTGTGGATTTTTTTTGTTAAGAATTTCTTCTGGTTTAGTTTTCACTTGGTGATACTGAAATTCAGTGACTAGATCTGGCTTCTGGACCTGTTTATCAGGTATTCTGAATCTAAAATCTAGAAATGGTTTCTTATAATCCTATATCTGTGACTTGGTGGTCTTACATTGTTCATATCTCTAATACCCAATAGCAGCCTAGTCCAGTAATATTGATTGCAGTGTCCTGACTTGTCCCAGAATTCTAGTCCCTAGACCTGACACTGAACCTCTCATTACATACTAAAATATGAAACTGGTGGATGGGAAAACCATTTCTGTGTGTGTGATCTGCAGGTACAGAAAATGAACTCCGAAACAGAAACCTGAGAGTCAGGAATTAAAAACCCATATCAAGATCCAAGACAGGAGGGTTAAGGTCAGTAACTGGAATAGTATGTGTGAGTGAATTGAGTAGACACACAGGTCAAAATACAACCTGGGTTAAACCCCTTCAGAAAAGGACTTAGCAAAACTCAAACCAGAATATGAAGCTAGGGTCTTCAGTTTGAATAAAGGCCAAACAAGGAAAAAGTAAAGAACTTACACTGGAAGGGTGATGATTAACCATCCTCTTTTTGAGGGAAAGCCGATACCTACTCTGGATACATGGCTCCAGGAAGGAGTAAGCAGGCTGGTTTTTCAGCCTTCATCCACACCTTGCAATTATGTAAGACTTGGAAAGGAGGCATTAAAGACTTTAAGTACAAAAAAAACCTGGTGCCTAAATAATCAGATAGCCTTTAGATTGTTTGCCTTTGTCCTGATATGCAAAACTTGCCAGTCCCTTAGATTCTCAAAGAAAGGACTTTCCTCCTCTAAAATTAAAATTAGTCACAAGAAGCAGCAATTTTGAGACTTCTCATCCAGGATCAGGTGAAAACAATACTAACCTCAGTAATCTAATTCTTATGCTCATAATGGGTACTTCAAAGTGAGAGAAATGAGCTAAAAATAGTGAAATGGTCATTTAAGGTAGAGTTCAGTGGGCAAGGTAAAACTCAATTTAGAACTAAATTTAGTCTAGCACTAATAAAACAAAATTATATTTTGCTAAATGGTAGGATCTATGGGGACAGAGCTCCTGGATCACAATGCCTGAAGGCTTCTCTGAGTCACCTCACTTTTTTTTTTGCTCTTTCAGGAATTTTAATAAAAACTCTTTACATTTATATAGCATGTTATGATTGCATATATTGAATAAAGTGATTTTGTATAAATTATCTCAAACAACCCTGAGAGTTTTCATTGTGAGTTTTATTAACTCCATTTCACACGAAGGAACAAAGTTCAGAGAGATTGTAAATTCCAATGTTCAATTGCATATCCATTACTTTCTCTTCTTTGCCATCCTCTCTCTTCAGATGCCTTAGGTCCCCTAATTTAGGGTATGAAAATATTTATTGTACATTGCTTGGGGAATGACTAAACCAATTATGGTTTATATGTTTAATGAATTCTTGTTACACAAAAACAAAAAAATATGAAGAATTCAGGGAAATTTGGGAAGATTTAGCTGAACTGCCATAGAGCAAAGTAAGAAGAGAAGGACTAAAACAACTACAAAAACATAAAAGAAAACAGTGTTGAAGGACATTAGAACTTGGATCAATATAGTGCCAAAGCATGAAGTCAGTGTACAGTTGATGTATTCTTCCCTCCTCAGTGGAGAAGTGCTAGGTTGTGGAATTTAAGATCTTCCCTGCTCCTAATAGGCCTCAAGTAGAGCCCATTAAGGGAAGCTTGCTTAGGGGAAGGTTTTCACACCTTTTGCTAATTTCTAATTAGACACTGAATCAAGTAGGTTGTGATGTCCTTTTACTTTAAAAATGGTATACATACTCTGAGGTTAGCATTTTGCTTTGGGCACTCACTCAGTGGAAGAGTGTTCTTGTGATTTGATGAGATGAGACTCTGAGTGGCTCTTAAGGAGCCCTCCCCACACTGCTTCTACTTTGAAAAACCCGGATGTTGGTGCTTCCTCTCTCTGGTATGTATGCATTGCCTTCGTCAAACAGTTGGATTCGTCTGTTAATCTGTGCTAATTTCTCAGACAGTTTGAAGCCCTGTCTGTTGGTCTTTATTTCTCTGCTTTTATTTTCTCTGTATTTCCTTTGTATCTCTGAAGTTCAGGGTGCTGACTTTTCCCCTGAACTAGTGAATATAATAAAAAAGATGGCCGACCCCTTAAACAGCTATCTTTCCTAATAAAGTAGATCTAAGAACCTGTGCTAGCAGCCATCCTGGGTATGCCAGCATGGTTGCTGCTACAAGGTATGGAGTGAAGCATACTTGGCTACACATGTCCAGTGTATAAATTTATTTTGCTTAGAATTCAGCGGTTCTCAACCTGTGGGTTATGTTCAATTTGTAACAATGAAAATACATCCTGCATATCAGATATTTACATTACGATTCATAACAGCAAAATTATAGTTATGAAGTAGCAGTGAAAATAATTTTATGGTTGAGGGTCACCACAACATGAGGAGCTGTATTAAAGAGTCGCGGCATTAGGCAGGTTGAGAACCACCGGCTTAGATCTACTCTTTTTTGTGAGAGAGGATTCTAGTGGTAGAAGTTTGAATGGAAGAGAAATTTTTTTGGGGGGGGGGGAGGTGGGAAGCAGTCTGAAAAAGAGTATCACTAAATTTTTTTTAAAGAGACTGTGGACATTGGTTTCCTGGCAATCAGCACATCTCTTAAAAAGTATTATATACACTGTGATGAAAATTGATAAGATGCCTTAAGATTCTCTGTATAATCTAAAACCAAAATACTCTGAAGGTCAACAATACTCAAGGTGCTTAAAGTCAAGTGAGAATGAAATACGAGCAACTAACTGTACTTAATGTTAGACTATTATGAGTGAATAGCAGAGGTCAAGTATATTGGCATGGAAGATTTAGGGAGGGAGTGATCTCTTCTTGGTGCGGAGAGATCCAGGAAGATTTCATGAAGGAGATGACACCTCAGCTGGACCTTGAAGGAAAGGACAAATTTCAACATGTGGCAATATCAGAGCAATTTGTTCCAAGTATGGAGGATGGGTTAAAATTCCTGAAGATAGGAGGCTGGATGAGATAGAGCATATAAAGCAGATTGATGCAGAGTTAGGCTAGAGAAGTAGGCTGAATGTGAACAGAGCTTGTAATACCAAAATGAGAAATCTGTATTTTATTCTATTGGCAAGAGCAAGCTACTGTCCATCTTTGAGCCAGAATAGTGCTGTGATTACGCTACTTTGATTATATGAAGGATGGATTGAAAATGGGAAAATAGAGGCATGTGATCACTTAATAGGTTATTATACTGGTCTAGCTAAGAGGTGATAGAGACCTAAATGAAAGCAGTGGGAATACAAAGGGTGGGATGCAAGGAATATTTCCAGATTAGATGTGAGGAAGAAGAGAGAGTGATATTCGAAGATGATTTAAAAGTTTGAATCCTGGTTGACAGAGAGAACCCTTGTGCTAATAAAAACAGGAATGATGAGGGAAGTAATGGCCTATGGGCCTATGACTTTGACTTTGAAATGAACAACTTCTAAATTATTTTAAATACTAAGAGAGAAGCACTTAAATTAATTTATTGATGACGTTCCTTTCATACTTAGAGAATTGGAGTGAGAATAAAAACTATCAAGAGAATAAGGAATAATCACAAGTAGTAGAACTGTAGAGCAGCATCACAAAAGCCAAGACAAAAAGAAATATTAACAAGTTGAAGAGATTGACCAGTTGATAAACGATCAAAGGTTATGACCATTTCTTCTCAAGGAAAGAAATTCAAGCTAACTGTCGCCCTATGAAAAAAGTGCTCTAAATAATAGAGAAATGCAAATTCAAGCAAACTTGAGATTCCATCTCACACTCATCTGATTGGCAGTATTGACAGAAAAGGAAAATGACTAATTTTGGAGGGACTATGGGAAAATAAATGCATTGATGCCCTGTTGGTAGGACTGTGAACTGATCCAGCCATTCTGGAAAAGCAATTTGAAACTGTGCTCTGGAAGTTACTAAATTCTGCACATGCTTTACCCCAGCAAGTTGTATCACTTCTAGGCCCATGCCTCGAAAATGATCAAAGGAAGAGGAAATGGACCTAATTGTACAAAAATATTCATAGCATCTTGTGTGTGTGTGTGTGTGTGTGTGTGTGTGTGTGTGTGGTAGCAAAAAATTGGATACTACGAAATGCCCATACATTAGGGAATGGTTGAACAAATTCTGATAAATGAAAATAATGAAATGCTATTGTGTTGTAAGAAATGATGAATGGGATAAGTTTCAGAGAAATCTGGAAAAGGCCTATATGAACTGATGTACAGTAAAGTGATCAGACCCAGCACAATTTATAATATAACAACAATATTATAAAGTCAAATAATTTGGAAAGACTTAAGAACTCTGATCAATGTAATTATCAACTGTGCTTCTAGAAGACAGATATTGAAGAATGCTACTCATTTCCTGAAAGAGAAATGATAGACTGAATTTGCAAAATGCACATTTTTGGACCTGGCCAGTATAATATACATATATACATATACACACATATATGTATGTATATATGTACACACATATTTCTCTATCTTTCTGTCTCTCTCACACAAATAACACACATATATACACATAATAGAAACTTGATTTTTATTCTTTGAGGTTCTTAGTTTTAAATCTAGTTGGAGCAGACAAGATCAATTATTATTTGAATTTTAGTTGTCATACAATTTCAAGGGCTTCAAATTAATCAAAATAATAATTATTATTACATAGTGCTTTATATTGTGTTTTAAGGTTTGCACATTTATATACATTATCACATTTGCTTCTCATAACAAAAGAAATAAGAAATCGGGAACAAAAGGTGTTAAAAAAAAATCAAGTTTTTTTTAAGGGCAAAATCTGAATTTGACCCCTTAAAATTTACTTTAAAATATCTCTGCTTAATATGCTGAGGTAATAACCTGGATAGACAAATTGTTGTTGTTTTGCCATCATCAGCAGATTCTCCTACTTGGGTGTGATGCCACTTCAGGCATATCACTTTTAATGGCATTCTTTAACATGGTAGTGTCTAAGAATTAGTATATTCATAAACAGGGCAGCTAGGTGGTATGGTGGATAGAGTGCCAGACCTGGAGTCAGAAAGACTCATCTTTGTGAGTTCAAATCGGCCTCAGAGCCATGTGACCCTGGGCAAGTCACTTAATCATGTTTTGCCTCAGTTTCTTTATCTGTCAAATAAGGTGGAAAAGGAGGTTTAAAACCACTCCAGTATCTTTCCCAAGAAATCCCCTACAGGAGTCAAGACACATCTGAAAAAACTACTTGACAATAAAAAAGGGTCGTTTCTACAGTAAAATTCTGCAGAAGTTTAACTACAATTCTAATGTCAAGGATCCTACTTTCAGAATGCAGTTTAGTGCATCCCCCATGTCAGTTGGTTCTAATGGATGGAGCCAAAGCTACTTGCTAGTCTGAAAGTACCTCTGAGTTCAACAGTATGACTAAAACTTCAAAAGTATTCCTTCCATTCTAATTAGAAGGAATTAAGAGACTTATGCCTTTAATAAGGGATATTAAAACTTTATTCGTGGGGATTTTAAAAGCACAATTTCTGCTTTATGGGACATGGCTAGAGCTTAAGAGCTTTTGAATTATGATAGAGTCTTAAGATTTTCAACAGAGTTTATTATTATACTCAGAACTTGTCATCCTAGGGAATGTCTTTGAAACTACCATGAAAAAGAGAAGATAGAGAATCCAAATGATTCTGCTAAAAGAACAAGTAGATGTCTGAAATTGGCACAATGATTTCTATATTCTAGTCTTTAAACTCGAAGAATGAAGGGCATTATAATATGAACTGTCTGAAGAAACGGTTATTCTAGTCATTCAGAGATATAGCTAATATGTTGTGTGGCTTTAAAGACATCTCAGTGGGTTAGAACACTGAAGTGAGTCTGATCAGATGAAATTTTATAGAGAAAATGCAAAGACTTGTGTTTGGGTTTTTTAAAAAAAATAATCAACCTCAAAAGCACAAGATAGGAATGAAGTAGCTAGGAAGTATTTCATAGAATCAGAGTGTCCTAATAATCTGGTGGCTGAAATAAGCCAGTGGTGTGATATGGCAGCCAAAAAGAGCTAATTTGATTTGATTATAGGCAGCCTTAGGTGAGGCCTGGCTTCCAGGATAAGCATTCCATTGTGCTCTACTTGGCCAGATCCTATCTAGAATATACTGTACCATTTTGGGGCAAGGACAACCTCAAGCTATAGTGAATCCCCAAAAGAAAAACACATATGGGAATGACTCTCAAGGGATATCAATGGGGCAGCTAGGTGGTACAGTGAATAGAATACCAGCCCTGGAGTCAGGAGGACCTGAGAGCAAATCTGGCCTCAGACACTTACCACTTAATAGCCTTGTGACCTTGGGCAAGTCACTTAACCCCAATTGCCCTGCCATCCCCTCTCCAAAAAAAAAAAAAAGAATATCAATCAATAAAGTAAGCAAGCGTTTATTAAATATGGCCTTACTGTGTGCCAACTATGGATATGAATAAAGGCAGAAACTCTCCCTGCCCCCAAGGAATTCATATTTTAATAAGGGAGACAGCATGCAAAGATCTATGTGCAAATAAGATATACACAGACACATATATACACACTACATGTAGTAGTAAATTGGAAGTAATTTCAGAGGGAAGGCATTAGCACTGTGTGGGACCCAGAAAGGCTTCTTTAAGTAGTGGGATATTAACTGAGACTTGAAGGAAGCCAGGAAACAAAGATGAGGAGGGAGAGCGCCCCATTAATGGAGGACAGCCAAGGAAATTGCCCAGAGTTGGGAGGTGAGTGTTGTGTGCAAAGAATAGCAAGAAGACCAGAGTCTCTGCATCACCAAGCATGTAGAAGGGAAGGAGGCATGAGCAGACTTGGAAAGGTAGGAAGGGGCCAGGTCAGGAAGGACTGTTTTGAAAGCAAAACAGAATTTTTTTTTTTTGATGTTAAAGGCAAATAGAGTTTAATGAATTGGGGGATGTCATGGTCATCTTCACTTTAAGAAGATCACTTTGTTAGTTGAATGACGGATGAACTGGAACGAGAATTTGAGTCAAGGAGACCATATAGCAGGTTATTATAGTAGTTCAGGTGATGAAGAACCTGCACAAGGGTGGGGGCAGTATCTGAAGAGAGGTGCAGGCATTTCTGTGAGATGTTGCCAAGGTAGAATTGACAGGACTTTGGAAAAGATTGTGTATGAGGGATGAGAGAGTGAGGGGTCTTACAGGACACCTAGGTCATGAACCCAAGTGCCTAAGAGTACTCTCAACAGTGGAAACTTAGGAAGAGGGGAAGATTTAGAAGGAAAGATAATGAGTCTGCAGTACATCCAGTCTGAGATACCTAATAGCCTATTGGAGATGTCAATCTGGAGGTCAAGAGAGAGCTAAGGGTTGGATAAATAGATCTAAGATCTAAGTAGATCTAAGAAACATCTGTGTAGAGATGATCATTGGATCCTTGAGAGCTAAAGAGATCACCAAGAAAATAGTGTAAACAGAGAAAAGAATAAAGCCTAATTCAGAGCCTTGGAGGCATTCCCATGATTAATGGATTTGACCTGGATGAAGATCCAGCCAAGGAGACTGGGAAGGATTGGACTGACACAGGAGAACCAAGGGAAAGCAGTTTCTTGAAAACCTAGGGAGAAGAGAGAATCAAGGAGAAGAGAGTGATCAATAATGTTAGTGGTTGCAAAGAGGTCAAAAAAGTATTAGAATTGAAAAAAGGCTATTAGATTTGTCATTTAAGAGATCATTGGTATTTTGGAGAATATAAATTTAAGTTGAATCATAAGGATACGTGTATCAGTTTAAGTAATTGGGTATGGTTAACGTCAAGAAGAGATGACTTGGAAAGACATTGTGATTTGAAAGGTTATTATGTGAAGGAAGGATTAGGCTAGTTCTTACTTAATATGACAAGTGGGGAGAATGAGGACCAGTGTTTGAAAGTGTCACACGAACAGACTTGTTCAGCTTAAGTAAGAAATCCTAACTATCTGAGCTATCTAAAAATGAGCATGCTTTCTTAGTAAATAGTGAATTCCTTTTACTGTGTATAGTCAAACAGAAACTAGAATAGATTTGTCATAGATGTTATAAAGGGAATTCCTGCTTTTGGTTTGGGTTCATAGAACGACAGAATCTTAATTTTAGAGTTAGAAGGAATCTTATAGGGCTTCTGGTCTCCCATTATTTTACAAATTAAAAAAAAAAAACAAGGCTAAGAGGCAAAAGAACTTGCCCACTGTCATAGAGATTCTAAGTGACAGCCTCGGAATTTGCACCCAGGTCCTCAGACTACAAATCTAACTCTCTTTTCACTATACCATGCTGCCTCCTTAAAGTAAGTCCTTTTTAATATTAAAAGTCTCTAAGAAATATTTCAGTGGCATAGTCCTTTAGGCAATATTCTTAATAAATAACACAATAAATTACATTGATTTTCAGTTTCTAAATTTAAATTCATGATGAACGTTTCAAAAGACTTTTATCTCACTTTGGAAGAGATAGTGTTTAACAAAATTTCTGTAGTTAATGTGAGTCCAGGCTAAAAAATAAAAGTCTTATATTGGTTGATATTGCTCCAACATATTATCTGATTACTATAGATTGATGTCCAGAGAATCATAGAATGTTAGAACTAGGAGATATTTTAAAAGATCACTTAGTAATTCCATCATTTTACAACTGAGGAAACTGAGACCCAGCGAGAGTGAATGGGAGTTGACTATAATGTAGACCTGGCAGTGTAGAAGGTATATTATTACACTTGCTCTCAAGAGAATAGAACTAGTATGACCATTTCCTAGAGCAGTGCTTGAACACACAAATCTAGATTCACCTTCACTCACTATTTTACCTCTCAGCTTCTCTGTCCTTACTCCTTGTTGCTTCTTTGTAGGACAGAGTATGGAAACGTTTTGGCCTTTCTTTCTTTCCTTCCTTTCTTCCTTTCTCATATCTTTCCTTCCTTCCTTCCTTCCTTCCCTTCCTTCCTTCCTTCTTTCCTTCCTTCCTTCCTCCCTTCCTTCCTTCCTTCCTCCCTTCCTCCCTCCCTTCCTTTTCTTCCTTCCTTCCTTCCTTCCTTCCTTCCTTCCTTCCTTCCTTCCCATCTTTGTTTCTCCTGGAAGGTTAACAGCAGTAGCTTTTGTTTTGTACACCTATCTGCCTGCCTTTTTGAATGAACCAGAGTTCTCCCTTTTCTGTTTTGGTTGAGAAGAGTTGTTTGACTCTGCCTTTCTTTTTCTCTTTCTCTCCATTAGTCAGAGGAGCACTGCTTAATTCTTCCCACTTTTTTGAGGTGACTGCATGGCAGATCCCATTGGACACAGGATAGGTATCAAGCAGTAATCCATTTCCAGTCTCTTTTCACCCATATACACAAAAATTATGATCTGTATCTTTAGGATTATTTTGTATAAAATTTATTTTCATTATAAAGAAGTAATATTTGACAAATTTGCAACTATGTACTGAGAGCAGAACTTCTACCTATTAGCTAAAGTACTTGATAATTCTTAATTTATATTGTATTTGTCTGTCTCTCTGCCCCAAAGGCAAATTACATTTGTTATGGAGCTAAGAATTTTCCCTATAGGCCACAAAACTGATACATTTCATTAAATACCTCTCATTTTTAAATCCAGCAAAATTATATATCTAATTAGTATGGTTCAGTTTCCTGGTACTATTCTAGCTAGCACCTAGAAGATCCCAAGAATATTGTTCCTCAGCAGATTTTGGCTATAGTAGGACAATTCTATGGGACTCTTAATTTGCAGAAAAATTCATGATGTATAACTGATAAGAAGAGTTCATTTCTTGGAAACTCCCTACACCAGTGAGATCACAGGTTGAATTTTTTTTTAACTAAAAAAAGAATGCTGATTAACACAAGATTATGTAACAGTGGAATTGAGTTCAGGTCATTTAATTACAAATCTGGTTTCCAAAAAAATTTTTTAATTCCAAAAAATTTTCATTGTAACACGTTGCTTCTTAACATTTATATGCTGTATATCTCACAATATCTCACAATAGTGGGTCGTTTATCCAAAAACATTGCAGCTTTTGAAACGTTTTAACTTGGGAATCAAGAACCATTATATTGGAGGAAAGACAAAAATATTTTATTATATTTATTATATTATATTTATTTTATTACTACTGCCACTTAATGCTTTGAGATTTCTGAGGGATGTTGCAAATATTATCTTTCTATCCTCACAATAATCCTGGAAGGTAGGGGCTATTATTATTTCCATTTTACAAATAAGGAAACTGAGCCAAACAGTTTAAATGATTTGCGCAGGGTCACAGAACAGGTAAGTGTCTGAAGTAGTCTGCCTGATTGCAGATCCAGTGCTGGATCCACTGAATACAATCTTTAGTCATGTAGTCCTGCCCTGTCTAGGAAGTAATGCAATAGTGTTAGGTTCAGGGGAGTCATCAAACTAAGATTTCATGGAGTAAATACATTTTGAGGGTTTTTTTCCTTTTTTATTAAACAGACTCAAGGTATAGACTCTTTGTGTCTTCTTGGTGATGGACTTGGCATTGTTTTTGGAAGTTGAGAATCATCGAGAGGTTTCCATTTTTTCCCTAGGTTTCAAGGGAAAGTTGTGAAGAGGATCATGGGAATTAGGAATTGATTCTCACTGTTGTAAATTGTGAGAGTTTACTGGTTTGATATCATCTGTACACTAGATTTCTTGTTCTTTGCTTTCTGATATTTGTGATGGTAACTAAGGAGATCATTTATAACTCTGAGTGTGAGAGCACAGGCTTGAAATTGATCACAATTTCTGCTTATCTTCTGTTCTGTTCTTTTTGTAACCAAGTGTCTTGCATGTAATTAGGAACTAAAACATTTGTTGAATTGAACTGAATTAATTTTGATATAGAACTTCTGTTTTCAGGCTATATCAGGAGCCATGTCCTCTTGGCATTTGGAATTTTAAAGATGGTCTTTAGATGGCTTACTGTTTGATGGGAATATTTTATACTGTTTCAGGGTTATTTTTGCAAAGAAATTCACCAGCCTTACATAGTAGTAAGGATATTGAAATTCCTCCATTGAGGTGAATCTTCCTAATAATGAGAGCTCTTCAGAAGTGGAATGTGCTTTCTTATGACTGGAGGTCTTCCAGTAGAGGCCAGATATTAGTTTTAGGATGAGAGAAAGGAGGATTAAGAGTATTCCTTTTAAGGTAGGGGTTGGCTTCAATCTATTAGGCTCTTTCCAATTCTGAGATCTTCAACTTGTAGACAAGTATTTGTGGAGGAGTTAAAGACTGCCATCATCATCATCAAACACATATACATGTTGAGTACCTGTTACACATATGGCAATGTGTCATGTAGTATAGCAATAAAGAGGTGTAAGGTATGATTGCTATGCTGTGGGTCTTAGGGTTTCCTCAGAGAGATGACATGGGCATATTAAAAATGCTTTAAAATTCAAGGTGGCTGAGGCTAAATGTCAAATGAGTGTTTTGAATAAGTGCTAGAGACGTTCAGAGCAAGGAGGCATTGCAGAGGACTTGGCCATGCAGGGATTACTCAGAGTTAAAAGCAGAAGGGAAATGCATGAGTAAGAACCACTAAAGTATGCAGGCACATAATATATTTAAGGAAATTAGAGGAACCAGTGTGACTGAAATGGAAAATTTCAATAGATATAATTAAAAGCAAGTGAAAGTTTTGTTAGACTATTTACATATATATGCATATACACATAGACGCACATATATAATATATATGTACACTCATACATTTTAAAATAAATATAAATTATAACTCGTAACTCTGAGTTGAGAGTGGAGCTGTAGTTCAATGGTAATACTTACATAGGGCTTTTCATGTTCTCAGAGTTTTTTCCAATAACATATAATATTATTACTAAATAATATTATACATAATGAAGTCAGAGGAAAAGCCAGGGTTAGGGGAAGAGCTTGGGATGTATCTGATTAATTTTAGGCTCCTTTGAGGCAAACGGGTAGATGGATATATCACGTAGGGTGTTGGTGATATCAGTCTATGACTCAGAAGAAAGGTCAGCTTTAAGAGTAGTCTATGTAGATGTGAAACGGTAGTTAAAAGTATAGAAGTGATTTCCATTGCCAAGGAGGGAATATAGAGCCAAGGACAGGACTTGGGGAATATCAAGAGATATAAAAGAAGAGGAGAAGCGAGTGAAGGAGATAGAAAAAGAATGATCTGAGAGAACAGAATGTCTTTGAATCCCAGGGTTAGGAAGTGGCAGAGAAGGGAAGAGAGGGTAATTAATATCAGGAGCTGTAGATGTGATAATTACAAAAGAGAAGACCCAAAAAGCATGAAAATTTTTAGGGGAAGAGACTGTTTTCAGTTTGATGGAATCTGAGAAGGTTTTTAAGGTGCTAGAGTGAAGCCTTTAGAGGAAGGGAGGGGTTCCAACCATCAGAAATTAGGAATAAAAGGAGGAGTTGTCCATTACAAGCATGGGCAAAACTGATGGGATCAGTTCTTCTCATGTTGAGTTTAAGAAACTAGCAGGACATCTGACTAGAGATGGATACCAATAGATATTTGGAAATACGGAACTGGAGTTCTCAGGAGGTGTTGGAGCTGGATAAATAGATGTTAGAGTCATCTAAATGGAGATGCGGCAGCTAGGTGGCACAGTGCATAGAGTGCTGGGCCTAGAGTCAGGGAGACTCATCTTCCTGAGTTCAAATGTGACTCCAGACACTTACTAGCTCTGTGACCTACCTATTCAAGCTCTCGGTAAGAGAAATAAGCTTTGTTTCTAAAACGCTGTTTGTTCAGTCATGACTAACTCTTTGTGACCCCATTTGGGATTTTCTCAGCAAAGGTACTGGAGGTTTTGTCGCTTCCTTTCCCAGCTCATTTTACAGATGGAAAAACTGAGGCAAACAGGGTTAAGTGACTTGCCCAGGTTCCTGAAGCTGGATTTGAACTAAAGATGAACCTCTCTGACTCTGGGCTCTGCACTTTCTCCACTGCTCCCAGCTAAGACTGAGAGTTAGCCAAATCTGGCATTCTCAAATGATCAGAGAAGTGAAAGATGATTCCCTTTCAAGAAGATTCCCTTCTTGAAATTGCTAAACATCAGGCCAAGACTTACTCTTATGACCCTCCATGATCTTTTAAGCCATTTTTTATTTCTTAATGTATTTTTTATTATTCACCTCCATGAAATTTTTATATTTTATTTTATATTACTTACCTCCATGAAATCTACATTCTAGCCAAAGTAGATGAATGCTTCACTTTTCATTCCCCAATCTTGTCCTATATACCCCCATGTCTGGATGCAACTCTGTCCACATCTTAGCTTCTTGGAATTCCTCATTTATTTTAAGTAAAGGGCCACCTCTTAATGAGGCCTTCCCTTTTTTTCCTCTAATCTAGCAAGCCTTTCAGGTTTGCATTATCATTTGATGTGCTAGATATTTTTTCTCATTCCAAATTTCACTTCCAAATAAATTGTAAATTCTTTGAAGGACATGATTGTCATTTTTTATCATTACATCTTTAGCAAAGCATTGTGTGTAAAGTAGACAATAAATATTTGTTGAATTGAAGTGAACAAGTAGGAAAGGAGATGGGACATGGGTGATAGATTTTAGGAAGCGATTAAGGTCATGAGTGATTGACGTCATGCTGAGGATAAAAAATAGATTTGGAGGAAAGAGAAAGGGAATGGGAGAGGTAGAAGGACATGAGATTGTGGTGAGAGAAGGGAATTTTATAGGGCAAGATCTTAGATTAATTATAGGAAGGAAGGAAGCAATCACTTATTAAGTACCTAATGTATACCAGATATTGTGCTAAACATTTTACAAATGTTATTTTATTCTCACAACAAGTCTGGGAGGTAAATGCTATTATTATCTGTATTTTACAAGTAAGAAAACTGAGCCAGACAAAGGTTTACCTGGGTCACACAACTAGTAGTGTCTGAAACTGGATTTGAACTCAGGTCTATCTGACTCCAAGCCCAATGGTTTATCCACTAAGCCACCCAGCCTAATTGTAAAGAATATATTCAATATTAGATTGCAAACTCTGTGCAAGCAGGAATCATATTTTTGCATCTCTCCCAGTACCTGGTACAGTGGCTTAGACTTAATGTTTATTTAACTGAATAACAGCATAATGCATTTGTGAATGTGCATATATGAGTATAAGGCAGCCAGGTGATGCTATGGACACAGCACAGGGCTCAGAGTGAGGAACACATCTTTCTGAGTTCAAAACCAGCCTCAGACACTTATTAGCTGTGTGATCTTGGACAAGTCACTTAACCCAGTTTGCCTCAGTTTCCTTTTCTGTAAAATAAGCTGGAGAAGGAAATGGCAAATCACTCCAGTATCTTTGCCAAGAAAACTCCAAATAGGGGCCAGACAAAGAGTTGGATGTGACTGAAAAAACAACTGAACAGCATGTATGATTATAAATATAACTATAACTGCTTATATGTGTGTATGTACACAGTATTGATCTGGAATTGTGATTTATCAATGTAGGGAACTACTAGTAAAGAACCTCTTTCAATTACTTATTCATAGCTTAGTCATAGAGATTTGCCTGAGCCAGCAAGAGATTAAGTGGTTTGGTCAGGGTTGAACAGCTATTATGTGTTAGGATATGAACCCACACCTTTTGGGCACCTCTGTTGGTCTATCCACTCTTAGTCTTAGTCTCATCATAAATATTGGTATACTGAAAATAATGGAGTTGTTTCATCAAAATTTGTTTTCAGTTCTTATTGCTAATGGTTTTAGGAAAATACATTGTGCTAATGTCTACATTGCTTGCAGTGAAGGAAAACCATGTGTATCTGTAGCACTATATACTTAGCTGAAACAAACATGGATTGTAGGGAATTAACCAAATTCTCTATTTTAACTATGCATTTGGAAACATTCTAGCCACGTTTGAAAACATTTTACTGTGTGTGTAATTACACACAATAATTATATTGTGGCCTGCCAGTTTAATTTAAGGAAACAAACTTCTTT
>CM053581.1:484013550-484024973 GCA_028627135.1 Pseudochirops cupreus
GCCAACTTAGCATCCCATTCAGAAAACATTTATTGAACACTCATTTTCAATGGAACGCAGTAGTAGACACTAAAGGGTCAGAGTTTGAAGTGGGGAGCATAAAAAAGGGTGTCATACTCCATCTTCAATTCTCCGTACAAATTCTAAATAGGTACAACCTTTTCCCATCCTTCTTTCTTCCTGATTCCACCCTAAAACCTCAATTAGTGGCCAAGTGGGGAAATGTTCATTTCGTAAGGGAGTAATTATGAATGTTTGAATGTTCCAGAATTGTTCCTTTATCTTTTTTTTTTACCTACCTCCAGCACTAAGGAAGGAGGTATTGGGAATAAAAAATAAAGGTATGGTGAAAGGAAAGAGACAAATCATAGCTATATAGTGCTTCAGGGGACCTTAGAGATGGTCTAATTCAGCTTCATCATTTTGCAGGTGAGGAAGAGAAATTAACTTATATTTCTAGGGTTATATGGTTAAAGGCAGAGCTGGGACTGGGCAGATCCGTGATTTTTCCTACTTGCTACCACATCTCTCTTTGTACTTTGTCTGCCCATTAGTAGTTTAGTACATGATTATAAGCATCCCAAATTTCCAATGTAGTTAGCTGCAATGCTCTTTTTTTTTTACACTTGATCGTAAGACATGAGACTGTTACATTTAAAGTTCAGTGGTTCCTGTTACTATTGGATGGAAACAAATGACTTCAATTTTCATTAGGTACTCAATGTTCATAATTACTTAATACCCAGAAATTTTATCATGTTACATTTATTTTGCAGATAAAACTGAAAAATTCGATGAGGAAAAATTAATTTTACTTATATTGATGAATTATTCTGAAAAGGGAAAAGTTTTCAGATTATGTTTAAAATTTATATTTTGGCCTATCTCTCCCTGTCAGTGTATTATGACATTGATGTATTTATAATAAACTACTTTTAATTCTCAAAATAAAATAAAATGTGTATTTTGAAGCAGAATCTTGAACTGATACAGCAAATACCATTTCATAGATACTACAGGCAGTTTGTGTGTGTGTGTGTGTGTGTGTGTGTGTGTGTGTGTGTGTGTGTGTGGTGGTGGTGGTGTTTTAAGTATCAGTGTATGGTTTGTCAGAGGAATTCTAGTATTAGTTGAATAGAAGGAAGTATCAACACACTAAATTCACCCTTCTGCATTTCTATTCCATGACTATGATATTTGTGGGGCAAGTGCCACCAGTATCATGCCCATTTAACAGTAGAGAAAACTAAGGCTCAGAAGGGTAAAGTCACTTGTCTGTGGTCACATATCTAGTAAACCTCAGAGCCAAGACTAGAACCCAGATTCCATTAAGTCCAGATCCAGCCTCCTTGCATTATTCTACTCTAGAAGCCCAACTAATAAGGAAGAGAGGGAGGAGTGGGCTTCATGCCATTCTTACAAATAACTAACTTTTTATGTGACAAATAATTAGACAGCTCTTGCATTTCATTATCCCAATAGTGATTCACTTTTGTTTTCTTTGCAGACAAATGTAGGGGGGATAATACTAGAGATTATGGAGATATGATGCAAAATGTGTACTATCCGATTTAGGAGCAACCAGTGAGGAAATTGCTTCTTCTTCTGGGGTTCAGGTGGTTCAGAAGCTGCTAGAACAATATTAATGTTATTAACAGATAGAAATAAAAAGAACTCCATATTATTTCCATAGGCAAAGTAAAATGGAAAATTGAGAGTTATTCAAATAATTTTAAAATTCTTTTAAAAAGTCTACCCCCTGGTTACAAGACTTTTTGTGTTAGGGAACAAGGGAGGTAGAGGGGGAGAGAGTGACCATTTGTTTTGGCCTGAATTATCCAGATTGTTTGTATACAAAATTTGTTCATTGGAGAATAATACAATTCTCCATACCATCTTACATATGGTCTGAACTAAAAGGAGAAACAAACTTGTTGAGTCACATCTAGCTTGCCCCACCTAGGAAAAATAAGTTTTCCTTTCCATAATAAATCTTTCATATAGTATACTTGACATTATCTGAATGATAAAGTAGTATTTTGCTGACTTGTGTCGAAATCAGTTTGCCAGTGCTCTTTCTATTATAAATGGTAAACTGGATTTTCACATACAAGAGAGTGTTTTGTTTTAGTTTCTTACTAAGCTTCTTGCCTAAAAGAATCCTGAACTGCCATCTCTCTCTGTACACTAATGTAAACTTCTAGAGACCCAGGGAGAATAAAGGAGTCTGAATGTGTGTCCATGGCAATCTCTTAGATGTGAGGAAGAAGTTACAATGGCTGTAAGCCATGAAAAGAATCAGTTGTTTTCATGGAAAGTAGTAAAGACATGCCTTGAATTCAAAGAAATGTGTTCTTTAAAACTGGAAATCATCTATTAATTTTTCCCCCTCTGCAAGGGCTCTTGCTGCTCAACAGAAATCCTGTTGAATAAAATGTAAACATGAAAGAATTTAGGTTGGAGAATATGGAAAAATGGCAACGATCATTTTTTTCTCTTTGAAATTTTCGGAAGAAAGTACATCAGATCGTTGCTGTAGAGTGTCCTGTTTTGCATGCCTCTTTTTGGTTTCTTTATTACCAAAGAACCCATGAAAAGATACTGATACACATGAGACTTCAGTGGCCTATACTTAACAGATAGCTTTACAGTAAAACTCCAATATAGTTAGGTTATTTTAAATCAAATACACTCCGAGTCATGACAGTGAAGTGGAACAAATGTACTTAGCCTCTCCTGTGGCTTGGAGTCTCAGCTTTGTTACCAGCTCTGTGATGGTGAATAGGTCCCTTGTCCTTTCTGAACCTCGGTTTCCTAATTTGGAAAACAGAGATAATCATATTTGTTCTACCAGCTTCATAGGGTTCTTATAATGAAAGTACATTTTAACTTCACCATACTTGGTAATTGTCAGCTTTATTATGCAGCCTGGTTAGAACAGGACAGATTTGGACAGTCATGACTTAGGAGACATTTAAAACTTAAAAATTAAAAGGTTCCTGTTAAACATTGCAGTTGGTAATTTAAATTCACATGTTAATGAACACTAGTTAGTACTGTTTTCTTTACTTATAGTCTTAGTGAGTAAGAAGAGCACGTGGATTTGGGAAGAACTGAGATCCAGTCCTACGTCACATTTAACTAGTTGTGTCAGCATGGGCAAGTAACTTAATCTCTTACCCTTAATTTTTCATCTCTAAAATGAGACTAATGATAGCCATGACCTCATGAGGTTGTTGTGAGGATGAAATGGGATAACATATGTAAAACACTCTATGAAGCTCAAAGTGCTTTATGAATACAAGTTATTATATCATTAAGTTTTTTTGTACCCCAAAACTGCAGTAGGGTTTTGGGGATACCCTGTAACTACTGATTTTATATAGCTCAACAACATAACATATTTATCCGCCATCATCAAGTATACCACAAATACGAGGTTTTTGATGTGATGTTGTTCATTTGTTTTAGTCATATCTGAGCATTCATGACCCCCTTTGGGTTTTTTTGGCAAAGACACTGGAACAGGTTGCCATTTCCTTCTCCAGTTCATTTTACAGATGAGGAAACTGAGGCAAACAGCATTAAGTGACTTGCCTAGGGTCACGCAGCTAGTAAGTGTCTGAAGCCAGATTTGAACTCAGGAAGATGTCTTCCTGATTTGAGGCCTGGCACTCTTTCCACTGTATCACCAAGCTGCCCATGAGGTTTTTAGGTTATTAAAATTTAGCTGTGTACTAAGTGCCATACTTTCTTTTCCTTTTTTTACTTTGGAGGGGGAAGGTAGGGCAGTTGGGGTTAAGTAACTTGCCCAAGGTCACACAGCTAGTTTGTGTGTGTGTGTGTGTGTGTGTGTGTGTGTGTGTGTGTGTGTGTGAAGTGTCTGAGTCTGGATTTGAACTTGGGTCCTCCTAACTCCAGGGCCGGTGCTCTATTCACTGTGCCACCTAGCCACCCTGCCATACTTTCTTTTAAATATGTTTTGTACAAATATTTTTAAAATTCATTAAAATTGTTCTCCTTTATCCAATCAGTTTCTATTTAGTATGATTTAACTTCTTCTTAGCTCAGAGTCATCAACATTAATTATTTAATTAATCACTGATACACAATGATAGCATCTGGAAACAAATGAAGGGTGCTGGACTGTTTGCTTCTGCACTAAATAACAATACGCTGTAGTGCTTATTTCCTTAGGTCCTCTGATCTTAGACTATTCTTCTGTCTCTTTTTTTCTGTCATCTGTTGTTGCTTCTTAGTGAAATTAGTGTATCAGGCTTCAATTAAAAAACACAACAACTTTTACTTTATATCCATATGTTGGCAAGAGTGTTTTCACTGCCATTCCAGTGATACTCCCAGCAGCCCTATAGACCGTTCTGTCAGCTTGTCCTCCTGTGTGCACCTTGGTAATCCCAACCCCTTGCCCCATAAATTATATCACATTTTCTTGCATCTCTAGTCTCTTCATGTAAATTTATTCTTTCCTGTCTGCCTTCAAACAAACACAAATCCACACTTAAAAAAAACCTTTGATACTTCTAAAATACCGCCCAATCTCTCTTCTTTACTTTACTGCCAAACTTGTAGCTACAGCATTCTTATCATCCGCTCATTCCTAACCTGTTTCATCCTGCCTTCTATTCCTCCTGAAACGAAACCCCTCAAAGCCACCCGTGATCTATTAGTTACCATGTTGCTTCCTATCTGTGGGGGGGAAATTTTAGACTGTTCGCATGGTGATAGTGTTAAGAACAACCAATTGAGAATGAGGAGTTTTAGGTTAGTTTTACTACTGGTTAGTAGTTTTACTACTCATTCATTTTGCAGCTTTAGGCACAGCATTGACTTACAGGCATCATCAGTTTCCTTCTATGTAGAAAAGACTAGAATAGTAAGGTACCTTCCAGCTTCGACATTTCTGTGAAATCCAATGGTCCCATTCCTCTGTCCTTACTGTCTTTGACTTAATTCTTGAAATATTCCTTTGACTGGCCTACATTAAATGTACAATAAAAAAAGAGGTCAGTGGAGTCCCTCATTTGTTTATTCATCCATTCAATATTTGACAGATTTGTATGTAAATATTTGCTCTCCCATCCTTAATAGGGTTCTTATAATGAACATGCATTGTAATCTGCTCTGTTTACAATGTTTACACTGGTTGGGTAAATATTTGTTGAATGAATGAATAAATGAATGAGGGATTTAGAGACTCTGCAGGCTTTGTTTCCAGCTTTAAAAATTTACATGTTGGATTTATTATAATATTTTTAAAAAAAAGCAAGCTCTACATAATAGATTCACAGTTTTGTATACAGTCCTTTTTTTTCTTTCCTGTGGTGTATATGGAAATGCTCATTTTAGTTGGTATTTATTAACATCATAATAAAAAGTTTGAAATATTAAAAAATACACTAAGAAGCATATGTAGATAAGGCAAACAGTGATAACTGTCAACCCTGCTGCTAAGTAGGCTCACTGCCAGTTCATTCAGTTCTCCTTCCATTTCCTTCCAGCTCAGAGAAAGAAGTCCCTGGGATTTCAAGGCAGAGGTTTTTCTAGAGACTAGAAATTTCTGCATGAAAGAATCCAAGAATCTTTAGGAAAGCATACAGTGAAGGCCATTGGACTCCTCTCCTTTAGGTTGGCAGAGGTCATTTTATGAGCATTGTTGGAGATGACTTCTTTTTTTTTTTTTTTGCTTTTTGGAGGGGGGAAGGTAGGCAATTGGAGTTAAGTGACTTGCCCAAGGGCACAGGGCTAGTTTTGTGTTAAGTGTCTGAGGCTGAATTTGAACTCAGAACCTCCTGACTCCAGGGCCGGTGCTCTATTCACTGTGCCACCTAGCTGCCCCTGGAGGTAACTTCTCAAAGGGAGTCTTCTCTCTGGCTTGGGGTCATGTTCATGGTACCCCAGGCCTTTTCTATTACATTAGCTACATGGGCTGTATTAGAACTGTTTTCTTTATTGCTAAAAAAAGCTATGATGTTGACTTTTGGATGCATGGCGGTATTCTAGATAGTTGAGGTTGCTAAAAGTTTGGCTTCTGGATAAGTAGGACCTTGCTGGAGTTGTTCAAAAGCTTCTACTGTATGAGAGGCACCAAAGCAAGTGGTCTTTGATATACTTATGAGATTCATTGTTTCCTAACTATTGCACTAATTGAATTCAACTATTAAAGTGGATTGTCAACTGAAATAAAGTGGTAGTAGTACTTTTTTCCTCCTGATTATCTATTGGTTTAAATCTTTTTACAGCAGGCTGAAATATAGGTCTTGGTAAAATTGACATCAGTCAAGCAAATGGATTGTTTTGTACTTCTCCTTAATGGTAGCATTTAGGAATTTTTTTTTCCTTCTTGCAATGGTCTTCAAACATTCTTGTCTCTATTTGATGAAATTTTTTCCCCAATTCACACTCTGTAGAACACCTCCCTCTCCCCCCCACCATGAAAAGATAAAAAGTTATGGTAGCAGACACAGGTAAGCAACTTGGCCTCACTAGCATTTTGAGGAAACAGTCTTGTATGATGCCATAAATCACTTGTTATAATAGAGAGCTAACACAGGCTAATGTGTAAATAAATAAAGACTACTAGGTGTATAGTACTACCCTTTTAGAAGTGATTATCAATTGAGGAGGATATCCTTTTTTTTATGAGATGCTTATATGAAGATATTGACATTGTTACAGTAATAAGCAGGATCAAGGAAATGTAAAATATGTGATTAGACAGTAGCACGATATTTAAGAAAACGCTGGCCCATTCAAACATTTAGTAAGCACCTACTGTGCATCAGGTACTACGTTAAGCTCTTGGAAAACAGATTATTGCTGGTCATTTTAGTTGTGTCCAACTCTTTGTGACCCCATTTGAGGTTTTCTTGACAAAGATACTGGAGTGATTTGTCATTTTCTTCTCTAGCTCATTTTACAGATGAGGAAAATGAGGCAAAGTGAAGGGACTTGGCACCGTCGCAGAGCTAGTAAATGCTTGAGGATAGATTTGAACTCCAGAAGAGGAGTCTTCCTTATTCCAGTCTCTGTCCCCTGCCTTCTAGCCGCCCCAACACAAATAAAAGAATGAAACAATCTCTGCCCTTACAGAGTTTGTGGTGCCATTTTATTCAGAGGCAATTAAAATAGTGTGATTTTTGTTTAAATAAAAAGTCAGCTTTTGTGCTCCTGGGCTTTTATTTTATTTTTAATTTTATTAAACTTGTTTATTTATTAAATTTATTTTTGTATCAGATTGTGGAAATTATAGCTATTTACTAATTATTGCTTTATTGAATTTTTCCACTGTTTACAGAATTGCAAAAGGTCAATAGAATATTCACTTAAACGCTGTGTTTCCCCTCTTTCTTATTGCCACCCCTCCAAAGATCTAGTCTTCATGGCAGTATTTATCATAAAGCATCCATTGGGTAGAAAACAATCAGCAAGCATTGATGAAGCACCTATGTGCCAGTCACTGTGCCAGGTACAGGGTGCACAAGCCAATATGATGAATACCATCAATAAAATTCTTTCTACCCAAAATAATGGTTGCCACTTATTAAGTTGGTGTCAGAAGATAGATTTGAGTTATGGGGAAACATGTAGTCACCAAAATATTGGTGAGGAAGTCATGTAAATCGTGTAAGGTGCACATTCTAAAAGGCAGAATCATATTGTTACTCATTATATATGGTATCATTTCCCAGTCTAATGTGATTCCTTTCTCTAAAGAATGAATTTTTAATTGTTACAGATTGTCACCTTTATTTTAGTTCTAGTGATATGGTTCATTCATTTAGCTACAGCTACAATTTTCAAGATTGTACTAGAAAGATACTGTGGAAAAAATTTGGAAGTTACCATGTAGGATACTGTAAGACTCTGTAAAATGTTTTAGGGACGTGATGCTGTATTAACCTGAGGGTAAAAAATCAATAAGAGCCTGGTTCCAGTCCAGACTTAAACAGTCCATTAATTTGTGCACGTCTTTTGACTTTCTCACAAAGCTGTAAACTTGTAGAGAAAAAGCAGATGTTTCCTTTGAGCTAATCATTACAAACTCCGTAAATTATAACCCCTGCACAAATTACTTGGATTTTTATTTAAAATGTAACTTTACTTGGATAGATTCTCTGCATAGGACAGGAGTATCTTAGGCTGCTGCTCCAGACAAACTTTTTTGCATCAGGCAGCATGCATCTTTACCAGCTCCATGGGAAACCCAGAAGTCTCAGACAGAGGTTATAGTGAAAGCTTGTGTTATAAAGTAAAGCTACATTTTTAAAAAGGAATAGGATTGGCTTATTCCATAATCAGAAGAGCTGAAGTTTAAAGGACTGATATCGTTTGTGACAGAATTGATTTAAAATAGCTAGGCTTCTTGATTCATAAGTATCATGGGACTTCTGAACATAGGGAATGGAGGAAGCCAAGGTGAGGAGAAAAGAGTGGAGTCAGTGGATAGGAAGAAATAAGAGAGAATTGTGGGAAGAATAAAGCATAAGAATTTTAAATAAAAATTTAACCACAAAATGCTATTAACTAAATCAACCCATTCCTGGATCATCACAATTAACTGAAAATTTTCTGTTGGTGTTTGGGTGATTTCTAATGTGATAACTGGGGGCCATCACCAATCATCCTGATCTATCTCTTGCCACTGGACCCAGGGGGGCCATCACCAATCATCCTGATCTATCTCTTGCCACTGGACCCAGATGGCTCTGGAGGCAAAAGTAAGGCTGGTGACTTTGCAAAGCCCTTCCTCACTTAAATACAATTCACTTGCAAGTCATGGTATCATCTTCCTGATGTCATGGTCTTCTGTGAGAAGGAAACACAGACAACAACAATGTAACCACTGTAAACACCTAATTGTGTAGTATATACACATATATAGTTTTGTTTGTTTTTAAATGATGGCTGATGTGAGTTCCCATTTAAAGGAAAGATGAAATCCTAGTTGGAAAGCTAGAGGAGACCTTAGACATAGCCAATCCAACCCCTTATTTTATAGATGAAGAAATTGAGGCTTGGAGATTAAGTGACTTTCCTGAGTGCACAGAAGTTAAGTGACAAAAGGGAGAATTTGGAGTCAGGTCTTTGACTCCAAATCCTTTTTCCTCTGTGTACTACCATTTGTTATCTAAGTGGAATTGTATAGCAGTGGTATCTAGGTGTGGTAAAAATGAAATTATATTTCATATTTTGTTGTCAGAGTGAAATTGAAGGGTTATGAGAAATTCGTGTATGTGAAGAAAATTACAGAATAATGTAAGCAAGACATATTTTTATAAATCAGCAATTACTTTAGGCATTTGTAAAGGCTAAAGATTGTTGTTTTATTGGCTTCTTAAAATTTAAGAGTAGGAAATTCATAACTTTTTTTAATCACCAGAATGGTTTAGAATTGTCAGTAAATAATCACAGATTGGTGGATGATTGATAATTGTAGATTAATAAAAGCTAGGAAAGAGGAAATCATTAGATGATGTGGTTAGGGTTAGGGGTGCTCAAGACCCTAAAATACCAACATGCCAGGTGCTACCAAATGAATTCGACTCAAGTCTTCTCTCAGACAAAGAAAAGCAAAGTTTATTAAAAATTCGCCTGTATTGGACACAGAGCAAGTCTGCATTAGAAAATTCTATGGCACTCTCACACACACGGGGGGCAAGAAGAGGTCTTATATATAGAAAGGTTGTGGGAGGAATCTAGGGGTGGTCTGGAGGAGGAGTTTGGGGAGAGTCTTCAGGAGGAGTTAATGAGGTCAATGAGTGATTAAGGGTGGGAAGTTGCTGGAGGCTCCCTGGAGCCAACAGACAATGGTGGGCTAGGTCAGTTCAAGGTTGGATTGATATTTTGATAGTCTTAAGAGTGGGAAGTAGATGGGCGATGGAGGGCTAGGCTAGTAACAGAGGTCTGGCCAGAGCCACAATGAAAAGCTTATGGCCTCTGCAAATGCCTCATCAAGGGGGAAGATTCAGAATTCAAGGGGTTTCCCAGAGCCTGTACCTCAAAGATTCAAGGAGAGCTTAAGGGGGTTCCCAGAGCCTGTACCTCATCAATAGATACAGAGCTAGAGGAGTGTAGCTAGGAACTAGATAAAGAAAGAAAAGGCTTATTAATGGAAATGAATTTAAGCATTTTATATTTTATATTGTGACAGTGAGAGTTGCTTTCTATTAGTGAGTGTTTATAGCACACTCATTTAGAAAATTTAAAATAAGTTTCTAGCTTTCCATTTTCACTGAAATAGTGTAAAGGGTTATATAGATGGGTATTGCATCTTTATAGCTTGTGTCTTCAAGTACAGCACTAGCTAAGTATCAACACAGTTTTAAACAGTCAAATGAATCATCACTGTGTTTTGTGACTGAACAGTCAAAACAGGGTAAGGCATTTGGAAGAGATCTCAGAAGATGTCTAATCTAATCTTCTTGTTTTACAGAGCTTAAAGGCTTAAAGAATCAAAGTGACTTGCCCAGGGTAACACAGATAGTAATTAATAGAGATCAGGATTTAAACCCAGACCTTAGGACTCCAAATCTAGCAGCCTTTCCAGTGCACCATGCTATCTTTGTCCATTACTAAATACCATATTACTCTTTGGGATTTTGTTTCATTGTGGAAAGGTTAACTTTAATACAACATTTAAATGAATTTAATACAATTATCTGAGTTGCTGTGTGGTACCTTTCCACCTAATATTTTAACATATACTATATCCTTTATTTGTAGTGTACTTTAAAGTAAACATGTGTCTCCATTATATTGTTGTAGAAACAGTTTTAATGAAGTTATATTAGCTGAAATAAGTCACAAAAACTGTTTCAAAAACAAAGATGATTGATTTAATGTAAGTAAAAAGAACAACAAAATGGCAACTCTTAAGTGGTAATAAAAAGAGCTACTACAATTCCTGTTTTGTTTTGTTTTCTAACCAATATTTTTATCAGTTTGAATTGGAAAATAACCGGTAGTGAAGGTGATGAGGTGTAGGCTAGATTAGCAGTGATTCCCGGTATCAGGGAACCATAAAAATGAAGAAGATTACCCACTAAGAGGGTTAGAGTTGCCTGAGACCCCAAAATACCAACATGCCAGGTCCTGCCAAAAGAATTCAACTCAAGTCTTCTCAGCCAAAGGAAAACAAAGTTTATTAGTAGTTCACCGTATGGGATAGACTCTTAAGGAGCCAGTCTATGCTAGATCATTCTATGGCGCTCTCACAGAGCAAGTCTGTGCTAGGGCTTTCTGTGGCGCTCACACCACATGGAAGGGAGATGGGATTCTTATATACAGAGGAATCTAGGGGTAGTCTAGAGGAGGAGTTTGGGGAGGATCTTCAGGAGGAGTCAATGAGGTCAGACTCCAGTAATGAGTTTGGGGCGGGTCTTCAGGAGGAGTTAATGAGGTCA
>CM053581.1:484025473-484059083 GCA_028627135.1 Pseudochirops cupreus
GTATATATATAAATTTATATATGTATGTGTGTGTATATATATATATATATATATAAAAATATAAATTTATATGTAAATGATTGAGTTCCACATGGACAGAAAGGACATTAAGATTATCTTTTTGTATCTCCCATAGCACCTATCACAGTACTTTGCATAAAATAACTGGCTGATAAATGGTATTGTTGTGAATAATTTTAGCTGATAACTCTGCCAGAGGCAGCTGAAAAATAGCAGTTCTCAGTTTCATCATTTTGTTGGATTCTTTTGTTAGAGAATTGGGGGAGGGGGAGGCAGAACCCTCCCCTCTCTTCTATGTAGCTGTTGTTTAACCCCACATTAACTAATAAGAGTGAATTAATTTATTTCCACTATCACACAATGTATATAGTTTTGAATATTTATTTGTACATGAAAGGTAGCATGGCTAATCAGGCATCCCTGAGTTCAAATCCTCCCTGATTTTGACATGTTGGGCAAGTCACTTAATCCTTTCATACGTCAGACAACTCTCTAATGCTATCATTGACACAATAGTTGCTGTTCTGCATCAGTGGAAGAGTTTTCTTACTTGGTTATGGCCTTTGTTGAGTCCTTTTCAGTCTTGTCTGATTCTTCATGACCCCATTTGGGGTTTTCTTGGCAGAGATACTGGAGTGGTTTGCCATTTCCTTCTTCAACTCATTTTATAGATGTGGAAACTGAGGCAAACAGGGTTAAGTGACTTGCCAAGGGTCACACAGTCAGTAAGTGTCTGAGCTTCCCCATAACACAATCCTGTTGTGCCACGATAGTAATCTCATTGTATTGTTCATATAGATTAATAATGATAATGTTACAAATCTTGAGGAATCATCAACCTAGTGAGATAGAAGATAATTTTAAGGCTTAATGTTATATCATCATGGTACTTTTTAAAAAAGAGGAGAAACAGACTGCCTCCACCATTCACATCTCACAACTGAGGATGATGTGGTACCATATATTTTTTAAAGTTTAGATTAATGCCCAACTGTGAGTTACCTTAAGTGATCAGATCCCATCTTTTATGGGAAGTCTTTGCCAATACTTGTTAATACTCTTGCCTTACCTTTGTTAGTTATTCTCTACTTATCCATTGTAGACTTTGCTTTACATGTATTTGTTTGAGTCTTGTCTCCCACGTTAGATTGTAAGCTCTTTGAGGGCAGGGAACTGTCTTTCGCCTCTTTTTGTATAAGTGCCTGGCACTTAGTAGGCACTTAATGTTCATTGATTGGTTGATTAAGTATTCATGTGTTAGCACTGGTAAAGGAAGTTGTATGTTTTACTCAGTTCTCTCTGTAAAACACTCGCTGCTGTCTTTATGATATACTATATCTCCAGGTGCTATTAGGAACCCAGTTTCTAATTTCTTTACATACTAGAGGATCAGTCTTCTAAACCCATCAGATGTTATCTGTGTGTTGGGGAAATTCTGGTGCAATATAATACTCAGAGTAGACTCATTCATGGCCTCACGCCCATGGGGGTTACACTTGGAGGTGATTTATCAGAGGGTTAACATAGGCATCTGTAATGCCCAAGCAACAACTGTGATACTGGGGGGCCCTAAAGTTTAACTCAGACACCTGGAGTCAGTTCTATAGGAAGAGGTATGCATGGGAAAGGAGGAGGGTAGAATGGCCATTTTGTAAAACTCAGTTTGATGACATAGCTCAAATCCTATTACTTGACAAAGAAGCCCTTTCTAGGCTCCCCACCCTCCTGCTGCACCCCAGTGCCTTTCCTTTGAGCTTGCCCCCATCATAGTGTGTATAACTTGTGTGTACATTGTTATATATACACCATGTGTCCCCCATTAGAATGTGAGTAGGGACCATGTTATTGCGTGCGTGTGTGTGTGTGTGTGTGTATGTGTATCCATCCCCTGTACTTAGTGCGTGGTACACTGTAAGTGTTTAATAAATACTTGTTGACTTGACTGGATGTAGAATTTAAACATATCCTAAAGGTTATTCTCTATTAAACATTTCTTCATAGCTCTAAGGATCTATTTCCTCATCTTAGAAGAACTGGAAATAATAGTAACATTTTTTTGTGCTTCTGGTTAGAGGACAGATATGATGTTTTATCATTTTTAGACGTGTATAATCATACTTTTTTTTTATTAAAACCAGCTCTCAATCTGTATGTTGTTGTTGTTTTTAAGCAAACAAACTGTTTAAATGCTTAATGTTTCTGCTTGTTTGCATCTTCCATGTGTTTTGTTTTCCAGAACAAAAATGTTATTTCCACTAAATGAAAGAGCTGAAATGTGATTATTGTTTCTAGAAATACTTGTTTATTACTTGAATTTTCACAAAACATTCTGTTTTCTGAAAAGCAAGCACAGTAGTCTTTCTTTCCTTTATAAGTTACTATGTCCATGCCAAAAATGATATGGGTTATATCAGCTGCAGTTGAGTGCTTGCTTAGCAAACTAACTCCATGCCCTGATGGTTAGGCCATGGCCCCAGAATTCATCTGGGAAAACCTGAATTTTATTTGCAGGCTTTCTATGGACGTGGAGAATGACCTTGGGAAGCTTGTTAACTTAGAGCTTAGAAAGGATCTTGAATAAATATTTTGCAACAAGCATAAGGTTAAAAAAGAAGAGTTATTATTATATCTTAGCAATATGCATTATTTTGAAGTTGTTAACCAGTTGTGGAGAAAATTTTCAATGACAAAAAACATGTTTTGACTTTGCTGTAATAACAGATATCTGAGAAAAATACAAACAATAC
The DNA here is from genome assembly GCA_028627135.1 of Pseudochirops cupreus. Lineage (NCBI taxonomy): Eukaryota > Metazoa > Chordata > Mammalia > Diprotodontia > Pseudocheiridae > Pseudochirops > Pseudochirops cupreus. The sequence continues at coordinate 484,028,242 of CM053581.1, forward strand.
TTAGTTGAAACGTAGTTTGTTAAATAGGACCTTGTTATAACCCAAATGAGTTTCTCTTAATTATGCAAAGAGATTGTGGAAAGAATTCCAAGGCCACCTATAATCAATAGCCGCAGTGAAAGAAACAGCAGAATTTTACTTAGACACATCTTTTCTTTGTAGTTAATTAATATTAGGATACTAACACACATTGTGCACACTTGTTCTGGAATAAAATACCAGCTTGAGAATTATACAATTATAATTTAATTTTATTTGGATAATTTTAATTTTTCAGGAATTGAAGTTGGTAATATTCATCATATAGAAATCTAAACCATTTAAAAATACTCTGTTGGCTAATACAGAGCTGTATAGCTATAGTCTGAAAGATGATTTTAAAGAGTTTCATATTGAGTCAAAAATTAATCTAATTCATCATGAAATTAGAAGAGATAACTTTATGCAAATGTTCCTCCTTTTTTGGAGTAGTAGCATTAAAAGAATACTGTCTGTGACATTATGACATTGGATTATATACTTCCTAGCTAGCTGTATGTTAAATTTATGCCAGTTTTCTGAAATGTTGCTTAATTACCTCAGAAAGTAATTATTTTAAATGGGGAAAAAACTAATTAAAAGAAGAAGGAAGCCATAATTTTGTGCCTGAAAAAAACCGAAAGAATATTTGGTTACATGGGTTTTTTTTTCTTTTTAAATTTTTTTGTAGAAAAGAAAATTGTGGATTTTGTATTTGGTGAATGGCTAGTTTTCAAATGTGCATACAATTTAATGGTTCTTTCCTACTTATATGGGATTTCCTGGTTTTCAAAGTATATAATGCAGCAAAAAAGTGAATCTTGCTTCTTTTTTTCTTGTTCATTGAAGCTATCACTACTCATCTATCAGACCTCTAAGAAGAATTTTAAAAGTGAGGGTACTCTCTCACGCCCAGGACCTCTGTAATTAACATATGAATGCCCAGTGGATTGTCTGAAATAACAATTAAGAGAACATACATAAAGGAAGAAAGTGAAGACAGCAACTAACACCTGGGATTCTGTATTTTAAAAGCTTTCTTAATAAAAGTAATTAAAGGAAAAAAGAACAAATGCTCATTGTCAAATGCCATGTAAAGCTGAACTCTGTCAGCATTTGCCATCCGGCTTGGAAGGCCTTGTTCTCTGCATGGCTAAAATGGGAGTTGACTTTGAATTATTCCTGTTACATGCAATCATTTATGTAAAATCAGCAAAAATGTATCTACTGAAAGAAAATCTCTTCAGAATATGAGTAAATAAGTGATAGTTATTTTGAAAATTAATTTCAGAAATTTAAATGTTTTCCTCTGACCTTCCAACAGTTTACCCAGTGAGCAGTTTAAATTTTTAAAGGGAAAAAATATGTATGCACCCCCACCCCCACCCACACCCACACCCACACGCACCCACGCATGCACACACACACACACACACACACACACACACACACACACACACACACACACACACACACACACCCCTAGTCAATCCAGGTGCTTATGCTTCCTGTCCAAAACAGGGATCACCATTTTAATGACTGTGGACATTGGGTTTTGTTGCTAAGAATATCTTTACAAAATGTCTTGCCCCGGCAAAGTACATTGGAAAACGTTTGTCTTTACCTCATTGATTTTTCACATTTCCAGAGCTATTGTTCCTTCATTCTCAGAAGAGAACAAAAGTGATCTGAGTCTTCTCAACTCCCCTCCCTTTATTTCTCTCATCACCTCAGCATCTTTATCCAGTGTTTTCTTCCTTCCTCTCTTTAGTAAGAGAAAAATTTATTCCTCTTTCTTTCTAAAAAGAGTTTGTTTCTTAATTCCTTCTTTAGACAAACATCCCCTCATGAACTTTTAATAAATCCCTCTCTACTGCCTTTTCCCTCAAACTTCAGACATGTTCAGGTGTCTTCTGTGTCCCCAGTCCTAAAATCAATCAGTCCTTCTTCCCCAGAGCCTGCTGCTGCCCTCAAGCTATCATGCTATCCCTCTCAAACTTCAAAGACAAATTCTTAGAGGGCATTCTGTGTTAATAGTTATATCTAATTCACTCCCATCCACTTACTACTGCAGTCTAACTTCCCTCTGTGATTTGCTAACCAAGCACAGAGTCATAGATTTGGAGTTTGAAGCATAAGTCAACTCTTCCAGACTCTTCGTTTTAGAGGTGAGGAGTCTGATGGACACACAGGTAAAGTATCTCAAGAGTTTTTTGAATCCCAGATCCGTAGACTCCAGAGCCAGTGCTCTTTTCCACTGTGCCTCAAAACCAGTTATTTTTCTGTTATTTCTCAACTTTACTGAAATTATTCTAAATTTGTGAGGCAGCAGAGGATGAGGATGGAGACCTGGCTTTCAGCCAGGGTGACTTAAATTCAAATCCCACCTGACACATGCTGACTCTATGGCCCTGGTCAATTCACTTAATCTCGCAGTGCTTTAGGCAACTCTCTAAGACTAACTTGTTGAGGAATGTGCCAAATTGCATGTATCGAGTGAGTTTTCTCTCCAGGGGATATCCTTCTATCAGTGAAATCACAGGTCTAGCCCAAGACTTCTAGTTGGTATATTGCATAGAGCACATGCCTGGAATCAGGAAGATGTGAGTTGAGATCTTGCATCAGACAGCTGTATGATCCCAGGCAAATTACTCAACCTTTCTCAGCCTCCTCAGGTGAAAAATGAGGATAATAATAAAGCCTACCTCATGATTGTTGTAAGGATATAATGCAAATATGCCCAGTGCTCTGTGATACATCATTGTCGTTGTCGTTGTCATCATCACATCATCATCATCATCATCCCTTTTTCAGACTTGCCATCAATAAAAATAAAGCTTTTAGATACACAAATAAAAGTAAAAAATTATTTGCATAAAATAGTAAACTCCACTGCTAACAAGTTGGGGGTTTTTAATGCATGTTAACTTTAACAAAATAATAACCCAAAATGTCCTATTTGTTTTCTCTACTGTGTGTTTTTGGGGGGTTGTTACTGTTATTAGCAGAGCTAAGTTGTCATAGTGGAGAAAAACTGGCCCCAGTCAGGAAGACCTGAGTTTTCATTTGACCCCTGACAGTTCCTGTATGACACAGGGCAAATCACTTAAACTCAGCACCCAAAACAATCAACTCTCTAAGACCACAAATTTCAGCACAGTTGCTGATCTGTATTTTTAGAATGTGTTTCCTTGGAGGAATTTTTCTATGCCAATGAATTCGCCTCCCTGGACCGCCCCACCCCCTTCCCCCCCGCCCAAGATGTTACTACGGACTTTCTGTCATTTACCCAGTAGGTAATCTATTTTTTTATTCTGGTTTCTTCACTCTGCATTGCTTCATATTTCTCCATATTTCTTTTACTTTTTACATTTGTAGTGTAGTAATATTCCATTTATATTCAGATACTGGTTTCAACAATGATCTGTCTCCAGCTTTTTGTTATTACAAGTAAAATTTCTATGAATATTTTTGTATGGATAGGCCTTTTCCCTTCAAAAATATTCTTATGATTCCTAGGAGTGCAACCACTGGTCAGAGGATCTAAAAACTTTTATCATTGTAACTACGTGATTCCAATTTGCTTTCCAAAATATTACATCAGTTCTCATCGTGATTAACAGTGGAATAGTGTGCCTATATTGCTACATCCCTGCCAGCATTAGATTTTATCTTTTTAATTATCTGCCAATTTGATGGGTGTAAAGTAGTTGCTTTGATTTTCATTTTTCTGATTGTTAGGAAGTTTGAACAAATTTTCAAATGCTTATTGATAATTTATATTTCTTCTTTCAAGATCTAGTCATTCTTTAGGAACATCCTTTAGCCAGAGTTCATTTCTCTGGCTTGATTTTCCTTGACCTCTGTGGTATTTGACACTGTGAACCACTTCCTTCTTGATACCTTCTTATCCTTTGTCTTCAATGATACTGTGTGTCTGTAGTTCTCCTACTGTGTCCCTGGTGGTACCTTCTCACTCTTTTTCACTGGCTCTTCTTCTTTCTCCTGGCTCTTAAAAATAGGTGTTTCCCAGGGTTCTTTCCTATGTTCAGTTCTTTTTTATCCCCTCTCTCTGCATGTTCTTTTTTCTTTATGTGCTTTCCCTGGGGGTGCTCATCAGTCATTGTGACTTCAATAATTGTGTATATGAAGATGACTCCCAGATTTATATCAGTACCGTTGGCCTCTTTCCAGGGCTCTAAAAACCTTCTTGATCTCTCGAATTAGATATCCTACTAATTTCAAATTCAGCATGTATAAAATTTAAGTAGCACTCTCTCTCTTTTCTTCTACTCCATCTACGTTTCCTCTTTCTGAAGAAATAGCTTCTCTTTTTCACCAACACTCTTCCAGTCAGTCATACTTTAATCTTAAAATCATATTTAATCCTTGCTTCTCCTTTACCCCATACATTACATTAATTACTGAGTCTTGTCATTTCCGCCACTGCAATATCTTTCATTTCGGTTCCTCCTTCCACTCACACTACAATGACACTCTTTTAGGTCCTCATGTCCTCTCTCCTAGACTATCATCCTCATCTTTTTATTGTTCTTTCTGCCTCCAGTTTAGCCCTATCCTCCCACTTCTACTTCTCTACTCTGCTGTCCTAGTAAAGCACCCTATGTACTTGAAGCCCTACTACACAAAAACCTTTATTGATCCCCTAATAGCTTCTGGATGAAGCTGAAACCACTGACCCTACTATTCAAGCCCTTCCATAATTAATATGCAACCTTCCTGTTCAACCTTATATCACCCTCATCTTCAAATTCTATATTGCATTTAAACTATACTATATTTTCTTCCCCTCCTTTTAATCCTATACACATCTCCCCCCGTCTGAATGTCTTTCTCCTACCTTTCCCCATTCCCCATCTCTGCTTAATGAAGTCTCTCTTGTCCTTCAGTGCTAAATTTAGATGCTGCCTTCTCCATGATGCTTTGCTTTTTTCTTTTTAAAAACTTATTTTGTATTATGTACTTAACACTCATCACAATCATCAACAAACATGAAATCCTAGAGTTAGTTTCTGATTTTGTATAGCCCTACCCATCCTCATAAATGCCAAAGTTGAATTTCACATGGGCAGTCACAGAATCATATAATTTTAGAGCTCTAAGAAACCTTCATCCAGATTATCATCTAATGTAACCCCCATTTATTTTGCAGATGAAGAAATTAGCTACAAGAAATTAAGCGACATTCTTAAGACCACACAGTGGATTAGTGGCAGAGTCAAAGCCAGAAATCAGGTCTCATCACCTCAGATCTTTTACTTTTTCAACAGTTCTATCCTGAATACCATTACTTTCCCATAAGTCCACATTGCCCTATTAATGGAAAGGAGAAGAAAGGAAAAAAGAAGTAGAGGAGATTCTCATTTTGAAAACTTTCTGTAGGTCTCACCAGACTGCCAAAGGGTCCATGTCATAGAAAAAAGTTAAGAGCTCTTGCTTACTCTAGAGATTCCAGTTATTCTCACAAAATCTCCCATGGAATGGACAGGCAAATCTCTGGTAGCAATGGTGGTCTGGGGGAATATAGTTGGGGGAAAAGGGGATGACTATGGAAATCATGGTATTTTTATAAATAAGGACCTGACTGTATTTTTAAATATTTTCTACCATGTAGAATTGTGACCCACATGGTGTATAGAAGCAGTTCTACAGTGTTCATAATTTTTTTCTTATTTGTAGATTGGGCTTATGGATACTACAGACAACAACGAAAACTGGTGGAAGAGATTGGTTGGTCCTATACGGGTATGTACAATCTATTCTATAATAAGTATAGCCATTTTAAAAAGTCCCTATATTATGTTATTATATTGAATGTGGAATTTTGCTATTGCATTCTATTTTCATTTGTATCTATAGAGTAGATTGAATTTCAGATATAAAAGTTTTCTTAAATAAATAGGTCTAAATAATGTAGCTAACCTTTTAAAATTTAATAACAAATATTTATGGAACACCTGTGTCAGGGGAAATGCCTCTGATGCTTTCTACTGAGTCCCTGTGTGTGGGTTTGTTGGAGTTGGGAAATATCTAGGGCTATTGGACTACTGATGTATAATATAGACTATTGAGCAAAAAAGCACAGTTAGAATTTAGGGTCAGGGAATAGCGGTAGGAGACCACAGAGGCAGTGTACTGTATCCATCGACAGTTATGGTCACCATATTAGTGACTCTCATTTGTTTAGGCAACGGGAACCAAAGAGAGTGTGAGCATGAAATGGCTGATGTAAAGGCAGAAGGCATAAAAATGTACTTTATAAAAAAAGGTCAGCTTATCAGTCTGAGATCAAAAGCATAGATCTGTCAAGGCACAGCAAATAGGAATCGAGATCCGGATCACGGATTTAGAGCAGAAAAGATCTTGGTGGTTCTAGAGTTCAAACTCCCCATTTTAATAATAATAATAAATAATGAGTAACATTTATATAATACTATGTACACTTTACAGTTATCTCATTGGATCCTCACGACTCTGGGAGGTAGGTGTTATTATTACCTGCATTTTACAGATGAGGACTTGCCCAGACTCATGCAGCCAGTTAGTATCTGAAGCTGGATTTGAACTTGTATCTTTCTGACTTGAGGTCCAGCACTCTAGCCACTGTACTACCTAGCCTCCCTCCAATAAGTATCTGAGATAGGATTTCCAAAGTCTTTTTGACCTCAGTCCACTCTTACGGACTCTATGAGAGTTCCTCTCAAATGTAGGAAGAGATAGAAAAAGGGAAAATGCTGCGGTTCAGCCTTATAGAATGGAGTAGAATAGCATTACAGGTGCAAATCGGCATCAGAAGGGGTCCCCAGGGCTTTACACACCCAGCTATATCTGTTGGTTTATTGTCCCCATGAATTTGTCTCCCAGGTCAATGTCTGTATGCACCCTACTTACTTCCCTACTTGACATCCAGTGTGAGAATTTACATTGTTGAATAGGAAGTGGGGGGTATTTCCAGAAAGGATAATAAAACCAAGTCTTGGAATTGAGGTGAGGGAATGTCATGTTGGAAGGACGGTCCTGAGACTCCCAGCTGGACTAGTGGGTTTCAATTGGGCAGTAGCTCATGATAATGTTGTATATGTAAGATGAGACCACACAGTGTGTACCAAGTTGAGGAGTTTGAATTGTTTTCAGTTACTAATTAACGATATTTGCAAGCTTGCTAACAGCATTTTCAAGCCCATTAGTCTAGTCTTAGAGGTTTATGGGATGTTTAGTAGAACTAGTACCTCTGGTGTGAGGGCTGCTGAGCCCTTTTCAGGACTGTTCATCCACCTTTGGTCGCCACCTTCACCCAAATGTCCCTTGTGAATTCAAGAAGCTGTAGCCCATCCAGTAGCCACACACCAGCAAAACCATTTCAGCAGATTAAAACAATTTGACAGTAACTGAAAGGTCTCAAATCTGTCAGTGAGTTAGGGAGAGCATGTGACGACGTCCCCCAGTGGAATGGGCAGATGAGAACAGTTTTTTCCAGTGGCCATGAAGAGAGCTGAAAAGGGCACTGTGGGGTGCTTAAAGCTTGATCAGGCATCAAAGACGCCAAGGTCCTCCACTGTATTCTGGACCATCACCAAGTCAGCCTCACTTCTGTCTTACCACCAGACTTAAGATGACCCTGGAAGAGAGGGTAAAGCTGATTACTTTGTGCAACCCTGCCTCACTTCAGTTCACCCACAAATCAAGACATCACCCCATGATGTTACTGGTCCTCTTTGAAAACAAAGGATGAACAACAATCTAGTCTTAATTTACCTATCTAGAGTTGTAATCCATGGGGTACATAAAGCATTCATTCAAATTTTAAAATAGTGCAACATAGATGATTTGTTTTTCAGGTGCCCTCTTAATTCTTGAACATCTTTATTTTCCCCCATGTAATTTTGCCATTTGATTTTTAAAATTATTATTAATGTTGGGTACATGGAAAAAATTTTCATTGCTGTATCTTGTATTCCTTGCTTTAGTCTTCGAATTAGTGGGAGTTACATGGACATAATGTGGAAGAATTTCATCAAATAACTGCATATTGAGTCCAGAGATCCTAAGCCAGTCTAATTTTAAATATAATGAATGATTTAGGCTCCAAGATGTCATTAATTCTTAATAGATCTGCAAGAAACATTTCTTAGGAAAAAGCATTTGACTGCATTTACATAAGTTCATGGTGTCAGAAAACGTTAAAAGAGTACGAAGAGATTTTAGACATTATTGGTCCAAACCACTTGTTTTACAGTTGAGGAAATATCTTGACCGTAACATGCTCTTTATCTTTATCACTAGCTTGATAAAATAATATTTGCTTTTATTTTCTTTTAAAATATCTCCTTTAAGGTTAAAAGGATTCCCCTACTCTTATTCCTAGCAAATTTGGTTAGCAAATTTGTGTTCTTTTTAATCTATGTTTGTTCATATTTTGTAGATTTTAATGATATATTTTAACCTTTTTCCCTTTTTCTAGTCTTTCCCCATATAGAGGCCACTTAATCCTCTTGATCATTTTAACTGCCATTCTCTAGAACTTAAAAAGAAAAAAGAAAAAAAATATGGCTTCCATAAGCCATAAAAACCAGAAATGCATAATGTGTAATGGATGCCTTGGGATTTTGTACAAGGATAACATCATGCCTTCTATACCTTAGTAATAAAATAGTCAAAGTAGCATTAAAATGTTACCTCCTTTCTCTGCAGAGGTGGAGAACTGTTGCACTCACTTTTAGATTGATTGTTAGTTTTGCTAAACTGTTTTTTGTTTTCTTTCTTTTGTATATTATGTTTCATGAGTGGCTTACTGGATAGGGGAAAAAGAGCGATATATTAACAGAAGATACCAATATAAATATGTATGTATGTGTATATGTCTCTGTGTATATATATGTACTTACATGTGTATATATGTATGTATAGATTATGTATGTCTCTGTGTGTGTATACAAACATACACATATGTATTATTCATTAGAGTATATAGATACACATGTATGTGTATATATGTGTGTATGTGTATATATGTGTATTCATATATGTATATATGTATATAGTATGCTGTAGCACCAATGCAATATTTATAACACCCAGGATCATGATAAAGACTGTGACTATATGTATTACATGTTCAATCACAAAATATACCAGATTCTCCAGGTAGAGGACAGAACTGAACCATTTATTTAGACACCAGAAAATCAAATCCCAAAACCAGTAAGCTGATTCCATCATAGTACCAAAGATATTAAAAAACCATAACGCTGAGAGCCACAGCATCCTTCAGCCTTCCCACAAACCAATACAAGATCAATATATATATTCATGAGCCTATCTGACTCCTTGCCTGAGGTCCTTCTCTCTCCCCCATAGTCTGGCTAGCTCTGACCAGCTCCCTGTGGGCTCTGCTTCCCTTCAGGAAACTTCCCACCACGGGCTCTATGTGCCTGTATTTACCCTATTAGGGGATAGAATTTATCTTCACAGCAGGAAAGCTTCCTGTGGGCTCTGATCTACCCTTTAGCAAATTCCCTCCAACACAGGCTCCATGTGATTCCATTCAGCTTGTTAGCGGGGAAGAGTTTACTTTCAAAGTCTTCAAACTCCCCCCAGGTCCATTAAGGGGCAAGGAAGATCTTCAAATTCCCATTCTCATTACACATGCATAGTGAATAAAAAACCAACTTTGTTTCAAGTCCTGTCTCTGCCCTACTGGCTGTATAACCCTAGGAAATTCACTTAACCTCCTAGGGTCCAAGGCAACTCTTCCAGGATTATAAATTTGAGACTAAATGCTGGTCTACACATGTACAGAGTTCCTTCATTGGAAGTTCTTTATACCAATAAAATTAGTTGTCTGGTTTAAAAAAAAAATTAAAGAAGCTACAAAATTTTGGCACTGGAAGGAAATTTAGAGATCCTCCTGTCCAACCCCTCATTTTACAGATGAGAAAATTGAAGCTCCGGAGTTAAGAGGTTTGTTAAAAAGATTGTCCTTCATATTCAAAATAGCAAATGACATTAGCTATAAAATAACTGAAGTCACAAGGACTCAACCAGCATTCATTTGAGCCATTTTTTTTTCACTCTGCCTCTCATTTTACATTGTCTAATTGCGTGGTTTTGAAGCCTAGCTTAGGATTCCTTCTTGAATTTGAAGCTGTTTTCAGTGTGATGATTAATTGGCAAATTTTTAAGCAAGGACCCCAACTGGAGCAAGAAAGACTAGGCTAGAAAACATGGAAAGTCTTGGCCTAGCTTCACTACCTTCTTCCCTCTGCAGCCTTTGACAAGTCCCATCAGTGACAAACTAACAAGTGTGTTAACCTAACCCTTTCTGAAGCTTGATCCCTAAGCTGCCTTCTCCCCCTAACATTCTCCAAATTAGTGCCTTGTAATGCAAGGGTACTCTTTCAGCACCCCATTAATTATAATTAATAACAGCAGCACAACATCCGTCTCAGAGAGGGGGGCTGATGAATCTCATCCAAGCCATTTTTGAACATGATTATATCCAAACATCATTGTAACACATATACTCCTTCTGCAGAATGTTTTACAGTAGGTTACTGCATAATTACAGTGTGTGCCGTAACAATGTAAATCTCTGTGGGAGATTAGATGGATGGGTGGAAAGGGAGGAGGATCTAGGTGGCACCATTTTTGTTCAATTTTATAGGTTGAAAGAAAAAAAAACTTTTCTATTTGGGATGTGTGCTATAATTATGTTCAGAAATGACTGGGCTAGACAGCCAGTTTTAAAAGTGATAATAACTAGGTTCATGGTGATTATAGGATTGAAATGAGTAAGATGAATTTGGCATACTTGTGATAAAGATTGGATTTGTAAATTTTGGATCTCAGCACCAAGAATACATTTCCTTCGCCAGGGACTTCTTTCTTTTTGAGGATTTCAGTTTTAAAAAACAAACATTTCAAGTTTTATTAAATGTCTCTGATGTTTGTAGCACTATTCCAGATGATGGAGAGATACAAACATGAAATAAGATATAATCCTCACCCTCACAGAGTTTACAATCTAAAAATTGATTATTAATCAATTATCTGTTAATCAATTATATTTATTACACAATACAATTGAATTACATATAATTATATTGTATATAATATATAATAATGATAATCAGTTATCTATTAATCTCAAACTTTGCCTGCACATTTAAATGTCTCTCCAGTTCTGTTAAAAGTTAGTTGTCTTTCAAATCATATTAACATAGGCATAGACTATCAAATGAGATGGTTTGTGCTGCTTTCCTTCTAGCAAAATCTTTAACTATACTAGGGTCAAATGGACAAAGCTAGGGCTTGCTAAATGACTGTCTTTATTTTAAGACACAAACAATGCTTAAACTACCATAAGCCACTATGCTCTGTTACTTTGGACAAGTCAATCTCTCTGGACCTCAGGGTTGTTGCTTTTTTTTAAAAAAAATTTTCATCTGTAAAATAAAAAAAATAATAACACACTTAGATAACACTTTAAGGATTTATGAAGTGGTATGTACAAGAGTCTTACACTATAAGGTAGGTATTGCTGTTGTTATGATTCCTATTTTTACAGATGTGGAGACTGAAACACAGAGAAAATTAAATGACTTCTCCTTGGTCACACAGCTAGTCAATGTTGAAGGCAGGATTGGAGGTCACAGCTTTATAAATCCAAATCCAAAGCAAATTTTCCACTCACTAAATAATCTCAAAGGCCGCTTCTGCATCTTAATATCTTATATACTTTATTAGGAATGTGGTCCCTGGTCCTTCTAGCCAATTATTTAACATATCTTTCACCAAACATTAAAATAAATGGAAACTGACCCATCACACCAATTTCTTGCTAAAGGCTAATGAGCATTTTTTTTCAGAGAGAAAGTTTAGAATCCATATGTGTGGAGAATTCCCAGTGTGGCAACTCCCTCTACCATTGCATATGAAAAACTCATTGTCTCAGAAAAGTGTCTATCACTTAAAGCTTAGATTTGACTCATATCAGGAGTGGGGAAAATGTAAAATTTAAATTAGGTAATTATTTCTTCCTCTCTAAAGAAATGTGTAATACAAGAGACTCACAAGGGAACATTAACAAAGACTCGGGACAGGATTGAGTAACTTCCAATTACTGTTGTTCTGTCCAGGAGTTGGACATAGAGAACTATCAAAATATGAGGCAATTTGTGGGACTGCTAAGATGGCATTTCATATTTCATGTTTCACCAAACAGTTCCGTCCAAGTTCACATCTTCTGTCAAGCCAAACTAGGGGTTAGCACTCATCTTCTTGTTTGTGTGTGGTCTTCTGTAGTGTAAAAACTCATCTTGCTGCTGGTCAGCTCCTACTGAGGAACCTGTTTTCCAGACCTTTTAAACTCACAAACTTACTTCCAAAGTTCAGGAAAATAAACAGATTAGAAAAGAAAGCCAAGGACCCAACGGCTGACATGATTCAGGCTTACTTAAACCAATACATGTGGTTTAGCTGCCATGTCATTTCTACCTGGATAACTAGAAGGTACCCCACCTAGGAGCTAGAGGTCAGGGTCCCTCTCAGTGGGATCCTCACTGAGCATGCATTTCTCTTGGCGTAGTTAGTGGCCAGTGACTACAATATTGTAAACTATCAAAGATTTAAGACTTCTTAACAATATAGTGACCAACAATGATAGCATGTTTCCTACCTCTTGACAGTAGAGAAATGGACATGGAATGTGGATATTTTTGAAAATAGAAAATCTGTGGGTTTATTTTGCCTTAATAAGCTTATTTGGTAGAAGGATTTTTTAAAAAATTATTTTTGGAAGGGAGTGATAATGATGCCAAGAAAGAAAAGAACATCAATGAAGCAATTTTTTTTTTAAATTCAGAGGAGAGAACAGAAGGAAAGCAGAAGGAGACACAGAGAAGCAAGACAACTTTGGAATGAATGTTTTATTTAGCATATAATTAAAAAGTTGGAACTAATAGAAATTCATGGTTTTGTACAGAGAGCTCCTCTTCTGTTCTTTGTATACGGAAGTGTTTATATTTGTTGGTTTTTCAAGTTCAGAATATCAAAAAAAGACTTTAAAAATACAGAAGACCTAGAAGATAAATTGGAGGCAGATGGTAGAGACCCTTAAATACCAGGCTGGGTAGTAGTAGTGTCTTAGGCAAGTAGGGGCCATTCTGAGTTTTTGAGTGAGAAGGTGGCATAGTCAGACATGTGCCTTAGTAAGATTATTATGTTGGCTTTGTTAGGGATGGGTTAGAGAAAGTTGAAATGGGTAGAACAGTTATGAGGCTATTACTTACAGTATTACAGGTTTTGAGAAGAAGGCTGGAACTGGGGTAGTAGCCAGGTGAGTGGAGAGAAAGGAACAGATAAAAATTTCATTGATATAAAGTGGAAATGGAAGAAATTTATTATAGTGAGAGCAAAAAGTACTTAGGCTATTTCCTAATATGCTAAATTTCTTAGTTCAAGAAGCTAAGAAGCAGAACAATAATCCCTGTTGGTGCTGATTTTGAGCCCTGGGATTTCCAGACTACCTTATTATCCCCTCACTTCTTATTCCAATAGTGCTAGTTTTCTCTAAGGCCATGACTTACAGCTTTGTGGACTTGTGAGGAATAATAAAACATTTCAGGTAACTTGACAGTATTGTGTTCTAAAATGGAAGGAATGAATATACATATTTAATGGAATAGACTACAATCAAAACTTTGTTACCTGGGACTTTACCAAATAAAAAGTTTTATCAGCAAAAGGTGAATTGAATGATAATTGATTCAGAAGCAAGTCCAATATTCTCTCTAATCTCTAGGGATGAAAAAATATTATGTAATTTGCCTGTGAAGTCACTAGGGCTGTCACATTTTTCACATACAATAAATGCTTAATTTTCAAAATTCAATATTTGTGTCTTATGCCTAAAAACAAATATGGGCAGTATCTAATTATGTATTTGATACCATCTCTAGGTTTTTTGAATTCGTGTTCACATGGGTTTTTTGTTTGTTTCTGTTTTGCCGAAATGCTTTTTATAATTATTTTGTAGGAAGATGAGATTAGTCTACTTCTTTTCATATGTGATGTTTCAGGCAGTTTAAATAATTCATTGTGCCTTGAAAATCACAATATAATCCTATAGTATGACTGACTATATTTAATAATGAGCTAGGTTACAAAATATTTTAAAGTAGTAAAACACCTTCTATATTTCATTTGAATTGAATAAGCAGGTAACGGCCATATGCTAATCAGTTTGGTGGTACAGTCAGTTGCCAAATAGGCCATTTCCCCATTACAACATTTCTCATATCTGCTTCTTGATAACTCATAAAGCTGCCACCTCAGTTCGGGACCTCATCATGTCTCACTGGCACTATTACAATAGCCTCCTAATTGCTTTTCTTGCCTCAAGTCTCTCCCCACTTCCGTCCATCTTCTTCACAGTTGCCAAAGTGATCTTTTTTAAGCATTAGTTTGACTGTGTCACTCTCCTACTCAATCATGCCCCTAGTATAAAATATAATGTCCTCTATTTGTCATTTAAAGCCCTTCCCCAGTTGGCGCTAAGTGAACCTTTCCAGTCTCGTCATGCATTGCTTCCTTTCACTGCATGGTCCAGCCAAACTGACCATCTTGTTATTTCTCACACTAAGCATATCCATCTCCAATCTCAATCTCTTTTCATTAACCACCCCCATGTCGTTGTTCAGTTGTGTCTGGCTCTTTGTGACCCCATTAGAGGTTTTCTTGGCAAAGATACTGGAGTGGTTTACCTTTCCTTTTCCAGTTCATTTTACAGATCAAGGAACTGAGACAAACAGGGTTAAGTGACTTGCCCAAAGTCACACAGCTAGTAAGTGTCTGAGGCTGGATTTGAACTCGGAAAGATGAGATTCCTGACTCTGGGCCCAGTACCCTATCCATTGTGCCACCTAGCTGCCCTAGACATTCCCCATACCTGGAATACATTCCTTCTTTATCTTTTAGAATTCCTTTTTTTTTTTCCCCAGAAACTCATCCTGCCAGCTGCTAGTGCCCTGTCTCCTAAATCTTCCCTGAATCTATCACATATTCTGTATATACTTTACCAATCACTATTTTTATTGCATTACGGTTTGTAAAGGATGCATTAACTTGTTTTGCATTTTTACATTTGTTTGGAACATCTTTGTGCCCAGTACACAGTCAGTTGCTGTAAAAATTCCATATGGTGCTAAGAAAGCACTTATTAGCATCCTATCTAAATAAAGTATTCTTGCTACCTAGATGCTAGGCTCTATTATTTCTATAATACTAACAAACTGCAGATATTCCAAACGTACTGAGTTGAAATCCATCGTCAAACACTTACAAGTTGTGAGGCCTTGAACAAGTC
The DNA here is from genome assembly GCA_028627135.1 of Pseudochirops cupreus. Classification (NCBI taxonomy): domain Eukaryota; kingdom Metazoa; phylum Chordata; class Mammalia; order Diprotodontia; family Pseudocheiridae; genus Pseudochirops; species Pseudochirops cupreus. Next base: position 484,043,645 of record CM053581.1, read on the forward strand.
ACTTAACCTAGATTTGCCTCAGTTTCCCCAACTATAAATGGGGAAAATAATAACTCCTGCATTGCAGGATTATTGTGAGGATCAAATAAAAAGGTACTTGTAAGGTTCTTAGCACATCCCTGGAATCCCTGGAGCTATAAAAATGTTTTTCCCTCTCCCTCCCTCCTCTCTACTCTAAATTCAGCACCCTAGGGCAAAACCCTGATTTTCCTGACTAGTTAACAATTCTGAAGCTTCCCCTTTTGACCTATTACCACACTCTACACACAGACAGTACAGATGCTAATTCAAGCAACAGTCACTTATAGTTTTGTGTGGGTCACATACTGAATATAGCACAGTAGAAAGAGCAGTAGGATGGATGTGCTTGCCAAAATTATAACCAGTGAGAACAAACTGGAAATTGGAAATGTTCTGAATGAAAGGACAGGAAGACTTTCCCCCTAATACAGGTCATCTCCAAAGTCCTAAGGGCAACGTGAAGCTATTACGCCTTAGACCACCCCTAAGATTTTTGGGAGCACCTTGTACTTGGTGGCTCAAGAAAACTCTGTAAGTATTTTTTTTAAAAAAGATCAGTGTTTAAGCCTAACACTAAAGTTCTTACTAGGACCCCATTAAATAGTTGACTCTATGTTGTCAGGCTTCTGAGTCTACTTTGATTCCTCATTAACACTTTTAAAAAAATCAGCTTCTACATAATAGTGATAGTTATAGAAAATGGAGCTGGGAGGAGTAAAAAAAGGAGAAGGCTTTTATAGCACCGACTATATTCCAGGCCCTGCAAATATTACCTCATTTGATCCTCACAACATCCTTGGGAGGTAGGTGGGATTAGTATATCTATTTTACAGTTGAGGAAACTGAGGCAAACTGAAGTTAAGTGACTTGCCCAGGGTCACTTAGCTAGGAAGTATCTGAGGCCAGATTGGAACTTGGATCTTCCCAGCTCTATCCTCTGCCCAAACCAAAAATAGATTATCTCTTTCCCATATAATTAAATTCAACAAACTCTCCCTCCATTCACATTTGCTTCTCAGGATTCTTCAGACTTCCTGAAATTTCTATTAAGACCTTGGGTGAGTTGCTGTCTTTTTTCAGGCTTCCATCAGTAAGACTGTAGACCTCATCTGTATAATTGAGGGGCTTGTGGTAGATTATCTTTAAAGTCCCTTCCAACTCTAAGCATACTGGGAGTCTACCCACAAAAATTTTCAAATGTACCAGTTTTCTCTTAAACAACAACAACAACAAAAAAACCCCAAAACCAAACATTGGAGATATACTGAAACATAGTATAAGAGTTGTAGAGAAAGAATGGACCACAAAGGTCCTATAAACCCCATCCTCCCCAATTTACAGATTTGGAAATTAAAGCCCAGGGACGTTAAATGACTTGTCCAAGACTACACAGGTAGTAAGCAGCAGGGGTAAAATTTGACCCCAGGTCTTCTGACCCCATGGCAGGTGCTCCTTCCACCTGCTGTACCACATTAACGTCTTAGGAATTCTTACCATCATAACATCACAGCTACTCAATAGTAATAATAATAATGATAAAATAGGCATTAAAGAGGGATTGTTTTTTCCACAAATTGAATCATTAAAATGAAGGTTCTTTTGTGTTATAACTATTAGAAATAACAAAGCTGATAGTCTAAGTTTTGCAATCAGAAATGTTCAAAGTCCAGTGGTTGCAGGTATTTTTCTGCCTTTACAAACACAGGATTGATTTTAATTAGATTTTGTGTTAGCAAAATTGTCTGGCATCCCTTTGATTCTATATAGAAGTTTCACTCTGAAAAAATTCATTTTGTAATGGACTCTTAATTGCTTAAGTTCCCTCTTTATTGTCAGCCAGTTTAGAGGCTTACTTAGTCATTAGCAAACTTGTTAAGTGATTGTTTTCTTTGTTTAGAAGCTTTTATATGGGGATATTGAAGTGGAACATGCCCATGGACTGAATGACAGAAAGTTACTGAATTGTACCCCCCCCCAACCTTGCTGTATTTTTTTTTAATGTAGCAGGAGGAAAAAAATCACATTCGTCAGCCACCTACAAACTCCATAAGATTGTATCTCTTATAATCTTTGTGTCTTCCTACAAACTATGTCCAATACATTGTATGAGACTAAACTGAACCTAATTCGTGCATAGGTTTTATGCAGATTAGTTGATAAATTGTTATTAATTGTAGTGGAAATGTGTGATAATCACACCTTCCCAGGAACAGCCTCATAAGAACTTGATCTAAAAATTAAAATTAATTAAGATTAAAATTAGTTCTGCTGAGGACAGGGACAGTGTATTTTTGCTTGCTTTTTTTTCACCTATGCAACAGCCATGTTCCTGGATCACATTCTATTTTCAGTCTGGGCTAATGATCAGCTCATAGAAACTCACTCTCCCACAGCCATATGGCCTGAGTTACTGCCGGCTTCATCATTTTTCCTATGCCGTTTTTAAAGAAGTATTGAAAAAGAGGAGAGGCACCCAAGCAAGTCACTGCCTGGGTATGTCCTCAAACTTATGCCAGAAGAAAGTGAAACACGTAGACTATCACTTGTATTCGTGGGCATAGGCATTCTTTAGCCTTTCTCCTTCCAGTATTCTTTGGATTTATTGGAGCCCTCTCTGACCTGTGGGTGATAGAATCGAATTCAATTTGATGTGAATTCATTCACTTTTGAAATAAAGACAATTCATCCTGGAAAACTATTTCTAGTCCCTATCTCCATTAGACATAGATTTAGTTTCTCTGTTTGCTATAGAGATCATGTGATGGGCCAAGACAGGAAGATGTTAAGGAAGGAAAGAGAATAAGCATTTATTAAGAACCTACTATGTGCCAGGGTTTTTGATCCTTGCAACAACCCTATAAAATAGGCTCTTATTTTTCCTTTTCATTTTCCCTTTTACTGTTGAAGAAAGTGGGGCAGAAAGGGGTTAAATGATTTCCCTAGTTACACAGTTTGTTAGTGGCTGAGGTTGCATCTGAACTCAGGTCTTCCAAATTCTAGGCTAGGTACTCTATGCACTGTGCTATGTAGCTCCCTCTATTAAGGGAGAGGGAGAGAGGGAGAGAGACAGAGACAGAGAGACAAAGACAGAGAGAGAGAGAGACAGAGAGGCAGAGAGATAGAGAGAGAGAGAGAGATTTTCTGTTGAGGAAAACTGCATGGATTTCAGGGGGTTAGTAAATTAGAATGGGAAAAACAACATTTTTATTTCAATTGCTTTCCATTAAATCCTGTGTGATTTTTTTTTTACATATTTCAAAACATGTTCTGAGAAGGGGTCCATCATAGGCATTACTAGAATTCTAATGGAGTCTGTGATGCAAAAAAAGTAAAAGACCCCTGTTCTAGAAGGAGAGAGAAAGAGAAAGGAAGGGTGAGAGAGGGAGAGAAAGAGGGAGGAAGGGGGGGAGAGAGAGAGACAGAGAGAGATCACTGGTTTTTAAAAATTATCTTATTTAAATTGTATTTTAGTTTTAGATCCAAATTCTGTCTTTCCTGCTTCCTTTCCCCATCCAGTGAGAAGGCAAGAAAAACAGATTTATTTGCAGTTTCTGCTCAGTTCCCCCATTTCCTGGAAATCTACGTGTTATAAGTCAATAATACCTTCTTTGTTTCTCAGTGGATTGTCTATTCGTTGTTAAACACAAGAAAGAAGACTTGTGTTCCGAAATCATATTGACATGTTTTAATGCCATCAACATTTCTGAAAGTAAATCAAGTAGAAAATGAAGCCCTGACATATGATTCAGAGGTTTCTCACGTATTTGGCCTTTATTTAATTATACATGACTATCTCTGCAAGTTGGTTAGATAGACTGGAAACCACAGAGATCCAAGGAGTGATATTTATTTGATCCTACTTAAATGGATAAATTCACACCATTTTGCAGGCTCCTAATGTTTAGTAATTACAACAAGCAGAGCTGTCGGAAAAATAGCCCAACTTGCCAAATCTTAATATCCATTAATCACTTAAAGACTACTAATAGACTTCTGAGCTGTAAGAGGGGATTGTGAACATTGCCCAATCTATACATTATCTCCTTCTGAACACTTGACTAGGCAATTAAAGTTTCTGAAATCCTTTGATGAGAGGATAAAGCTTCATTTATTTCTTTACTACTAAAATAATCAAAAGCACTGCATCTGTCACAAGAATCTGTAAAAGATCGCTAATTTGCAGATGTCTTATCAGACTCAAGAAAGAGGAAAAAAGCAAATTGGGACAACATTAGAATAGACATCCAGCCACAGCTTCTGTAGTACAGGAGAATTGTATATTTGTCATGAGGTAGGCGAGCCCTGATTGATCATCCATTCGGTATAATAAATTCATGCTCATTTATCCAAGGTAGACGCACAAGCTATATTTTCATATGCAGCTTAAGAACCCAAGACCAAATCAATCATTAAGAAAAATAAGCTTCCGTGAACTTTCAAGTAGAATAGTCTTGAAAACAACAAACACTAAATCAGCAGTAAATCAATGGAACTTGCAAGGACGATTTAGTTTTCTAAATGTTCTCCAAGTGATTCCATTATCTTACTGGGAAGGCTTTAAGAGTCTTCCCATCTTTTATCTTCTTTTTCAAAATCAGATTGCTGAAGGGTCATTTGAGCGCAGAAAGAAGAAAGACAATAATAGAGGCTGGGGGAGGCTAGTGACCAGAATACTAAAGTAAGGATTGAGCACCCCAGAAATGTCCAATTCTGGTTTTGCTGCTGATCGGCTGTGCCTCCCTAGATGGTTTTCTTAATGAAGACAACAAAATGTGGAAAAAAGCACTCTGAGTTCTTAGAAGGAAGTATTTACTATTTTTTATTGTTACTTAGGGAGAAAGAATATGACATTTGCCTGGGTTTGTAGCTTTCTCAAAAATGTGATTTTAAAGGGTAGTCATTTCCTCCCTCTGCATGATGAAATTCCCCCCTTCTATTGAAATCCATCTCCCAATTTCCCTTCTTCCACAAAACCGTCCCTAATATCCCTGCTCTTACTTGTATCTCTTTTATCTACTTAACATTTTCCTTCTTATTTTATAGTTACATTCCAGAATAGATCATAAATTATACAATGTAATTAATTATCTCTCTCCCTCAGGACATGTTTTGCACACAGGACTTCAATAAATATTTGTCAAATTGAACTGAACTGAATTGTATAAATCCATAAAAGAGCCCATTAGAAGATAGTAAATTGGAAAATTACCAATAAAATTAAATATTATTCACAATCTTCACAGTTGGATGTGGAATCTTATTGCCCCTAAAAGAAACTAGCTAATGGATTTGCCTAATTAGACCCAAATCCCATCCTAAAAGTATTTCCACATAAATATCATAGGAATGGGGTTGGTACTAAGCAGGTTTTGCCCAAAAAACATTCCTGTCCTTAAAGGTCTCCAAGGAAGGATTTGTGTCCTAACTCTGATTACCTGACTGATTCCCCATCTCCTACTTACCAGTGCAACATATTTTTTCAGTCTTAGTGTGGTTGTAACTTGAGGCCTCATTCTTTCATGTAGGTACTCAGAAAGCTAGCTTGGCTTCAAGAGCCTCAGTGCATCCACAACTGCTCAATGTCACAGATCATTAGCTCCCACTAATATTTTTACTTTTATTAATCAGCCAAAAGACACAGTTGGTTTAAAGCAACGGCATTCTCTGCATAATGACAAAAGTTAAATTTCTACCATAAATCTGGTTCCTTCCCTGCCCCAGTCACCATTTTTAGAAAGAGTTGGGGATCCCACATGGCATGGTAGAGTGATGGGCACCAGGGAGGGAGTAGATGTGGCTAACATACACATGGGCAAACATGTAGAGAGTGCATGTGGCAAAGGCAAATGTATTGAAGGACAATGCCCTGACACCACCTCTGACACTGAAAAGCCGCTGCTGGCTTGTGGTGTCATCATTCCACTGGTGTTTCTTCTGGCCCTGCTCTCTGTGATTGTGGCATTTTTGCCATTCTCTGCTTCTCTGATTTCCACTAAGTTGTTTTCAAGGCTGCTTCCCACTGGATCTCAGCTCTAGGCTTAAGCTGAGGTGTTACTTCTTCTCCATAATGAAAGAGTTGAATCTGACTTTTTTTTTAAGTGTATAGACTAGAGGCTTTTATAGTGAGAATGGCAGGCCTATTCATATTCAGTCATCAGAATACAGAAGAGTGACTTTCTCTTTGTAAGAATAGAGATCTAGGTGCTAAACTCTTTTGGAAAATGGATGAGCCAAGCAGTTAATTAGAGTTACAGGCCTGCTTTAAACGCAGACTTCCTCTTGATAACAGAAGTGAGGTCTCTGTCTTATAATTAGAAAATCCTCTTTAATGCCACTCAGAAAAGCTGTATGCAGTAGAGACCCTACAGTTTTCTTCAACTCACCTAAATCCTCTTGGTCTGTCCTATAAAATAATAGGATCAGGAATGTCTTGGTGGAGCCTACAGGCTATTCTTCTCCACCTCAAATCTTTTGTTCCAGATTCCTGCTTTTCACATGCAGATGTGACCAGAAACAAATTTAGGTTCAATCCCACTCTACATTTTGCAAAATTAGGAGATCATCTGTTTTAACTGTATAGTATTCAATGCTTAGAAATCTTATACAGTATTACATCTAGCATTACACACATTTTCTAAGCAGTAAATACCAATTTTCCTGTATACTTGAGATTCCTTTCTTGAAAGATCTTTTTTAGCTGATTCATGTAATTTAAATATACTTTTCAAAACTTTTTAAATTTTGAGTTTTTATGGTAGTCCTAAGTATTTTTAATGTTTAAAAAAACAATTCATTTTTTCATTCAGTTTCCTGGTTACTTACCCAGTTTGTATTAAGTAATATATCTTATGGCCATATATCAAAGTTACTAATAAAATATTAATACATTAACTCCACGGGAGTTACTGCCCAACCACCATGGATACAAATTACATCTCTACTCACTAGAGCCTGATTTCTACTAGAAACTCATATTTTTTTTTCTAACAGCACTCTGGCATTTAGACCAGTGATGGCTGAAGTTTGGGTATGATTGCCATTATCCACAAGGGAGTAGTAGCTAAGACATGAGAGAGAAAAAATACTGGTACTAATAGAAGGCTGAATAAGAATGTTACCGAGGAAGTATATGCAGTCCAGTGACTCTTCGTGCATAAATACCGTCCTTAGTGGAGGCCAGTTGTGGTGTCCTCAGCTTGGAATACATGCGGATTCCATAACAGTTGTGTTTCCTAAATTCTTTTTATCACTCCCTTCATGACATTCCCCTAAAATGTTGCATGGGTGTTTGTGTTAGGGCATTTCCATTAGAAGATAAGCATTTCCACATAATAGTTATAGTTTATTTCAAGAAATACTGCTTCCAGATAGACATCGATAAGAAGGAAAGGTTTATAAGCCTCACCTAATGACCCGTGGACTTCAAGTAACTGCTATTTATTGACCGATGGACATTTTAAAAATTAATTTTCATTGCATACTTATCTTCCCTTCTAGCTAGGGCTTTGCAACAGTAAGCCTTCCTAACTAACAAGAGAGGTGATTGCTGAAGTGGATCAATTCTCTGCCTCCACCATGCACACTCACAGAAAACATCTTTCTGCAATTTACAAAGAATCCCTGCTCCATATCACAGAGCAGTGTACTTTTGATTCCAGTTATCTGTGACATTCTACCTGATTCAACAGAATAAAAATAAGTGGCACAATGGATAGAGTGTTGGACCTGAGTTCAGATTAACCTCTTTCTGCCTCAAGTTTTTTTTTGTCTTTAAAATGAGGGTAATAATAGAACCTACCTCCCAGAATTGTTGTGAGGATCAAGAGAGTTAGTGTTTGTAAAGTTGTGAGGATAAAGAGAGTTGAATTATAAAGTACTTTGCAAACCGTAAAGTGCTATATAAATGCTAGTTATTATTATGATTATGATTATGATTATTATTGAGGGCAGCTAGGTGGCACAGTAGATGGCGTGCCAGGCCTGGAGTCAGGAAGATTAGTCTTCCTGAGTTCAGATCTAGCTTCAGACACTTACTATCTCTGTGACCCTGGGCAAGCCAGGGGTCTGTTTGCCCCAGTTGACTCATCTGTAAAATGAGCTGGAGAAGAAAATGGCAAACCACTCCAGGATCCTTGCCAAGAAAACCCCAAATAGGGTCAGGAAGAGTCAGAAATGACTGGATGATAAGAATGATTATTATTATTCCTTCAAAAACTATTTATAAAGTGGGCGTTTATTTGGACGAATTCTTTTCCTTGATATATTAGAATGAGAAATATTATGATAAAAATGTGTACCTGCATAACTGTTAAATTAGAACATCTGTTTATTGATACCTTGGGAAGTAAATTCAACCTGTGTTGATAGCATATTGAATAGTAAAACTATTTCTAATAGACAAACAGATGTCCAAAAATAGGTATATCTTTCTCTATGTGATTTAGCCTGTGACTAAAATCTGAACAGTAATATTTGAGCTAATAAATACCAACCTTAGAAATTATGGATGTTTTTTATAACATGAGTGAAATATTCTGATTCTCTTACATTCTTTTTTTGAAAGAAAGAACTCAGTGGTGTGTTTTAAGAGGATGAAAAATATCCTTAGGATATAAAAAGATCTAAATGTTGACCATGATTCTCACTCTGAGTGTACCTTCAGTTTCCTTTTTTATGTGTAGAAAATGTGAGAGGTAGAACGATCCTCCCCAGTGAGCCTCCTCTTCATTTAAATCTGTAACTAGATGAAAGAGAGACTTACTGTTACCTAGACCTCCTCTGTGAACAAGGAGGAAAAGATACGGTGAATCTTCATTTGCTAATAATACTTAATGATGATGATTTTAAGGGAATGGAATAAGCATTTATTAAGAGTCAACTATGTTCCAAGTACTGTGCAAAGCATTGGGGATGTAAATAAGAAAAAGAAATTGTCTCTTCCCTCAAAGAGCTTACAATCTAATGGAGGAAGGCAACACATAAAAGGAAGCTGAAAATGGGAGTAGGGGGAAGGCACCAGGGTGTACCCTGTTTGTGATGTTTGTGGATTCAAAACCAAGCAGAATCTCTGATGGCAAATGGGGTTTTCTGCAGAGTTCTGAGCCTTCTATAAAGGAAGGCTTTGGGAGGCATTTATTGCTCTGCCCGCCAGCCCTCCAGTTAGAGAGGAAAGGCAAATTCTGGAACTGAGAAGTATCCAAAATTGAGTTAATCTGCATGGTAATGAGATTTCATACCCCCCTCTTTTGGGGGAGGTATGATATTCCTAGAGTCCAAACCAAGCAGAACCACTTATGGAAAATGAAGAGAATTGTTCATTACAACAACCATAATAGCAATAGGTGCTATCATGATCCTAGCTTTACAAATGAAGTTCATGAGACAGACAGAAGTTAAGTGACTTGCCCAAGGTCACACAGCTAAAGTGTCTGAGGCTAGATTTAAACTCAGGTCCATTCCTGACCCAGTACTCTATTCACTCCATCATCTAGCTACCTCTAGGCATCTGTGTGGGTACCTCCCCCACTCACGCAAAGCTTACCTCTTCTGTGACTTGATAGATGACCTCTGAGAGTTGCTCTCAGTTGAAAATCCCATCTGTCAGTCAACCTGATGCTGACCGTTTCTGAACTTAGGCTGGGCCCAGGTGACACCACATACATTTTGCCATCAGGTCTGTAGTTGAAGCCTTTCTAATTCAATAAGACTTGACCGACTCTACTTTCATAACCTAGAAACAAGATCATACCACCCCATGATGTAGCATCAGAATAGGACTTTAGCAGAGATGCTAATGATGATGATACTAAGATCAGACTGGTGATGTATATGATTTCCTGGAAGGCTAAGAATGGTTGCTTGTTAGGATAGATTCACTTTAGTCACTAGAAGCATATTAAGTGGATTCTGTAGTTGGAACATGTATACCTCACCCTAGTCTTTCTCCCACTCTACTCAAAAATAACCTTCTCCTATCTTCTCTTGGAAAAATTTCTGCATATAATGATAAGATGCTTTTATGAAATCCATTTACAATAATAACTCTGTATAACAAGATAACTATAACTCACATGAGTGAAACAAAGCACTTTCTTCTCAATAGCTTCTGCAGAAGGTCATTAAAGTGTTACTATCTCCACTTTACAGATGAAGGACATTGAATCTTAAAATAACTTAGCTGTTGTCACACCAACTTGTAACTGTTGGGAAATGATTAGAATTCCATTTCCTGTCTCCAAGTCTACCGTTCAGCCACTATGTCTTTCAGGGGTGCTTGAGAGTAATCTAGTCCTTTCTTTTTTAACACATGATGAACTGAGATAGTTATTGTCAAAGCCAGGACTAGAATGAAAACTGTGGGTAGCATTAGCAACTTGGAGACATGTAAGCATTGAGATCACAGAACCACAGAATCTCAAAGTTGGAAGGGACCTCAGAGGCCACTGAATCCAATCTGTCCTTGAATAAGAAACTGTTCTGTAGCATAATCCAACAAAGGGTTATCTAGCCTTTGCCCAAGTCTAGTGAAAGGGAGCCTGGTATCTCCTTATGCAGACTATTGCATATTTGATTAGCTCTATAATGAATTTTTTCCTGACATCAAGCCTAGACTTGCCTCATGCTTCCTTGAAATTTCTACAACCACACCTAGTTTTGCCTTCTGGGACCAAGAAGAACAAGTCTGTTGCCTCTTCCATGTGACAGCCTTTGGATACTGAAGAGGCAATTATGACATCTCCCCTAAGACTTCTCTTTTTTCAGGCTAAACCTTTTCTATTCCTTCAACCAGTCTTTATATGGCATGAACCTGACACCCTTCATCATCCTGATTATGCTTCCTGTAGCCTCTCTAGCTTATCTATGTATTCAGAACTGAATGTAATATTTCAAATATCTTATGAGCACAGAGAAGAGCAGAACTAGACCTTCCTGCCCCTGGACACTTTGCCTCACTAATGCAATTTAAGATTGCACTAACTTTCTTTTCTGCCATAATGACACTGTTGAATCACAGCATCCAGCTTACAATCCATGTAAACCTTCCAGACCTTCAGATCAATTTCTGTCTAGCCACACTTTTCCATCCTTCATTTGTGAAGTTGCTTTTGTGAACTCAATTGTAAAACTTTATAGCTAGCCTTATGCAGTTTCAGCCTATTAGATTGGACTCCATATTTAAAGCCTGACTCTGGCATCCACTATATTTAGCAATTCCTCTTAGCTTCGTGCCATCTATAAATTTGATAAGCATGCCATCTAAGATATTTATAAATCTATAAAAATGTTGAATAGTGCAGAGGCAAGTAGAGATGAAGCCATTAATAACTATTCCTTGGGTATAGCCACTCAACTAATTTCCAAACCCAACTAATTTTACTGTTGACTAAGCCCACATCCCTGTTCCCCTCTTTCTATCCTGCCTCACCCTGATGAATAGCCATGAGAGACCTTGTTTAATTCTTTACTACAGTCTATGTAAACTTTTAACTATAGCTTTCCCTGGTTTATTACTCGCGTAACCCTTTCAAAAAAGGAAATAGAGTTAGTCTGGCATGACCTGAAAAATATATAAATTACAGTGCTCTGTGTCTATAGCTTGTCTCGCTGCTAGACTATAGGTCCAAACCTCCCACAATCTAGTAGTATTGCATATTGTCAGCATCCTTTCTCTGCTTCATGATGAGTTGATTACTTTATTGCCATTTGTTTATGCGTGAGAAGGTCATGCAATAAGAATTTCTATGGATCCTGGGAGGAGTATACTTCTATGCCAGACTCTAAGTGGTCCACAGTGGATGGGATTATCTTTTAAATTGCAAGATGTTTTAAGTAAGGGCCATATTTTCCCTCTGGAAATACATCTTTCCAATTTAAATATAAGTCAAAGGGCAGATATATGATTCACTTTTAGGAATACTAAATTTGTAGTGAGTTTTTCAGAAAACAAGTCTGAAACTTTCATTGAGAAAGTATTCAATGCCTTTTTCATTAAAAAAAATCATTAAATGTGTACTATGTACAAAGTACTAGGCTAGGCTCTGATGATTGTCATTGTTCAGTTGTTCAGTCATGTCTGACTTTTCGTGACCCCGTGGACCATAGCACACCAGACCCTTCTGTCCCCCACTGTCTCTCAAAATCTGTCCAAGTTCATGTTCGTTATTTCCATGACACTATCTCATCTGCTGCCTTCCCCTTTTTCCTTTTGCCTTCAGTCTTCCCCAACATCAGAGTCTTTTCCAACAAGTCCAGTCTTCTCGTTATGTAGCCAAAGCACTTAAATTTCATCTGCGGTATATGACCTGCCAGTGAATAGCTTGACTTAATTTAAGTATTAGTTGATTTGACCTCCCTGCTGTCCAAGGGATTCTCCAAAGTCTTCTCTATCATCACAATTCTAAAGTCTTGATTCTGTGGTGATATGGTGATATAAATATTAAAAAGTGATAGTCTCTGCATTTCAGTAGAGTCCAGTCTTCAAGGAAGATCATATATATATATATATATATATATATATATATATATGGTTACAAGGTGGGTTGTCATTGGATTGAGGAAAAGATCCAAGCAAAGTAACCTAGAAGACTTTGAAAATGAGGAAACTATTTACCTCTCAACAATTTCATGCCCTCTTAAAGAGATCAAGTCCCAACCCTCTGATTTTATTGATAAGAAACCTAAGGCCCAGAGAGGTTAAAGGATTTAAATAGGGTGGTTTTTAAATAGTAAGCTTCTGAGTCAAGATTTAAATTCAGGTTTTTCTGACTCCAAATGCAGTGCTCCATCCACTGTTCCATGAGATGCTCCCTAGGGTCCCTTCAGCTTTAAATCTGTGATCCTATGGTTCTATGAACTTTAATTAACACAGAACACCTATATAGAAAACTTTACCAGCTAATTAGAGTGTGGGACTGAAGTACAGGGAACAGATTGAAGATATATATTTGGGAGTCAGCTGCCTTAGAGGTGAAAGCTGAAGCCATGGAAATCATTGAGACTGCCAAAGGAAAGTGTGGAGAGAGGGTGAGGACAAATTCATGGGAGATAGAAACTGTCATGGAACCAGAGGCAGACTATGAACCAAGGGACTATGCAGAGTCAGTCACACAGTTAGAAAACCCAAGAGAGGGCAGCGTCAAAGAAGCCAAGATAGGAAAAAGTATCAAGAAGGAAAATATTTTAATATCAAATTCAGAATGGTCGAAGAGAATGAGAACTATAATTTGGAAATTAAGAGCTCATTAATAAATAATAATAATTTCATTAACCTTGATAATAGCAACTTCAGTAGCATAAAGACAGATTGAAGGGGACTTAGGAGTGGACAGCAAGCAAATGGTAGGAAATTTAGCAGTAAGGCAGAGGAGAGATGTGAGATGATAACTTTGAGAGGGTGTTCACTTTTAGGATAAGATGAACACAATAAGTGGTAGAGGAGAAAGTGCCAGTAGCAAGGACCAGATTGACAATCAGAACTGAGAGGGAACAAGAATTAGAAATTGTCACTTGAGGCAGATCCGAAAGGATGTAAGAGTGATTGGAGTCAAGGGCAGACGGAGTTAGCCTTGGCAAGAAGTCCTCCTATGTCCTCTGTGATCAGAAAGAAAGGGTGAAGATGGATAAGGAGGAGGAGAGGCGAGAGAGTTTGTGTTAATAGCTTTAATAATCTTCATAAAGTAGGAGATAAGGTCATCTACAGGGAAAGGCGACATGGGGAGAGTTTGAGAGCTTTAAGAAGGAGAGATTCAGGAACAGTTGCTGTGGCAAGTGTGTTAGAGAATCTCTCCTTAGCCATCCAAGGATTACTATGCAAATCGACCTGAGGTTGGAGAGTATATATTTGTGGTAGCCCAATTCAGCACTATCCTCTGACCTATGTTCAGGGTGCCATGAAACCGTTATAGGGACCTCCTAAAGGATTTCACTAGTTAGAAACTACAAAATGCATTGCTATATATTAGAAAGAAAAGCTGCTGGATGGAACAGTATAGAGAGTGTCAGGTCTCCGAGACATTTACTAGCTGTGTGACCCTGGGCAAGTCATTCCACCCTGTTTGCTTCAGTTTGTGCATTTGTAAAATGAGCTGGAGAAAAAAAATGGTCTCTTTGCCAAGAAAATCCCTGAATGGGGTCATGAAGAGTTGGACGTGACTGAAACGACTTAATTACAGCAACAAATTAGAAAGAATCATCAATTGCATGATTAAGAGGAGTCTAAGAAAGTTTTCTAGGCCAACCTTTCCATTCTACAGATAAAGGAACTGAGACCCAGAAAGGTTAAGGGATCCCTTTCTGCTACTTAGTACCTCAGTTAACTCATCTTTAAAATGAAGTGATTATGGGTGGCTTTTTGGTACAGTGAATAGAGTGCTGGCCCTGGAGACAGGAGGACCTGAGTTCAAATCTAGCCTCAGACACTTAACACAAAAACTAGCTGTGTGACCTTGGGCAAGTCACTTAACCCCAATTGCCCTGCTTCCCCCCTCCAACAAAGCAAATAAAATAAAATAAAATAAAATGAAGTGATTGGACTAGATCATTAGTGTTAAAAACTCAAATAGAAAGAGACCAATATGGGCTGCATGGTGACTTAGAAAACAACAAATTAACATTATCTATTTTCTATTGTATTTTTAAAATTTTGTTAAACATTTCCCATTCACATTTTAGCCTGGTTTTGTGGACAGTTTACAGTCTGCAGGAAGTTTGATGCTTCTGGACTAGATGACCTCCAGGGTCCCTTCCTGTTCTAAATATACAATCCTGTGACTTTCTCAAAGCCAAATAACTTGGGTACTGGCCTACTTAGGACACAAACTCAAGTTTTCACTGGATAGCCGGTGTTGTTTTCAAGACTATGTGCTCCATTAACATTGTAAATCTAAATTCAGTGTGTGGTAGCTCTTTAAATAATATTTTCTTAACTGAAGACTCAGCCTAGAGGGCCTCTGAAATCTTGCTAGCCCCAGATCTGTGAGCCTATCCTAGGAAACGTGACAAGAGTTTTCTTTAAAAGTTCCCTTTTTAAAAGAAGATATTAATATTTAAGAAAAACCTTTTAAGCAATAGAAACTACATTTTAAAAAGCAGTTATCTGTTCTTAATGTTATAATTACCTTGTCAAGAGTATATATTTTTTTAAAAATAAGCAATCTTTTGAAGGTCTCATAATATTAAAAGAATAGCACAACTCCCATTAAATGATACGACACAATTCATATACACTAACATTGATACAAATATACCATTTGGGGGAGGAAATTTTATTACATAACAGATTTTTCTTTTTTTTTTCCTTTTTTTTTTAAATTTTATAATAGTTTGCATCATTCATTTCCATAAGATTTTGAGTTGCATATTTTCTCCCCGTCTTTCCCCCACCCACCGCCCCAAAACAGCCATCCCAGTGTGTCCCCCC
>CM053581.1:484059583-484072083 GCA_028627135.1 Pseudochirops cupreus
GGGCAGGTCTTAAGTTCCTATGGCCACTATGTCCCTCTATGTCCATTTCCTCTTAGAAATCAGATGATGAGATTGTAGTACCTCACTGTATTCTATGCCAGGCTTATGGTTCATCATCATTGTTTGGTAGTGGTGTTCAGCTGTTTCATTTGTGTCAGACTCTTTATGACTCTGACTCTTCATGACCCCATTTGGGGTTACTTGCAAAGTTATTGGAGTGTTTTACCATTTCCTTCCCTGTATCATTTTACAGATGAGGAAACTGAAGCAAATAGGATTAAGTGACTTGCCCGGGGTTACACAGCTAGAAAGTGTCTGAGGCTGGATTTGAACTCAGGCCTTCCTCATTTCAGGCCCAGTGCTCTCTCTACTGCATCACTTAGCTGCATAAGGACAGCTGTGATCAGAACAGCCTTTCCAGTCATCCCCAGAAAGAAGTCTCAGCTCTCATAACATTGCTTTGGTGTCTTGAGACTGTAGTGCAGCGACCTCCTTTGGGGGTCTAACGACCCCTTTCACAGTCTCCTAAGACCATCAGAAAACACATATTTCTGACGGTCTTAGGAATCGAGACACTGCTCCTTCATCTGTCTCCAGGCAGGTCTGCCCACATGCAGATACACCCACAATACAAGTATTAAGGGTCGTGGCATTAGGAAGGTTGAGAACCACTGCTCTAATGCGACAGAGCCTTTTCATTCATGGGAACTCCAGGAGCAGCTGCTATGCAAAGCGGTCAATGAATTCACTGATTACGGCCTTATCTATCTCTGAAGAGGCTGCTAACAGCTCCTGGGTGAACTAGATTAGAAGACAAGCTGGAAGAGTCACACCTGTCCTAGGAAACAATGTGGGAGTCAAGGGAAAGAGGCAGTGTCTAGAGGTAAATGCACCTTATTCTAAAGTCCCTCCATCTCACCAAGGAAATAAGGTCAGGAACCTCCCAAATTTGATATATAACATTTTAATTTTGTTGGCAAGCAGGTATTTTTGAGCCATTGCCCATGACTATCCTAGATACGCTCTTTAATATGTTATCAAAAGGGTATTTGTAATAACACATTTCCAGTTCAACTGGCTCCAGAGTTATTGTTTTTTTACTTTAGGGTTTGATGGGGACGTACTAATTTTCTAGTCCAACCTACAGCTCAATTAGCATTTACAAGTTTTGCACAGAGCTTTACAAATACTATGTCATTTTAACCTTACAACAACCTTAAGAGGTAGGGGCTCTTACTGTCCCCATTTTACAGATGAGCAAGGCAAAAGTTAAATGACCTGTCCAGGGTCACTCAGATAGTAAACTTCTAAAGTGAGATTTAAACTCAAGTCTTCCTGACTCCAGATCCAACACTCTATTTATTGTGACACTTAGCTACCTAAAATATTCCTTACAAATTGCAAGAATATCTCAACTAGCTAGGAACTGTACTATCTCATAGTATGGTTTATTTCAGTTTCCAAATTTAAATGTTAGAAAACTTTCCCTTAACATTGTTGGTTAGTCATATCTTACTCTTTGTAACCCCATTTGGGGTTTTCTTAGGAAAGATACTGCAGTAGTTTGCCATTCCCTTCTCCAACTCATTTTATAGCTGAGGAAACGGAGGCAGACAGGGTTAAGTGACTTGTCCAGGGTCACACAACTGTTAAGTGTTGGAGACCAGATTTTAACTCAAGAAGATGAGTTTAACTAACTCCAAAACTGGTATACTATCCACTTCACCACCTAGCTGCTTCCCTTATTATACTAAACTGAACTTGCCCTGTCAGTGATTTCAGGTCATTGATGCTAATCTTAATTTTATTCTTTAAAATTATGCAGAATAAATCTAATTTCTCTTCCAGATAATAGACCTTCCATTATTTGAAGGTCAGCCATCCAGTTTCACTGTCATTATTCTTCCTAAATCATTCCTACCTAACTCTTGTTCAGTCTTTCTTCTTTTCTCATTTCCTGTGCAAAAATTGGTGCAGCCAGCTAGCACAGCAGCTTTAGTGCTAGGCCCAGAGTCAGTAAGACCTCAGTTCAAATCTAGCTTACTTACTTACTAGCAGTGTGACCCTGGACAAGTCACTTAACCTCAGTTCCCTCATCTGTAATAATATGAGGATAATAATAGTATCTATTTCCCAGGGTTGTCACGAGGGTCAAATGAGATAATAATCATAAAGTACTTACTCAGCACACAGTACCTATCACATACAAAGTACTATATAAATGTTAGCCATTATTCTACTCCTATTCAGGGTTCTCCAAACCTCCAACGGTATGAGTATATGTGGGTGTGACATTTGAACAAGGGCCCCACTCCTCCAAGGCTATGAAGATGAGTAGGCCTACATGTGAGGCTCATATTTCTATAAGTAACAGCTGGCTATTGTTATTCTCGTTCCCAATATTACTCCCATAATATTGGCTAATATTATTATTCCCATTGCTAATTCCCACTTTTGAGGCCCTAGGTCTTGTCTAAGAGTCAAGGAGGAGATTCAAAGTGAAATCAGGGAACAGCTTGGCTAAAATTTATAGTGTACAAAAAGGAGAGCCAGGAAATGAGGCTGGAAGTGTAAACTTAAGACAGGTATACATGACCTTAAATTCAGATTTTATTTGGTAAGTAGAGGGAATTACTTAAGACTTTTGAGGAAGGGGTGGGGGTGGCATCTGCGGAATTACACGTTAAGAAAAGTACTTTGGCAGCAGCATGAACAGTGGTTTGGAGAGAGGAATCCTGGAAACAGGAAGATTAGGTAAGATGCTGTCCTATCAGATGAGGCAAGACATGCTTGGGACTGAAATTGGGATGGAAACAATGAAGATGGATAGGAAGAAATGGATATGAGACAGACGTTGGTGATGGCATAAGACTTGACGTGATTAGTGGTAGAGGATACAGGAGAGAGGAGAGTCAAGTGACTGAGTGACTGGGCAGGTGGTATGGTTGCTGGTGATGTCAGCAGAAGTGGTGAAATTAGGAGAAGCAAGATTTATGGGCAAGATAGTAAGCTTGGCTTTTTGCCTGTTGAATTTTTAAGGTATCAGCAAAACATCTAGGTGAAAAAAGTCCCTAGTTAATTGAAAGTACAAAATGGAGATTAAGACAACCATGTGGCTTTGGGAGTTATAGTGACAGAGGTGTCAATTCTTTGCGTTTATACTCCCATCACTCAGCACATAGTAGGCTCTTAAGTGTTTGTTGATTGATTGGTAATCGAAGAATTATTTTCACGAGAATGAAAGCTTAATAAGCTGTACAAGAACTGTTCAGTGCTCAAGAATCCAGAACTTGTGAGTACGTCATGCTTTTTAAATGTGTTGCTGATAATTGTCGACCTCCATACTCCTGCATGATGCCAGTCTTGTTTTCAAAAGGATTGTATGTCTATCATGGAAATGGGAGGGCATGTGCATTTTGAAATTATTGTTCCATGATAATAAAAACAGAGAAATTTCTATCTTCTTATTTTTTAAAAAAAGGTGTTTTGGGCATCCATTTTTAAATTTTGAATTCTAAATTCTCTCCCTCCCTCCAGATCCTCCTCTAAGGCAAGCATTATGAGATCTGTTATGCATGTGAAGTCATGCAAAGGATATTTCCATGTTAGCCATGTTGCAAAAAAGCAAGAAAAATAGAAATTTTTTAAAAAAATTTTGTAATTGTTGTCATCTTAGTCAGCTTTGTGATTATAATATAATAATAGATAAATTATAACTTGAAGTGAAATTCTTCTCATATAACTCTTGGAAACTGCTTGGACAGTAAGTAACTGAACATTTGTCAATAGCTTTTTTTACTTGCTTAGGACTGACTATCAATATTAGCTGTCAACATTTATTAAGTGGATTGTTTTATACATCACCAAATAGATTCACTTGCTTGAATTTGATGTAAGTAGCTTTATTAATGAAAGTTTTCCTAGTCTCATGGTCTTGATCTTTCCTAAAAAATAAAGAAAAAAGTGAGCTGGGTTATTAGCAAAGCATTATTCTTATTAATGTTTCAGCCTAACAGTTTGTTTAGAGTTTGAGTGTTCACTGCTGTGCTGGAAGTCAAAAATGACAGCAACAGTGGCTAAAAACACAAAATAAAAAGCAGCACAAGTATATATGAGTCTTGCCTGAGGGACGTTTTTTAAGACAACACAATATTGGGGAATATTGTAGAACTTGTGTTACACTTGTTATAATGGACACAAGGTAAAAGAATTTTGAATCCATATACATGTGATTTTCTGTACTCATTAATCAAGTCAAATCAGCAAACATTCATTAAGCACCTACTTTGTATTAGGCACGGTGCTAAGCTAACCACTGGGGATAAAAAGAGGCAAAAATACGTTTCTGGAAAGATGAGGTATAAATCAAGTAATATTTCTCATTAATTTACATTGTCATTTTAGAGAGTTACTACTTTCATATATGATAGACCTTGCTACTCTCCAATCCACGGTTCACTTGCTACTGTTGTTTAAGTTTAAAGTTTTGCAGTCATTTGGCCTCTGTAAGCAAATATTTTGATACACTAAGGGAAATTACTTTTCACTGGAATCTTACAGTGATCTTTTGTAGTGAAAATAATCGCCCACTAATTTATGTTTTAGGAATTTCAATTGTGTAAATATTTATAAATTATTCTTCTATATTTTATAAATATATTTATAAATTTTAGTTTTCACATATGCCTATATTTGACATTGGTAGGAAAAGTGTGCTTATACAAAGTTTCTTCCAGCCCAGAAGGAAGCATAAGACAAGCAGGATAACTTTGAAAGTTACATGTTGAATTTATTGTGTAGTTTAAAAGGAAGAAGAAGCTGTACGTAGTAGAGATTCATGGTTTTGTATACAGTCCTTTTTTTGTTCTTATGTGGAAATGTTCCTTTTAGATGGTGTTGAGTTTGGAATAAATACTTTAAAACAACAACAGCAATAATGTTTCTGCTACTTTTAAGTGCCAACTAAATGAACACATTAAATGAGCAACAAGCTATTAAGAATTGGGCATAGATGGCATGTAAAAATAGGGCTCAGAGACAGGAGTCTGTAGACATGGGTTCTAATCTTAGGTTTGCCACAGTTTTTGTGACCTTGGGTAAATCCCTGTTGCTCTTTCTGGATTTCAGGGTTGTTTTTTGTTTGTTTTGATGAGGGGGAGGTGTTTGTTTTCAGATAAGGAGGTGAGTGTAGATGAAAGTGTTCTTAGTCCAGGGCTGGGAACTTTTTTTTATGTGTGTGTGTGTGTGTACATACATGCATGTGTATATATGTATGTGTGTATGTATATATGTCTATGTGTGTACATAAATAGGTAACAGTATTTCAGCATAGTTGGTTTCCATTGTATTCATGTGGATTTTCTTTTATGAATTAAAAAATACTATGCTAAGGGGTCCATAAGCTTTACCACACTGTCTATGACACACACACACACAGGTTAAAAGCCCCTGAAATTCTGAGGTTCTTTCAAGCTCTGATGTTCTATGAACAAAGTTTTATGTTGATAACTAAGATGTTTAGCGTCAGGAAGAAAAAGTGGGGACCATGCATGAAGAGCTTTGACCTTAGGCACATCACTTTCTTGGCTTAGTTTCATACTCTACAAAATGGGTAGGGGTGGGGAGTTTGTACTAGATGGTTCGTAAAATTCCTTCCAGTTCTAAATCAAACTATGATTAAATCAGTTTTACTGAGCTCCAGCAGGCAAAGCAAAGACCAGTGTGTAAATAATAGGATGAAGATTTTGACCAAACTAAAGGGAAAAGTTGCCCCTTCCCCCCCAAATGTAACAGTACAAAAGACAAATGAGCTTTTTTGTAAGGTGCCGAGTTCTGTATTGCAGCGAGGGAGGATGACCAGCCTTCAGGTATGTTGTATGAAATAGACAATATCAGAGGTCCCTCCTGATTCAGAGATTCTATGAATCTAGGTCTTAAAACAAATCATTCTCTTTATTTTACAGTATAAATCAATAAAAATAAATTAGGAGCAGAGAGAAAGTAAGGCTGGTTTTCAGACCTTTGTTCTGTTTCCATGCATATGGAAACTTTTATAGAAAATAAATAAATAGAATTTGAGAAATGTAAAAGTTTCAAAGATAGAAGATAGCAGAATGGCCTAGTTTTCAGCCTGTATGTTCTGTCTTAATAATAAAATTATAATGCATAAGCAAATATTGACTTTTAACAGCTGAGCAGCAAATTTGCCATAAAAAGATACTTAGCTTAATTATCATTTAAGCATTTTTTTCATTTTCTCGTTTTCGGTCTTATTATTGATTTTAATTTGGAAAAAAATTCCTTTAGCTTTCCCCCCTCACCTTCACAGTCTATTTCTTTTATTAAAATGTTTCTTGCAAATTACTTATTTAAAAAAATACAGTTTGGTGTTCTGTACCTAGAGTAATTTCCCTGAAATGAGATCTCTTTTTATGGCTATCCCCTGATCTCAAAGGACCATGATGATCTTAAAAGAAGATGGGGGGCGGGGGGGAAAGAATTTAGAGAAGATGGAAGTCAAACTTTCAGTTCTTAAGTGGAATTGTCCTCTCTCTAATCCATCACATTCCTAATTTAAGAAATTTTATGCGTGTGAAGTGTCCTTGATGATTGTAATCTTTTTTGTTGTTCAGTAAGATACATCTTTAAAGCACTATAATACAATGAACTTATTCTTTATGCTGCTAATCAATTAGTTCTGAGTCCCTGCCATAGTTTATCAAATATGGAATGAATTGAATTAACTTTTCATAGACTGTCTCGCCATGTATGTATGTATGTGTGTCCCTCTGATCTCCTAGACTTAAAAACCTCAGGTTTACTAGCTATACTTTATTAAATATAACAAGCAACTTAATTGACATATCTTACATCAAGTCTATAATATGCTGAAATAACTACTGCTCATTACTTCTGCTTCTACTGTCTGAATCAATGAGAATAAGCCTAATCCCTCTTTTACATGACTGCTCTTCTAATATATCAAATAACCACCATGTTCCCTGCAATTCTTCTGCTCTCCAGGTTAAAAATCCCCAGTTCGTTCAGTTTATCCCTTATGGTATTATCACGTCTCATTGTTCATTTTTGGACCTCCTCTGCTTGTCAATATCTTTAATAGGAAGTATGAGCAGAACTGAACACAATATTCAGTTATGTTCTGATCAAGACAGAGTATGAGTTGGGGCTTTTACTTTCCTCATTCTAACAATTAAGCCCCTCTTATTGAGGTCTAATGGTTAGCTAGGTGGCATAGAGGACAGAGTTCTGGACCTGAAGTTGGGAAAACTTGTCTTTCTGAGTTCAAATCTGGCTTCAGACACTTACTAGTTTGTGTGACCCTGGGCAAGTCACTTAACTGTGTTTGCCTTAGTTTCCTCATCTGGAAAATGAGTTGGGTTACCCATGTGACACCCAGGGCAGATCACTTCTTCCTCTATCTTTGCTAAGCAAACCCCAAATGGGTCCACAAAGAGTTGGTCACAACTGAAAACTGAAATTCAAACAACAAATTGAAGTCTAATGTCACATTAATTTATTTGACTGACATTTCACATTGTTGACTTATATTGAACTTGCAGACCACTAAAATTTCCAGGTCTTTTTCATATAGACTGTTTCTTTATCACACCTTTCCCATCCTGTATCTGCAAGATTGATTTTTTTTTACCCAAGTGTAGAAACATTATTCCTGTTAAATTGTATCTTGCTAAATTTAGCATCACAATTATTCTAACCTGTTAAGATCTTTTCAGATTCTTTTCTTTGTTGTCCAAAATGTTAGCTAGCCCTCTGAGGTTTGTGCCATTTGCAGATATGATGAACATTCTATAACCTCTATGATACAAAACCTTCTCAGTCTCCCTTGAGATCAACAGCACAGATTTGAAAAAGGTCTGGCCTAAGAATGCATTTTGTGATAGGAATAAGGAATAGCTAACTGGCCCAATCAGAGCTGAAGTAGATAGAAACTTAATGTTTTAAAATTATATTGACCTAACTTTTTCCTTTTTCCTTCAAAGAAGATAAATGAGAAGGATTTTTTTTTTTGCAAAGGTAGAAGACTCTGGTTGTGGAACACTGTATATAATGTCAAACTTTTCCAATATGTGGATTGATCTCCCTGAACCATTTCCTCATTTAATTCTTTGTTCTAAAAGATGGCTCTTGGGGAGGGGGAAGGGAAAAGGGTCTACCAAGAAAGGTAGGTAATATAAAAGCAAAATGTATCAATAAAAATGTATTGAAACATTTTTAAAAGGATTAATTTGGAAACATTACCATAATTAGAACCATTAAGCAGTAAAATCGAACTATGAAGTAGAAGCTAAGAAAAGTGTTTTGACCCAAGCTAAAAGATATTTAGGTACGTACACTCCTGCCTGAGCATTGCACCATTGCTTCCTTTTCTTACCCTGAGTAAGGGACAGGTGTTTAATACATAGTATATAAACTGATATTACATATGGAAAATCAACAATTTTTCAGATATTTCCTTAGCACTGATATAACTTTCACCAGGGCATTTAGTGTTTTCTTCTTGATTAATTAGCTATTTAGAAGCTGCCAAACATTGGCAAGGAGAAGAGATGGCCTTGCTCCATGGCCAAGAGCGTGATCTTCTGTAATTATTTGGCAAATTGATTGCCCTCCCATTCAATGGAAGTGGTGAATACAGATTAATAACAGTTTAAGTCTAAAGAAAAGTATTGCAATTATTTATTTACTCAAGGACCTGGTACTTTCTTAATTGTAAATCTTAAATATTAGAATACTACTGACTCCTTTTGATAAAACCATAGAGATGGTGTTGTTATAATACTAATTATACAGTTGCTCCAAAGCCTGAATAATTTCCCTTTTTTCCTTTTTTTTTTAATATTAGCGATGCCTTCCAGCCCCTGCCAAGGGAGGTAGTTTAATAAGATGAACTTAACATTTTGGCTTCTGATACCTGTCTAATTGTAGAGCCTACAACTAGGAATTTTGACACCCAGGGCAAGCAGCAAGAATTGTGCCCAGAGAAAATAGTATAAATAATATCTTCAAGTCAATTCTATAATTTAAGTTGTGAAAGTAAAGCAAGAAGTAATTAAGAGAAAAATTCATTTGAGCAGGAGGAATAATTAATGACTACAGTATCTTCTGTACTTTTTAAGGACTGCATGATTTGAATTTTCGTAAACTCTAAATTTTGGTTCTCTTATCGTATCACCCTATTTATAGCTCTACCAGTTATTGTGGACTAGGGTTGTGAAGGTGAAAAGCTAAATATTTGAAGCCAGAAATTGTTGATAGAAATAGTAGATTTTAGAGCTGATAGCAACCCCTCATTTTATAGAAGAGGCTGAGGGTCAGATAGACTAAGGGACTTGCCAGTGGTCAGGCGGTTAGTTAACAGCTTCAGGATTCTAACCCAGGTCCACTGACTCCAAAGCCAAAATCTTTTTTTTCTATTCCACATTAGATGACATGACTGTTAGTATTTATGTCTTAAATTCATGTGACTTAGAATATGCCTTGTCCAGGTCACCGACCAGTGGCTTTGTTATTCTACTTTTTCCTGTATCTTTGACATTTTAATTTGAAACTGGGGAGGAAGTAGAAAGGAAGGTAGGAGAGAAAGTGAAAGGGGCAGTAAGGGAATAGGCATTTATAAGGCACCTGCTGTATGCCAAGCATTGTGCTAACTGCTTTACAAATATTATCTCTTTTCATCCTCCCAACACTTCTTCCCACAACCTTTCCCACCCTGCTTCCAGCTCTCTATTATGCTTTATCTTCTATTAGGATGTGCGCTCCTTGAAAGTGGGGAAGAATTCCTTGTTTTCTTATATCTGTGTTCTCAGTGCCTGGAACACATTAAGCACTTAAAATTATTGTCTGCCTGTCTGTCTGTATATCGATCCATCCATCCATAGCTATCTATCTACCTGTTTCTTTCATTTTCTCCATCTATCCATTTCTATCCATCCGTCTCTCTCTGTTTCCATATATGTCTAGATTTATATAGCTATACATATGTGTGTATATTTATCCATCCAAATGCATCTACTCACTTCTCTGTCTCTCTTTATCTACCTATGTCTATCATCTATCAGTGTTCAAGTCCTGGCTCTTCCAATTAATATCTATGTGACCTTGGAACAGCTCACTTCTTGAGCCAGAGTCCCCTTATTTGTAAAATGAAGCAGTTGGATTAAGTGATTTCTTGGGTCCATTGCAGCTCTAGGTCTGTGATGCTTTGAGAAACACTTGGGACCAGTTTGATGCTTCCTGTTCAGCAGCAGCAAGGCAGATAGCAGAAATCTATAAAGCTGTGACTAACAATCTGTAATATTTAACCAACTTCGTTCCTTCACCAAGGCTTGAGCTTGAGAAAAATAGAATTGAATCATAACCTTCCTTCCCATCCTTCCTTTGTCTCTGACTATATATACCTCCACTCCCACTTGCCATGTTGGGTTTAGAAGCAAAAAGAAAAGGAGACAAGAGGAATAAATAGATAGGTGGGATGTTCTATATGTATCGCATCTGTGGAAGAGCTGAACTAAAAACCACCAAAATAAGAATCTTTCCCTCACTTTTATTTGCTTCAAGCATTATTTCAATTCTACTCCATAGTAATTTCCCTCTCTGGGCCTTGATTTTTCTTTATTCCACAAAAAGCATTCACATATTAAAAGTTGTCATCATTTGAGTTTTAAAGCAATTGATTGTATCAGTTATCTCAAGTACTAGTTACTTATGTCTAATAGCTATTCAACATATAACAACTATAGATCATTATATATTAATATATGACATATTAATATATTTATATCTAAATATTACCATGCTGTATGCATACAAAAGTTTTTTCAGTTTTTGTTTTAATATTTGCAAGTCACAAAATAAATGCTAATGTATATTTAGTTTATCGGGTAAGACTGTAATAATTTAAGACCCACAATTTTGCTAATTCAAAACAAGTCCTTAAATTTCAACAGTAGCTTTGGAGAAAGTTGCAGGTCTGTCCCTCATGCTCTATGTGCTTTCGTATAATAAATAACTCTTTAGAAATACTGTGGTGTTTGGTGTTGCTCAGGACAGAAACTCTTCCAAATTAATTGACTGCTAACCCAGCTGATAGCTATGGACTAACTTGGTGTTAAGACATCAGCCAGCCCAAGAGAGATTCACTGCTGTTCCAAGATGGCACAGGCTGACGAGAAATGAAATCTCAAACAGAATAAAAAATCGAAAATATTTGAAGTTATGCTCCGTCTGGAATGGGTTTAGATTGTAGACAAATTGCTTTCACCAGTGGAATGATTTGTAAAGGCTATGAGAATGTTAAAATTCTACGGTTTTGTTACTGACTTAACTATTCCAAAGTTTGACTTTAATTTCATTGCAGTTTTCTACAAAACCAATACTAACTTATCTATTCTTTGTATGCAATTGAAATGAAATGGTAATCAGTCAACTCTTTTTATTCCTTAAGTCAGTGTCGGATGACTGTACTTTAAAAATGTTTTTATTATTTTTGTTGTTTTATTATGATTATTTTATTTATTTTTATATCTTCATTATTGTTTCTCCTCTCCTTTGGGACCCTGATAAAAGAATACATTAGATCTAAAAAGACCCTGTCTTCAAGTGTTCATTCATTGTGGAATGACTGAACAAATTGTAGTATATGAGTATAATGGAATATTATGGCACTGTGATGAGTTAAGGTGAAAAATACAGAGACGCATGGGAAGACTTATAAGAACTGATGCAGAGGTGAAGTAAGCAGAACCAGGAACACAGTATACAAAATTCTAACAATCAGTAAGCAAACAAGCACTTTTTATGCACTTGACTATGTTCTAGGGACTGTGTCAAATGCTGAGGATATAAAGAAAGGCAAAATACAGACCTGCCCTCAAGGAGCTTATGCTTGAATGGGGGATATGATACACCCATATACATACATACGTATGTACATACATACATACATACATACATACAGGATACATACAGAGTTGATGGAAGATAACCTTAGAAAGAAAAGCTTTAGCAGCCTGGAGGGCCAGTTACTGCCTCCTACTGGTGGTGTTTAAGTGGAATTTTGAAAGAAGCCAGGGATTCTGAGAGTAGCAGTGAGAAAGGAGAACATTCTAAGGATGGGGGATATATCTTGTGCAAAGTCACAAAGATGGGAGGTGATTGTAGTGTCTGAGGAATAGCAAGTAGTCCATACTATAGATTATGCAGAAGAGTGTAAAATGTAAGAATATTGGAAAGGTAGGAATGAGGCAGGTTGCAAAGATCTTTATATATAAAACAAAGAGTTTTATATTGATAGGCATTGTGGAACAGTAGAAACAAAAATGTTTCTGGAGACAAAGTATGCTGGTTCAAATCCTGTCATTGCTACTTACTAGATATATAGATGTAGGCAAGCCACTTAACTTTTCCAGTCCCTTTTTCCTCATTTATAAAATGAGGTAGTTCATTAATGACTTCTAAGA
>CM053581.1:484074583-484082123 GCA_028627135.1 Pseudochirops cupreus
TACATTTCCCCTATAGGACAAACAAACCCAACTTGCTACCTGAACACACTTCAGGTTTGCCCCCCTCTGTGTTTTCACTCATCGTCTTGTTCTTTTCTGGAGTGTTTTTATCTGCTCCACCCCACCCTCATTTCTGTCGTTCTCTAGCTTCACAATCTTTTACAGCCCAGCTCCAAAGTCTCCTTCATAAGGCCTCATCTGACCCTTCCTGCACAGCCACAAGTGGTTGTACTATTTTTTGCCTCCAAGCCCCTACAGTACTTTATTTTTATCTCTTTCTAGCCTTATTGTGCCTCATTTTATTGTTTGGGTGCTTGTCCTTATTCTTCCCTAAACTTCCATTCTCATTGAATTGTAAACTCCTAAAGTATTCTTACCTATGGTCTGGAACAGTGGTTCTCAACCTTCCTAATGCTGCAACCCTTTAATACAGTTCCTCATGTTGTGGGTGACCCCTAACCATAAAATTATTTTCGTTGCTACTTCGTAACTGTAATTTTACTACTGTTATGAATTATAATGTAAATATCTGATATGCACGATGTATTTAAATTGAACATAATCCACAGGTTGAGAACTGCTGGTCTAGAAAGATGGACTAAGCCTGGTTGAGGGATAACTAGCAGGCCTCAACCCCATCTGTGAGTTTGGGAGACATCTACCCCAAGCATGTGAAGACTTACCCCAGCACAATGGACAGATGTGAACAATTTGCTCCAATGGCCATGAAAGTGGCTAAAGTGGTAGCTGTGAAGCACTTAGACCTCAATCAGACATTGAAGATGTCAAGGTCACCCACTTTAATCCAGGTCCATCACCAGTCATCCTGACTTTGGTCTTGCCATTGGACTTTGATGACTCTGGAAGAGACAGTGAAACTGATGACTTTGTGCAAGTCTGCCTCACTTAAATCCAGTTCACTCCCAAATCGAGACATTGCCCCATGATGTCACTAGACAAGCAACAATCTTCCTCCCTTATGCCCTTCAGTGTCTACCACATCTAATTGAGTCTTGTAGGTGCCTAATCAGTGTTTTTTTTAAATTGACAAAATGAATGAAATGTTCAGCCTCATTTGCTGTAGCCCTAGCTATAGTTAGATATTTTTATAACTCATGCCGTCCTATCATCTAGCCTAGCTCTCATCTACTGCTATGGATACAGAAGAAACTTGAGAAATCAGATCTTGTATTTGCCATGGGCCCCTGAATTGGGGAGCAAGAAGCAAAGAAACGTGTTGTTTCTTGTCTTCTATTTGCTGACGTACCCACTGCTTAGTGATTTAGGTAAGGATTTGAAGGAATGATATATCATTTATGTCTAATGAATTTTCATTGCCACCTACCCCCTCGAAAAAAATTATTGATGACTGATTGACCAAACCAGTAGTAAAAAGGATCTATCAAAGATACAGGTGTAGTAGCAACTTTGGTGCCATAACCTCTGGGTCCCAGTCAGATCTGATCTTGGAATTCATTGTGACACATGTCAAGTCAGAAACAATTTAATCAGTTCTGTTTAACATTGTGGATAGTCCACAGACTCAGAAACTTTTATCCCCTTATATTCTAATAATAATATTAGAAAAAAATGTTACTAATAATAAATTACTCAGGTGAACTTTTATAAATGAATTAATCCTAGAGAAGCCAATCCTTATGTGCTAAACAAACAGTACTCTACCCACTCCTTTCCCTCTCCCTCCCACAATTGTTCAAAAGCTGTTTTATCCCAGATTCTTCTGAACACCTGACCTACAGTATTTGTTCACCTTCCTTTCTTTGCCTCCCTCCTAGATTGTCTTATTTATCTATCTTTACTCAAGGTCATAATGTAAACAAACAGGTTGACATGGATAAATAAAAGAGGCATTAATTACATGTAACATAGACAGCCAATTCCATTTGTTCCCCAGACTGAGCTTCCCCCCAGGCTCATTCCCCTTTTAGGCTGGGTTTCATCTCCCTTCTCTTTATTTGTATAGTATCTCTTGCTTATCTTGTAAAAGATTGAAAATTTAAGCTAGGGAAGGACAAATGGCGATGGATCTTCTTTGATCGCTAAGGACATTTAGTGGCCTTTTCTCACCATTCTTCACCTCTCTGCAGCTACTATTAGTGATGATTAAACTCTTTTCCTGTTTGTCTTACCAGTCCTGTTCAGTCTTCTTTGCAGGATCAACATGTGTATTCCACCCCCATACTTGGGTGAACCCTAAGATGTCTCTTGGACCTTCTCCTTTTTCCTCTAGGCAAACCTCTGGATGATTTCATGTGATCTCATGGATTCAATCAGCATCTCTAATTAGATGACTCCAGGTTCTACATGGTCACCTCTCATTATTCTCCTGCATTCTAGCCCTACAGCTCCAACAGACTGCTTGAAATCTCTTCCTGCATGCTCCATTGACATCTCAAACTTAGTATGTCCAAAACCAAACTCATTACCTTTACTGCTAAACCAGTTCTGCACAGCTTACGGCCTGTGGGGCAGTGTGTTGTGTAGGTCTGTTTTACATCCTCTGCATTTTTAGCTGGCCTTGCCTTACCAAATCCTTTTGTGAGCCACAAGCAGTGTGTGGTCTGTAAGTGGCATGTGGGCCAAATTGTGTGCAGGTCTGCTCTAAACCCAGTCTTCCTCCTGACTTCCCTGTTTCTGACACCACAACCACCATTGTCTCCATCATCCAGCTTCTTAATCTTTGACTCTTGATTCTCACTCAATCCCCATATCTAAACAGCTGCCAAATCTTGTTGAATCATCTTCCCCAAAACCATCAGTGTTCATCCCATCACCATAGTTCAGGCCCTCATTATCTCTCACATACAATATTTCATTAACCTCCCAACTGGTCTCTTTGCATGTAATCTTGCCCCTTTTCTAATCTATCATGGAGCCACCAAGCTGACATCCCTAAAGCACAAATGTGACTGTATCATTGACCAAAATGGAAATTGTATCAAAAGCAGAGCTGCCTCTCATTGCAGAGAAGGAGGAAATGAACCTGCACCAACCACATTAGTTCATCCAGCATATTGGTGTGGTGAGGCTGCCCATTGTCTCTGACTTAAAAACTATCACTTAGTGACCAGGGTTCTCAACGTGTGGGTCGTAACCCCTTTGGGGGTCAAATGACCCTTTCACAGGGGTCTCCTAAGACCATCGGAGAACACATATTTCCGATGGTCTTAGGAAGCGAGACACCGCTCCTCTATCCGTCTCCAGGCAGGTCTGCCCACATGCAGATACTCCCACATACGAGTATTAAAGGGTCTCGGCATTAGGAAGGTTGAGAACCACTGATTTAGTCAGTCATAAAACATTGATTAAGTGCTCACTATGTGCCAGTAAGTGGCTATGCTAAACCTGGGGATGCAAATAGAAGTAGAAAGGAAGACAATCTTTGCCCTCAAGGAACTGTTGTTCTGATGGGGAAGACAACACATAAAAGGAAGATGAAAAAGGAGTATGGTAGAGGAAGCTTGGAGGGGAATAAGACATGGAGATTCTAGGAGGAGCCATCCATTCAAAAGGCAGAGGCCACAGGGGTGGAGACTTAGTAAAGAATTATCATAATTGCTAGCATTTATGTAGCATCTACTCTGGGTTAGGTTAACTCCTTACCAATAGCATCCCTTTTGGTCCTCACAGCCACTCTTGCCAGTAGGAGCTATGTTAATCTTCATTTTGGAGTAGAGGACACTGAGGCAAACAGAGGTTTCATGACTTGCCCAAGATCACACAGCTAGTAAAAGTCTGAGGCCAAATTTAAATTCAAATCTTCCTGCCTTCAGACCCAGTGCTCTATCTACTGGGCCACATATTGCTGTGAGACTTTAACTGCCTTAGTGAGACAAATCACTATCAGCTTTTTCTCACTTTTCCTGACCCTGATCTACTCTGTTTCCATTACTTACTTAATATTAACACCTTGACCTTGACTTCATTTCTGTAACCAGGATTATAAATGTTTTAGAAGTCCTTATACGTGTGGTATACTTACTACATGCAAGGCATGGTGTTCCCAAATATTAAAAAACAAGTCTCTGTTTTCAAGGAGTCTGTATTTTATTGGGAGCGATTTGATATATAATGATAAATATAATATAAGGTAAGGTATAATAGAAACCAAAAAGGAATCATACAAACTGCTCTATGAAAATTTGAAAAGGAAGAAAACATTTTTCATCAGTGGGCAATCAGGAAAGTCTTCCCAAAGAAGTAAATGCCTATAGATGGGGTGACCGCATGTCAAGTTGAGGACAAGTCTACTTCAGCTAGGAGTCTACTTCATCTGAAGTATATGAATGGGAATAATGTGAAATAAAGCTGCAAATATAGTTTAGAGTCAGATTAAATAGGGCCTTAAATGTCAGGACATGGACCAACTTTTTGAACTCTGATCTATTTCTTAATGTCACCTGTAGCCTCTCAAATTCTGTTATGGCCGCCCTATACTGCTCTTATAATGGCTACCTATAATCTGATCGTGATGATTTTCCTCTCACCTCCTGGGATCACTCCACTATTGACCCACAACTATTGTTTCAGCCTTACCTTCACACGCTTTGCCTGAAGAGACCAGGATTCTGGACTCTCTAGGGTAGATAACCCAACTTTTGGGTCAGATTACGTGGAATAGGAAACACCAATAATTAATAAAAAAATTATGCCCTAAATAGCTTTTATTCATGTATAATATCTTTTAAAATAATGTAACTAGTGCAAATAAAGATGATATTTTATCTTGTGGTATATGTGGGGTTTTTTTTATAGTATATGCCAAAATCTTTTCAGTATGGAAAAGTCCTGCTGTACTATATGACTTCCACCTTTGCTCAACCTCTGCCATACAAAGGGGTGAATATACCCCATGATCTGCCTATCACCTATAACTGCTATACCCTCCTGATTCAGAACTCTGGAATTCCTCTTTGATGATTTCCTATTCTTCCATCTCTCCCAGTTATTCACTCTTCCTAGATTTATCCTTCATCCTCTCCATAATTCTTGAGCAGTGGACCTCTTTCTGTTCTCCTAGTCCATTAGCCTTCCTCTAGCCTCACATTCTTTCATAAAGTCTTGCCCATACTGAAACAATTCACTTTTATACTACTCTGTACCCTTGCATCTCCACCCCTTCCCCTACCACCTCCTTTGTCAAAATGATGTTCATGCCCTGCTACATACCAACCCTGGGTTACTCTCACATCTGTAAAATGGGAATAATACCAATAAAACCTACCACATAGGATTGTTGTATTATAGTTAATTTATGTAGGGCATTTTGCAAACTTTGAATCACTATCTCATTGGCAGGTATCATCATCATCATCTCATTCATAATATCTGCTTCTGCTCATGTGCTACAGAAATCTGCTGGAGCTAGTCACACAAGGGTACCTGCTAGGTCTAGCTACAAATCTTTGCTGCCTATTCCCAACTGAGCCTTTGATTGCTGCACAGAAATCTTTTTATTCTTCTATTATTATCTCTCTCAGTCTCCTTCCCTGAAGGAGTCATCACAAATTTTCTTTTCTGTCATTAAGCCTCATATAACAACCCTACCTTCTACCTTCCCACCAGCAAAGAACCCCACCCCCACCCCCACCACACACACTGTATTGAGAACATTAAGACTTTTTTGAGTCCACTCTTCTGCCCCATTCTTCAACTCAAAACACTATATATTTTTCCTTCTTTATCTGAGGAGGAGGTTCTTTTTAATCTCTGCCAAGGCCAGTCTTCCTTTTTATGACCTTGATCCCATATCCTCCCATCTACTCCAGAAATTTGAACTTTTTCTCTCCCTGCCCCCCTTTTCTCTCTCTCTTTTTTCTCATCCATCTGTCCTTGACTACTGGCATTCTCTTTGCAATCTGCCGTATCCTTTAAAAAAAAAAAACCTTCACTTAAACCTACTCTTTGACACAGCAATACCACTACTAAGCCTATACCTCAAAGAGATCAAAGAAAGAAGAAAAGGACCCATAAGTACAAACGTTTATATTTATATCAGTTCTTTTTGCGGTAACAAAAAACCGGGAAACTAAAGAGATGCCTATCATTTGGGGCTGGCTGAGTAATTTATAGCATATAAATGTAATGGAATGTTTTTGTGCCATAAGGTGATAAAGGACATAGCTTAAGAGAAACCTGGGTAGATTTGTATGAACTGATGCACAGTGAGTTGAGCAGAATCACAATAATTTTTACAATAATATCAGCTCAGGAAAAACAAACAAATTTTAAAACCATAAGAACATTAACCAATGCGGCAAACAACCACAATTCCAGAGATTGATGAAATAGAGAGGTGACAGACTCAAACTGCTGAGACATATTTTTTGGTTATGGATAATGCTAGGGTTTGTTTTGCTTAACTGTACATATTGTTAACAAAGGTTTTCTTTCTTTTTTCCCCCCATCAAATTGTGGAGAGAATGAAAGGAAGAGAAAATTAACTTTTGTTAATTGAAAAAACAATTTAAAAAAAACTTCACTTGGTCCTGTCATCTCCTCAAGCTCTATATCTCTTCTCTTTCACAACTAAGCTCTAGAAAAACCCATTTAGACTTCCAGCCTCTATTTCCTCACTTCCCAACTGCTTGCAGTTTGCTTCTGACCCACTCCCTGACTTAGAAAGCTCTTTTCAAAGAACATGAATTAAATTAAATGGAATATAATCAAGGAAACATTTATTAGGTGTTGATTGTGCCCAAGACATTTCACCAGACCCTAGA
The DNA here is from genome assembly GCA_028627135.1 of Pseudochirops cupreus. NCBI lineage: Eukaryota > Metazoa > Chordata > Mammalia > Diprotodontia > Pseudocheiridae > Pseudochirops > Pseudochirops cupreus. The sequence goes on from CM053581.1 coordinate 484,081,327, forward strand.
GATACAAGGGTATGGGGACAGGGGGAATACATAGTCCCTATTCTAAGCAACTTCAGAACTCTGAAGGACATATCATACAGTCTCAGTAATTTGTATCTGACTTGTTAGATTTGGAACAACATATATACTTAAAATTAAATTTATACCTCTTACCTCTCCACATCCAAAATAAAATCTGGGATTGGGAAGCTCCTTAGGATGTTCTATAAATACTTGGACTGGCAAAAAAATTTATTCCTTCCCCACTCCCACCTCTAACCCCCCCGCCCCTCCGCTGGCCCCTTTTAGCTCCTTTTCATTCTTGAACACATCTTGACTATTTTGGCTATGAAGAAATTTTGCTGATCCTTCATCTAAACTGACTTTCTGTCTTTGGTGTATTTTTTAAACCTCTTATTACATGCGCTTCCATGTTTAGGCAACATTTTTTCCTCCATACTCGTGCTTACTCTGCTGGATTTTGTATCTCATGGATTTGGAAGGTACTTCTAAGATCTTTCAGGTCAAGCCTATACCTGAACTGTCCTGTCCCTGAGAAGTGGCCTTTTAGTCTCTATTTGAAAACATACCTCCCAAAGCATTACTCTTTCCATTTTGGGGTAGCACTAATTGTTAAGAATTATTTTTCCCTATATATTTTATGGAACTCATGCTCTGAAAACTTCTACGCACTATTACTAATTCCGCCCTTAGGGGGCAAGCAGTATATATCTAATCCCTTTTGCTGAATGACAGCCCTTCATGTAGTACAATAGAAGTTATATGTCACAAAGTCTTTTATTCTCGATTGTTGTTCA
>CM053581.1:484087775-484112358 GCA_028627135.1 Pseudochirops cupreus
GCTTGCTCATGTTGCCAGTCAGTTACTTGACTTTTGAGCTCTTTGCCACAGTAAAACTCTGCTTCCAGAGGGGGGAACTTTGTCTGAAATTGCTGGGGTTTTTGCAGCTGCTGGAGCTATTAGTTGGGTGCCCTCTCTGCTGCCCCAACCAGTTTTGGCTCACTGGACTCACACCTCAAGACTACTACCCAAGACAGCAATCTTGATCCAGGCAGGTTAAAGCAAGAACAATTACCCTCTGAATGGTTTCTTGTTCCTCCTTCAACCTGCAGGGCAGGAGCTCTGAAGCAGCCATGTGGAGGTGGCTGCACAGCTGCTGTGCCTCTGCCACTTCTCACCCCAGTGGCAGAGGCTGGACCATGCTCCGTCCCCCCCACTTCTGACAGAGTTCCACACTGACCTTTTCCTTTATCTTTAGCATTTATGGGTTGATATTTCTGGAAACTACCACAGGTGCTGGTGATCCACTCTCTGGAAGCCTGCTCTAGCCACTGCTGGTTGGGGCCACCCTGGGGCTAAAACCACAGGCTCACCATGGGGCTGGGCTTGGCTCCCAGTGCACTGTGATGAGCCCTTCCTGTCCTCCTGCTGGGCTGCCTTCAGTGAGAGATTTGTTTCTCTCTGTTACTTTGTGGGTTCTGGAGCTCTAAAATTTGTGTAGAGTCATATTTCATAGGTAGTTGAGGTGGTTATGGGGGGAGCTCATGGAGTTTTTCTGCTTCTATGCCACCATCATGGCCTATAATAAAAATAAATAATTGCATGTGAAATTGCAAATCTGTTGTATACAACTTGATGTTCCTTTTAAATCTGTAATAAAGTCCTTATGTAAATTTCTTTTTTTTTCTTCCTGTCCCCTACCCTAGACATGGTTACCGTTACATACACACACACACACACACACACACACACACACACACACACACATATAAGTAGTAAAATCTTTCTATACATACTTCTATCTATCACTTATTTCTCTGGATGCAGATAATGTCTTTCTTCCTATCCTTTGTAGTTAATTTGGGTATTTATAATAGTCAAAATGACTTACTTGCTCAAAGCTCTTCTTAAAATAATATTGTTGTTATTGTATACAACCTTCTCTTGGTTCTGCTCAAATGAGTATGGATGCAAAAATCCAAAATAAAATACTAGCTAAAAGATTGTATAAACTTTCAGATTAATATTAAGAACTGCATTATCTACTATGTGTATTCAGTGTTTTGTTTTCTGTTTTGTTTTGTTTTATAAAATGCAACAACTATTTTATAAAGTATGAATTTGAATTTGAGTAATATTTTAAGTGATTTGACTTCTTATAATGTCCTCTCCTAGGAACACTGAACCAAAAGAACTGGGGAAAGAAATATCCAACATGCAATGGTCCCAAACAGTCCCCTATTAATATTGACGAAGATCTTACTCAAGTCAATGTGAATCTTAAGAAACTTAACTTTCAAGGCTGGGATAGAGCATCTTTGGGAGACACATTCATTCATAACACTGGAAAAACAGGTAAAAGTCTTAGTACTTGCTCCTTTTGAGTTCTTTTATGGGACAGGAAAATATTTAGGTCATCCTGTTTTTTTCTTTTTGGTTATGATCATAGTAGCTAGAAAGAAATTGGTAATGACAGCCACCAAACCTCCTGGACAGGGCCTAAAATAGAGATAACATATGAAAGTCTAGTGCACGAAATAAAACAGCTGAAGTTATCACATCTTTAATGCAGTCCAGGAATGTGCAGTTATTGAAGATAAATAATAATTTCAGCATCTACTCAATAAGGACAGTAATGATGGCTGTGAAAAAGAATGCAATCAAAATAACATGATAACAAAATGTATTCAAAATAATTACTCCATTTTAAATCTATCCATCTTTCTTTCCTTTAGTGTTAGCAATGTCTTCTTGATCTCACACTTTGGTGCTTGGAAATGAAAAATAATGATTGACTAGTTCTGTGGTTTTGAGCAGAGTTAATTACCAGTGTTTCTGTGTTTATGAGATTTTTTAATACTATGCCTAGGGAGTATTCATAAATTATTTTATGTAAATTATGTTTCATCACATTAAAAGTATTTAAAAGCACTACCAACAGAGATGAGGAAAAAGATTTATGATAACTTAACTTTCAGCTGTCATATCACTGGTGTTTATGGTTCCAGTCTTAAGACCATTTAACAAAGGAGTAAATTACATCTTTAGTATTTTATTCATAGCATCCTACGTATAGGGCAGGTGGGTCAAGTAGTAAGCTTGCTGTATGAGTTGACTGGCATGTCAGATTTGCCACCATTGACTTCTGGTGGGGGGGAAAAGTGTTTGTGTGATTTAGAAATATCAGCATCTTGTATTATTCAGAAAAGAAAATCATTTATTCAGAGCCTTCTCCTAAAGTGTCAGATAGGGTTCTCTTTCCTGATCTCACCCTCATGTCATTTTAATCTTTCAGATTTATCATTATAACAGCTAAACGGATGGTAGGGAAAACATAGAGATAGGAGAGAAAAAAATTATCTGCTGAAGAGTGATCATCATTGTAACTCACATTTAAATTACACTTGAAGGTTTATGTAGTCCTTTGATAAAGAACTATAGTGTTACAACCACTACTACTGCCAGTACCACCACCACCACCACCACCACCACCACCACTACTACTACTACTACTACTACTGCTACTACTACTACTTCTATTCACACACATATATTTATATATATAGGGCCAGAGAGAGAGAAGGAGTGAGTACTATCAAAAAATAGAATGTTAGAACCAGAAGAAGCCATAAGGATCATCTTTCGAAGGCTTCATTTTGAATGCAAGGAGACTGATATCCAAAGAGGTTAGCTAGCTGGTTCTTCACATAGCTGCCAACTATAATATTCCTAAAACATAGGTCTGGCCATATCACTCTTCTGCTCAGAAACCTCTGGTGGTTTCCTATTGCCTCTAGGATAAAATATGAACTGCTGTTTGGCATCGAGGCCCCTCACAAACCAGCTGCAGTCTACCTTTCCAGAAATTACGCTTTGCTGTCCTTCATATTCTATGTGACAGTGGCCCTCAAAGGTGTGCCCTACTGTCATTAGTATACTTAGGGTTTCAGCTTGGTGTGCTATAATTTGATGCAGTTTACACTTGGATTCACATTGTGCATATCCCTTAAATTGTATGGAATTTGTACTTGTGATCATGCACATATGAGTGTCTGGACTGTCCCATATTATGCTGGTACTTTGCATAGCAAAGAATAATACTGCGCCATGGTGGGGCGGGGGGGGGGGAATATTTTGAGAATCCCTGTTTATTACACATAGTATTTAATTTCCTGTCTCCTTCTCTATCACCACGAATTCCTAGCTTCCTTCCATCCTTTACTCAAATGCTAATTATTTTCCCTGCCCAAGCTCCACTTTATGGATACATTTTGCACCCACCAGGCTTAGAGTGAATGTCAATGATACCTATTTCTCTTTGAAACAGCAACTCTGAAGGTCCTCCCCTCTCAACTTGTTTTTTTTTCTTTCACTCCCCTCTCAACTTGTTTTTTTTTCTTTTTTTCTAATTAAAGGGGCCATCCCTTCACTCACTTTTTAAAGAGACCTATTCACTGAATGGCCATTACCTCACTTTGAGTACCTGAAAAGGCCTTAGCCTAAAAGGGCAGGGTCTCGCCTCCTGGGCCATCTCCAGTCATCCTGATGAATTATCTGGTCACTGGATCCAAATGGCTCTAGAGGTGAAAATGAGGCTGGTGACCTTGCATAGCCCTCTCTCATTCAGATCAAAGTCAGCTGCAAAAGCCAAGATGCCATGGTCCTCTTTGAAAAGGAAGGACAAACACAACAACAACTTGTTGTTCTAATCCTTTCCTGATCACACTAGCTACTTACTGGTGCCTTTCCTGCCATTTGTCACAAAAAAATCTTTGTATATATTTTGTGTACACTTATATGTATAAATGTTATTCCCCCTGATAAAATGTAAGTTCCTTGAGGGCAAGAACTATTTCATTTTTTTTTAGTAGATACTTAAAATGCTTTTTTGATTGATTAGTCACCCAGCTAATAAATTGCAGAGATGGGAAAAAATAAGTTTTCTTACTCCCAGTTTGGCATTCATTCTACCACTCTCAGGCTACCAGTCTTAGTAAAAAGGCCTATTTTTTTGGAAAAGGCAGTCCTTTGGACCCTTTGATTATTTCAACAAGAGAAAGCGATGACCTTTCAGAAGTCAAGTTCCTAGCTTTCCTGTTATTATTTTAAAATGCCATTAGAATAAAATTATTTCATGTTCACAGACATAGCCAGTCTTTGCTAGAGGTGGGACAGGTGATCATTCTGAGTGATTGATGGAGCACCATGAAAAGTCCCTCCTAAGAACATGTGTCCCAGCTGCCTTCTAGCATTGGTTCCTGTTTTCACTACTAAGTAGTCATTCCTTTACACCAGCGGTTCTCAACCTGTGGGTTATGTTCAGTTTGTAACAATGAAAATACATCCTGTATATCAGATATTTACATTACGATTCATAACAGTAGCAAAATTACAGTTATGAAGTAGCAACAAAAATAATTTTATGGTTAGGGGTCACCACAACATGAGAAACTATAGTAAAGGGTCACGGCCTTAGGAAGGTTGAGAACCACTGCTTTACACAAAGGCATTATATGCTCAGAAGCCACCATTGAAACTACCAACGTGTTTTAGATAAATAACACTAGGAGCTATTTTTTTTTAAACTAGGAAAATAGATAAACCATTAGTCAATTGAATTTTTTTTTGAAGAGGAAAACCAAATTGCCAAAAGGAATATTTTTTTTAACGTATGGAAGAGAACAGAAGGAAACCAGAGAGATACAGAGACAAAAAGAATTGCTTGGAAATTAATGTGTTTAATTTATTATATACTTGTAAAAATAGTAGAGATTTAGAGCTTTACATGCAATGCTATTTTCTGTTTTTCTTCGTATATGGGAATGTTTGTGTTTGGTGGTGTCTTTCAAGTTCAGAAAAATACAAAGTAAAAATTTAAAGAAAAAGGAATATACTATTAATTTTTGTAGAGCAAAAACATGCCATCATCATCCATGATCACTTTATCATGAATTAGTTTACAAAGACAGGTAAGACAATCCTTACTCGTCAGGCACTAGTCATTATCCTGAGGGTTTCAGACATAAGATGGGCAAATTTTGATGGTGTGAGATTTAAGAGTATGAGGCACTGCTCACGAAAATCAAAGGTCAGTATAGAAAGAAAGGTCTGGAAAGATCCTGTGGAGGATTCACTTTTATATCTGTAGCTGCACAAATAGAACATAGAGCTACAAGGTAGTACAAGTGGAAATCTTATCAACTATTTCATTTTTTAACCTTTTTTCCCATCTCCAGGTTGAAATAAATAATAATAGTGTTGTTGAGCTTATTCTATAGCATAATTAAAATATAGTACTAATAGTACCGTATGACACTGCCACCGTGTTTGAGTATTTCTGTATATAAACACATAGATTTCCAGCATTGAATGCTAGGATTACATTTTGCAAGAAAATCTAGGATTTTTTTCTTCTGCCCTCCACCTACCAGATAGTGGGTGCATAGGTTTCCTTGGTTCCACACTCATGATGTTGGCATCTATGAACTGGGACAGCTTCTTTAGGACAGAGATTAGGAGGTAGGACAAGTGGAGAGGGTAAAGGCTTGGAGTATGAGGAGGGAGGGGGCTGGGGGTTTAGAGAAGGAGATTGAGACTGATGGGTAGTTTAAGAGCAGTGATACATGGCTTACCTCTCCTTCTTTCTTCTATTTAATTCTATCCCTCCTCCTGACTTTCCTATAAACTAAGAATAAGATAGTAAGGAGAATGATAGAAGATAGAATGGCATCATGATTGGGGTGGGAGTGATAACAGAAAGAGTAGCTGCTGGCTGGCCTTTCCCTCACTCCCTTTCCCTGCCGGCAGCCAGTTCATTGGGAAGGAGAGTCAAGTGAAGATTTTATAGGATAACTAAATAGGTTTTAGCTTTAGAGCTATAGTAGATCTTAAATATTATCTAGTTTCACCCCTACATGTCATTGATAAGAAAACAGACCCAGAGAAGTTAAGTGACCTTTCTGAGACCATACAAATATTCATTTACCTGCTTGTTCCCATTAGGAGATGGAGGGAAAAGGGATGTGAGAAGGGAGGCTGTGGAAGGTTTGAGCGACCGTGGCATGGATGATTCATACCTTCAAAAATGAAGGGTAATAGAAAAGTAATAGAAGCTGGGATTACCATGTATGGATTGTTTTAGTTTTCATTAATTAAATAATTAATTAATACTTAAGCTTCCAAAATTATCACTTGATAGAATTGTTTTAAATCTCTCCAGTAAATAATTTCACTTTTAATTTGTTTTGTTCTAAACATGGTCTTTGATTGTCAAAAGTCTGGATGTAACTTTCTTACTGTTTTTTTTTTCCTCCTTAGTGGAAATAAATCTGACAAATGACTACCGTCTCAGTGGAGGTGGTGTAGAAACTATGTTCAAAGCAAGCAAGATGACTTTTCATTGGGGAAAATGCAATATGTCATCTGATGGTTCAGAACACAGTTTAGAAGGACAAAAATTTCCACTTGAGGTAACAACTATCATAGTTACACTAAATACTGTGCCTTTTTGTAAATATTTGAGTTATTAGATTATGCAACGTGTTTTATGCATCATAGACATTATTTTCGAAATCTATAATGTCTGATAATTTCTATGTGCAACACCATTTTATATTGGATGAACTAAAGATACATTGTATTTATATATGGAAAATAAGTGTTTATGTTGTTTGCCCTCCCTCCCCCAAATAAATCCATACCAGTAATTTTGAAGAAAAGATCTCATGAGATTTTCTGAGTACATTTGGGCCAAAAATATCAAGAAGATGTGATCTTGAGTTATATACTTCTTGAAGTAAGAGCTGCTAAGACTACGGAGAGTTCTTTCTAAATACTTCAATTTATAAGGTCATAGATATAGAGCTGGAAGGAATATTAGCACCTGTCTACTACAACATGGGCAGCTGGGTGGTAGTCAGGCCTGGAATCAGGAAGACCTGAGTTCAGATGTGGTCTTAGACACTTACTAGTGTTATGACCTTGGGCAAGTCACTTGACCCTGTTTGCCTCAGTTTCCTTATCTGTAAAATGAGGTGGAGAAGGAGATGACAAGCCACTCTAGAATCTTTGCCAATAAAATCTGAAATGGATTTTATTCCAAAAAGTCGAAAACAACTGAAAATGTCTAAATGACAACAACTATAACCACTCCAATTTAAATAGATGTGGACGCTAAGGACCAGGAGGTAGAACTATTTGCTCAAGGTGACATAAGTAGTAAATGGCAGAGACACTGTAAAATTCAGTGCTATTTTCCATCATACTTCCCTTCAAGAAATCGTTTATTGAGGACTACTATGTGCAAGAAAAAGTAGCCTAAAAATAGAACACTAGTAGTTTTAAAGAATGAACGCAGCTTCCAACTTTTAATCTAGGGACTGTTTTTCTCTTAGGAGAATCTTACTCTATACAGTCTTTAGTAGGTTTCCCACAATGGTGGCAGACTTTTTGCTATCTAGAAATTCTTTGTACTATAAATAAACAAAAGTTAATTAACAAAAAAAAAAAAAGAAATTCCTTGCTTTACGCAGTAGATGTGTTCCTGAAATGCCTCTTGTAAATTTAATTTTTGCAACTGGGATCAGTTGCACTCATCGACTTACCATTTTAACTTCAGAGGTCTTTATTTTTGCATCTGTTGGCTTCTCAAATGACATCAGAGCACAGTGACCCTTTAGCCTTTCTGCCAAATAATTGATGATATATAAACACTTAAATCTGCTAAGGAACTCAATACTTAAGGAGTCACTGAAGTGAAATACTTTTTTGGTAACATGTTATTTTTTGTTATGGAAATTAAAATTCCCTAATTTTAAGCTAATAATTTTGGTTTTTCATGTCTTTTATTTCCTTAGAGTAAGATATTACTAGAGGTTTAAATTTACCTACCTTCTCCTTCTTCTCATCCTAACACCTGTTTGGAAAAAGGGGCAGTAAATTCATTTTTTTAAGGTTACAGCCATATATGCCATATCATCTATATGTTATTCAGCCATCCTACAACATAACCTATTTAGAATACTGTCAGGACTCTTAAAATAAACATAGAAAGACTCTGAGCAGCAGAAATATTTCATAAAAGGCAATCAATTAAACCTCATTCCTCAGTCCCTTCTGTGTTCATTCAGAGTCTGTGTGCTCTTAATTTATATACACTTGAAACAGATTAGAATAAGTAAGTGCAGTAACCCTACAAACTTAGAGTAGGACAGCAGGACATCAACATACCATTAGCATCATTCAGTATTGATGACTAAGTGAAAGGCAGGGTTAGGTGGTGGATAGAGGGCTGGTATTGGAGTCAGGAAACTTTGGGTTCAAATTCTGCCTCAGATACTTATCTGTGTGACCTAGGAGAAGTCCCTCACTTCTCTGTGCCTCAGTTTCTCATCTGTAAAATGAGGAGTTTGGACTAGATGACTTTTGAAGATCCTCCCAGCGCTAAATCTATGGCACTATAATACTGTGAAATTCATACTGTACCCATTTTTAAGTCTAGGAAATGGTGAATATATTTTATAAAAATTTCTCTTTAAATTTGAAAATAAATGTTTTGGTGATTTTAGAGGCGTAAACCCTTCACTGTGCTAAAACTTGGACTATTCCAAATGACCATTCCTCCTCAAGCTTTCTAGATAAATTGACTTTTTTACTCTAGTAAGTTACTTCCTTAATGTACTTTGTGACCTGAACATGTTAATCAGCTTCTAAATGAGTCTCACTTGTCACCAGGGAACAGTTTACAATCTGCAGCCTTTCATTCAGTGCATAAAGTATTTATTCTAGTCAGGTCACAGAATTTACATTGACTTTTATGTAAAAGAACAAGCCTTTTGTGGTTTTTAAATAAAACCTGACAACTAGCTGTCTTGTGCACGTGTGTATTTTGAAAGTAGGTTCAGGCACTCCTCAACTCAAGGTCTTCCTGTGGATTTGCCTTTCTTTGCAAGTAGTCTCTTCAGTGAAGAGATCCATTCTCTCAAGTCTATTGATCAACTTTGGTAACTTATTTTTAAGTGCTAAAGAGCTCCTTGTTCTATTTGTAGATGCAAATCTACTGCTTTGACCCGGACCAGTTTGCAAGTTTTGAAGAAGCAGTTAAAGGGAAAGGAAGGTTAAGAGCTTTATCCGTTTTATTCGAGGTAATGATACTTTGGTTATAGAATTACATTATCTCCTTGAGTTGTTGTAAGTATCATATGATCTCCTAAATGTGAAGAGTGTGGCTATACAAATTTAAGGTTTTATTATCAATTACAGTTATCCCTTCCATATCCTGGGGTTTAGAAGCATGGTGTTGCCACCTCTTTCCAGTCTGGAAAATCTGAGTAAAATTTTTTGATCCTCCTTTCGTACCAGAGAAGAAGTCTGAATTTTTATGCTATTAAAAGATAAAAGGATAATATATTATATTATAGTATTATATAATTATTATATATTATATATAATACTTGTTTATGTATTATATTATATATTATATATTATATAATACATATATTTATGTATTTATGAATTTCTAAACTTGTTCTGTGTAGTCTACTGGCCTTTGCATGTTGTTTGTGACTTCCACAAAACTCTCCAAAAATTCCAGTTTAATTTCTTATGCCAACCCCCCATATGTCATAACTGTGATGGGGAGAGTCACAGTGTAGAAGGTATAACTGTATAACAATAACCATAGAGGCAGTGTGGCACAATAGATAAGAGTATTGGGCTTGGAGTCAAGAAGAGATCATCCAAATCTTGCCCCTGACACTTATTCCGTTTCATATCTACGCACCTCAAGCAACTCTGTAGGAATTTCCTACTAAATCATAAGTATGTAGTCTGTTTTGGTAGAAGGAGTTCCTACACCCAAGTTACTCAGGTTGACCAACACATAGATCCTTCAGGTATAGTAATTATCATGAAGACTCAGAAGATTTTCTTAAGTTTTATTTTTTTTAATGTTTATGACAGAATCTGGTAGCTTTTAAATGCTTTTATGGAAATATGTGCTTGACACACAGTAGGGGCTAAATAAATGCTTATTAACCAACACTGAGTGAAATATTTTAACCATATTTAGAATACTACTTTTCTTTAACAGGTTGGAGTAGAAGAGAATATGGATTATAAAACAATTATTGAAGGAGTGGACAGTGTCAGTCGTTTTGGTGAGTTGCTATTCAGTTTAGAGGGGTATATGTCTTCCAGACTATACCTCTGATGTGTATAAGGCTTTAATAAAAAACGTATAATCTCAAAGACTGAAGTATATACACAAAGAGAAGATACATATGTGTACACAGAAGGCATAATGTCTTAAGATACTTAGAAAGTCCTTGTTTTTTTCAAGTGCACAAATTTTATACATTTTAAAACTAGAGAAATCTCTGCTTCCTTTCTCATGTTAGTAAGATGAATCCCCAACTTTCAAGAACAATTTGTCAAAAAAAAAATCTGTCAGATGTGAGTCATAAAATCCTAATAGAGGGAAGAAACTGGCATTTTATTGATTTTATTCTTTAATCAAATCAGCCTCCTGATGCCTTTGTATTTTGAATGATTACTTCGGTATTTCATATCACTTTTGTGTATAACTTAGCTTCTAAATTGAAGCCAGACTGTGAAAATGCAAATTAAAAAAATTATGTATAAAATTAAATACAAAATCGAAACAAAAAATTAAATAGCATAAGTTCTCTAAATAAAAATCAAGTTCTCAGATGTGACACTCTAAAAAAATCACTTTTCTTAAACCATAGAAAAGAGAGAATACTTTAGGAAGGAGAATTATCATAGAGATTGAAATAGAATAGGTTTTGATATCATTAAGCTTAAGCACTTAATGAATACCTTGTTGACTGACTATCCAGACCATCAGGAAACGTTTAGTCCATACTAAAAAGCAAAAGTGTAAGTATTGACCATTATTAATGGATCAGCCACAGGGTGCAAGAGAAGGGATACAAAGACAGTGCCTAGCACCATATTCAATTGTTTGTTGAATCAAATGGAATAGCAGATACTTCCCGGGGTCTGAGACCACAAAGCAGACAACATTATTATTTTTTGGTTCATTTTCATGGAACTCTAGCACAGTCCTGACATTTAAAAAATTGACAAAATAAAGAATATTATCCTCAAAATCAAAGCCTAGCATAAGATTGATTCATCTTTGTCAATTTTGAGTGATGTCTTAAATTGACCAAAGATCTCTGTAGTCAGGGAAGTGTGACCTACTGGGGTGCTGCTTTTACTTTGTGAAGGGGAGAATCAAACAGGAGACAACAGGATCTTTCCATACCTACTTTCTTTATTTGAAGATAACTGATGCCCACTTCAGCCATGAATGTCACAAACAGTGCATATATCTATTTAGACAGTAACAGATTTCATATAGCCTGAGTGGGGGAAAATCAGCTTGTTAGAACACCTCAACCTAAAAATATTGTTATGCTTGTAAAAGACATGTTTTACTCTTCATAGCCTAATCACCCTACCTGGAAGAATTTATCGTTATCCTCTTTAAACTATGACACCCAGAAATGAACACAATTATTTCAGAAATTCAGCCATGTCCTTCTGTTTATCTTAAAATAGTGTATTTCTTGCTTATTTAAATGTTATGGTTTATATTAACAATAAATGAAATAAAGACGTGAAAATTAGAAAAAAGCTAATACTTTGTAGAAAGTAACTGATTGGATTGCTGACTTATTCTTATCAGTATGTTGTTGATGCTTTTGTATTTATAACTTAGCTCCTACCAGAGAATGTAAGAATTGAGAGTCCAAAGAAAACATGGGGTTTACTCATGGAAATGTTTTATCTCCATCCACATCCCCATGGTTGAATACATATATTTTATATGTTTTAATTCTATAGTTTTAATTATAATGTAATGTATTATAAATTATAATTTCAATGAAATGATTATTCAATCATGTGTTTCTGTTTTGCTAGCAGCTGTGATTATTTTAGTAATAAACAGTGTTGGAACTCAGAACAAAAATTTACAATATTGCTTTGCAGGAAAGCAAGCTGCATTAAATCCATTTGTTTTGCTGAATCTTCTGCCAAACTCCACAGACAAGTATTACACTTACAATGGATCCTTGACCACTCCTCCCTGCACAGAATCAGTTAACTGGATTGTCTTTAAAGATCCCATTAGCATTTCTGAAAGCCAGGTAATTTTGCGAATAGATATGAAGTGATTTCTCAGAGTTGCTCAAAGGTAAATATTTCGATAAATAATGTGTTGGAAGCACACCATATCATTTCTTCTTTAAAAGTTTTTTTTATTCAGAAATCAACAAACAGCAAAATAAAATGGACATTTCCATATACAAAGTAGAAAAGTTCTGTACACAAAGCTGTGAATCACTGTGACATACAGCTTGCTTTTCTTTTTAAGTAGATGATCAATTCAACATGTAATTTTTCCCAAAACTGTCCTGCTTGTCTATACTGTATAATTTCAAGTTCCGTAGTCCCCAGCATCTATGAGAAAGAGGCGGTAGATGACAACGTTCTAGTCCTTCCTTCTCCAGTGACCAGTGGTAACCTCATGGAGCCAAAAAAATGAGAGCAAAGGACTGGAAATTACTCTTTTTCTGGAAAATCTATGTGTCACAATGACTATAATAATGTGGATGAAATCACCATAGAACAACCACAGTCAATACTACCTAATATTGTCAAGGCTGAAGCACCCTCTCATTCCAGTTAAGGATCAACAAGCTTTTTTTCCAGGAAATATATTTTATAAGGAATTTGGTGGGAAGTGTCTTTTTTTTTCAAAACCAAATGTTATCATTTTTTTTTTACGAAAAGAAAACTTGTATATTGATACATATATTGATATGTAGAGTTTTAAGCTTATAGGTTAAAAAAAGGAAAATAAAATTCAAGGATTCTTTTTCTAAATTCATTTCAAATGTAGAGTTTTACATAGGGAGTTTTATGTTTCATTTTGGTTTGAGGAAGGCAGCATGTTGGTGGATGTTTCTTTCCTTTGGCGTTTGCTAATAGCTGTTTTGAATGCCTGGGTCTTCTTTTTGCAGTTGGCTGTTTTTTGTGAAGTTCTTACGATGCAGCAGTCTGGGTATGTCATGCTGATGGACTACCTGCAAAATAACTTCCGAGAACAGCAGTACAAGTTCTCCAGGCAGGTGTTTTCTTCATACACTGGAGAAGAGGAGATCCACGAAACAGGTATTGGTTGTAGTTTTTGTTCATACCTGCTGCTGGCCACACAGATTGCAACATGATTTTAAGTAAATAAAAGTCAAGAGGAAATACTTAGTAAACCTGGAATGTGAATGAGGTTCAGCCCGATGGGATTTCTGAAGAGGAAAAAGAAAAAGACATGGTGCTTTCCTTCAAGGAGATAAGACATGTACACCATAGCTTAACTACGGTAAATGGCAGTTGATGTGTCCCTGGTGTACTAAGAAAGACACATACCAAGGAAAGAGAAATCATTTCTTTCTGGGGTGATAAGGAAAAGTTCTATGAAAAGGTGATAATTTGAATTAGACCTTCAAGTGACATTTGAATTAGACCTTCAAGTGGATCTTCAAGACCATCAAGAATATTGATGTACAGAGCTTCAAGTAAGGAATTCCAAGGAGAGAATATTTTTTTAAAAAGGTCCCAAACAGAAAGTAGAAAGATTTGTTTGGTGAGCAACAATCAGTCAGTTAAATCAGTCAGCGAACATTTATTAAGCACCAACTATGATTCAGGCACTGTAATAAGTCCTAGAGATACAAGGAAAGACAAAAAGACAGCCCCTGCTTTCAAGGAATTCACAGTCTAATGGGGGAGACAAGCTATAATATAGGATAAATAGAAAATGATCAACTGAGGAAAGACTTCCTGTAGAAGATCAGATTTTAGCTGGGATGAAGTGAGGGAAGCCAAGAGACAGGAATGAGAAGGAAAGCTTTCCATGCACGGGGGACAGCCAGAGAAAATTCCAGGAGTCAGAAGATAGTTCATATGATTTGAAGAACATCTTCTTTGAGGAGGCCAATGTTTCTGGACTGAAGAATAAGGGGGTAGGGGATATTAAGGAGAGAGAAGAGATGTAAGTTGTAAGAAGAAAGAAAAAAGTAGGAGGAACCAGATTCTAAAGGGAATTGAACATAAAACAAAGGATTTTCTATTTGATCCTGGGAGTAATAGGGAGCCACTGGAATTTATTGAATGGAAGAGAAATGAGTGAGGAGGGACAAGATCAGATCTGTGCTTGAGGAAAATCATTCTGGTGACTAAATGGAGGATAGACTAGAGTGGGAAGAGATATGTGCAGGCCAGTCAGCCAACAGGCTATTGCTGTAGTACAGGCATAAGGTAATTAGGGCATGTTTTAAGTTGGTGGCAGTATCAGAAGAGAAAAGGGGACAGATGGAAGAGATGTAACAAAGGTTAAATCAACAGATTGAATATAGGGGGTGAGAGAATGTGAGGAGTGGGGAATAACACCTACGTTGTGAGCCTGGGAGATTGGGAGGTAATGGTGTCCTCCACAGTAATAGGGAAGTTTGGGAAGGGGCCAGATTTGGAGAAAAAGATAACGAGTTTCCTAAGGACATTCAATTTGAGATGACCAAAAGGTAGCTGGAAATGGGAGATGGGAAGTCCTCAGAGAGGTTGGGACTGATTAAGTAGATTTGAGAATCTTCAGAGCAGAGACTCTGATCATGGAATACATGGGAGCTTATGAAATTACCAACTGAAATAATATAGAGGGAGAAGAGAAGCAGACCCAGGGCAGAGCCCTGTGGGACACCCATGTTTAGTTGGATGATATGTATGAAGATCCAGCAAAGGCGACTGACAAGGGGTGGTCAACATGTAGGAGGAGAACCAGGACAGTGGTATCCCAAAAACCTAGAGAAAAGAGAGTATCAAGGGGGAGAGGATGCTCTACAGTGTCAAAGACTGTAGAGAGCTCAAGGAGATTCAGGATTGAGAGAAATCATTCAGTTTGGCTAGAGTGTGGGTGTATGTAGGAACCCTGTGAGGTAATTATTATCCACATTTTTTACAGCTAAGGAAATTAAAACTTAAAGCTGTTAAGTGATGGGCCTAAGATTATGCAACTACAAATTGATAGTGCTCATACTTAAACCCAGGTTTCTTGATTTCAAGTCACATTCTTCTGCTTCATCACCCTGCTGACATGTTAAATTTGAGTTGTCATTGGGACGTCCCAGTGGAGATTCCAAAAGGTAGCTCAAAATACTATAGTATTGGAGATTAAGAGAGAGGTCAGGGCTTAGAGATTTGAGAGTCATCTGCATAACATTAATAGTCTAAGGTCTTATGAATGGATGGAATCCCCTTGAATGAGAAGGTAGAGATAGAAGTGAAGGCTAAAGAAAAAACCTTGGGAAATACCCACAGTTAATCAGTGACCAACCACAGTTCCAGACAACTCATCATAAAACATGGTACTTCCAGGTAGAGATTATGGACTGAGAGTATAGATTTAGACATGGCCAGTGTAGGGACTAGTTTGCTTGATGATATATGGTTGTAATGGGTTTAAGGGGTAGTAAGGAAGTAGATTCAGAGGTGAAAGGGAGAGAATGTGGACCTGAAAATAAAATTGAATTAGATTTTTAAAAAAGAAGAAGGAAGTGGGAGCCAGTAATGGATATAAAGGAAAATCCAGAGAGTAAGAAAGAGAGCCAAATTGCTGCATGTCATGGAGGACAAAAAAAATTGAATCCTAACTCTTAAGCCCATGCCTGTATCCAATGTACCACACTCTCTCAATTTCCTGTATTCAACAACAGTCTTGTTGTTGAGAAATGGAGAATATTGAGGGACCAAAGATGACTAAGATTTCTCTTCCATGAGACCAGAAGCATGACATCACCCGCAATGGTTGAAAAATCACACAAAAGGGAGTGTTTTCAGAGTTATTTTTATTTTAAATTTACTCAACAACATAGACATTATTTTTAAAATGTCCCATAACAGGCAAGATGTATCTGATTTTTTTTTAACCCTTTGGTTTGTCCCAGAATATGCTAAAAAGTTAGTGAAATAGTTGAAGTACTACTTTCTTGGGGACTTACAACGATTCAAAAAGTTCTCCTTGGAACTAATTTCTTTTTCTTCTTTCATTATCATTCCATAAAAAATTTCTTTGACATGTATAATACTGCTTTAATAATCATCTGTTCTTCAAAGATTAGTCTTTAAAAGAACACAGGTTAATTGTTTTAATGTGATATTTGCGAGAATAATTTTCCCTTTACCAAAAATGAAGAGAGTGAAAACAATGATGAATAGCTACATTTAATGCAACATTAAGTTTCTAATTAAATTACCCCAAAGCCAGGAAATTCAATTATGTCTCCACCAGCAACACTGAACACTGTAACATCCTGTCCAGTAAATAATAGAATATTAATTAATGGAAAATGGAACAGAATTGAGCCAGCTTCTTTTCTAAAATAAAATAAACAAAATAAATTAATTGAATTAAATACTATTATATTCTTTTAAAAACTGCAGCTTTCTTTATGATTTGTGAGTATGAGAATAAAAGGAAATTCAGGGATTGGAAAGTGCTTATTATGTTAGGAGTCTGCTTCTTATTCTTTTTACTTTGTTTTGTTTTGTTTTTGTTTTTTGCTTTTTGGAGGGTGGAAGGCAGGGCAGTTGGGGTTAAGTGACTTGTCCAAGGTCACACAGCTAGTGTGTGAAGTGTCTGAAGCAGGATTTGAACTCAGGTCCTCCTGACTCCAGGGCCAGTGCTGTATTCATTGCGCCACCTAGCCACCCCTGCTTCATGTGTGTGTACATGCCAACACGAACAACACTAGATTGTAAACATTTGGCCTTTTGTGTGGCCTTAAGAAAGAAGAAAAGCTTTCCAAAATTCTTCAAATTATTTGGTGACTATAGATTGCAACTTATGAAATAGAAGGAAATTGACTTTTTTGTGTATGGCTTAGAAAAAAGAAAAACTTTTTACTGCTTTAAAGTTGCACCATGTATGGGGCCAGGAAATTTCACCTTTTGCTAACTGAAATACAGTCAAGCTCTCAGACGCAAAGTCCCCCTGACCCTCAGGGAGCAGCTCTGGGAATGGGGAGGAGGGCTCGGAGGTGGAGAAGGAAGAATTTTTTGAGGGTTGAATCATGTGAAGAAACTTATGCCACTATAGCCATCTAGAAGCTATTATTGATTAGTAACTGATGAGGATTTTTAGAAAAAAAGGATTTCTATGTGGAAAAATAAAAGTAATAAACTCAGATATAATTAAATAGTTAAGAAAATACATCTTTCCTGAACAGAAATGCCTTCCTCAGCATCCCTGACAAGTGGGCAAGTCGTCTAGTCTGGCAAGATAGTTTGATGCTAGTATTTTTTTTTCATCAGAATGCTATTATATTGGAATTAGGAGAATTTTCTGTGGTTGGCTACAAATTTTATATCATGGGTTATCCTTTAGGACTGTTTCCCTCCTTGAAAAGTTAATAGGAGTAAATAGCTTCATATAAGTCACTGGTGTGCAAATACTGCCTTCTACCGTTATGTCAAAAAATAAATGAAAAGTAAGTATTTGCATCTGAGATTATTATTGTGATTGATAATTCTGAGATCAAAATAGAGCTTTAAGGTTTGCAAAACACGTACGTTATCTTATTTGAAATCTTCGATTCCATAAGGTAGGTATTTTTTATCTCTATTTTATAAATGAGGGCACTGAGACTATGCAAGGTTCAGTGACTTGCCTGTGATGAACCCTGGTGTTCTGATCTAAAGGTCAACACTCTTATCAATTGTGACATCATACCAAATGCTGAATTGCCCCTGGAGCTACTGTACACCCCAGAAATTAATAGTAATTGGAGCAGGAATAGTAAAGACAACCATTTTCAGGATTATGACCATTTCAATCACTCCTGTCTTATTAAAAGTGTTACATGTCACATATTAGCTGAGATGGGCAAAAGTCAAGTCAAGTGTGCATTTCTTAAGCATGTTTTGTATTTCGGAAAAACAGACCCTGCTTTCAAGGAATTCACAGTATAGTGAGAGAGACAACATTCAAACAACCATGTACGGACAAGATACATGCAGAATAAATTGGAGATAATCACAGAGGGAAAGCCCTGAGAGCCAAGAAATCTTGTTGTAGAAGATGGGATTTTAACTGGAAGTTAGATGAAGCTAGGGAAGCTGGGAAGTGTAGATGAAGAGGGAGAATATTCTAAGCTTGGGGGAAAGCTGTGAAAATGCATGCAATCAGGAGATATGGAATATTTTGCATGAAGAACAGCAAGGGATTTAGAAACATCATTTAAACATTTATTTAAATTTAGAATTTAAACATCATTGAATCAAAGAGTATAAGAAGGAAAGTAAGGTATAAGAATGCCATTAACCTCCCATATGTGGGGCTCAGAAAACACCACGATCATGGCAGAATCAGGATTACTAGTGACTTGAACAAAAATTGGAAAGATATCTTGTGAGGGTTAGGTTCCCTTCAGCATGTTACCCACAATGACTTTCATGGAAGAAATGACATCAAAGATAGAAGCATATGTAACTACACATATGTAACCATAAAAGGAAAGAATTGATCATGTTGTGAAAAGAGCATGGGACCTGCCTTCAGATCTCAACTCTGTGACTTCGTTTCTGTTTGGATAAGTTCTTTCATGCTTTAGGCCTCTAGGACTCTTGCTCTTTGGGATGTTTACCTACAGAATACAATGTGGTTCTTTAGAAGTTCGTGGTAGAAGCACATCAATTCCGATGATGACATTTACAGCCATTGAAGATCTGTATTGATTTTTTTTTTGTTTCAGTTCATTAAGGTATACTACCCTGTGAGGAAAAATCTTAACCTCAATGATTGTTTATCTCATGGATCCATAAATCTTGTTCCCTTCCTAAGTCATCCAAGTATCCGCTTGTTATTGAAAAGAGGTCCGTCAACTTTACACAAGCGTGGTAGGAATACATTAGTACACGTTTATGGATTACACTCAATGTAGTGCTGTGTTAAATTTGTACTAGCCTTTAGATCGGTAGTAAATAATAGTAAAGTCCTGTTTAGTGACACTAAGCAGTTGGTAATGGTGCTTTCTCCACCGCTGTCCATAAGTACGTCTGTTCTCTCTTTCATCTGCCTCACATTTCTGTTTTTGCTTCTGCTATCTTCCCAGGCCTAGAAAGCAGCATCCCTTCTCACCCCCTGCTCATAGAGTCTCTCACTTTCTTCAAGATTCAGCACAAGTGTCACCTCTTTTGCACAAAACCTTTTCTGACCACCCACCACCGCCTGCTAGCATCCTCCTTCTTTATCTACGTTCTATTTAAGTCCTTGGCATTTACTTTGTACTTAATAGGTATATACTTACATATATACATTTTTCCCTCCCACAACAGAATATAAGTTCTTTGAGAGCAGAGACCATTTTATTTTATCCCGAGCACCTGGCACACACATTGTATGGCACATAGTAGGACTTGTTGATTAGTCTTTTTTATTTCTATTTCTCCTGCAATCTTTTTTCTACCTTAGGTCTTTGTTTTCTAAATGGTATACAGTGGGATCCATGTACATTCAATTTAACTTTATAAATTAGTATTAGAGCAGCTAGACCATTATTCCATCTATAAAGACAGGGTAGTATTTTAGAAAGGGGCAGCGGGGTGGCACAGTGGATACAGCATTAAGCTTGGAATTGGTTAAACTTTTCTGAGTTCATATCTGGCCTCAGACACTTTCTGTCTGTGTGACCCTGAGCAAGTCACTTCATCTGGTTTGACTGTTTCCTCATCTGTGAAACGAGCTGGAGAAGGAAATGGCAAATCACTCCTGTACCGTGGCCAGGAAAACACCAAATGGAGTCACTCCCAGTCAGACACAACTAGAAACACAAATCAGCAACGAATATTTTAAAATTAAAATGGTCATACATGGTATGTGAATTTGCAAATTCAAATCCAGTCTTGTGGATTTGAATCTTAGCTACCCCATTTACTAATTGTAATGCTGAAGAAGTCTTCCATTCAGCTGCAGCTTCATTTTCCTCATCTGTGAAATAGGTGTAATAACACTGGAAATAGCCACCACACAGAATTGTGAGAAGGGTAAGGAGCTATGACGAGTACGAGTCACTGCATTCTCCCAGTGCGCTCTGCTGTTTCCGCTAGATTGCTGCTCCTTGAGAGCAGAAATGGCCCTATTCATCTTTGTATTTCCTGGTACCTCCTAGAAAGCCTTGAATGTAGTGGGCATTTAATGAATATCTTTGGAACTGGAAAATCTGTGTGACAAGGACATGCTTACGTGTCCTAGATTCACTGTTTTTAGGTGGTAGCAAGAATAAATCAGAGCTCTTTGCATTAGCCAAAAGTGTGTATAACTTTCACTATTTTTAGTAGATGTGCAGATAATGCTAAAGGCAGCACTTAGGCACAAAAAGTAGCCTCTTTTGACTTTCTTTGAATTTATCTACATGGGGAGAAGCTGTCATAATAGGATTATAAAAATATTTATAGACCTTTCATGTGGACATTGAGGCCTAGACTTCCTGGTTGCTTATGCATTAAATATCAAGAACAGAACCTGTGAGCTTTATCAGAGACCCTGAAGTGGTAATAGCCTGAGGCATAGCTGTTGGTATGCAGTAGCTATGATCTCCCTTCCTGACCTTTATCTTCAAGAGCATTTCCTCTCCAGCAGGGAAGATACAGGGAAGACAAGAATAGATTCAATTCAGCAAATATTTATTAAGTGCCCACTGTGTCCAAGGTACTGAGAAGGGGAGATAGAAAAGAGGAAAAAAGACAATAGTCCGTGCCCTTGGAGAGCTTAGGAAGGTAACAAGGAAGGAAGGAAAATTATGCATAAAAGGAAAACTGATTTTGATATAGAATCATAGATTATAGAATTTTAGAGCTCAGAGGAACCAGAGAGATTGTTTGGTCCAATTCTGTTATTTTACAGAAGGAGAAACTGAAGTTCTGTGATATTTACTTGTCACATGTTGTATAAGTAGATAGTGGAAGAACAGGGTGATAGCATAACACTACATACTGAGTCAGAAAATGTCCATCAAAGCCTATTGAACCATAGGCTGTAAGATGAGAAGATTGAACTAAGACATCTCTAAATCCTGTGATCTTAGGTCTTCCAATGCCTTGCTCTAACTTCCTTTTTTTAAAAATTTAATTTGATTTTTTATTTTTTAAATTGATTTGTTTATTTACTTTTAGTTTACCAGATTCAGTTCCACAGTCCCTTGACTTTCAAATATTCTCCCCTCCCTCTCCCCCCTCCCTGGTTTGTTGTTAATACTGTGTTGCAGATAAGCCCGTCCAAGGTCAATGTGTATATTGATCTTATCACCACCATTCTTCCTTGATTTTTTTAATCCTCAAGATATAGCCCTACCCCAAAAATGGATGGGGACAATTAGGTGAAATAGTAGATAGAGCCCAGGGCTTGAAATCAAAAAGACTCATCTTCTGTGTGATCCTGGGCAAGTCACTTAACCCTGTTTGCTGTCTCAGTTCCTCATCTATAAAATAAGCTAGAGAAGGAAATGGCAAACCACTCCAGTCTTTGTCAAGAAAATCCCAAAGGGGGCACCGAGTGTTGAACATGACTGAACAACAACAAAACAAAATGGGTGAGCCAGTATAATACTGCCATCTGGATTGGGAATTTATTAGGAACAAAACTGAGGCATCTTTCTTTTTTCCTTCCCCAATTTAGATGAATAGTCTTTAGTTGATTTCTTTGTGCCACCTGCTGGCCTTCAGTGGCAATATCCCAAGATTTAAAGTTGTAGGGGGTCTTAGACATCATCCAAGCTTAACCTTTTTTATGTGTGTCATAGATCTCCATGGTGGTCTGGTGAAGCTTATACACACCACACCCCTAGACCCCTTCTCAAAATAGTATTTTAAAATACATAAGATAAAATACTTAGAATTACAAAAGAAGCCAATTATATTGAAATTATAAAAATATTTTAAAATAACAAGACCCCAGATTATGAACCCCAATAGAGTCTCCTTCATTTTTTAGTGACCCAGAGGCCCAGAATCCTGATGAGATTTACTCAGGGTCTCACAGATGACCTTGGAACAGAGCCAGTATTTAAACTTAGGTTCATAGAGTCATGAATCCAGAGTTGGAAGTGACCTCAGAAGCCATCTGATACGACTCTAAGATTTTTAAAAATGAAGTAACTAAGAAATCAGAAATGAGATTTAAACCTCTTTAAAAATTCTTTTCTAGTACATAGGTCTGTTTTTAAATTAGTTGAATTGATGTACAATTTAATGTGCCTTAAACCGAAGCTTTGTTAACTTGCTGAAGTTTTCATGATAATAAAAGAATTGTCATACAGGACCACACAGAAAAATCACCCTTCTCTAACCCAAAATAAACACCTTAGTTTTGATATTGGATTAAAAAAAAAACCAAACACACAAAATCGTCAAGAGATTTTTTAAATCTTCTACATTCATACCTCATTGCATATAATTCACAGCTGTAGCATGTTTGTTTGGGGTTTCATTTTTTTTTTTGTCAATATAATTTCATTGAACAATCCCTGGGGAAATGCTTAGAGAAATGAAT
This sequence comes from Pseudochirops cupreus, assembly GCA_028627135.1. Classification (NCBI taxonomy): domain Eukaryota; kingdom Metazoa; phylum Chordata; class Mammalia; order Diprotodontia; family Pseudocheiridae; genus Pseudochirops; species Pseudochirops cupreus. The sequence goes on from CM053581.1 coordinate 484,110,562, forward strand.
GTGGCTATACCTGTCAAATCATTAGTCTGGAGCGCCCTCCTGTGTTCATTCTGCTAATTGCAAAGTCTCTACGATGTCTTTCCCTTTCTCAGGTGAGGCTGCATCCCAGTTTGTCAGTGAGCTTTTCTGTTTGAGTTGCTCCCAGTTATGCCTGTAGATTTTTCCAAACTGTTTAGTTTCACTCATCCAGATCCCTTTGTGGTTAGCGATTTGGGGGAGAGAGTTGGCCAAAATTAGGCATGATCTTAAAAGCTGGTCTAGGGGAATATCATCTTGTTTTTTTCCTCTTTTGCAAAAGCCAAACACTCTTTTGCACCAAGCCCACTACTTTAGCACCGTACTCTAACAGAACTAGCCATCTAAGCAACTACAGTGATCCAGGGACAATGATTTCCTTATTATATTTTGCCGTAGTCTTCATCTAGATCCACAAAATTCCAAATTTGTACATTTAAGGGATATATTACACAAAGTTCTTTTTTTGTAAGCTACATTGCCTACTTTTGGGTTTTTTTAATGAATTTCTAATGTTTTTGAATTTTAAAGGATCCTTTGACTCTTTGTAGCTTGTTATCCTTCTAGATCAACAATAAACTGAATAGTAATTGAGTTATTCTGGTTTGAAATCACTTTTTAGTCCAATTTGTCTATGAAACCAAATTAATTTTTTTAAACCATAGAAATTATCTTTAAAGGTATCTCACAGCTCATTTTACAAATGAGTAAATTGAGGTCAATAACTGTGATATCTGAAAAGTTCAAAAGACATCATTTATGAGTAATTAATCATTTTATTAATAATGCCATGGTTTTATTAATAAAAGAGGTGAGTGACACTTAAATGGCAAAGACTACATCATGGCTTATATGCCCTTGGAAGAGTAGATATTCCTGAGGGTGGCAATCAACTCTGATCAGTTAACAATGAATGAGAAAAATGGATATTACAGTGAGGGACTGAATTTACTCTAATGAACTTTAATTATGTCATTTACTTCTAAATTGACAAGCCTTGGATAATCTATTCAGAGAGTTTATCACCACCCAAATCTGGTGGGCTTCCTCACCTTAGATTAATTTTTTTGTAAGGTTGGGTGGGGTCTGACCATGATTGAGGAGAAAGTTCATTCAGTCTTCAGAAACTAAACTTTAAAAAAAGAGGACTTTAGAAGAAGGGGGGACTCTGGATCTCCCCATATCATTGGTTATTAATAATCAGTTCTCGGGGGTGGAGCCAAGATGGCGGCAGCAGCAACATATCGCAGCTCTCACATAGCCACACCAAAATACCCATAAAATATGACTCTAAACCAATCCTAGAACTCCAAAACACACACAAAGATACTTCCCACTAAAGTCAGCTTGGCTACGAGGAACCATATCAGCACTGCAAACTGAAACCAGCCTGGCCTGAAGCCGCTGCTGAGCCCCGGGGGTGGCTTGACGAGAGGAGCGGTGTGCGGATTAGCGGCAGCTCTGAGCAGTGTTGAGAACTAGGTCAGTGAGGATTGTGAAATCAGGAGAGAAAAGCAGTCTGGCCGAAAGGCCTCCAGAGTGGAAAAGCAAAAGGCAGAGGTTTTGCATCCGCCTCCGCATTGCAGCTTCCTGCCCACGGCCTGCAGACAGCAAGGGGACTAAGTGATTGTTCTGAGGCCAGTGCTCTCGCGTTGAATGGCTGTAATAGTAATCTGTTTAGCAGGATACTTAGCACTTAGTACTAAGGGCTAAGTGTGGAAGGGGCAAACCCTGTCCCATTGTTGAGAAGGCATGAACTCCCCTGTTGATGTGGAGGAGGGG
>CM053581.1:484112858-484207911 GCA_028627135.1 Pseudochirops cupreus
TATGCAATTATTAATATTTTTATTATTGACTACATCCAACTGGAACTTGAGATACACAGGTACTGTGGTTGGGAGATCCATCCTGCCCTACCGAAAAGTGACATAGGAGAGAATAGACTGGGGGAGGGAGGACACACTGGGATGGCTGTTTTGGGGTGGTGGGTGGGGGAAAGAAGGGGAGAAAATATGTAACTCAAAATCTTGTGGAAATGAATGATGCAAACTAAAATAAAATTAAAAAAAAATAATAATAAAAAAAATAATCAGTTCTCTCAGAAATCAAAGGAAACTTGGCATAAACAGTTACAGACCCAGAATTCCAGCCTAGGTCTCCTGAGACTCTCCCTACTACATCGTGTTGCTTCAGTAGGTTTTTAAAATGCTTAAATAGGTGACACTGCTTATATTCTTCCTTTTGATCTTTACACTAGTTCTAGAAAGTATTTGATAGACAGATTATTCCTATTTTACAACTAGAGTCCTCCCTGAGGTTCCCAGATGATGTGACTTGCCCAGGGTTACAGAGGAAGTCAAGAGCCAAACCACAGTGTTGAGCCTCCTTTGTAAGATGGCAGTTTATAATGCTCGATGCTCTCAGTGCCTGTCGTAAGTTTGCAGTCATGAATGTGATTTACAAACCTTAGATCACTTATGAATGGGAATTTTTGTTTTTATTATTATTATTTTTTGCTTTTTTTTTTTGGAGGGCAATTGGGAGTTAAGTGACTTGCCCAAGGTCACACGGCCAGTTTTTTTGTGTGTGTGTACTAAGTGTCTGAGGCCGGATTTGAACTTGTTTTTATTATTTTAAGTAACTACAAGATAACATGAAATAAATTCCATAAGGGTGGGGCAAATAAAAGAACCATCTCTTCTGGCTGGTACTATAAGGAAAGGCTTCAGTGAAGAGGGACCATTTGACCTACGCCTTGAAAGATAGGAATAATAGAGCCTTCTGAGTGTTGGAGTCTCCTGACCTCTGATACAGGCATGGCACTAAGCAGTAGAAATGTCTCAAAGCTGATCTAAGTATCAACTTTTCTGACTTTGTAATATAGCTTTATCACAACTAAATCTCTGCTGGTTTTTTTTTTGGTTTTTTTTTGTTTTTTTATGTCAAAGGCCCTCAAGCACCCAAGCAGCTTGACCAAAAACATGAGACCCACCAAGGAATGATTCACATCATAGAAGCCTGCCAGTCTGGTCTTGGATTTCAGGGCACAGAGCGTCATGTGTAATACTGGTTCTAAGATTTACTAATAGTGTACAAATGAATCTAATTAACCAAGAATATTAAGGATGCATATGCCCTGACTACTCTCCTGCCCCCTGAGACTCAGTGTTGATTCTACTTCTGAGAGATGAAGCGACATAGGCAAAACCCACAGGCAACCAGACTGCCCAGAAATGTTGGCTAATTATAAGTTACCAGGAAGTTAGGGATTGTAGTGGTTTATACTCAGGAGGCTAAAGGGATTTAGAACTCTTTACAAGTACAAGGTAGACAGATCCCAACTGTCTGAATTCAGAAACATTAGTAGTTCAGATACAGATAAGCAAATGAATTGGTAGAATTTCCTTCTTAAGGCTTCACTTTTAGAGCATCAATAATTCTATTTATATCCTATTCTCCTTCCATTCTTGGTGGGGAAAAGCCCAGTTTGGCAAGATTGCATACCTGTCTAGCTCCAAACAAGATCTTTGGTTCTTTCCTTAGTTGGCTTTTGTGGTTTGTTTTTCTCGCAAACCACTTAATCTCTCTAGTTTCCTTACATATAAAATCTCTTTGGACTATTTGGAACCCTACCCCTGTGTCTAGCTCTAAAATTATATTATCTATACTGCATGTATAATCTCAGAGTTTTTGGGTCAAGCCCAGATTAGCTACCTGGGAAGTTCAAAGAGAGGCACAGTAACCCTAGTTGTCAAAAGAACTCTGTCTGCTTCTGACTCTGTTTCTCTCTATCTTTCTGTCTCTAATCTCTCTCTCTCCCCCTCACTTTCTCTCTGTCTCTCTCTTTGTCTGCTTCTCTCTGCTCTTGCTTCTGTCTCTTCCCCATACACCAACCCTAACCCCAAATGCTACAATCAACATGGAACAGTCTTACTACTGATCATCACAGAAGTTTTATAGGCTCTATTTCCATCCTGACCCATTTTACCCCTCCTTACACAACTGGTGGACCCTGACTCATATGCCTCATCATATTGGTTCTGGACTTACTATGGACAGGCAATGAACTTTAACCCTACTGTAACTCAGAACTCCTAAACTCAAGTGATCCACTAGCTCAGGCTCCTGGTAGCAGGCACCTGTGCTGCCACACCTCCATAGTCAAAGGACTTTGTAGTGAAATAATTCAAATTTTGGAACCTCCCCATAATTCTGTCATGAAGTAATAAGGATTTAGACTTAACTAGAGTTCTCTAGGGCCAGGATCTAACCAAACAAGAGACATCCCATAGGCATTTACCTAAAACTACCATAAATTTAGAATATTTGGGCCTGAAGCAATATTGATTCTAGACAATATCACCACTATCCTTTTCCTGGTCTTAACCTATGATTCTCTAAGGTATCTCTAGTATCACTAGAAGCTCAGAGATGATTCAGGCAGTTTGCAAATGTTTAGGCTATAGAGGTGTGCTCGGAAAAAGGTTTTGATCTAAGTGAAACTGTTTCTGGCTATGTAGTTCACCAGAGAACGCACTAGTTGTGTTACTCATTTAATTGTACCCTGGTATTCACTGTCCATCAAACCTCTAGGTTCAGAGCAAGGAAAAGAGCTAGGTATCAGAATGGGGTATTAGTAAATGAGAACTGAAGGAGAGAAAGGGCATAGATTACAGGAGAAATGAAGACATAGAATCAGGGAGAGATGGACACATGCACTTCTACAAGAACATCTGAACGGGTTTTCTAGGAAGGGACAAGGGATTTCCAAAAGGATGAGAAACAATACAGTAGTCCTTTTGTGAGATGTAGGTCATATTCTCTAGTTTGTTTCTTTGATAAATATGTAACCTTCATCTTTTAAAAAATCATTATTTGCTGTTTTTCTTGTTTGTGTATGTGATACCTAATTTTCAAAATTCTCTTTCAAAAATCACCTAATAAAATTTTTGTAGCTGAGATTGAAATAAAAAAGTGATTATTCTCTTTCATAATCTTTTTACCCTGTTTGAAAATATGTAAAAATAAGACATACCCACTGGAGTCATCAGAAGAAGTAAAAATGTTGTATGATCTTGGGTAAAATATACTTTAACTTTTTGAAGGACTGGAACTTGGTAACTCTCTGATTATTAAATATGTTATTATTTTTTTCTGAAGTTTGCAGTTCTGAACCAGAAAATATCCAAGCTGATCCAGAGAACTTTACCAGCCTCCTTGTCACGTGGGAGAGACCACGAGTGGTTTATGATACCATGATTGAAAAATTTGCAGTCCTTTATCAGCAGTTAGAGGGAGAAGACCAAACTAAGCATGAATTTCTGACAGATGGGTATCAGGACTTGGTAACTGTAAACTCATTTATTTTATGCATTAATATGCTTGTGATACTGTGGCTTCCGATTCCTTCTTTTCAAATTTTGAACTTTACCCTAGATATTATATTCCCATATTATATTCCCAAATAGCTTGGTTATTCAGAAGTCTGTATGAAACTGTCACTTTGCAAAAGCTAGTTCTATTCAATATTATAATGCACAGTGAAAACAAATCTTTTCAATAGAAAGTATAACAGACTATCTGTGTAATATAGGCATGAATGCTAACTTGAGTGTTAATTTTCCAGAAAATTCATGATAATTCATGTCTGGCTCTCCAGGCTAAGTGAAATGAAGAATCCTCCATGAAACAAAAATCACTCTCATCTTTTCAAAAAAAATCCTTCTGCTTAATTGATCAATGAGATTTTCTACTTGGTGTTGACCTTGAGCAGCAGGTCATGATTGGGAAAGCATGATCTCCGTGCTTTGTGACTACAGCATAACCCATAGTTATAGATTTAGAGCTGGAAGAGACCTTAGAAATTATATAGTCCAAACTTTTCATTTTTCTGATGGAGGAATGGTAAGTGACTTTCTGAGGTCACACAGTGACAATGTCAGGATTCAAACCTAAGTCTTTTGTTGTCAAATCTAGTGCTCTTTCCACTACGATACCCTGCTTCCCTCTGAGTTCAATCAAAGAAGTAGAGTGGTTCATTTGAACATGACCCAAGTGGGCTTGGTCTCTTCCTTTTCTCTAAAACTTGCTATTCTACCATCTGGCACACACTAGCTCTGTCTAGAGTTATATAAAAAGTTCCAAAGATCTGAATGTTCATCCATTTTGGTGTTTCATATAATATAAACTAAACATCTATATAATCTGATTTGTAGGATTTGTTTTGGTTTTACTTTTCATGTTATAACAAGAAGCGGGTACTATTTAGTATGGATGCTTTAATTTCTCCAAAAAAAAAAAATCGTGTGGTCAATAGAATACAGAACTTGGAGTCAAAAAGACCTCAGTTCAAATACTGCTTTTTTTAACCTTAAAGATCATTTATTTTAACCATCTCGTTTTACAAACTATTTTATTTTTTTTTAAATCAACATGTATTTACTTTTTCTCCTTCCTACAGCTTCCTTTTTTGAGGGAAAAAAATAGAAAACAAACCTGTTAAGACAACAATGCATAGTGAAGTGAAAGGAATTCCCACATTGGTCATTTCCAAAAGATGTATGTCTCGTTCTGCACTTTGAGTCTGTTCCCACCTCTCCCTTAGCAGGTGTACATCATTCTTCATCAGTCCTCTGGAATTGTGTCTGGTTATTACATTGATCAGAATTAAGCCTTTCAAAGGTTTTGTCTTTATAATGTTATAAGTTCTTTTGGTCGTGCTCACTTCACTCTGTATCAGTTCAAATCAGTCTTCCCAAATTTCTCTGCTACTATCTCTTTCATCATCTCATATGATTTAATAGTGTTCCTTTACATTCATATTCTATAACATCTTCCTTCATTTTCCAGTTGATACTCCCTTAGTTTCAGTTCTTTGCCAACAAAAAAAAAAGGAGCTGCTGTAAGTCTGATACCTTCTAGCTATGTGATCCTAAACAAGTCACTTAACCTTTTGAGACAGCTAGATGATAGTGATAGATAGAGAAGTTGGGCCTGGAACTAGGAGGATCTGAGTTCAAATCCGACCTTGCCTCGGACATTTACCAGCTTTGTGACCTTCACCATACTAGCTATTATTAGCTATCATTCTTTTGCACCAAGTAACTACCTAGGAATGACCTCCTTATCTGTTAAATTAGGGATATATTGTAGTCTATGTTGGCAGAGAAGTTTCCACACTGGGCACTTTCCCCATGTTAATATAGTCACAGATAATATTCAATTTCCCAAAGCTATGATGAGTACAATAGTTCTATATTTTATGTAACTGCATGTTATGCCACATTAGGTATCAAATGATCCTTAGCAAAAATACTGCATATATTCTGCTAATGTCCAGATAATAATTGTTCCAATTTTCAATACTTATTTTTCTAATTTATATCCTAAAGAAGAAAAAAGTGAAGTAAATTTTTACTCCAGCTGGATTTGAATGCATCTTGGGGGAGAGGGAAGAGAAAGAGAGTTGAATATAGATATAAAGGCATATTAATCAAACTTCAGTATTAAATCAAAATGCCATATAATATTATACATCATAGCTTATATACAGGGATCTGCTTATGAATATAAATAAATTATGAGAAGGACTAGATGACACTTGGTCAAGTATGATCTCATATAGGGTAGTGGCAGAGCTCGTTCTCTATCAAGAGCAATTGACCCAGAGGAAAAATTTAATCAAAGGCCACATACACAAAATGAAAAGTTTATTTTATCTTCTTTTAAGAAGAAAATATAAAATGTAACATTCCTCTACCTTTAAATTTAAGAACAAGGAACATAAGGCTATTCAATCACCTAATATATTTTAAAATATACTTTAGTTATCTATTACAGCTAATTAAAGTGGGGAAAGAGCATGGAAAAGAGGAGAGGGAGACAGATACATACAATCATAGACACATGTGTACATATGTATGTGTGTATATATATATATATGTGTGTGTATATATGTATATATTATGTGTATCACAGAAAAAGTGATACAGAGAGAAATATATTGACCCAAAGACAAAGAAACTGTAGTGATGGAAGCTTAATTTCATGAGATAGAATTCCTATCAAATGGTCTTTTCACATTTTCCCAACAAAGACTTTTAAAGCAATGTTATATTTTCACAGTAATAGGGATACTTTCCTTTTATGCAAATAATGTTTAAAATGTTCCAACTTACAGTTGGAATTATTAAAATAATTATTATTAATACGTAATGATTATTTTCAGGATTTTCTGATCATATATACTTGATAATAGTAAAACGTAATAACATGAGTTCAGAAGTAAGTGTATCCTCCCAAAAAGTATACTTTATACCTATAAACAAAATCTACACATCATTTAAAAACAATAAACAAAACAAAATATTTTATAAAACAGTTCTCTATAAAGTAAAACAAGTAATAGCTTCTTTATTTATTAAAGATAAAAATCAATTTTGATCTGCTAAAATGATTAAAGAGAATAACTTATCTCTAATCTGTATTCATTCTGTATAATTATTGCCTCACCCTTGCCCTGCTCCATCTAGTGGAGTCCAGCCTGTCTGTTTACTTATGGGACCTGTGTACCTGGGGCTGATTTTCAATAGATACTATTGAATCATTAGCTGATGCCAGTGTCTTAGAATCCCAGCTATTACTGCATCACACCATACTCTGTACCCTTCTTGAGCCAGATGCTGACAGACATTTTGATATTTTTCCATTTTACCCACTCTGGCTGACTGAAAGGTGGAACATCTATTTTCAAAAGGCATAGCAACAGCAATAATAGTTGTAATATGGTTCATATCACACTTTGGCATTGCCCTGTGAACAAAATAAAATTAAATGAAGTTCTGGATCCAGGCCATGGCTAGAATAATAAAATTTCAAAGTTGGAAGAAATATCAGAGGCCACCTCATCCAACACATGCCTTCCTAGAAATATATTCCCAGGGCAGCTAGGTGGTGCAGTGAATAGAGCACCAACCCTGGAGTCAAGGAGGACCTGAGTTCAAATCTGGCCTCAGACATTTAACACAAAAACTAGCCGTGTGACCTTGGGCAAGTCACTTAACTCCAATTGCCCTCCCCAAAAAAAGCAAAAATAAAAAAAAATTAAAGAAATATATTCCCCATCATCCCAGACAAGAGGCCATCCAGCCTGTTCTTGTAGATCACCATTGATAGGGAATCTACCACTTCCCTGTTATGGCAGTCCATTCTACTTTTGGGCCTGCTATAATTGTTAGGAAAATGTTGCTTATTTGGAGCCTGAGTCTGACTTTCCACTACTACCTCTCATCCTTCTCTCTGGAGCCAAGCAAAACAAATCTAATCCTTTCCCATGACAGTCCTTCATGTATTTAGCTAGCATGTTTCCTCAAATCTTTTCTTCTCTCGGTCAAATGCCCCTTCTTCAACCTATTCTCATAGCATGGTCTTGTAATCTTTGATCATCACTTCTAGATCAGTATCTGTCTTATAAATATCCTCCCTGGAATTCCTCACCCAGAATTGAACACCGTGCCTCAGATATGTTCTGACAAGGATAGAATGTAGTGAGACAAGAAAAAAGGATATTTGTATGAATGAAGAGGATGATGCAATATCAACACAATAAATAAATATCGGGCACTGCTAGGGAATGAATGACTTGTCCAAAAAACTGAACATGGCTGTTACTCCATAGAAAACTGAATCCCTTCCCACCCATTAACTCTTGTATACTCTGATAGTCAGGTATCTTTGCTTTTAGAAGACTTCACAATTTTAGTCTTCTGTGGTCTACTGTAATTTACTGGGTTCAGAAAATGCATGTGTTTAAGGAGACACTAAACTTTTCTCAACCTAATTTTCCTCATCTGTAAAATGAAGATGATGGTAGCATCTACTTCACAGGGTTGTCATAAGGATCAAATGAGTTCACATGTCTAAAATGCTATATAAAGGCTAGTTATTATTGTTGTTAACAGATTAAAAATGTCAAGTGTAGTTGTTTAGTATGTTCAGAAACTGAGTTACAACGAGACACCGATATAACCAACAACATTTCTTTTTTAGGGTGCCATTATAAATAATTTGCTGCCCAATACAAGTTATGTTCTTCAGATCGTAGCTGTATGCACTAATGGTTTATATGGAAAGTACAGTGACCAACTGGTTATTGACATGCCTTCAGATGATACAGGTAAGTGCCACCTTGAGAACAGTTGTCATTTTAACTGAAAAGAAACTTGCTGTTCTGTACACAGTTGGGTTACAAGTATGTCAAAAGTACAGCTCTTTCACCATTTTAAATTGTCTATATGTAACTGACATTTTTGTTCCCTGGGGTTACCTCTCCAGCTCATTTGGTGACCTCTCACTTTGCATTCTGGAAGCATCTAGCCACATAACTTTTCCAGAGTGCTACCAATGAAAGAGGATCTGCCTTCCCTTGGAACACCTTCCCCTCCCATGTTCTCTGCTCATTCCTTCCTGCTTTACCTGATCTATAAGAGTCAGGGAGGTAAGGAGTCTTACCCAACAAGAGCTTTTCTGAGCTGGGAAAGGAAATCTGGGAGGAGAGAGACTCACCCAGAGAAGGAAATTTGGACAGCTTACACCTGGGAGGATAGAAAGTTAGCACTGAATTATTGAAAGATATAAGTAAGAAACTCTGCTAATGAATAATGGATGGTTATATGCTTAAACTCAGGTTAAAAAGTATCAAAGCACTGAACTTTGTTACCATTGCCTAAGCCAATAGTCTCCAAAGAAGACAGCAGTACCACAACAGGGCCATGGAATCATCCTAAGGGGTGTATGATGAACCAATCATCCTTCCCCATGATCAATGAGATTTTCTTCAAGTAGCTAAAGCACTCCTTGTACTCATCACATACTCAGTTAGCCCTTACCTCCTGTGATGACACAACCTTGACCCACAATAACTGTGAAGACAAAATTCATCCACTCCTTTCAGCATCTCCACTCCCTGTTCCTTAGGTCACCTTGTGGCCATAGCAGATTTTTCCCCTCCCCTTTTCATGCTGGCCTGGTAGCCAGTAAGTTAGACCCTTACCATTATCCTTTTTTTGTTTTGGGTAAGTCAGGATGATCCTTTGTTATTTAAAGTCATTTAATCTCTCACCCTCAGTGTCCTCATCTGTAAAATGGGGAGAGTGGAATTTAGATTCGAAGGCCTTTAAGGACACCTCTAGTTCTCAATTTATGATGTCAAGGTTGTGATCTACTCCACAGATCCCTCCCCCCAAAGCTACTCCTCTTCCAAATTTCTCTGTTTCTATTGTGGATGCTACCATCCTGCCTATAATCCATATTTGAAATCTTAGCCTCATTCCTAGCTTCTCACTCTCATTCATCCAATATCTAATAAGTTGCCAGATCTTGTTTTTTCAACCTCTCTGGCATCAATTTCTTCTCATTCACATCAAATGAGATAACATTTATAGTGCTTAGCACAGTGTGCCTGGCACATGGTAGATAATTATTTATTCTATTTCTCCCTCTCCTCACATGAATACCACCAATGTTCAGTCCCTCATCACCTCTTGCCTGGACTATTATAATAACCTCTTAAGTAGTCTCCCTCCCTTAAGTCTCTCACTATTTCTAATCTATTCTCAATGTAGCTTCCAAAGTGATTTTCAGTTATGTCAGTGATAAGTCTATATTCACTAAACTCCAGTGGCTCCCTATTAATATTAGGATCAAATATTTTGTATTTATCTCATTGTTTTATTTCTATTTTGAATGTTATAATGTAATTATTAGTACAATAATATACAGATATAATTTATAAGTGTGTATAGATATTTTAGAGTACATGCTCAAATTGTTTTTTACTAATAAGGTTGTGTTGTCAAAAAAAAGTTTGGAGACCATTGGCCCAGGCAGATGGGAGATGAAATTTGCTGTGATTAATTCACTTTAAAATTACACTTCATTGAAATTTTTCTGTTATGGCATCCCAAAACTTGTGGTTAATATATTAATAAGTAGGCTGCAACTGTTAGCAAATTAGTTAATTAGGGTCATGTTTACACATCTGTTATCAACACAAGATTTTCATTGTTTAATGGAGCTCTCTTAAGTTTATGAGAGTCATTATTGCCTATTAATAAGATATAATACGCTTGCATGTCCCAAATATGTGTGAATTACACACCTTGAATTTCCTAATGGGGGCCCACCCTTAGTCAACATTTACTAAGGGAATTCTCAGGAAGACATGATTATGTCTTAAATAATATATGATTACTCTTTAAAACAGCATCATAATAAGATGCCTAATAAAGAAATTTCCTTTAAATGGGTCCCTAATTATTGACTTCAGAACAGTATAGTACTAACACATATTTTTATATGGCGTGATCTACATTGTGATATAGTTTAAAAAAATAAGGACTATGGTCCATTTAATCACGAAATAAAATAGAATCTTCTTAAAAATCAATGGGATGGAAGATGGGAGGGACAACAACTTGCTTTCTTGATTCCTAGTATATTATCTAGTATTAAAATCAGCAGAAAATTATCCCTGTGGAGCATGGAATTCATTTCTGATTATATCACTGACTGCTATGAAAAATCAAGCAAATTACATTAATTTATAATATCGTATTTCTCCATTTTTTAAATGATGGCAATAATTCCTGTTTATAAGATATATAATAGTCTTCAAATGAAGTTGTTATGTAAGTGAAGACTTTAATTAAATGTTGTTAAAAAGTATTCTCATTTTAATTTTCTTTTCTTAGCCCTAAAAGTATCTTGTAGTAAGTAAATACATGATTTTAAGATCATGTAACAGATTTTGAATTTTTTATTTCAAAGCAACCAAGTGTTTTCCCTTGGTTTATTTAGCAGTATATTTTTGCATCTTAAAATTTTCCTAACTGAATTCTTCCAACCAAGAACAAATTTCATTTTAAAATTTGCTTCTAATTATATTTTCTTCGTGTGTTACTGCTCTTCTTTGCATGGTGTTGCTAAATGAAAATCTTTGCACAATTAGGCTGAAAGCACATTCAATAACTGTATATCCTTGCTGTCTGTTATTTAAGAAAAGCAAAGCTGGCAAGCATAATTTGTCTGTTTACATAGGTAAATTAGGTTATTCCATTTGCTTTGTATAGCATTAAACTAGTGGAATTCAAATCTTACCTATTCAGTGATCTTCTTTATAATGAATATGTCAAGAATGAAACTCCCACTCCAATTGGAATAGGAGTTTTTTCATTTAGATGAAAATTGAAAATCATATAAGAAAAGTCACATTTCAGTTTTGTTTGTGTCAAGAAAAAATTAGATGCTTTGTTTTTCCTAAATACATATGGCAAAGAATCTAACTTTCTGATTTTAAACAAACTGCATTTTCACTAATGATTCCTCCAGTGTTGTGCTAGCTAATTCAGTAATAACTCCTTCAGTAAACAGTGTGTTTTTGTTGGGACACTGTACATGTTAAAATACACAAGCTTCCAAATTACTGCTTAGCTCTCTCACCAGAAATTGTTTGCTTACTACTGCCACAGCACTAAAGCAGTTTCTACTGAAGTTGTACTTATGCATTGCTTATGATTAACTACTCTGATAGAAACATATTTAATATGATAACACTCTGACCATGTGAACATAGCAATCCTTTCTCTTGTCTTCTTTTCCAACATAAGACTGTTTTGAGTACAAAGCAGTATTTAAAAGGAAGTATTGACTTAGTTTGCCGTAGCTCCTAACCATTTTTTTACCAAAGTTCTTCTTACTAGGCTACCTAAAGGTATTGTCACTGACAGTGTTATGGATATGTGATAAATACTCCATGTGATAAAATCCTTCCTCCCCTTGGTGTTTTTTAAAGTATGTCATATTGAACACGTAACTCCATTATATATTTAATTTAAATGTCATGGATTTTATTAGACCATTGTAATTTTAATTCATATATTTTTTCCATTTTTTTTAAATTGAGATTGTGTTTATGCTTTTATGTATCATGTTTACTATGCTAGACATTTAAACCTCCAGCGAGGTCAAATATTTCTTTTCTGTAGAAGAGTGGTTTCTGAATGATCTTTTGAACTGAGTTTGTATTGGCTCAAATAAGCTACAAGATTCCTGAATCCTGGGCAAGTTCTGTGCTTGTGTCTACAATACTATTTCATACAAGATTTTGAATATTGCAACTTAATCACCATTCTTTACTCAAAGGATCTGGACAGTTTCGAGCATCGCCATATTGAAATGGTAGCTTGGACATATCATCTAGTGTCTCTGTTTGTGTCTGTGTCTGTTTCCTATAAAGCATTTAGTCCAGCAATGATTTCACTTTTAAGAAATGGCATGTGTTTTGGATGTTTCGTTCTTTGTGGGGATCTGCTAAAAGCCAAATTTTATGAACTAAATTGGATTTTTCCTCACCTCTCCTATCCTGTAACCTTTCATGCAAGGCCTTCTTCACTGGAGCATTGGGGTCTTTCTGCTCTTTGCAAACCTTTAAGCAATATATAAATGCTAGCTGCTGTTATTATATATAGACCTCATCAGCACAAATTGTATCACATTCCCTAGCATCTACAGTAGTTTTAATTATACGTTGCACTGTAGTATTTGAAATTGTCTCATCTTCAACATTATTTCCATAGGATATATAAAATATCTTAAACCTAGAGTATTACGTAGAGGTGATGAGAGTGTTTATGATATTTGGTTCATTTTATAATTATCTGACTAATGTGATCCCAGCTTTAAAATCTTCCTTTACCTTTCATACTGCATATTAGGCTATTCCTATTGGTAACCTTCCATTCTGTCAATTTTCTGACATAGGTCAGTAATCTTGTAACAAGCACCATAGAATTGTACTGTTATTACTGAGGAAGTACTTTGCCTTATAAGTATTGTATTTTTCTTGTTTGTGTTTTTTAGAGAGTAGAAATAATTTTTAGTCAGTTTTATTCCTTCTAGCTTAGATTTCATATACATTAAAAACTTTTGTTTTCAATAAAGATAGAGGAGGCGTCAACCCTCCAAGAATTCGTATCTAAACTTTTGAGTGACGTGGCCAGTTGGGGGCTTGTGCATTTTAATCACGTGTTGTTGTCTTATGCAAAGTTACAACCATAAATTCCATTGTCCATTGAGTATTGTTTTTACATTTAAAGCTACTATAAAAATGAATCTCAAGAAACAAAACTTTTTAAAAACGTAAAGTCAACCATCTTTTAAGAGTTATCATGTATTTTTTCTCTTTACTGTTTTCCTATGCACTCATGCATTTGAATCCCAAAAGCAGGAGCATTCTCATTTCACTATAACTAAGATTCTTTTACTGATTTACTGTTGTGTAATCTAGAGCTCTCCTGAATATACAGAGCAGGTTGTTGAGAATACATATTTTCAGAGCTTTGTTTCTATGTGTTTAATTTAAATGCATGGGTGTATTTGGTCACCATGTGTTTCTGTTAACATGTGCTTGCAAGTATACACAGATTGTCTTTGTTAAATCACTCCACATCTGTCCTTCTTGAATGTACCGCCCTATATTGTTGGTGTTTATTTTAGAATGCGATTGAAAATCACAGTTGGAAGACATTGCGATCAACATTTGCTTTTAACTTCTGCACTGTAAAATTTGGCTTACCTTCAAACAATTAAATAAGCCTTGCCTGCCAACCTTCATCAGTGTTGCTTTTTGTGTTATGGAATGTTGATGTGTTACTAACATGTTAGAATTTTTTTTTTGAAAATCCAGTTATACAAACAGTCAAATACAAAATCAGAATGAACAAGTAGCTTTATTTCAGTTAGCATACAAATCAAAAGGTTAATTTTGAAGGATACACAAATTAAGGATTTTTATTTATTTCTATATAAATATATATGTTATTGAGAAATATATAGAGACATGTAATTCTGAAGTTATTATAGTTTATATTCCCTTATATTGTATAACATCCCAATAGTGTCCAAGGAATGCCAGAAATACACCAGCATAAGTGCTAATCCATACATTCTGGGGACTTAGCAGACCAGAGTCTGCTAGCAGGTCATTACTGTCAGGTCAGGTTCAAGATGTTACTACCTTGAATTCCTATACCTTGCGTTATGGTTTCAGGGTGCTAGACTTGCCAGATGTGGTATTTTGAAACACATTGTAGCCCAGAGTTAAGCCCCAAAGGTCAGTAGAGAGGATCTCTGAATGGGTGGGTGGTTCCAATGTATCTTTGAATTCTAATCTATTCCCTAGATTCTGAGGTAAGGTACAGGTCTGGGTAAACCAAAACTTGCCTTAGATCCTTTGTAGGGAATTTATCCTCATCAATATTTACCTCAGCCTGATAGCCAGCTTGAATTTAAAATACACTACAGTGAGATAGCTGTGAACCTTTGTGTATTACCCAAAATGGAGCCAGAGTCCCCAAACATAGCCTACTGTTTTATATGGTAATGAGCCACAAAGTCAGACATTTCAGGGACTACTCAAAGAAGGTCACTTTCATCGAGTCATAAATGTTAGTTAATCTAACTCTTTAATCTGTGTTGTAAATTTCCCTTTTGCCAAAACTTTCAAAGTGTTTCAGATACAGTGCGGATTGATAATGTGAACATAAAATCACATTTAAACTAAAAGAAAAAAGTGACAGTAAGAATGCATCGCTTCCATTAATTAACATTTTTTCCAGACATTTTTCTATACCCATAGAAATCATGTTACAAAGTTGTTTCTGTAGTTAAATCTGTCACTGCTCTTCATGACATAGAAGCAGAGCTACTGAACTATAGAATCAGTAGCCCTCTGGCTGCCATTTCCATATTGGCCCAGAGAACTGCACAGCTGCCTAATCAAGTCCTTGACCTCCAAGTAGGAGGTTTTTTAGTTTGTTGAGCCATGCATTGATCGTCATCCTTGGTACATGATCCTTCTACTCCCACGAGAGATTTCTTCCAATATGTTTTTCTTTTTTTCTTTTTCAACTATGATTAATAACTTGTTTTGAGACTGCATCCTAAGCATGTTGAGAAGTCAGGGAATGTTGTCATGATTTTATTTTTTCCCAGATTCATCAGAAAAGAGGTAAGATTAAGTTTTTTTTTTCTAATTTAGTGTAACAAGTGCATCACTCAGCATTAAACAATGGTATTGAAATGTAACTGAAGTGCAATTTTTAAAACTCTATTTAAATGTGAATCAAATTTTGGATTTAAGGAGGTTTAATATTCATTTCTGCAGCAAAGAATCATCAGCTGATTTAATTTTCCCAGAACACCTTTATCCTTTTTGGAAACCTTCTTAGAAAGTATTACATGGGTGACGGACTGTGTACTCTTTTTAAAATAATCACATTTTAAGGTTCCCTGGAATTTGTAAAGATTTAAGTAGTGAGAATTGCAAAAGTTAAAAGGATAATATTTAAAAGAATTTCATTTCCAAATTGTGTCATCATCAATTTTAACAACAAGAGAAATATTTCATTAAGGCTCCATAGATATTTCCCATAAATGCCATGGTGGGAGGAGGGGGTGAGAGGATGTTTAATGGCTTTGGAAATAGTTCAGGGCAAGGAAAAATATGTATACCAGGTGAGTAACTGAAAACATTTACTTCACTGATGTTCTACCTACATGTTTCCTGGGGGCTGGATGGGATGAACAATTTTATGTTCATATTTACAAGCCTCTCTTAACTTTTAAAAAATGTTTCTTATTTTTAAAGATTACTTAATATGTATAAAGTTTTAATGTAATTCACTTTTCTTTGCAATACATAAAACAAGACTGGTTTTGTTAGAAATTTAGAGTTATCGCTGGAATGTTTAGCAGAATTTGCATTTCATTTAGGCTGTTTAATATATAAAATGTTGTTCAGGAAAATCTTAAATATGCTTGGGAGCTTAATTTCATTCAGTTACACACAAGTAGTGTTCCTTTTAAAATATCAGTTGTTCAATTCAACAGATATTAAGCTCTTACTTTGAATAAGGTACTGTGCTCAGTACGAAGGATTCAAAGCAAAAAAATTCAGGTGCAGCTTCTAATTTTAAGTGTAGCATAAAATATGACATCATTAAAAGAGGTATTAACCTAAAAGGAGTTTAGTCTATTTTTTTTCCCTCCCAAAGTGGAGGTACATTGGAGAGAAAGAAGAAGGACATTAGAACATAAAGATGAGAAGAGTAGGTGAAAAGATAGAAACCCTCTAACAAGTTTTAGTAAAAAAAAAAAAGTTGGGGGGAAGAATAGGGACAGAGAGAGTCTTGGTGAATAAAGAAGGGAAAAGATCTGAAAATTTTCCAAATCACACCAATTACCCTCGGGATCAGGAATTTGGCATGGAGAGGTAGAAGTGTATGATGCCAGAGGTGGGTAGGGTGTGTGTGGGAGACAAATAAGAGGAGAATACTTATTAAAACCCTTTGGAGTAAGGGAAAAATAATCGTGTATTATCACCCTCTTGGTCAAGACAACTCTTTTCCCCTCAGCTGAAAAAGAGAAACCAATAACATCCCCTACCAATTTCGTGGCATGTTTAGAACTAGTGAAGAAATTCCTACTGGCTCTCCAGTGATTTGGGCAAGTATGGCATATATATATGGCCTATAAATGCTGTCAGTTCTATGACTGAGTCTGTATTAGTAAGAGTATATTTATTCTGATAGACTGGTAAGAAATATTTAGATCTTACTGAACTTTGTTGTTCCATTTTGCATGTATAGGTACTGCCTGTATGCCTTCAGTGATATGAAATAATTGGAGTCGGTCTCATTCTCACTGTCTCTGAGGTCTATTAATGATAGAATTATAACACATTTACACAATGTTTTTTCATTAGTCTATGAGGTAGGCAACACAAATGTTACTATCCCTTTCTTACTGAGGCTTAGCGAAATTAAGTAGTTATCAGAGTCAGGTTTTGAACCCAGATGCTTTTCTACTATGTAACATTGACTCTCTTAAAAGGCACTTAAATTTTCTCTGTTCAGAACCCAGCATAGCCTCAGTTATATTATGGGTGCTATGATAATCCTGGTGACTTCAGGAAAAGAAATAATAATGGGCAAAATATCCATTTTCTCCTAGCTTGGGAAAAGAACTTAGGATAAAGTTGGCTAAATGATAGAACTAATCAGACAAAGTGCCCAGTAAGCCTCTGGTGCATAAGCAAACCATGTTCTTTGTAAGCAGTACTTAGGGTGAAAGTAAGTCTTTACTTTTATTTGCCTGAAAAATTCTGTTTTGTTTTTCTTGCACACCTGACAGCAGTTTTATATTACCACCTTTTCAAACCATTTGCCAAACTGGGAGAGGGTATTTTTTGAGGGAATTTTTTTTATGTATATTATGTAAACACATAAATTTACGTGGAAAATTTTGACTTTTTCATTTTAATAGTGAAATGTCCTGCATCGTTAAATACTATTTCCCCCTTTTACAAACCAAATGTAAGTTCAACAGGTTGAAATATGTAATTGGAAGTTGTGATAATTATTATTATTTTTTAATTTTAGAGATTGATCTTCCTGAATTCATTGAAACAGGAGAATTATTCAAGGTATATTTTTTTCAAGGTCGATTTTTATGTTCATCTTTTTCTTTAAGAAACCTAATAAAAAACCAAAAGTTTTGAATTAAGGATAAGGATTCAGATAATTGTTGGACAAATAATTAAAGGTATTTTTCATTATTTGAAATCAGTTAATAGTGTTCATTAGTATTTGTAGTAATAAAAGGCCCACTTAAGATTAAAGTGGACAGCACAGGTTTCATTTCATTTTTGAAGAACTACGCCATATCTCTGTCACTAGCATTCAAAAGAAAACCACCTCAGTAATATATAAAAATAGCCATAAATCATATTTAAAGATCTAACTTTAAAGTTCGATTATTAGTCTAAATTCAGATCTTCATTGAAATTTGGAAAATATATTTTGATTTATAACATTTTAATAGTCATTTAGATAGATAACCTGCCAGTGGTTCTCTCACTGGTTTCCTAGATGACAATAGTTATGCAATCAAGAGTATGTAAATTCACATTATATATAAATATGCATGTGTATTTCTACTGCTTTATCAGTTGTCTATTAAATGCCCTACTTTTAGTGAATTTATAATATCATACCAACTTTCTTTCCAGGATATTTCTGATTTACTATTCTATGCTGTCATGCCAAATATTAATAATTTTAGTGTTAAAACTCAAGTTAAAAATTAGGAAGAGAAATACTTAAGAAATACAGGGATAGGGAGAGAAAATGGGGCTCTGATTTCACTGGTTAAGAGGAACTCCCCAAATGAGGAACATCCCTATACATAAATATATATATATATGTATATATGTATATATATATATATATATATATATGTATACACACACACATATTTCACACACACACACACGTACTAGGTATAAAGTTAGATCAATTTCCTAAATACTTATCTTCATTAAAATTCAGAAAATATATTTTTGTCCTGAAGGAAAAAAACAATTAACAAATTCATTATGTTTACTTTATGTTTTTTATTTCTAATCATTTGTTTATTTGGACTAAAATATTGTCCTTTTATTCTAGCAATTAGGACCTATTAGTAAGTGATTTTTTTTTCCTATGATGCCATGCACCCAGTTGGGAAACTCCTCCTATCAATGAAAACTAGCAATTAATTTATAAATTATAGTTTTAGAGAGTTACCTTGGAGCACTGAGGCTTTGAACAGCCTTCCTCATGGTCCCACAACCAGTAATTGCAAGGGAGAAGACTTGAACCCGGGTCTTTCTAATTAACAAGGACAGCCTGCTACCCACTGTGCCACAGTGCCTTTCTAATGAATGATAACATTTGAATTTTTATAATAAGTTAGAATTTCACATTTGTGTATTTCATAGTAAGGACCAAAATAATATTACAAAATTCTAATACTGATATATTAAATTATAGGGTTTTTAGCTAACAATGGAACTAAAAACAAAATCTTGACTCCTTGATTTGTTCAATTTATATGACTGCCTAAGCAGTAATCTGCTTCATCTCCATCATCAGTATACATCTGTGTATGCTCACAGAGCCATGAGCTATTCAAAAAAGTAAGTTTCTAAAGTTAGCCATGTGTTCCTTTTTTGTATATTTACGTAGTACTTGAATACAAAGCACTTTACATATATCATACCATTAAATTTATACAATATGCATAGTATGACCATCTTTTTTTGGTAGTATAATATTTTGTTGAACATTTGTGGCAATACCATAAAGTAGATTAGCTCTTATTATGAAAGTAAATCCTTAGTTTAAAATAACTGGTTTTCATTGGGAAGCCGCATGAAACTATAATTCTTCTGGATAGTCATGATGTATGGACACTGAAATTTGTATTCATCATGTCTGTATTTCTATCCAAGATAAGTCATCAGTTATCCTGCAAATATAGGCTAATCTTCTTCCTAGTGGGAAGGCTAAAAGACTTGGGAATTTCCTCTCCATTCTCCAGTATACTGGAAAAAATAAAAGGGTCTTTGATGGGGTTGAAACAAGAACCCATAAAAGGAAGAAGAAAAAGATTCAAATAGGATGTAAGGGAAGCAAAGTAATTAAAGAGGATGGTAAGTAAAGGAAAATGAAATTGAGGGGGAAAAGAAGAAGTTTTGTCCCATTGAATCTACATTCTAAGTATGATTCTTGGGACATGATATATGATAGTGGAGTATGAATCCAGACTTTCTGAAGAAGAAATGACAAAACATGCTCATTAAAAAACTAAGGATAATATACCAGCCCTAGCAAGTGGTAGGAGTCATATTATCATACCCAAGATGAAGAGCTGCATTTGGATGCTTGGCAATTTTCCTGAAGGGTAGAGTGATAGGTGTATATAGATACATAGGCATGATTTAACCAAGAGGTATACTGTTTTTCTGAAGCAGGATTTGAGATACACTAGGACTACCCACTTATAACTGTTACCTGCCTTCTTCTGAGTAATAGAGAAAGAATAATGCAGACAAACAATCTGAAATAAATCTAGTATTTCTGAAGTCCTGAGCAGGAAAATGCAACACTTGGAGATCCATGGGTCTTTTCACTCTTTCTTGATATTGAAGGTCATGACTTTGGAAGATTATGCCCACTTCTTCAGTTAAAGATGGATATGAGATCTTAGCTTTTACCCAGTTGGAATTTTGGAAATTGTCTTTCGAACAATAGTTTATCATTGTATATTTTGACATTACTGGAAAGACTATACCCGAAAGAGCTTAAAGAGAGAATTGAACTGAATTTTAAGGGGGAAAGAGGAAAGATATGCAGACAAAGTGGGAAAATCAGATACTTTTAGACAACAGATATTACTTAGAAGAGATGTTTGCTGTTAAGCAGTGCTGGACAGATCATAAAAAGTTTAATTAAGGCACAGTCTCCACCCTTACAGAATTCACTGGATAGTAGAAGGATGACATAGAATTCTAAAGAAGAAACAAAATGGAAGAGGATCGGGAATGATATTTCAGGAATTTATTGCCACCACTGCACAGATCATAGATAATAAACCAAATGAACTTTACTTTTTAACAATAAAAGGTCACTACAATCTCATCACATACATATCACAGCACTTAGTAGAGAAGGCTTGATGAGTAGAATATGGCAGTGGAGGGATTTAATGTATGCAAAATATACAGTTAATTGAAAGAAAGGGAGAATATTACTATAAATTAAGAAGGTAGATATGTATCTGTTTGGAAATCCATGAAAATGAGAGTAGAAACTGGGTGAACATAAATAGAGAGAGAAAAACAAGTTTTCTCTGGAGACCACCTAGTTAGAAAGAAAATTTGTCTAATACCTTCCTAAAATAGACCATAAAACTGGCCAAAATAAAATAGAGGTAGGAGAATTCAACTGTTATAACATTTGAGTTTCATTCTGCTACCAGATAAATGCTTTATCTGGCTAACTGACAGTTTCATTATTTAGAAGACAGAAGGAGCAATTGAAGAAATGGGAATTATCAGGATCTGTCATTGAGTTTTCTAAGGAACAAGATATGCCAAACTCTGCCTTATTTCATAATTTGATAGCTTTTCTAGGCTGATATGTAAAGAATTGTCAACGAAAAGCTTATAAATTTCAGCAAAGAGAGCATTTCATAATTTGTGGATAAATTGGAATAATATGACTTTGACTGAATACTGGCAAGTTAGACAGGTTTATATTTGGTTAAATAACCACAGCCAGAGTGTTTTGATTGATTAATTATCATCAGTCTGGGAAAAGAGAAGGCTCTTGTAGCAAGCCACAGTGCTTTTTCTTTTGACTCTGACCAATTACTTTTGTCAATGACTGGTAAAAATATAGAAGGCATGCCAGTTAAGTTTGTGAATGACATAAAGCTGGGAGGGATGGTGAATCCTTTGGATAATAGAATTAATATTTTAATGTCACAACAGGTTGGAATTATGGGACAACACAATCAAAAATAAATTTGAAAGATATGTAAAATGTAGCATTTCATTTTCTGCCTAAATTACATTCATAAAAGAGTGAAGATACTTCATTTAACAACAATTTGTTTGAAAAGGCCTGAGGACCATCACTGACCACATACTCCATCTGAATAGTATGACATGTCTGCTGAAAGGAACCAATGCAAGTTTAGGCTGCATCAACAGGTGTATGGGTTCCAAATCAAGAAAAGCAACAGATACATTATGTTCTGTGCTGGATAGAAAAAATCTGGATTACTGTGGGAATAACAAAAAAGATTAAATAAGATAGTCCCTTGCTCTTACTGAACTCACAGTCTAGTAGAATAACAACACAGAATACGTAGATAACTTTAATACAAAATGGTACACAAGTAAATGAGAGAGGAAAGAAAGTACTATACAAGACCCAAGAGGGAAAGGTCCATTACTGCCTTGGGGAATCTGGGAAGACTTCGTAGAGAAGGTGTACCCTTCTAGCATATTCTGTTCAGTTCTGGGCACCCTATTTGAGGTTTGGATTTTTTTTGGGGGGGAGGCAAGGCAATTGGGGTTAAGTGACTTGCCCAAAGTCACAAAGCTAGTAAATGTCAAGTGTCTGAAGCCAAATTTGAATTCGGGTCCTCCTGACTCCGGGGCTGATGCTCTATTCACTGCTCCACCTAGCTGCCCTCTGAGTACCATGTTTCAGAAAGGACATTGATAAACTAGAGAAGATCCAAAGAAGAACAAACATGGGTAAGAGCCTTGCATTTATGCAACATAAGAATAAGTTGAAGGAACAAGGGCTGATTAGCCCAGAGAAGAAAAGACGTAGGAAGAACAAGACAGCTCTCTTCACGTATTTGAAGGATGTCACAAAGAAACACCTTTAGACCTGTTTTGCTTCACCCCAAAGGACAGAACTAGGTTTTCTGGGTGGGAATTGCAAAGAGGTAAATTTAGACTTAATGTAAGGAAAATATCTTTACAGTTAGAGCTATGCAAAAGGGACAGCTCACTGGCTTGCCTTGGGAAAGAGAGGATTCCCACTTCACTGGAGGTGAAGGTTCAGTTGATGGCAAGATTTCCCACTTGTCCATTATATTATAGAGAGGTTTCTTGCTCAAGTACGGGTTGGACCAGATGGCCCCATTTGGTCCCTTTGAAGTCTTAGACTCTAAGATTTTGTGAATTTGAAGCTTAAAGAATGGGTACGATTTCAGCAGATGGAGCGAGGATAAAAGGGCATTCAGTCATAAGGCAATGATATTGCTCAAAGATATAGAAGTAAGAGAGCCGGGGATATCTGTAATGGATGGCAGATAGTCTAGTTTGGCTGAAGTGTAAAGTACATGGAGGTGACATGAGAAATGTCATCCTGGAAATGTAGGATGACAACAGAGACTGGAAGACCTTGAATACCAAGCTAAATTCTCTGACATTTAGAGTTAGGCAAGAATAAGATGGAGCTACTTTGTAAGGCAGTACTTTCCTACTGCCCAAAGTGTCCATTCACCAACATTATTGAAGGTATCATTTATTTATTCTGCTTTTGAAAGAAGGTTCAGCTAAACGACTTCTAAGGTTCTATGTCTTTATAATTCTGATTCCTAAACACTTCATCCTGAGTAAAAATATACACTTGGCTTTGGTTTGCCAACTTGGAAAAATGTTCCCACTGAAGAAATTTATAATTAACTTGTTATAGAAGTAACAAAGTAGTATTGGTTTTTCACCAATAAAGTAAAGCAAATTACATGTAATGTTTAAGGAGAGATGATTAAAGACCAATAATAAAATTTTGTCTGAGTTCATTATATTTGGAAGAGCAACAACCTTAATTAAAAGCATGTTGCCACAATTATAGCCAATATGCTTACTGATATAGTTAACATTTACAACCCTTCAAGAATCTCTAATTGTATCAGTGTTGCTACTCCTGTTCCAAACAGAGATTGGAATTCCTCATCTTCAAATATGGTCAAAAAGTTAATCACCCTGTGGCCTATTCTGTGATGAAATTCTCTAAGGTTTGTAATTCTGAACCTTTAATAAATCATATAGTACATGGAAGACTGTACCAATGTTTATTCTCTGCTGGTGTAATTCCAAGATCCCATTTCACTTCTATGCATAGAATGAAGCCTTAGAATAGGACTTTAGTATTTAGTATTGCCACAAATGCCTAAGAAAATGATACTGTCAATATTATTTTACTATGCATATTTCATTGGTAATTAAGTTAACAAACTTAATTTTTTGGTCAAAGTAATTAACATAGAACTTCAAGGTTCCACAAAGCTTTAGAACACTAGCCTTGAGGAGTAGATAGTACAAATAGTATTATACCCATTTTATAGACTGAAGACATAGAAACAGTAAAATATCTGAAATTGGATTTTAACCAAGGTCATCATGCTCCAAGTCCAGTGCTCTACAATAGTCTCAGTAGGATGCATCTCTCTGTGTGTTTGTATGTATTGGTCAAATTAGAATCTAATCCCTTTGTCAAATTTAGGATTTTGCTGCCCCCAGGTAAGTTCTGTCTCGGTTGTATGATCAACCCACTTAGTTCAAAGTATTAGAAACAGTAGAATAGTATAGATCTATAAATTATTTGACATGCAGATGCCCAATACCACGAGCCTGGGTGACAAAAAATATACCTCCATTTATTTTAGAATTTAGTTTTTCTGGAACATATAAATTTGACTTCATAATAAGAGACACACTTTATGAGAGCACAAAGCATTGTGGGACATATTGTTAACTTCCATGGAGAAATGCCCCTCGTCAGTCACCCAGGTGATTTTGAAGGACAACAGAATCTAGGCTTAGGCATTCAGGATCCCCATATATATCTAGGCTAAACACCAAATTTTTTACTAGGTGATTTGAGTTATATTTTTATGAGTAATTTTTAGAACCTCAGTTTAGCCCCACATTGGTATTCTAAACTAGGTTTTTGTCAAACACACCCCTTAAACCCTCTGGTCTGAACAAGTTTGAAATGTAATTGGAAAATATTTAACAAAATACATAAAAATTGAACATATATAATGTTAATTTGTGGTGTTTAAGTCAGTATGCATTCACCCTGCAGGGATCCTTATGCATGGTTTAGTGACTTATATTTCCATTTGAGTTTGACACCACTGCTTTAAATACTTCCTGAGGAAAATAATTGTTTTGTAGCCCCATAACTTAATGCTTAATTCTGACATAAACACAAGTCAACATTGATTTCTAACAATGTTATGTCTAGAAGTGAATAGTTTACTTGGCATCTCATGGTCCAGTGAGTTAATTACTACTTTACTTGCTACCAGATGAACTGCAGAATCATAGAGACAAGAAAATAAATTTATATATTATTAAAGAACACTCTCAGTGAATAAAAACATACCATCTTTCTTCACTTAGAAACTGTGGTGTTCATTAATTTAATTATTTCTTCAATTGAAAGGAAGTCAACATTTAAGGAACCTTCTATAAAATTTAATAAATCAAAGCGTCACTATGATGGTAGTTTATAAACATGAGGGCATTAACTAAAACCACATAGTAAATAAATATTTTACCACAATGGATGTGGAAATAGTATTGATTTACTCTCTTTCTCTTACTTCCTAGGTATTCTTTTTTAAAAGTTGGAATTTTCTGATTACTTTTTTATAGGAGGAAGATGATGAGAAAGAGATGGAACCAGAAACTGCAGTAAATCCAAGCGCCACAAGTCAAATACAGAGAAAGGAACCTCAAGTCACTACTACATCAGACTTCAAATTGAGGACAAAACCCAGTGAGGACAAAACCAATCAGTACCTTACAGAAGGGAGTGAATTCTCTGAAGAGGGGGATGTCCATAATGTAATCTTTTATAGTACTTACCAACCAGTGACTGAATTATCAGCCCAAGACAAAGATATTTCTTGGATTTCTCAAAATATTACCGATGTTGTAGAAACAACTTCTTCTCCAAATTATGGTTCTAAAACTACTCTTCACTTCTCACAGATTAGTTCCTCTGAAACTTCAGATTCTCCACATGTCTCAATTGCTGAATCCCAAGAAACATCAACTGATAGTCGTGAAGAAGATAGTTTATTAACCAATTTTCAGTTTGAATCAGGTGGTGATGATTCTTCTGGCTCTGTTCCTTCAACTTCAGCTGTGCCATTTGTATCAGAGAACATATCTCATGGATACGTCATTTCCTATGATGTCCTTCTACCAGGATATGCCAAAAATACTTCCAAAGATTCCAATTCGTCAGATTCTGAAGAGTCTCTGAAGAGTCCTTCTGTGGATGAAAATGTATGGTTCCATAACATGACAGATTTGACAACTAATCCTGATGCTACATCAGATGATAAGAAATTATCTCATGCTAGTTCTACCGATACAGTCAACAAGGAATCAGTAGCAGCTACAGTATCCTCTTCCATTGGTCCATTGGTGTCCCAGGATACTTCAGTTGTGGATCTAGAAATGCCCCCTTATTCTACCTTTGCTTATTTCCCTACTGAAGTAACCCCTCATTCTTTCTCTCCAACCTCTGGACACCGAGAATCTACTTCGGCTGCCAGTGAGGTACTCTCTCAGACAACTCAACCAGGATACAATGGTGAGATACCTCTCCAACCTTCCTACAGTAGTGAAGTGTTTCCTCTAGTCACCCCTTTGTTGTCTGACAATCAAATATTCGACAGTACTCTCCCTGCTGCTTCAGTTAGTGATCTGACCTTGCATGCTACACCTGTATTTCCCAGTGTTGGTGTGTCATTTGAATCCACTCTGTCTTCCTATGATGATGTACCTTTGCTTCCATATTCCTCTGCTCCCTTCAGTAGTGAAGTGCTTCACCATCTGTATACAGTCTCTCAAATCTTTCCACAAGCTACTCCAGCTGTTGCCAGTGATAAAGTGTCCCTGCATGCTTCTTCACCAATGGCTGAGGTTGTTGATTCATTATTACAGCCTAATCTTGATCAATATTCTGATGTGATGCCACATCAGACTGCTCAAACTACTTCAGAGACATCTGTACTTGCTAATGAGTTGGGTGCCCTTAATAAAACACGTATGCTTTCTGAAGTTGAACCGTCCAGCAGTGATTTAAAGATGCATGTACTTTCTACAGTATCTGAACTTGCTTATGCTTTGCCTGATAGAGGCTCCCTCCAGACTTTTCCTGTTTCCTATGATACTACAGTAGCTATTCATGATTCTGTTCACCAGGGTTCCTTATTTAGCAGCCATAACAAAGTACTGATGCTTAAGCCTACTGTTGTAGCCCAAACCGAATCTTTCCAGGAGCCTACAAAGGTTCTTTCTAGTGAGATGGAGTGGTCTGGAGCATACTCTGGTAGTGAGTTCCTTTTGCCTGACACAGATGGCTTGACAGCACTTAACATTTCTTCACCTGTTTCTGTAGATGAATTTACATATACAACATCTGTGTTTAGTGATGTTAATAAGCCGCTTCATAAAAGTGATGGAAATGAGACAGTACAGCAGATTTCCTCTTTTAATGAAATGGCTTACCATTCTGAAAGTACAGCGATACCTGAACTCCCTACATCTAGTGACAATGTAATTAAACTAAATGTATCTTTACAGGAAACCTCAGTTCCTGTTTCTAGCACAGAGGGAATCCTTCCAGTGTCTCTTGCTCTTCCCACTCCTAAGGTTTTTGGTCCTGAAATTAGTCAAGTTTCTGAAAATCACATTTCAGTTCAACCTTTGCATGCTACATCTCCAGCTTTTGGCGACACTTTGCTTATGTTTAGTGCAATCTCAGAGCAAGCTTTCTTTGCTGCTGCTGCTGCTTCTAGTGAAATGTTGTCTCCAACACAGCCATTGTTTTCCGAGACCATCTCTTCCTTAAGCAATGAAGCCTTGCTGCAAACTTCCTTTCAGTCCTCTGATGTTGGCACTCTGCTTAAAACTGTCCCACCTGTGCCTAGTGATCCAATATTGGTTGAAACCTCCATGGTTGATAAAAATTGTTCTTCAATATTGCATCCAATGGCATCTGATTCTGCTTCGAGTAAAAACGTGCAGCATTCTACCTCTGTACCAGTTGCTGATGTATTATCACCTACCTCTAGCCTACCCACTGCTTCGCTTCAAGGTTTAACCATTTCTTATGCAAATGAGGAAAATGTCACAGCCATTTTACTTAAAAGTGAAATATCACACCAAGTTGAGCCTTCATTGTATAGTAATGGTGATTGGTTCCAGTCTACCAATGTGGGGATTACCAGTGCATTTCCTCCCACAGCTGTACCTGCAGTCGGGACTCCTGATTTCTCCATTGATATGCTGCCAAATGCTCATATAAGCAAGCATATTTGTTCAGATGAATTTTCTAATGATAACACAATTAATTCTCTTACTGATGATATTTCATCTCCTGTAACCCTGGTTGCTTCTGATACACGTAAATATATTGATCACATTGCTCTTCCTTTACCAAATGTGCATATCTCAATTACAGCTGCCTCTCCCACCATTGAAGGCACTAAAACTTTAACTGGGTTATTAGTTCCCTCCCAAACAATTCCTGGGTTAACCCTGAGTAGCAGATCTAGAGCTAATTTTGTAGTTGGTGGTGGCCATGGTAATGATGATGAGGATGATAGTGATGAAATTGATGATGATGATGATGATGGTATATCTGTAAAAAATTGTATCTCATGTATCTCATATAGAGAATCTCAGGAAAAGATAGTAGATGATTCAGATGCTCAAGTAAACAATTTTGTGGATCAGAGTAACCTAATCCCGTATTTGTCATCGGAGAAATCTGAAGAAGAAATGAAAACAACAGGTTCAGTCTCAGATAGTCAGCTAAGCTCTGGCATGGACATAAGTCATGAACAGCCCACTTCAATGAACATGCTACCCCCCAGACACAGTGATGCAACAACAGTGGGAAATTCTATTCAGACTGGTTATACTCAATTTCCTGATACCTCAGAATCTCAGTCTTTGGCTATTTTTACAAGTGATGAAGAGAGTGGCTCTGGTCAAAGTACCTCAGATAGCTTTAATGATAATGAGACTTCAACAGATTTCAGTTTTCCTGATGTAAATGAAAGAGACACTGAAGGGACCCTGCAAGCAGGTGACTCAGAATTAACCCCTGGATCACCACAGTCATCAGCACCATCTGTTACTAACGGTCAATCAGTGTTCAACGTTTCTGAGGCAGGTTAGTTGTGGATCAATCTCAGAGCTGTAAACTTGTACAGTATTTAGCTGTGTTACTTTCATTCTACTGACAGAGTAGAGATATGTAATATGTGAGCATATGTTACAAAAGAAGGATAATCTGTGGTATGTTTTGGGGACAGACTAAATCAGGAACAAGATACAAAGCAGTCAAAGTAGCACTTGACATTCCATTGTTCTTATTATCTAATATTCTGTAGTTTGCAGAATGTGATCCTTATATTTCAAAAGAATAGTCAAGTTTTTTGTCCTCTTTATTTTGCCTGAAATAGCTTAAATTACTTTTAGCAATATTTCCCCAATATTTTGTATTCCATGAGATAAGCTGGCCATTGTGCAATGTGATTTTAAATAATTTCAACTAATTAAGCAAGTCTCATTATGATGACATGTCTTAGCATAGAGATGACCCAGGTTTCTTGAAGGATATGCTAGTGGAACACAAAGTCATATAGGAATGGCTTCAGGTATGGACCCAGACTCTGCATCTGTCTCTGAGGACAAGCTTCCCTCAGTTTGGAGAGGCTCATCACCAGAAAGTTCCATACCAGTTAATTTAAGTTTTTAGGCCACGGCAGAACATGACTCCATCTACTAAGGAGCAGCTATCAAACTGTGTCAATAAAGGCAAAAATTGAAGTATTCAAGTAAGCTTATAGAGATTGCATATTTTAGAATTTTTGGAATAATGCCTTTTGTTATTGTTTATTTTTTAATAATCTTATTCTAGAACTCTTCAGGTCTAAAATACCTTGGTCAACTGAATTCTTTTTTTTTTTTTTTTTGCTTTTTGGAGAGGGAGGGCAGGGTAATTGGGGTTAAGTGACTTGCCCAAGGTCACATGGCTAGTGTTAAGTGTCTGAGGTCACATTTGAACTCAAGTCCTCCTGACTTCAGGGCTGGTGCTCTATTCACTGTACCACCTAGCCACCTCGGTCAGCTGAATTCTTAAAAGTATGTCATAAGATCTTCCCTGGGCCCCTCCAAGAATGATTACACAATTCTTTTGAGCAGCCACAAAACAATTAGAAATTTCTGAAAATTAACAATAAATTGCTCCTTGGGAATAAACAGTAATGGGCTATAAAAATAACTCAAGAGTTGAACTGTATGTTTACAATTTGAGGATTTTTGCAGTTCTCTTTGGTTGATCATCTCGCTGTTACCTGAAGAGGGCAGTGTCAGGCAACAAAATACTGCACCGTTTGCTTCTAACTAGGGTTCTAGAAGGAATTCATATATTGATTATTGATATGCATCGTAATCATGTGAAAAGAGAAAAATGAATGAACATTCTTCTGTAAAATTAATGCTTTTAACGTTTTAATGAAAATTGTTTTGCTAGCTAGATGTTTTTAAAAACAACAAAGCTACATAATAACACATTTTTCTTAAGAATTATGAAATGGTTTCATTATGCACATAAGGATACAAGTTAAGTTACACCAAAGAGATCGTGTTATTTATAGTTTGCTTTAATTAAATTTAATGGAGCATTATTTGTAATTAGCAATGAAAAGATTTGAAATCTTGACAGTACTTCAGAAGATACTGTTTAACATGTTGCTTGACTTACTAATAGCTCCTGTTTATAACCCAGCACCTAGACGTCAACCTCATTAAAGAATTTTCCTCTATGTTATTTTCTTCTGCTAAATTATATTGCATATTTTCTTTTAGTGCAACAGCAGCAATTAAAAGTGGGTACATTTTGGTCATGAGGTTTCTCTGCAATCAAACTGTCTGTTTAACATTACATTTAGATTTCAGCAGTTAAAATTCTGACGTGAAAATTTATAATGAATTCATAGTTGATGTATTATGGAGCATTTGTTAGGGCTAACATGCATGGAGTGCTATCTAGCTAAGATTTTTTGTAGTAGTTGTTTTAATGGGCTTTTTAAAAAAATAGATTGTTCCAAAATTTTCTAACTCTGTCATGTTGTCAGAGCTTTAACAGAATATGAGCTTTAGAGAAGAATTTCAAGAATCCATTTATTTCTCAGTTTTTCTAGATTGTTACTCATCATTAATACATTCATATATTTTCATTACAGCTGGATCTAGTACGTTTGTGGATCAATTGCAAACGAACTTACCATTTTTAAATGATTTTTTGAAGCCAAACAACTTACTGATAAAAATTATTATATTGATTTAATGTTCACCCATTAGTGAGAAGAAATTTGGGACATAATTTCCATTATCAGAAGCTAATAGTAGTTATTAAAAATAATAGACATTGATTCTCTGAGAGTTCTTTTTTTGTAAAATTTATCATATGGTTACAGGTGGAATTGAATTCCATATCTGTGATGCACCCAGCCTACAGTGCCTTATACAAAGTAGGTTCTTACAGTTTACTGTAGCTTTGGTATTTCATATGCTCCCATCAGGAGTTTTTCAGAGAGATGAGGTTCTGTTCTAATCACATCTATGATTCAAATATTTTCTTTGAACAAGATACTAAATTTGAGCATGACTAGAAATTATAGTTTATAAATAAGATCTACAATTACCATACCTAGGATGACTATTTTACCACCAAATTCACATTTTATTTTCAAAAACTATTTCAAATATCAATATTTATCATTTATTACCCAATTATTTATTAATATATTTCACATTTCATTGGTCAAATAACATGTAGAAATCAGATAAACTAAATTTACTTTGTATAAAAAGCTGTTACATTTAGCAGGGGGAAAAGTCTATTGGTAGTTAAGTGTCATGTCAATTAACTAAGCATTTCACATTTTGAATAGTTGAATTGTTATGTATACATATGATTATCTTGTTGTATATGTTTTGAAAAGTGTATTGTGGTATTATCTTTTAAAGAGAACCAAAATAGCATTAATGGTAAAAATTCTTTTTAAAGAATTAATTTTCTTTGCTAGAAAACTTTTCTCAAAAGGTTGCCACAAACAAGCTGCACTAATGTTAGTTCATTCGGATATTTTGTAAATGTCAATGTAAGTTATTTGTACAAAATGTCAAAATAATCTGGATGAAAAGTTAAAAAATAATTTTTGGATAAACTGACATTTTTTCTGTATAGCACAAAATATGCAGATATTTAAAAATACCGAATAAGTTTCTACATGGTGCTGTGCTGTTGTGGCGATTCAGACAAATCTATACCCCCAAAATGAGTCTAACCCCTTTTTTTTTTTGCTTGTCTGCAAGTTCCAGACAAATGATAACCGTGAGTCATATATTAATCTAGTAAAAATTTTTAGAATCACGGAACATAGTAACTGTGATCGTACCAGCCAGTGACTCTAGCCTCATTAGCAGAAGTGCTGTCCTTTGGTACAGGCAGGGGCAACATGGCTGAATGTTTTACTTTTCTTTATCTTTTATATGTGTCTGTCACATATCACTACTCCAACAGTTAAAGATAAGAATAGTCTTAAGATTTACCTTTCCAACATTAAATATCTTTATTCAGAATCATAAAAATGGAACTACTGGTGTAGTCCAATGTATATCATATTAGTTGAGAGAAGAAACAAATAAGCATTTATTAAATGCTTACTGTTTGCAAGGCACTGTACTAAGTGCCTTACAAATCTCATTTTATCCTCACAACAACCCTAGGAGGTAGGTGCTATTATTAGCCCCATTTTACAGTTGAGGAAAGTAAAACAAAGAGAAGTCAAGTAATTAGCCCAGAGTCATACAGGTAGTAAGGGTCTGAGGCGAGATTGGAACTGAGGTCTTCTCTGTTCCAGGCCTAGTGCTCTATCTACTGCACCACTTAGCTAGCTGGGCATCATGCTGAGCATTTCAGCAACCCATCCTTTCCTATGGAAATGAGTAGTAGCTAGGAATCCTGCCTTCCACAATGGGCTAAGTATATTAACCATAAGAGAAACAAATTCTCTCTGTAGTTAATGAGGACAGGACTGAGAAAGAGAAGAGCAGAAAAAGCAGTGAATTGGCACTGTGACAGCCCACTGACTTGAACTTTTTTCACCCTTTTCATCCTATATTATCATTATACGGAAGCAGATATACACTCTGTTATTTCTAGCAGATAATAGAATAGTGCTAAAATATAAAATATTCTATGGACCTAGGTTATCTTTCCTTCCTTCCTACATAAGAGTATCATGTGATATTTGCCAGCAAAATTTCTTTTCTTGAAGGTTGGGGAGGCTCAATAAAAAGTTGAGCCTTGAGTTTGTAAAAACAATATCAAGTTACCATTCTTATGTTGCTATAAGAGTTTTCCTTTTATAAATCTCAATTATTATTCAATTTAATATATTTTGAGATTACATTTTCGTTTCTTGGATTTGTTCTTTAATTTTGTATTTCTTAAAATGTTTCTAATTAAATTGATTCCCCACGTACTTTATTCCAGTTAGTATGATGACCATTAGGGAAACATCAACTATACCAAGTTCATTGAACAATGTGAACCAATTCCTTCTTTTTAGAGCTTTTCCAAGTATTTGAAATAGGTCCAGGAATTCCCTAATGCTATAGCAGCTTAATCCATTATCTTTGAGGAAATGATTCTAATGAAGGGTTTAAATGGGTTCTTAAACTTGCTTCCTACTGAGTGCCATGTGAAATATAAGGCAAGAACTGTTAATAGCCTGGTTGCATTCTATAGTATGGGAACTAACTAGCCATAACGGTTATGAAGCCTTTTTTCCAGTTAACAGTGATAATCCAGGTGAGAATATAGTTTTGTATGTGAATTCTAGTCACAAAAGAAGTATATTTTTTCATGCCTTTAAATTTAATCTGAAGAATGGATTCATACATTCTCATTGTTTAGTATTTTTAAAATTAAAAATTCAGCTTTGGGAACTATACAATTCTTTGATTCTTTGATTAATACTTTGATTTTTGATACAGGAAAAATAGAAGGAATTCGAAATAAAATTTTTAAATAACCTATAAGTCAGAGTCAAGAAGATAATTTTAAATAAAGTGAAGCAGTCAGTTGAAGTAGCTTATTGCATTAGGATTTGTTTGAATTGCAAAGAGAGAAAGAATTACATCTAAATAATTTTGAGAATGTCAAGATATTTAATGATGATCTAATAAAATTCATTTGTTGCCTTTGCTTAACTTACTTTAGTGATGGATAGTTTTTTTTTCACGTTAAATCTCTAATTGCCTTTAAAAAAACCAAACTCTAATTTCTAAGAAGGTGATATGTCATTTACAGTCAGGGTGCCATGTTTCTTTTGTTCAAGTAGTCTATTTTACTTATTGTCTTTGTTTTCCAAAATTTTATTTATAAGCATATTCATCTAATGTGATATTATAGAGTCAAAACATATGAGGTAAGTAGAAACATATAGTTTTGCAATTCAATAGTTCTGTGAATTTTCATTGTGCTTAAATATAAACTATCTCAATTTTCTCTGACTGCAGAAGCAAGTAATAGTAGCCATGAATCTCGTATTGGTCTAGCTGAGGGTTTGGAATCAGAGAAGAAGACAGTTATACCTCTTGTGATCGTATCAGCCCTGACTTTTATCTGTCTAGTGGTTCTAGTGGGTATTCTCATCTATTGGAGGTAAGTTTGATTTTTCAGACTGCATATAATTCAGATTTTGTGCTGATTAGTGAAATAATGATTGTTATTATGGCATGCTCCATAAGCAGATAGGAAAGGTTTTTTAAAGTAGATTTTCTCAGAACTTTGATTACTTCTTGGAGTAGCCATGAATAAGCTGCCATCTTGTGTACATAAAGATTTAATGAAGGGGATGATTGATTTCCATAATTAAGGCAAGAAGATAAAGGTACAATTAAAGAGCTTTAGTTCTGGTTGTTTTAGATAAATTATTTTGACAATTATAATTTCATGTTGACAAGTAACAAACAAGAGAATGTCATTGTTGAATTTAGTCTCAATTTCAAGTTTTTTAATCAACATTGTCTTTTAAATACATTCTTTAGAAAAATTAGCAGCAATAGTAATGTATGCTTATTTCTTGTAATCCCTTGCTTTGTATGAGTTTTATCATATACCTATTAAGAACTATTAAATTCCAGATAAGCTCATAGAAGAAAAAAAGTATTAGTTTGCTCAAAATTAAAGTGGAAGGATAACACTGAATTCAGAAGTAAAAATCTAGGAATAACTTGGTTTGGGTATATATTTTTTTTCCTTTGTGGAATGTCTTGAAAAAGGAAAGATGGGAAACTGCATTACACCATAGTATGATTCTTAAGGACAAATCATATCTTAGGCTTTCTATGCTATAAAACAGATATAGATGGAATAACTCTGGGAAAACTGGGGAATATGATGAAGGTTAAATATCAGATTGATTGGGAGTGTGTGTATGTATGTGTATCCAAATAACTTCATGAACTTATGACTTCTGCAGACCGGAATTATAGAATCTCAGTTTTGTTAAGGAACCTCAGATACTATCTAGATTAGGGGTGAGGAACCTGTAGCCTCGAGGCTACATGTGGCCCTTTAGGTCCTCAAGTGTCACCCTTTGACTGAATCCAAACCTCAAACTTGGATTGGGTCAAAGGACCACACTTGAGGACCTAGAGGGCCACATGTGATTCCTCACCCCTAATCTAGACCAACTCCTAAATGAACAATGATATCCTATGTAATACCCCTTAACAAGAGGTCATCAACCACTGTTTACTTAAAGGACCCTAAAGAAGAAGAACCCACTACCACCTTCAGAAAATCCATTCCACTCTGGAATGACTAATTTCTAAAAAGTATTCCTT
The DNA here is from genome assembly GCA_028627135.1 of Pseudochirops cupreus. NCBI lineage: Eukaryota > Metazoa > Chordata > Mammalia > Diprotodontia > Pseudocheiridae > Pseudochirops > Pseudochirops cupreus. The sequence continues at coordinate 484,148,456 of CM053581.1, forward strand.
ACATGAAGGTTAAATTTGTATCTTTGCATCTTTCACCCATAACTCCTAGTTTTTCCTTTTGGGGGAAAGATGAAAAAAGCTTAAACCTTTTCTCATGTAATAGCCCTTCAAATACCTGAAGACAGCTTGCAAATTCCCTTCTATTAGCCTTTTCCTCTTTAGACTATACATCCTTAACACTTTTTACATGACAGTTTACTCAAGACCATTTACCATTATGCTTTCTCTCCTCTGTGCTTTTTCCAGTTTACAGATATCCTTCCTAAAATATGGTGTCCAAAACTGAATGTATTATTCTAGGTGTGAGCTGCCCAAAACAGAACTAGAACTGGTCATTCTGCTTTGTAATGCAGCCTAAAATTACACTAACGTTTTAGGCTTCTGGGTCACACTTTTGACCTACAATAAACCAGCAGTGTAAGACACTATTCTTTGTGACTCAAACTGCTTTCTAGCTGTACCTTCACCAGCCTTTTTTGATAGGTCCCCTTTTTCTTACTTATTGAACTTGATCCTGTTTGAGTTTCTCTTGGGTTGATTTCCCTGGTAGAATTTTAGTCTTTGTGAAGAAACTAACTTACAGAAATTGAAGGACTTAATTCTTTGCCTAAGGTCATGTATGTTAGTAACTGTCAGGACTGGAATCTAGGTCTCCTGACTACCACCAGGCCAGTGCTGTTTTCATTCAATGATTCCCTGCTGACTTCTGTCCCTGAGTCAGTCCTCACATTTCTCATGCTCAAATAACCAAAGAGAAGATTAATTTTTTAATAAATTAATTAATTTATTTTCTTGTTTACATCATTCATTTCCATGAGATTTTGAGTTACAAATTTTCTCCCCGTCTTTCCCCTACCCAACACCTCAAAACAGCCATCCCATTGTATAACCCCTCCCCCAATCTGCTTTCTCCTATGTTCTCCCCCATACCCCTCTGACTTTCTGGTAGGGCATGATGGATCTCCCTACCACAGTGCCTGTGTAGAGAAGATTAATTTTTAAAGACAGGGCAACATTCTAGTAGACTAATTTGTCTTCTATCTTACACATTAGTGAACATATATGCTGGAAACTTCCCCCTTTCTGTGCTTTAATAGACTCATTCATGTAATATTTCTGTCTTAATATTATTTTTCCAAACAAAATAGTGCCCATAAGTAAAAGATGTATTTAATTTCCACTCCCCCACCCCTATGGAGATACAAGTGGTGATTTGATCTGGCTTTTTTCCATATTAAAATGTTTCTTCTATCATAGGAAACTATGACTTGATTAAAATAAATTATATAATTTATAAAAAATTAATTGAGGGAATCTACACAAAAGCATTTCCAATTGAATTCCTTTAAATAGTAAGCTCCCCTGATACATTTCAGCTGATCTGCTAAAGCTGAGTTTACATACAGAATTTTAGGAATACATCTGTTAAATAAAGTGATTTACCCATGTTATATTGTAATATGGCTCATTTAAGATAAAGCAAAATTATCCTGATTAGCCCACTTATTAAAATTAATCACATCTATACAAATCTTTGTCTTTAATGCTACAAAATTGACTGTAAAAATTGATATGTCTGTCAAAGCCAAGTGTGGTCAGACACAACCACAGCTCATTTTAATGAGTTAGACAGTAGACCTCTAGATAACATAATCCCCTTTATCAAGTAGTATTATGTAAGTATTCCATTGTGAACAAATAAATGAAGCCTACGTGTAAAGCTCTGTGATAAGTTCCAAGGATACAAATAGAAAAGCAAGATGGCCTGTGTTCTCAAAGCTCTCATGTTCTAATGGAGGAGATGACATACATGGAAGGTCAGGGGAAAGTCAGATGGTCCAAGATCTCCCAGTGCATCTTGGGCCATCTTCAATTGCCCTGATGAATATCTGGCCATTGGACCCAGATGGCTCTGGAGGAGAAAGTGAGTCTGGTGGCCTTGCATAGCCCTCCCTCATTCAAATCAAAGTCAACTGCAAGTCATGTCATCATCTCCTTGATGTCATGGTTCTCTTTGAGAACAAAGGACAAAACCACATAATGGGTTCTTAATAAACGTTTATTGACTATTATTAACCAAGAAGCTTGTGGGCAGGAAGAATGGGGGGGCTTTAGCTGAGACCTGAAGGAAACCAGGGAAGCCACAGAGCAGAGAAGAAGAAAGTGCGCCAGAGATGGAGGACAATGAGCAAAATTGCCTGCAGCTGAGAGATGGAGTGTCTTGTTCATGGAACAGCCAAAAGGCCAGTGTCACTCAATTGCAGAATACGTGAAGGGGGACTAAGGTTTAAGGAGACTGGAAAGATAGGAAGGGGAAAGGTCATGAAGGGTTTTAAAAGCCAAACTGAGGATTTCATATTTGATTCTCAAGGTGATACAGAACTACTGGATTTGATTGAATAGTGGGGCAGGGGGTGGGGAGGAGGTCACAATTAGACATGTGCTTTAAGAAAATGAATTTGACAGCTAAGTAGAGGATGAAATGGGGAGAGACTTAAGACAAGGGACCAGCTAGCAGTCTATTGCAGTAGTGTAGGAGTTAGGTAATGGGGACCTGCACCAGGATGATGAGAGTGTCAGAGGAGAAAAGGAGGCATAGAGGAGAAGGCTTACAAAGGTAGATATGGCAAGCCTTGGCCAATAAAAACAAACATAAAATTAAAAAATGTTGAGGCAGGTATTCACAACTGGGGGAATTAGTGAAGGCTTTTTGAAGAAGATGGTGTTGGAGCTGAAGCTTGAAGGGAGCTAGAGATTCCAGGAGGTGGAGGTAAAGAGAGAGAGAACATTCTAATTTTCAGGGACAATCTGTGCAAAGGCATGGAGGTGGAAAATGAAATATCATGTTTGGGTAACATCAACTAGGCCATTTTGGCTGGAGCTTAGAATTCATTTAGAGAATTAACATATGATGAGCTTGGAAGTAAGTTTCATCAAATGTGAAGAACTTTAAATTCCAAACAGAGGAAGCATTGGGGAGCCAGGTGAAACTTCCTGAGCAGAGGAGTGGCATGATCTCACCTGCACTTTTGGCAATTGTATGGTGGATTGGTTGAAGAAGGGAGAGACTGGATGCAAGGAAAACAGTTAGGAAGGCTTTGCAGCCTTTCTTATGAGAACTAAAGGCCTGGACTGAGGTGGTCATGGTATAGTTATAGAGAAGAGAATTCAAAGAGGTCGAGGGAGTAGAATGGTCAAGGTTTTAGTAGCTTGAATATGAGGGGGAAGTGGGATGAATAAGAGTGATGGGTTGAGAATAATTTCTAGATTGAAAATCTGATTGACTAGAAGAAAGATGGTGCCCTGGACAGAAATAGGGAAAGATAATGAGTTCTGTTCTGGAGAACTGCCCTCTGGCTACAAGATGAAACCATTTTGTAGAAGAAATTGATTTAATATCAGCAAGCGTGTAGGCCTGAAATTAAACCAATATTTTTCTGCCCAAACGCTTTCCTACTTCTGATTTCCCTGTTTCTGTTAATGGTAACCTCAGAAACCAGGAGTCATCTTTGACTTTTTACTTTTCCCTTCCTCTCCTGCCCCCCACCCCACCCCAATCTAATTGGTTATCGAGTCCTGAGGATTCTTTGCTAAACAACAATTCTATCAGGGCTCTGAATTCTATTCCCAGAACCTCTAGCCAAATTACCTCACTCCTACCCTCATTATCTCTCCCCTGAACTATTGTTGTAGACTTTTTTTTTTGAGGGGGAAGGCAAGCCAATTGGGGTTAAGTGACTTGCCCAAGGTCAGACAGCTAGTAAATGTGTCAAGTGTCTGAGGCCGAATTTGAACTCTTGACTCCAGGACTGGTGCTCTACTCACTGCACCACCTACCTGCCCCTGTTGTAGATTTTTAAATGGTTTTCCTATGAAAGTCTCTGTCTGCCACCTACTCTTCCCTTCCTCTCACTAATCACTGCTACTAGAAATAATTTTCCTTCTCAACAGATATGATCTGAACCATTCTCTACTGAAAAACATAGAATGTTTCCCCCATATGTAGGGAGGTAGTAAGGAATGCTAGATATAGAATTGGGAAGACCTGGGTTCAGATTTCATTTCCATCTCTTACTGTGGATTTGGAGTCCAAGGACTTAGGTTCAAATCCTTGTTCTTGGATTTATTACTTGTGTGATCTTGGAAATTACTTGACCTCTCTTGGCCTCAGTTTCCTGACCTGTAAAAATAAGGGGGTTGAACTAAAGGACCTTAGATGTCTGTTATAGTTCTAAATCCATGACACTATGAAGTCAGTCAGCCTCTTTGACCCTCAGTGTCCCTGTGTGTAAAATGGGGATAATATATGTGGTACCTACCTCACCTGGTTGTTGTGAAGCTTAAAAGGAGCCAGCGCATGTAATGCATGTGGCAAACTTGAAAGTGACCATATAAATGTCAATTATTCTATTGAAATGATTGTGTTTTTATTTTCATTCTTGGCTCTGATATGTAATTTCATCTTAAATGGGAATTTCCTACTGTGGAAACTCCTTCACCAACACTGATAAGTAGTTAAGATCTGTAATTTATAGCTTTAGAGAGTAATCTGGTCTATTAAGAGACTAAGGGACTTGTTCACAGTATGAGTCAGAGGCAGAATTTGAACCCATGTTTTCCTGACTCCCTCCTGCTGTCTCTACAGATCATTGAGAGAATCAAATAACTGATTTAAGTGTTTTATAAGTCTGTTATGTACCAAATAAAGTCAAAATTCCTCAGGCTGGCGTTCATTTCAGTGCCTTTCACAATATACCTCCAAAGTACCTTTCTAGTGTTATCACATACTGCAATCCAATTACTATTTTGCCTGTAGCCAAAACATACCTTCACTTTTCTGTTGGATTATCCTACCCATTTCTTCTCTGCCTGTTGAAATATATCCCATCATTGGACACACAGAGCTAGAAGGAATTTCCTGTCTGCATCTGGGACGTGAACACTCTAGAAATTCTCTGAACTCAGTAATTTTGTGACTGTCCTTTGAAAGTGTTGTCAAAAACAATAGAATATTTCTATCTTTTCAAATATTTTATGGCAGCATCCTAAGTAATTGGCAAAATAATCACAATAATATTAATAATAATAAGGGCAGCTAGGTAACCCAGTAGATGGAGTGATAGACCTGAGTTCAGATGTGACCTCGGACAGTGTGACTCTGGGCAAGTCACTTTACCCTGTTTGCCTCAATTTCCTCATCTGTAAAATGAGCTGGAGAAGGAAATGGCAAACCACTCCAGTGTCTTTGCCAACAAAACCCCAAATGGGGTCATGAAGAGCTGAACGTGACTGAAACAACAAAATAATGATGATGATAAAAAAATGAAAACAACTTCATTGTCCACTAGTGAGGGAATGGTTAAATAAATTGGGAATACATTTATGTAATGAATATAAAGACCAACAAGTATGAAGAAGAGGAAGAAATTTGGAAAGACATTTATGAAATAATGTAAAAAGAAAAAGAAAAATAGGAGAGGAATACATATTTACTATGATCAACTAAGAGAAAAGGTGGACAAAAATGAGTGAACAACCAAGGAATCCCAATGGGGACTTGGAGGGAGTGATGGAAAAAAATTGTTATGATATTTATGCATTGAAATTAATTAATTTAAATGTAAATAGTAAAAAATAAGTTAAGATGGTGATACTGCTATTCAATAAGTTTTAATAAAATATGTACTTTCTAAAAAAAAGAAATACCCCATCCAGGATCCTGTGATCAGCCCTTCAAGGATCAGCTCAAAGGCTGTTTCCTCCCTGAAGTCTTTCCTGATTCCATCAACCAGAAGTGATCTCTATTTACTCTATATTGCTCACATTTTGTGCAAGCTACTTTTTTGGGGGTATTTTTTTTATGCAGTCAGGGTCAAATGACTTGCCCAGGGTCACACAGCTAGTAAGTATTTGAGGGTAGATTTGCACTCAGGTCTTCCTGACTCCAGGGCCGGTGCTCTATCCACTGTGCCAGCTAGCTGCCCTTGTGCTAGTGATTTTATATGTTTATAGCCCAGTAAGTTATAACCTTGAAGGTGGGGACCTTGTCCTTTCTGTCTTTGTTTTCTCTTCCTCTGCCCATCTACCTAGAAGATAGCCTGTCACACTGTAGGACTTTAATCAGTATTACCTGTCACTGCCGTCTTACCTGTTGTTTGTACGTAGCTGTCTACTTAACACTGGCATAAAATAGGAATGTGATCAGTGTTTGTGACTTGACTTGACTAGTATGCCATAAAACTTTTACCAGTTAGAGTTGGTAGCAGCGAGTGAATGATGGTATTGGTGGCAGCCAGGAAGTTCAGTGGATTGCTGGACCTAGAGTCAGCAAGACCTGAGTTCAGATTCAGCTTCAGAAACTTACTAATTGTATGACTCTGGACAAGTCACTTAAATCCTGTTTGCCTTAATCTGTTAGCGAAGGAAGTGACACACCACTCCAGGATCTTTCCCAAGAAAACCCCACATGGGGTCACAAAGAGTCTGATAGAACTGAATGACCAAACAGCAACAAAAATCACGGTATTAAAAATTCACTTTGTTCATTAAAAGGAGAATGTTAGCAATGACATGCATGTCTGTACTTTGATAGAGCACAGTTGTTGGGAGGCTAAGGACTAAGCCCCTTATGGGTCATTTTTCCTCATCCTGTCATGGGCAGCAATCATGCTTGATACTGATTTCAAGGTACCAAATGTGGGTGTAATGAAGCATTGCAATCTGTCACAAGTATCGGAAAAACTGATTCCAAAGACAGGTATACTTTGGGTTAGCAGTGTTAGATTCAGATTCCAAAGAGAGCATTCAGTTAAGAATAATAGTAGTTCTCCTTTGGGTTTTTACAAGTTTATGGGTTTGACCATTTATCTAAATTTCTTTAGATGAAAAATCTAAAGGGGCTTGAATAGTTTACCTTTTTTTTCTACTTGACTACTTAACTCTTGATTTTAACCTACATTTCAAAAGCATCTAATAAGCAGAATTCACCATAAATCTATTTTCTAAACGCAGATAATTATAATATATAACAAGACCTTACAGAGAAGTTGTAGAAGTCCTTAAAACAAATGCAGCTCCCTGAATATTGTTTCACATTTTTATAAGTATTCAAAGAAATATAATAGGGATTACGTATTTCCAGGTTTTAGATCTAAATGCTTACTGTGACAAAAAGGTGTAAATTAAATAATCAGGTTAACATTGATTGATAGGACCTATGTCTGCAAGTTTAAAACAGTCATCACTTTTTTCTTCATAGCCTGGTGATAATTAGCGGGAGACATAGTTATCAACACTTAGCACATAGTCGTGAAGATGTTTGCTGCTTATACAGAACAGATGGAATATCGATGTTGAATCTTCTTATATATTAAATAATATGCTTTGAAATAGTTTTCCAGATGTTTTAGGGCATAATTTACATGTGACAACCCCTCATTGAAACGATGTGAAATGTCTTCAGCAGAGAACAATGCATTAGTGGTTCTTCAGTGGGAGAAAGGGGTAGAAATTCTAAATAGAAACAAAACCAAAGGGAAATATTTTCATGTATACTTTAGGATGATGATATATTACAGGGATAAGGAGATTAAAAGGAGAAGATCCATTCTTGAATGCAGGCACTGCCACTTATAAGTTGTACAACCTTAATTAAATCACATCATATCTATGGGTCTCAATTAGAGTAGATATTCTGTAATGTCATAGAGGATACTAATTCTCTTACCCTACCACAAACCCTGCTCCAGCTTCCCATAAGATACAATACACGGATCTTTAAGAAACAGAGAGCATTGGTGGAAAGTGCTCTTGACTTGAAATCAGGAGAAGCCTGGATTCAACTCTAGATTGTCTGACAAGTCACTTAACCTTTATAAGACTCAGTTTCCTCCTCTGTAAAAAATACCTGCTGTACCCATGTCTCTAGTTTTGTCAGTTAGCTACAACCATAGACATAACAAGGTTGTTGTCTGGAGCTCATGCAAGAGGAAGTCAGTTTTAAAATTTTTAGTGTGAGCATTTAACGTCTTGAAAATTGGCAAATACTGTAAATCATGGATTGAGTTATTGTTTTAATTGTTTAGAATTTAGGAAGTGATGGGGAAAATGTTATTAATTCAAATTAAACTCACCAGTTTGTTATGCATTTATGGATGTCTAGGTGGCTCAGTGGATACAGCTCCAGGCCTGGAATTAGGAAGACCTGAATTCAAATTCAGCCTCTGACACTCACTAGCTATGTGACCCTGGGCAAGTCACTTAACCCTGTTTGCCTCGCACTTCTCATCTGTAACATGAGCTGGAAAAGGAAATAGAAAACCACTCCAGTGTCTTTGCCAAGAAAACCCCAAAATATGGGGTCACAAAGAGTCAGACATGACTGAAAAATGACTAAAAACCAATAAACTGCAATTTCAGAGAGCAGATGGTTAAACATTTACCAGTATACGCTTGGATGTAAAGCATTTTGGGAATCTTTAAAGTGTCATGTGGATGCTATCTCTCTTATTCTCATCATCATCACTCTCAGGCTGCCTCTTTAAAATAAAAGCCTATCCATCGCCAGTAGAAATCTCATTTAAATTCATTGAAAGTTTCCTCTTTCCTCAGTGGTTTATTTGAACAGTTTTATATTCCAGTTCAAATAATAGATCTATTTGCACTTTTTTTTTCTTTTTCAAATTCCCTCCTGCTAAGTTAAAATTTCACTCTGTAACTTTTCTGTCTCTCATTCTATTTCATGTCTATGTTGCTGGTCAAAGCTGATTGCTTCTTAGCCTGGGACAGTTCTTCCATGAACATTTATTATTAAAAAGGAGAAACTGAACCTGTCATTGGTTTGGTATAGGGAACTCCCTTTATCAGGGCAGGGGGGCACTTTGTTTGCAGATTATACTCTTAGAGCTTTGCCTAGAGCCCAGTTAAGTGACTTGGGTCAGTATGTGTCCAAGGTGAAACTTGAACCCACCCAGGCCTTCATTTCTAGCTTGCAGTCCACTCACAATGCCATGCTGCTTCTCCTTGGCCGTGGGCATTCATCTATAAATGAATTATACAATATATTCAGGGTAATTCACTGGATTTTCTTCCAAGGTCAAGTATCAGTTTACCTAAAGCATTGCTTAGATTTTTGAGCCTTTAGGGATTAATGTCAGACACCACCACCAACAACGCCAATCTTCTGAAACTCAAAAATATTTAATTCTTCTGTCCATACTCAGATGTAAGAATGGCTAGATTTGACTCATACCCCTAGAACAGCAGTTCTCAACCTATGGTTTATGTTCAATTTGTTACAATGAAAATGCATCCTGCATATCAGATATTTACATTATGATTCATAACAGTAGCAAAATTATAGTTATGAAGTAGCAATGAAAATAATTTTATGGTTGGGGGTCACCACAACATGAGGAACTGTATTAAAGGGTCATGGCATTAGGAGGGTTGAGAACCACTGCCCTAGAATAAGGACCAATAACTTTTCTAACCCCAAAGAATAAAAATATTTTAATAGAAATTCTTCCCATCTCTATCACATGACATCCATGATTCATTTTGGAATGGAAAAATGAGAAAATGATTAAGGACCGTAGATGAGTAATTTCCCATTGTCATTCCCATTCATATATTTAGCACTAGAAGAGACCTCTGAAATCTATTCCAAACTCTATCTTAAAGAAATGAATGAAGGCCAGAGAAGTGAAGGAATTTACCTACAGTCACACAGTATAGAAGCAGCAGTTGGAATCTGAACTAATGTCATCTGATTCCAAACCTAGTGCTCTTTCCTCTCCCCTATCATCTTGAAAACTGGAAAATACTGTAAATCAGGGATTCAGTTATTGTTTTAATTGTTTAGAATTTAGGAAGTGATGGAGAAAATGTTATTAATTCAAATGAAATTCACCAGTTTGTTATGCATTTATGTATGGCTAGGTGGCACAGTAGATACAGCTCCAAAACTGTACCATCTCCCCTATCTTGAGAAGAAAATACTTTCTCTATATATCAATAAATATTAACGCACATATGTGTATATTTGTGTGTACATATATGCTACTGTTAATTTTTAAAGTGTTCCAAGAACATATCACTGAAATTCATAAGAAGAAAAGCAATAATGTTAACTCCTATTTTAGTAACACTTTCCTCACAACAACCCTTAGAGATAGGGAGAATGACCATAAGCAGGGATGTACAGGTAAATGTTTAACAACTGGCTTTCCAGGAAAAAAAAACATACACATAACATATTTTTATGTTTAAGATGAATGATTAACATTTTATCCATCACTTTCTTGTGTCTAGAGTCTAGACAATCAATAAAACAATATATCAAGTCTAGATTTGTAACTTTTTGCCAATTTCCAAAGTGTACATACTCATACTGAAAATTTAACCATCAGCTGTCAAGAGAAAATAGGATCTGACTCCACACATTTCTGTAAGCTGGTGAAGTTATGGCAGATCTCACAGGAGGTACTTACTGCCATTGGATGTATGTGGTACCTTAAATACATGGGTTTTTTTTTCAGTCAGCAAAAATCTGCCTTCTTTTCTTCTTACGTACCCTCACCCTCCAACTGACGAAGAAAACCAAAATCCATTTACAACCATATATAACTTATTTTTCAAAAAACCACACTTGTACTTTGCCAAGTATGTATAAAAAAGTCTCATTCTGAATCCTTTGCTCTCTGTCAGGAGGTGGGTGGCATTTCATCACTAGTTTGCTGGAATCATGCTTGGTCATTTCTCAGGGCAGAGTCCTTAAGTCTTTCAAAGTTGTTTGTCTTCACGCTACTGTTGTCATTATATAAAATTGTTGTCCTGGTTCTGCTCGCTGCACTCTGCACCAGTTCATATAAGTCTTCCCAGACTTCTCTGAAACCATCCCCTTAGTCTTTTTTTTTATAGTACCATAATAAAGCACAACTTGTTCAACCACCCTCCAATGGATGGACATCCCTTCAGTTTCTAATTCTTTGTCACCACAAAGAGAGCTATAAATATTTGTTTTTACATTCATAGAGGGTCTTTTGCTTGCTTAGGACTAACCTTCTTTTCTTGTTGTTTTTGAGTTGTGTCCTATTTGTCAAGACCCCCATTTGGGGTTTTCTTGGCAAAGATAATGGAGTGGTTTGCTATTTTCTTCTCCAGCTTATTTTACAGATGAGGTAGCTGAGACAAACAGGGTTAAGTGACTTGCCCAGGGTCACACAGTTAGTATCTGAGGTCAGATTTGAACTCAAGAAAGTGAGTCTTCTTGACTCCAGTCCTGGTGCTCTATCCACTGTGCCACCTAGCTGTCCTGGGCTAATCTTGTACCCTCCTTTAATTACCCCTTCTCTACATTTAGAGTCACAAGACATAAAATCTCAATATTGACTCTGCTACTTCTTAGCCAGTTCTGTGATGCTGGGCAAATTACAGTACCCCTCTGGGCTTAATTCTTCATCTGCAAAATAAGAAAGTTGGACTAGATGATCTCTAAGTCTCTTCTAGCTCTAAATTTGATTCTCTTATTAATAATAATCAGATATGTTATTAAATAATAATCAACAGTTGGTTGCATTTTTAAACTCCTATTATTGTACCTTGGAAAAATGCCACCCACCCTTATCAGATTACTGATAAGCATCCCTTAAAGGTCTTATCATTTCATCCACTGTCTCGATCAATAGACATGCATTTAAGTGCTGTCTATCACCAAGGTTTATGGTCCACAAAGCTTAAGCTTTTGTGCTTGAGGTACACAAAGATGATAATAAAACATAGATAACTTTTTCATTGGTTGCTAAAATATTTTGCTGCTCTAGGACAACATATATGAAAGGTACACATACAAATATATAGAAAACAGCCCAAGATAATTTGGGGGGAAGTCACTGGAAGTTGAGATATAGAGCGGCTCTTAAGCTGAGTTTTGAAGACAATCAGAGATTCTGAGAGATGGAGATAATGAGGAAGTATACTCTGGGCATGAGGGATAGTTGCCTATGCAAAGTCATGAAAGTGGACAGTGATGTTATTGTAGAAGAGAAATAGCAAGAAGGCTGGTTTGGCTGGAACCTAGGGTTTGTGAAAAATATAATAGAAAGGTAGATTGGAGCCAGGTTGTAAAGGGCTTTATATGCCAGAGAAAGGAGTCTGTATCTTATTTTTGAGATACAGAGCCAGTGCAATTTACTGAACAAGAGAATGACATTATCAGACCTGTGTTTTAGAAGTAATACTTTTATACCCGCGTGGAAAATAGAATACAGAGAGACTTAAGGGGGGGGGGGCAAAATAGCTCAGGTGAGAACTGATGAAACCCTCAACTAGGGAATGAGATTCCATCGATTTGGATATCAGGTTCATTTTTTAAAACTTGACAAATGGTTTTTTTTTCCTTAAAAAGCTTAATATACTGTGTTATTAGCTTTGCTGTTTAGCATGTTAAATTTTTTTCAACTAACATTAATCATATAGATCATCAATGGCCTCAATGCCTGATTATCAGATACAGACTTCATTGTCAGTATCTAAGTCCCTTCACTAAATGGCTCAGGAACCCCAATCACAATTCTCCTTACTCCCCTTAAAAGCCCTTCTGCTTGAGTCAAACTAATCTACTTCCTATCAGCATATGACTTGTTCATCCATGCTTATGGGATTGTTAAGGGTAGGGAACATAATTTCTGTTGTTTTCTTTGGAAACTCCCATGCTCAATGGACACAATGAATATTTGTTGAATTAATGGGCAATGTTTCAAAACTGCTCTCTTCTTACCTTTATCCATACACAAAGAGTGTCTTAATGGCCCCGTGTTAATCTAGAGGAAATACGGATTGCTGTGGGACCCTCCCCAGCACCTTGTCCTCTTCCATGATTTTGTCTATGATGAAGCCATGGAAAACATACCTTTTAAGTCTTTAGGCAGAGAAAGCTAATCTGTTTGATAAGATCAAAATTCACATGTATCTTAACAGAAGAGAACACTGAGAAAATCAACAAGATGAAATTGTACATGAATAAATAGGAACTCCTATATTTTGGTTCAAAAGCTCAGTTATTTAAAATCATGTGAAAAAGATCTTAGAATTTCAGTTAGCCAAAACTTAATGTGATTCATCACTGTGATATGATTATTGAAGAAACTAATAGCATCTTAGGCTTTATTACTGGAAATAGAGTTTGTATCATAGCAAGCAAAATAGTCCCTTCTGTTCTAGTCTACCCAGGCAGACCCAGCCCACATTCTGTGTGTGCCCATGGTCCAGAACAGATCTGGAACATTACATTTAAGTTGTGGTAGTATAGATCATGAATAACATTGGAAGTCCAGAATGAGTTCAAAGGAGGGCAGCTAGAATGGGAGACATCTAAAAAGTATGGTGCATGAGGGAAGGGAAGGGAAGCGAAGGGAAAGGAGGAGAATAATAATAAACTATATACATGATATAGTGCCGATTATACATCGGGCTCTGTGCTAAGTACTTTTTTACAAATATTATCTCATTTCACCCTCACAACAACCCTTCAAAGATGGTGTAATTATTACCCTCATTTTACAGTTGAGAAAACAGAGGTTAGGTGATTTGCCCAGGATCACATAGCTAGTAAGTATCAGAGGTCACATTTGAATTCAGGTCTTTTCTGTCTCCAGACCCAGCAATCTATCCACTCTACCATCAACTGCTTCAAGGAATAAGGCATCATGAAGAACTGATAGGAATCAAGGATGCTTAGCTTAGAGAGCAGTAGTCCTCAAAGTGTGGTCTAGGGCCCTCCCCCAGAAGTCCCCAAGATCCTTTCAGGGGATCCCTGAGGGCAAAATTATTTTGATAATAATACAAAGATTTTTTTTTCATTTCTAATACATTAAATCTCAAAAGATAAAACCTACAGAAACAAAAGCTATCTGGGAGGATACTCAGTAATTTTTAGAATGTATAGGGGTCTGGAATCCAAAGAGTTTGAGAACCACTGACTTAGAGAAAAAGTGAAGCCACACTTCACTCTTGGAAGCTGCATTACTATTCCTGGGTTCTAAGTCCTATTTGTTTTCTGTTCTTTTTGATTGTGTTCAGGATCATTCCCCCCCCCCCCCAAAAAAGGTTTATCCTTCTCTGTCCCTCTAAGAACATAGCCCTAGTTTTTCACATGCATGCATGTCATTGCTATGTATTGTTAAGTAGATGAATAAATAAATTATATGCCATCTCACACCAGTTACATCTTCAGAAAACAATTTAAGCAAAACAAAAGTTACTAAAAATATCTACTGTGGGTCTGTATTTTGCCTAAAACCACATTAGAATAACCATCCTGCAATTTCATAAACATAAAATTATTATTTTTCACTTATACATGTATTTCTATTGAAAATTAACAACTTGTGAATAATATTTCAAATAAATTAAATGAGCCACGTCAAAGAGTGTCATTAGCAGGCTTAATTATCTGAGTTTTTTAATTAAGGATGTTTTACATTGCTTTAAAGCAGCAGTTGGTTATTTACCCCTCTCAATAGTTTCGAGTTTGCTCTAACCAGATGCTACACTTATTATCTGCATGAAAATAGATGCAAGTTACATCTTGGGTCAGAGTTGCAGCTGATTCCGTTTGTACTCATTCTTAAACCCCTCATCAACAAGGCTAGCATCTGTTGGAAAGAAAAACTCCCCTGCTTCCAATCGCCTGTTTCGTGATGATTTCTCTGGCTTGTGTCTGGCACTGCCATGTTAGCCTAGATCATGAGGTTACCTCTTTATTATTATTATTATTATTATTATTATTATTAGAAAGATGGCACCACTGTGATCTCTCCATGCTGCTTAGTCACAGCATGCCTCCTTGTACAAGCAGTTAAAAATCTGAAATAGAAGAGGGCTCGGAATATGCTAAAGAAAGTATGTCAAACCATCTCCTCAGCTTCACTTCTGTTCCTATACAGTGGAGGGGATACATGATAGATGTACAGTGGAAGACTGATTTGCCGGGTTGGGGAGAGGTTTCATTTCTCTTCAAAGTACTATTTAGTACCAAACAGAGCGCCAAGTGCCTTTTCGTCTTTCAGTATGTCTGATATCTGCTCTTTCTTCTGCATCTGGTACAGGTAAAAATAATATGAACCGGGGATGGGGTGGCACAGTGACAGCATCATTCAATGCATTCTATTTCTCTCTAGTAGGTTTGTTAGTACAATTTAAGAAGTGTTTGGGGTTTTTTAAAGTTCTATACATGTTTTGTTCATAGTGCCTGGCATCTGGTACGTACTTAACATATGCTTGCTAAGTTGAGTTGAAATGTCATCGCTTTCCAAGAATCCAGATGCTCTCTTCTATTTAAAACATTTCATGGTGTCATTTGCTCTTGTTTCTCTCTCTAGAAAATGTTTTCAGACTGCACATTTTTATTTAGAAGATAGCACATCACCTCGAGTCATTTCTACACCCCCAACACCCATCTTTCCTATTTCAGGTAATGCTTTTGAATTATTGTGTCAGTCATTATTAGATGCCAAAAGAAAAGTACAGTATCAAATGCTTTGTGGTTGTCGAGCCTTAACTGCGATCTTTCCTTACATTTCCTTACTGCGATCACATTTCCTTATGTTGTGAACATGGATGTTCTCCCAAATGGTCAACACTTCCAGATTTATATTATTTTTTAGCCATAAAATATAGCTAGCACTTCATGGTGACTGTCATCAGCACACATTTATATTTCCTGCCTTGTTTTGTTTTGTTTTTTTTTAATTGCTGCAGCAATGTGAGAGGAAACTAAATAATGAAAAGAACTGGTCTTGTTAAAACAGTGAAAAGAACTGGTCTAGTTATTATGGGCAGGAGGTGATGATAAGAACAATAAAGGTCATTTTCTTTTCTGGTCACCTGTGTTTTTTTCTGGGAGTGTCTTCTTAACTATATTTAAGAAGAGATTGTCCTAAAAATGTCTCAACAGTTTGAACACTTTAAAAGTTCAGAGATGGGGGAGTATGTTGCTTGTTAATATTTAGAACTTAACTTTTATAAAAACTTTTAAAATTCAGTTAAGGCCCTATATAGTCATTAGCTAAAATACTTTAACTTAAACACTGCAAGTCATAGTTGTCAGTTTCACAGGCACTTACGTAGTGAGTAAAGTTTCTCTAAGCAACCCAGCAAAAAGAGTAATCAAAAAGGTTGTCTAGCTCCTTTCCACCTCCACCCCCCAAAAAAAAATCCTTGGAAAAGAAGGAGAGGGAAGGGCAATGGAAGAAGGGAATATGGAAAGGCATATGGATGGTCTTTAAAGACTGAAGGGGAAAAGTACGTAATTTTTCTAAGTGTTGATTTTATTGAAATTTCTTTGTTTGGTGTGGAAATCAGTTTGTCCGAAAACTTTGCCATATTGTTATGCAAAATCTCAGTGCCTAAGGGATGGAGATGAGAGAAAGAAGCAATTTTCTAATTTTTTGCTACCCAGAAAAGGAGCAAAAGGCACTGCCCAGTTCTTTGTTAATTCTTTCTCTCTTAGCCCTTTTTGGCCCTGCCTTTCTGTTGGCTCACTGAAGTCCCTGATGCACATTTTTCTATAGCAATTGCATGTAAAGATGTTCAGAATTAAACATCAGCCAGCTCTCATTTGGCTATACAGGGCATTTTTTTTAAAAAAATCATTGAACTGCATCTCTACTCGGCCAGCACATCTCCTTCTCCTGTTTAATCAACATAGGCTTAAAGAATGCAGACTAATTCTAACTTTATAGTAAATAAAACATATTTTGATTATTGGTTATTGATTATTGGTCATTTTCAAGTTATATAATGAAGATGGCCCAGGTTCTCAGGACATTCTCTGTGAAGTTCCATTGAAGTCACTCACTGTCCCCTGTGAAGAGAAAGAATAGGGAGATGCAGATGGGCCAGACTTTGAAAGGATTGTCTTCTTCACTTGCACCAAAAGAGATTTCTTGTGGCTCATATGGACATTTCAGATAGTTTCAGAATAGGGTTGAACTGACATTGTTCATCATTACGCTTGATCAAACTCAAAATGAGGAGCCATTCCCAGAATCTAGCTCCACACAAATTTTCTTGAGAATATAGTTGATTTGGGGTTACTTTGTTCCCCAGGTCATTTATGTGTGTGTAATTAGTACACGCTCAGTATTGTTCACACTCCCGTGTATATCCTACCCATACAAGAAGGTAAGACAAAAAAGATCTAGGAATTGGGAAGGAATTACAAAGAACAACATCATTTACCATCCTCACCTCTGAGAGTTAGTCAGTGGGAACATTCCTATAGTGTAATGGTCTTTAAGCTCAAAACATCTCATTTAAGCAGTTTAAAAACACTGTAAAACTTTCTTATAGTTGGGGTAATGGAAAATTAAAAAAAAAACTTTTCAGACTATTTTGGACACATGGTCTAGTGTATAAACTTAAATTGTTCTACTTTCTACTGTTTTGGTTTTCTCTATATCTAATGGGTGCTTCTGTGTATTTAAACTAAGGATCTCATATTGTCCCATTTACTATAAGGATTTATTACTACGGGAATTTCTGTAATAGACATCCGTGTTAGTAATGCTGTCTGAATTCTAAATGAAGCTGATGTATAGCAATTAATCATATTAACATATAAGAAAGTCATTTTAGTTTAGGAGAAATATTTAAAAAGTGCAACAAATAGATTATGAGTCCTATTCTAACAAAAAAGAAAAAGAATTGAGATTGTAATATAAAATGAAATCTTTCCAGTGACCAGGATGGCTATAGGAGTCAGTTGTTTTGAGGAACCTTTAATAGACCATGTGGGAGGTTAAATAATTTGCCTGCCATAACAGAATTCAAGCTTAGCTATTTCTGATTCTGAAACCAACTCTTAATAATAATAATAAAATACATTTATATGGTACAATATGCCAGGCACTGTGATAAGCACTCTACAATTAATTATCTCAGTTGATCTTCACAACAACCCTGGAAGGTAGGTTTATAATTATCTCATGAGAAAACTGAAACAAATAGAGGTTAAGTGACTTGGCCAGGGTCATACAGCTAGTAAGTGTCTGAGGTCAAATTTGAGCTGACTTCAGGCCCAACACTCTATCTATCCCTCTACTCTGCTTATGCGTAAAGCACAGATATTGCTTATTTCTACTAGCGACAAAACAGTGTGGCACTAGGGAAGCAACTTTTCTTTGCCATGCTGATAAATTGTATATTAATCATAGAATCGCAGGATTAGAACTAGAGGCAAGATCTCTAATATCAGTCCAAGTACTTTATTTTACATATGAGGACACTGAGGCCAGAAAAGGTTAATTGGGTTGCCTGAGGTCATTCAGCTTACCTAGTGACAAGAGACAGGACTCTGCTTGGAGTCCCTGGCTCCCTCAGTGTGTGTGTGTGTGTGTGTGTGTGTGTGTGTGTGTGTGTGTGTGTGTGTACATGTGCACATATATGTATTATAAACCTACACCAACCTGTATAGATAGATATTGTGACTCAAAATTGAACACAGAGTAATAATAATAATAATTAACATTGTTATTCCCCGTGCCAAAATGATCCCTATCTTAAGCTTGAGGAAGTAGGTCTCAGAAAGATTAAATGATAGAACTGAAATCAGAATGTAGGCGCAGTCCCCATGACTTCTGACACCAAAACTTCTTTCCACCATACAACACTGGTTCTTAATAATGTCCACATTGTCTCATGTCTCTAGCATGAAAGAATAGTTAGTAAATTTGTGAATCAGGATTCTATAATAATAATAATAATAATAATAATAATAACAGTATAGAATAATTAATAAATAATTATAATCATCATCATTTGGTTCCTTTGGACCACATGAATGCATTGACTGGACTCCTAAGCAGTTAGGCAGTGCAGTAGATGGAAATCTGGGCTTAGAGTCAGGAAGACATGAGATCAAATCTAGCCTGAGGTACCACTAGCTGTGTGGTCATAGGCAGATCACTTAACCTCCACCTGCCTCAGTTTCCTTAAATCTAAAAAGGAAATAATGATAGCACCTGCCTCCTAGGTTTGTCATAAGAATGAAATGAAATAATATTTATAATGTGCTTAGCACTGTCCCTGGCACATGGGAAGTACTTAATAAATGTTTGTTCTTCCTTCTGCTGTGAAATGGGAAGATTTAACAAATTCAAACATAATTGTGAAAATTAAAATACATTTTCATTTACTTGTGAACCCTGATGGTTTTAAGATTATCATGAACAATTGTTGTATCAATTGATATATAAATAAGTATTTATAAATTTAAATTTATAAATTGCTCTTTCCGACTAGGGACATGAGTATGTTTGAGTTATAACATAAATGTATAATATGTATTTTCATAGATATGTATGGATATATGTATGTATATGTATATAGGGAGAGTTGTTTAACACAGAGGTTCTTAAACCTTTTGTTGTATCACATAACACCCTGTTGGCGATCTTGTGAGGCCTATAGACCTCTTCTCCTAATAATACTTTTAAATGCTCCAAATAAAATAAATAGGATTGCAAAAAGAACCAATTATGTTGAAATATAGTTATCAAAATATTAAATAGTTCAGGGAACCCAAGTGAAGAACCTTTTGTATAAGAGAACATTAGTTTAGACGTGGGAGGGATTAAAGGTCATCCAATCTGATTCCTTTCTTTTATAGATAGGGAAACTGAGGCACAGGAAGGTAAAATTGAATGTCCAAGTTCAAAGCAATAGAGGTAGGCTTTCCAACTATATCCTCTGATAATATATCAAGAGACTTTCTACTACACCATACCTCGAGGTGGAGGTCATAGGATAATAACATCGCATCATAAATTTGGGAATTGAAGAAAGCTCAGAGGTTGTTTAAGCCCAGCTCCTCATTTTACAGGCTCACTGAGGTTAACTGATTTGCCTTTGATCACACAGGCTGTAAGTGGCAAATTGAGCATTCCAGTCCACTGATCCCAAATCCAGTATGCTTTGTGTTGAACCAAACTACTTTTTTTGTAGTAGATTTGTTAGCTATTTTCATAGAGTCGTCAGATTTGTGTCAAAATTTGTTTTGCACATAGTAGGAAATGTTTGTTGGAATGAATTGAATTAAATTTTAAAAACCTCTGTGACTTAAGGACCTTCAGCATTATTTGAATCCACATTTCAACTCATCACCAAATCCACTGACATTCAAAAGGAAATGAGTGTTCTTTCAGTGACTGAGCTTTTACCTAAAAATGAAGTTAGAAAACGAAAAGGTTTCTCAGCCTTTCCATCCCTCTAGCAAGCCGGCCAGCCAATAAAATGAACTGGAAGTAATAAATGGGTGAGAGATGCTCTGTTTACCAGAGAATGGAAGATGTGATTCTAAAAGCCTTCATTTCTTCAGGGATCTTTACTAACAGGACTTATGATTTAGATGCAACTGGTGATTACTGTTTTCCTATTTAATTATAAAACATATTTCTTGGCAGAGTCTTTCTGTAAGGTGTGAAAGTGGAATTACACATTTGTGTAGTTTTTCTTAAGCTTGACTGGATAATTCAATTTTAGTATTCACGTCCACTCATCTAAGAGAGAGAACAGATGGATCCTGATTAAAAGAAATCAACAAATTCTTGGTAACTGAAGCTTAAAAATATTAGATGGCCTAAACGCTGAACATCTGTTGATGTAAATAACTGTTTCTGGTGAAATGTGTTTGATGTTTCCTTGTCGGAGACATCACTTGTGAAATCGCATACTGTGAAATTGTAATATGTTTAATCTAAGAAAGGCACTCCAGAAGGGGGAAAAAAACCACACAGAGCTAGTTAAAATAATTTGGCCTCTTCACAATTAATTAACAGATCAAATGACTTTGTTTACATGGCATATTTTCAACTTAGAATTCTCGGAATTTTACAGATTAAAAGTCCCAAAGGTTTTTGACATTTTCCTTAATGAATATTCTGCACACAAATGTTTTCCAGTATTTATGTAGAGAAGGAAAGAAATGTTCTCAAATATAAACAGTAATCAGAATATTTGGCTACCAGACATTAAATTCTGCAGTTCTACAAAAGTGATATTATTCTATAAAATTGTGACTGTTCTGTTGTGTGATTAAAAACACAGGTTAAAATTTTATTTCTGAATAAAGTTTTTGGGAATTATGCAAGAATTTCCCACTAGAATTATAGGAAAACTGCTATGAAAATATCCTCCTGCAATAAAGATTGAAAATGCAGCTTTTGGAGATAATTATAACTTGGGCTATAAGTGTGGAGTGTTTCTCTCTTTAGGACATGTTACTGGAAGAGAAATTACTATACCCATCAGATTTCTGAAATTCTGGGATTGTGTTTATCGTAAATATGGAAGAAAACAATCTTGCTTTTGGCCTAGTGTTTCATTAGACATTAGAATTCCCTTAGAATGATAATCATCATAAAATGAAAATTTAAAAAAAATAGGGGAAAAATAATGCTCCTGAAAATGAGTGAAGGTACTTTGTACATTACATAGGTATACATCTAAATATTTCCTGTTTGTTGTAATTCCCAATTATTCATTTTTTTTTTTGTCCTTCATCCTTATAGATGATGTTGGAGCAATTCCTATAAAACACTTTCCAAAGCATGTTGCCGACTTACATGCAAGTAGTGGGTTTACTGAAGAATTTGAGGTATGTTTTCTGTGCATGTCTTCTTAAAAAGTATTTTAAGGAGTGAGACCCATAAAAAAAGAGTCTGTGTTTAACTGTCTTGCTACAGAAATATCAGAAGCATTTTGATTCTAGGGGAGCTAGTAGATTTAAATTTTTTTTAAGACAGCCAAGGTATGTGCTACTCACATTAACATAGAATAAAGTGTCCAAAGATTAGGGAGGGTTTTGGTTTCTGGTTTGTTGTACTTTGGTTTGGTTTCATTTTTGGTGGGTTTTCTTTGTTTGTATGTATGAACCAATGAAAGCTAATTTCACAAGCAAACCCTAGAGGGGGGAGTTGAAAGGAGGCAAATTGTTGTAACTTAATTGCTAGAAATTTTAATAAATAGATTGTCCTTTTCCATAAAATCAGGATCTGTGGTTTTCTCTGGTTTTTGTGAATTCTGTCAGTAAGTTCTTGTTAAATTTTTTTCTTTTTAATTTTCCAAAATAATAAAATTATGAAAAGTCACTAAATATCAGGGTTTTACCCCATTTATATATATCTTTACACTAATTTCCCCATTTTGACTCTAGATCAGTCTTCTTGTATGAGATAAAATTATGGGTCATCTCCAGGGAAAAAACAAATTTCGAAATTGAACATTATAACCTGTAGAGATTATCCTAAGTTTATAGTTCATGTAATTACATAAAAATAATAGTAGCTGACACTTATACAGCACTTTACGGTTTTCAGAATGAACATTTATATCTTTTCTCATTTGACCCTTACAACAGTATGAGTATTAGAACCATTTTACAGATAAGAAAATCCATGGTCATTTTGGCTAGTAAATATCTGAGTAAAATCCAAATCTAGCACTTACTCTGTCTTGATTATCAGTAGAATACTGCAAAGGTTTCCTATTCATTGAATCACGACAAGTGGTCGTTTTAATGCTAACTTTGTGGGCTGAATTCTGATCCCCTCCACCCCTGAGCAGTATCCACACCATCTCCAGACCAGTGCCAGGTAATGACCGCCAAGAGAATTCCACCAGCCATCCATATGGAAGGTGCATTTTAGCTTAGATTTTGATTAGGGAGTAAGGATAGGGAGAGGCTTGAAATCTAAAGAATCACTTCAGATGCAAATAGTTGTGTGTTCTTTTCCTCATTCACTGAATGAAAAACAAGGAGTCCTCTTAAATGGGACAATAAATTTCAAATTGAAATTAACAGAGAATGTCTAGGAAGAAGGGAGTATGGGAAAGCCCTTAGATAAAAGAGAATAATTTATATCATTGCACTCACAATATTTACATTTTCAAATTATAGACCAAGTTCTCCCATGGTAGATCATTTCCTTTTTGTAAACTAGGCCTATATGAACCCGTTCCTTAAATTAAATATTTATTGCAATATTCTAAATGTTGTCCTTCTAGTACACAAGTATTATTGAGGGAAAAAAAAAACAGAAAAACCCACAATTGTACTAAGTCATGGGGAGCAGACACTCAAATCTATATTAATGATATATCTATTCAGTCATCTATTATGGCTCACATGTAGAAAGTACGCAGCTTACAAATGAAAATTATCAGACAAGATTTGTCCCAGGGGTAGATAAACATGTGATTCCAGGCTAATGGAGCAACAAAGGCATTTTTTAAATCTATTTAAAAAAGAATTTAATTAATAAAGTAACTTCATTTTCAACTCAGTTTTTAAAAATGTATTTCATTGTTTTGAGCACTAATTTTAAAAAAACTTATTAATTCAATAATAAACTCATTCATAACCATGGTTATTTAATTGTTTTTGTCTAACTTTATTGTTTTTAAGCCCCAAATAAGAATTTTTTTTCTCCACACCTGGGCAAATCTATTTATTTTCTAATGAATAAGTGAAGCAAATCCTACATTTGGGGCCTGCTCCTTTTTTTTTTAATGTAATCATTTCAGTTATGAATAATCACTATAATGCAAAATGATGACTAAAATTTATATCTAGATCATCTTTGAAAAAATACATGTTCTGATTTGTATGAAAAAGACTAGGACTAGGAAAATATATACATATATGTTTATACATATACATGTCTGTATACATATATACACATGTGAATATTTTTGTATTCATAAATAAGTATGTATAGAGATAATATACTGTACCCTATACTTAGCAGAGTTCATGGCACATACTAAGTACTATATACATGTTGTCTATTATACCACAAATCACACCATTTCAGAGTTGGGAGGGACCTCACAGGCCATCTAATTGAATCCATAGCTAAATAAGGATCTCCTTAATATCATATGGGACAAGTGTTCCTCCAGCCTTAGCTTGAAGGTTTCCACTGATGGGGAACTCACAGCCTCTTGAAAGAAAGAGACCTTCAACGTTTTAGTTTTTCCCCTACATCAAGACTTCATTTCTGTTTCTAGTTTTTTTCCCTATATCAAGACTTCCATTTCAATTTCTATCTGTAGCTCCTCATTCTGCACCGTGGGACCAAAAACAAGTCTAATGAATACCTCTTCCACATGACAGCCCTTCAGATACTCAAAGACAAATAGACTTAAAGGTTAAATAGATTTCCTCAAATTAAATAAGTAATAACTGGTGATAGACTTGGAAGAAAGAAATTTCATCAAAATGACGCAATATCTATGATATACTGAGAGTTTTTTTTAACAGGTTTTTAGTATTTGGAAGGAACTAAATGATTTCCTGATTAAAAATACATTGTAGAAATATGTTTCCCCATTTAAATTCAATGTAAAGAAATTAAATATGGTTAGATAAGAGTTTAAAATTATACTATGTAGTTAAATTAGTTATAAATTACTTACAAAAATAATCTTACTAAAGGAAGGGTCATGGAATATGTAATTTTTGTCACCCGCATTTTCAAAATTCATCATTTGTCCTACCTCTTCCTTTTAAAAATATTACTTTAAATTCTAAATTACGTAGTGTTTTTATCTGCATGCAGTTGTTTGAAGCCTTCAGCTTTGTTACTGTTAGACAAATGTATTGATTGCATGATCCATTGTAATGCTAATATGAACACTTTTTTTTCCTCATTTGTCGTGTGCTGTGGAATTTGATTTCCTCACTCTTTTTGCATTCATTCCCTCATTAGACACTGAAAGAGTTTTACCAGGTAAGGCATTGTTTCACTGCATGTTTTGTTTTGTTTTGTTTTTTTAAAGCAAAGAAGTAGTTGTAAGATATAGAAAAATTGTTAGAAGATTTTGGCTTCCATATTACATTTTAAGGCACTCTGTTTTATTGAACATGTATTAAAACTGCATCTATACATTTTCTTTTCAGGAAGTACAGAGCTGTACTGTTGACCTAGGTATCACATCAGACAGCTCTAACCACCCAGACAATAAGAATAAGAATCGATATATAAACATTGTTGCTTGTAAGTATATTTGTGCCTGACCAATTTGTATGGATTCTCTAAAACTTTAATGCCCATTTAATGCAGTGCCATCAACCTGACAGTCAACTGTAACATATAATATGATAAGTTTAATATAAAATATATGTTATATATATATATATATGTATATATATATATATAATATGTATAATATATAATGTAACTTTTACTGTTGCTGCATTTCAGGAAAGGGCAGTGTGGTGTAGTGGATAGAGAGCTAGTTTTGGAATTAGGAGGGTGCAGATCCTCCCTCTAATCTTTATTAATGGTGGTAACTTAATTCACACATGCCTAAAGGCAACTCCCTAACACCTGCGGAGTTATAGATGACTTGTTCTTAGAATGGATGTATTGAGTTATGGATGAATTGTTGATTTGGGCAAGTAGAGAGAGGTCCCATGCTTATAAGTCCTTCATTTATTTGCATATATTAGAGGTATAACTTGACCTGTGGTACATACAATTCTAATATTTGTGAAACAGATCATAAAGCCATGTCTACATTCAATGTATGTTACTTAACACAGCAGATCTTTTGTCTAAAACCCAGGGTCTCTAATTTAACCAGAGTATCACAGATTCCATATGAACTGATGGAAAGCAAAGTAAACAGAACCAGGAGAACAGTAACAGGAAAATGGCAAAGATCATTAATTGTGAAAGATGTAGAAACTTACCAGCACGATGACCCACCACAGTTCTAAAGGACTCACGATGAAAAGTGTTCTCCACCTCCAAAAAAAGAACTGATAGACTCCGAGTACAGATTGAAACATACTTTTTTCTTTTTCTTTCTTGTTGTTAATGTAGAAATGGTAAATGTAGAAATCTGTTTTTATGACTTTATATTTTAATGAATTTTATATTGCTTGCCTTCTCAATGGGTGGGAGACTGTGGGGGGAGGAAGAGAATTTGGAACTGAAAATTTTTTTAAAAAACATATCACAAGGGCGGCTAGGTGGCCCAGTGAATAGAGCACCAGCCCCGAAGTCAGGAGGACCTGAGTTCAAATCCAGCTTTAGACACTTAACACTTACTAGCTATGCAACCCTGGGCAAGTTACTTAACCTCAACTGTCCTGCCCTCTCCCCTCCCCCCCCCCAAAAAAAACAAAAAAAAAATCACAGATTTTGAATATAGTACAGAATATAAAATAATTCTGATAATAATTAAACAATTATCTGAGTTCAGCTTCTTTAAAAAAAAATTTAAAAATGACTTTATCCCTTAAAAAGTAAACTGTCAGTAATACCCTTTTTAAATTTCTCTTTGCTAGAATTATAGCTAACACAATGAATGTTCCCAGAGGAACAAATATGATATGCCCAATTCATTTTATACTCACATAGTGCTTCTGTCTATTTTAGTGATTTTACAGATATTCCCATTGAATTCTCCATTTTTCTTTATTTTTAGAAAGTATTCACAATGCTTCTCTATCACACAATGAACAAACCAAAGCTTCCACAAACACCCAGTTATTTAAACCTCAGTTGGCTAATAGCAAATGTTCATTTTCATTATTTCCCCTTCTTGTGTTTCTCTCATCCTTTGATTTCCTCTCCATTTTTATAGATCTGATTCTCATAGTATTTTAGGAAATACTTTCATAATCATCCCTTTGCCTTCATTCTCTTGTCCCCTTCCCTCCCTTTATTGCTTCTCTCTCACAGCTTTCCCTGTTTATGAATTTCAGAAGGAATGATTTTCTCTGGAGCATGCCTGACCTCTCTGCTTTGCATAGCATCAATGGTTATAACCCTTATTCTGCCTCTGACTCATCCCTCTCTTTTCAGGCTTCTCTCCTTTTCTCCTACCACTACTTGACATCCCTCTACTTTATCTTTTTTCTTCTCCTTCTAAAGATTATTTCTGTCCCTTTTTCATCAGTCCCAAAATGGTTTCTTCATTCTGCATTGGGGCAAGTGTTATCATCTCAGTTCCATTTCTTCCTTCATTCTAGAACCTTGAAACTGGCACCAGTACTTGATTTCCTTTCTCGTCGTACTCCCAAAAACATTTTGTATAGATAGAGACTTTCGTTGCTCCGGAGATTACAACTGAACCCCCATTTTACAGATGGTATTCTTGTATTCTAGCCTGTCTGTACCTGAAATGCAAATTATGATTATGATGTTACACTCAGGATTTCTTGGTCTACATCTATAAGATGTGGCTGGCCCATATTCCAGCTATGGAATCACAGTGTGGTATAGTGTATAACAGCCATGAAGCTATCAAGAGTTGGCTTCTGCCACTGACACATACTGACCTGGGATATTAGGTAAATCACCTGATATCTCAGTATTCCAAGTAAATCTTTTTCAATAATATTTTCCCAATTACTTTTTACAAACAATTTTTAACATTAATTTTTTTTTATTTTAAGTCCCAAATTTTCTGTAGGTAACTTTCTAAGACTATGAATTGCAGAGAAGATGCCAGCCTGCCCTGGTTAACATAGTTTCCCTCACCTGGAAATTCCCTATGCCAGTGAAATCACAGGTCCAGTTCCTTTGCCCATTCTCTCTACCCGTTATAGACCCTTATCTTTCCTTAAGTAAAAAATGTCTGCTGAGAAGTTAATCAAAGCCTCCTCTTCATACTCACATCTCCCAGTCCCAAAACAGGCTTTCCCTTTCATGCATCACAATATATTTCCACTATTAATAAAGTTAGAGCTTGTTTATATTCACTATTCCAACCTGCCTCCCCCCTGCCAAGTGAGCAGTCTTTAGACTTGACTTGCTCAATGAAATTACCACAAAGGATCCTGATACAGTCTCCAAAATCAATCATTTCTCTGCTTGTCCAAGGTTCATATCAAAGTCCATATGTCTAGAAAATTGAATAATCTTGTGTCTTTTAGGATGATTATAGTTGAATTAACCAAGAATCCCATTCCATAATCTTTCTGAGTACCTCCTTTCACCCTCAGTAAACACGTATTTCCTTTCAGCAAGTACATCACTTGAAGGGATCTTTCAGATAACCTTCTTCTCTCAGAGAAACTTCTCTTCTGTCTCCCTTTTGTCTTGCTCACACACCCAAGGCAGGAAGTCCTTTTATAACAGGTGAGACAGACGATGCCTCTCCAAAATAAGTGGGACAGATGACCATCCAAAAATATCCAAAGGTAGATTGCTGAGTATCATGTGAGCCAGCCCATGGCCCTGTTAGTTAGCTCTGATTGTTATAATGTTCTCTCTCTTAGTGAACTCGGTTTTCCCTGTCACTTCTACCCATTGGCATTCATTCTCTCCTCTAGTACAACACAGAGAAAGGACATGACCTGTTCCATGTCACAGGCAGGCCTTCAGATATGTGAAGACAACTGTGAGTTACACCCACATTTTCTCTCCTTCTCACTAAACTTCCCAAGTCCTTCAGCAGTTTATCCTATGACATGGTTTCTAGGTTTCTTGTCATTCTAGATCTGTTCTGTTCTCCGAATCTCATCTGTTTTCTGGATCCACTCTAACATGTTTTGCCCAGCCCCTCCAGGCATCTCAAGACACTACAGCAATTGTTGTTGTTGTTGGGTTGTTTCAGCCGTGTCTGATTCATTGTGGCTCCATTTGAGGTTGTCTTGGCAAGATACTGGAGTGTCTTGCCATTTCTTTCCCCAGTTCATTTTACAGAATTGGGGCAGAGAAATAAACATCATCAAATGACAGCTTTTTGGTTTGGGGAAGGAGGAAGAGAAAAAGACAGCCACAGATAATGTTCTGGAATACTTCTACTTAAAAATTGAATTATTCAAAGTTAGGAAACTAACATTCCCATTTTTTTTTCATGAAACTGCCTTTGAACTCTCATATACAATCAGTTGCCAGGTCTTGTTAATCCTGTCTCCTCGGTACCTCACCTGGCCAACCCTTCTTACCACTTGCTCAGCCACCTTCCATCCTCTTTCCTGGACTACTGCAATAATAGCCTATTAATTATTTTCCCCTTCTCCATTCCATCCTCCACACAGCTTCCATACTGAAATATTTCTAAAGCGCAAGGCTCAACTTGTTACTTCTCTACTCAAGAGGCTTCAGTGTCTTTTCCATGTTTCTTCCCCCTGGCTATAATGTGACAATCATTTCACATGATTTGCATCCCCAGTAAGAGCCAAAGCCTGAACTAATACAGGCTTAGCTTCTCTCTAAAAATGCCCTTTCCTGTATCAACAACTTCAAAGACCTGTTTGTGACAGGATGCCTGCAGCCAGAGTGGTGGGACTTGTCTTATCTTGGTATAGCAGAGGCGTATGCTATACGGGGGAAACCCAGATATCCTGGGATCGTAATTTCCAGCTGACACTATTTTGTCAATTGTCTTGTCAGTTTGTATTTACAACTTACTCAACTAAGAAACTTCTTTTCTCATGGTATGGTTAAATACATAGGGATGGAGACCAGAAATCTGAGGGACACACATCCTGGGAGTGTCCTAAAACACAGTAAAAACTTTGTGATTCTTGTATCAAACAGTCAGAACTTACACTTTGGCTCCTTGTACATAAAAGTTCACTAGCTTTGGCTAACTTTAAGGGAATAAACAATTTGAATTTACGTATCACCTAGCCTGTTTGTCTCCTTTAACCAGACTTTCAGGTCGACAGATGTAAGCTTTCTGTGGGCAAGGGCTGTTTTCATTGTTGTCCCTATCCATGGCCCCACACTGGAGAGACCTGGTTAATGCTTGCTGAATTGAATTGAATTACACACCCAGGGGAATTTTATACATACAGAGGAGACAGGTCTCAAATTTTGTTTGCAAAAATCCAGCAGAGAAACATCAATTTCCTGTACTTACCTCAGTTCAGTTGTTTTTCAGTCACGTCTGACCCTGGGTGACTCTATTTGGCGTTTTCTTGGCAAAGATACTGGAGCAACTTTCCATTTCCTTCCCTGGCTCATTTTATAGATGGGGAAACTGAGGTAAAAAGGGTAAAGTGAGTAGTCTGGGGCTCCACAGCTAGTAAGAGTCTGAGGCAGAATTTGAACTCAGGTCCTCCTGAATCCAGGATGTTCTCTATCTATTGTACCACCTAACCCTGCCCCTCGCCCCTAAGAGTTCCAGCCTGCTCTAATACAATTTACTTTGACTTTTCTTTATTGTAGATGATCACAGCAGGGTTAAACTCGCACAGCTTGCAGAAAAAGATGGCAGACTGACTGATTACATCAATGCCAATTATGTAGATGTAAGCATACTTTTTCCTTAACTACATTACAAAAAAAAACTATTCTTGAAACTTAGTTGTTGAGAAGATCCATGAAGGCAGGGACTGTTTCTAATACCCAGTTCAAATCTGCTTTAGTGCTTGTTTAGTTAAGTATTTGTTGGATTGCATAGAATTCAAGTGGGAAACAAGATGTAATTAACTTATTAAATATAGTAATAACACAGTGCTTTGCATATGTAGGCTCTTATTAAAAATATTGTGCTCAGTGATATAAATGATAAATCATTAAACATTTTTAAGAAAAATTGAAATAATTTTTTAATGCAAGAGTTAAGACTCATCCCTTCTTCTAAGTTTCACACTTACTGAGCAATTAATCCTCTCCTTCTAGAATACTGGGACTATCTCATACAATTCTCTTGTAACATACACAATATCTACTTTAGTAGGTCCTTATTAAATACTTATTGCTATGGTATTATGAGCAAAATTTTAAAAATAACTATTCTAAGTCAGTTATCAGTCATTTTTATCCTTGGGCATTCCTGAGGATACTCCCCAGCATGGAGGTGGAGTTGATTTATGGGAACTTGCTATATTTTCAAGATGGTAGTTGGTAGCAATTGGGGAGCTCTCAGCTATTTTAATGCCTCATCATCTGCAAAATAATCAGTTCAACTTCCATTAATACAGTCAAGTAAGAAAGGAAGACACTGAGATTGGAGGGCAAAGGGGATGACAAACTATTTCAAATGCCCAAGACCCTTAAATACTTATAGAATTAAGACTAGTTCACCAAAACTTGGAAAAATGAGTCCAATCTCTCCAAATGGGCCCATGCTTCCTGTTGGATGTAAGATGAAAACAAGCATAACTGCAGAAACTCCTAGAATTTCACTGATATATGCATGGCATTCATAGATAAAACACAATTAGACACAGCATTCAGAGAACTTTCAGGTTTTACAAATGCATTTTCATCCTTGTCTTTACAGAAATGATATGCGACTCTTCCAAAAAAAAAAATTCACCAGTTAAATATTTTAAAGCAGGAAAGTAAAATAAGAAACAAGTAGTAACGTTAGTTATTTGTTCCTTTTAGGGCTACAACAGACCCAAAGCTTACATTGCAGCTCAAGGCCCATTAAAATCAACAGCAGAAGATTTCTGGAGAATGATATGGGAACATAATGTGGAAGTGATCGTAATGATAACCAACCTAGTAGAAAAAGGACGGGTATGTAGATCACCCATTATAGCATTTAAAAGCACACTTTTCAGTTGGCTGAGGTGAAATAGAATTATAGTTAGGAAGCAGCAAAAGTTATGGAAAATGAATCAATGTTCCTTTTTTTTTCCAAATACAATAACGAAAGGAAAAATGACAAGAACACAGAAAAAAACTATTATTAGAAAACTAGCAGGTTTGATTATTTTCCCACTTGTCTTATACTTAGAAAAAATAAAATTGATTGAGAGGCAATACAGTAAAATGGAAAGAATATTGGGTTCTAGTCCTAACTATATCATTAACCAATTACGCAACCTTAGGCAAATTATTTAATCCATCTAGGCCTCAGTTTCATCACAATCATAAAACCATAGATGTAGAACTCGGAGGGACCTTAGAAGTTGACTGAGTACTCTAGAACCCTGGTAGTAAGCCAGGATTCAAACCTAAACTCAAGTCCCCTGATGCTGCATCCAGCATCCCCTCAGTGACACGACATTGCTCTCCAAGCCCCAATGTTTTATATTCTCTTGTATGATTGATTTGGATGTGGGCTTCATGGGGAAATAGGCAGTGTGAAATGCTAGGTTTAGAATCAGGAAGATCTGGTTCAGATGCCAGCTCTGGTTATTAGTCGTGTAACTCTGAGGAAACAACCTGAACTTAAGGTATATTAAATGATAGTTTTGTGGTGATCTGTACTGGTGGGGAGATTCTCACCTAAGGAGTTTCTTAAGCTAACACAATCACAGGTCCTTAGCCTATTCCTAAGGAATGAGAAGATTTAGAAGAGGGAGTGTATGCCTTTCTAGTCACTTCCTATTGTTCTTACTGACTTTAAAATTGAGCATTAAAAATACCAAAATTATAACTCTCCTTCATTTGTTACAGAGGAAATGTGATCAGTACTGGCCTGTCGATGGTGGTGAAGAGTACGGAAACTTTTTGGTCACGCAGAAGAGTGTTCGTGTACTTGCCTATTATACTGTGAGGAACTTTACTCTTAGAAACACTAAGATAAAAAAGGTTAGTACAGTACAAGTTGATTATTCAATCAAGCAGAATTCTTTGATTCTTTTATGACCTACAGTACTTCTATAATACTTAACTTATCTTCTTGATCATCAAATAAGGAGTAAATTAGTTTTCATGTAATTTGAGTATTTTGGACATATTCTTTTGTTTTCTGATGCTCTGAAAAAGTGAAACCATACATAATCTATATTATTAACCATCCATTAACCAGAATACTTCACATACCCTGATCATAACATGTAACCAAATATTTGCTGTCTTGCCTAATGATTTAAATTATTTTTTATTGAATAAAGAAATCTACAATGAAAAATTGTGGCTCAGTAAATATTTGGATGAATGTGTAGCTTTCAGTCATTAAAAAAGAGTTTCCCCTTGAGAAACTAAGAATGAACCTTCAGCAAAGTAGGGGTTACATAATTTTCAATCCTGTGGACATTACAGTGAATATTCTTTGCTGTTACTTGCTCATTAACAAAATATTACTTCTACCAGAGGAAACACAGAAAACCATAGGACAGGAGATCTTCACCTGGGTCTGTGAACATTTCTTAAAAAAATATTTTGATAACTGCATTTCAATAGAATTGGTGTCCTTTGTAATCCTATGTATTTTATTTCATACATTAAAAAGCATTATTCCAAGGAGGGGTCCATTAGCTTCACCAGCTTCACTACCAAAGGGTCTGTGATTCAAACAAGGTTTGAACAAATTAGCAAATTAAGAATCGTTTCTCTAAGATGTTTCTCCTCCCTGGAGTTTGTACACAAATATGTCATCATAGCAGAAAGAGGAACTAGTTGGAGAATAGTGAAGAAGAATTAAGCCATTTAATTCAATTTATGGAATTTATGAGCTCCTAAAGGCAGCTTAGATGGTGTAGTGGGTAGATTGTGGGGCTTGGAGTCAGGAAGACGTGAGTTCAAATGCCATCTCAGACAATTGCTATCTATGTGAACCTGGGTAAGTTGTATTACCTTTCTTAGCTTCAGTCTCCACATCTATAAAATGAAGATAATGATAGCAACACACACACACATACATACACATATATACATATATATAATACATATATACATATGTAGTCACACACATACACATACATATCTGTATATCTGTGTGTGTATATATATATATATATATATATATAAAGATTATAAGAATCAAATGAATTAACACAGGAAGCATTTTGTTTCTTTTTTTTTGCAGGGGGGAGGGCAGGGCAATTGGGGTTAAGTGACTTGCCCAAGGTCACGTGGCTAGTTTCTGTGTTAAGTGTCTGAGGTCATATTTGAACTCAGGTCCTCCTGACTTCATGGCTGGTGCTCTATTCACAGCGCCACCTAGCTGCCCCCACAAGAAGCATTTTGTAAATACTGAAGTGCTATGTATATATATATATACTTGCCATTACTTAGAGAAAATAAAATGTGCACAAATATATGTAATATAATGTAAAAAGAGAGTGAAAGATATGCAAAAAAGGCACATGGTGCTGTGAGAGATACAGGCAAGGAAAACAGAGTATCCTGCTGGGAGGAATCAGGGAAAACTTCATGGAGGAAGTAGCATTTGAGCCATACCTTGAATGAGGGCTAATGGTGGGAAGTATATTCTGTACACAGAGAGAATGTAAGCAAATGCAGTGAGAGTAGAGTAGGTTTAGGGTATCATTTGAATAGTTCAGTTTAGAAAGATAATAGAATGTATATCACCCAATATATCTAGGCTGCTCCTCCAGTTTACTCACACTTGTGTGTTAGATCCCTAGCTCATGGGTTGTTCCCTTGCATTTTAGAGGTAACCCTAAAGTTCTAGTCTGCTAACATTTAGTCCATATGCCCCCACCAATATGCTTACTATTAACAATCTGCCCGTAGATACAATTGGCTCTTAGCCAAAGCATTTACCAAGTTACTATAGTAAAAAATAGTTACAAAACATCCCTCTCCATAAATCTGGACATGCTCGGCCACAAAAACACAGGGTCCCTGGGAAGAATAGACTCAAGCTTAGAGTACAGTGGTAGTGGGGCACAAATAGAAGGGACACATGTGGCCAAGGCCACAAAAGTGTCATACAGCAGAACCAGGATGTCCTTTCTCTCTTAACAGTGTTCAACATAGCTTCCCTTGAGTACAGTAATATCTTTCCTGGGCAGATTCCTTAGGAAGGGATCTCAGGACCTGTTCTGTTCCTTGGCTCAACTCTCTTCTCTGCTGCCAGGGGTCTTAGTCTTTAAAGTTACTTCTTTGCTTAAGTGACTGCCTCTCTATATCCGTGTCTTTCTCAATTGTTCTTCTCTCTAATGGATACAGTGCCTCCTAGTAGTCAGGTAATTCTCCTTCAAACATATCTGGCAAAGGTAGGTCACTTATCTGCTGTACAGGGGCCTCCCAGTCTCATTGTTTCTGACTTCTGACCTTGCCAATTCCTCCAAGATTTACCTATTTAAAGCACCCAGGAATGTGATTAGTTTTCTAGTTCAGATAATCATATTGTTTTCTTCTTGATTCAAAAGAAAATCTAAACCTCATAAAGGAATCACCCAGTATAGGTGCATTTTTACAGTGAATATAATGCTTTATTACATTATGAGTTTTTTGGCCTGGGAGATGTGAAGTTGGTCAGAAACCAATTCCTCAATAAATGTATGAAGGGAAATAGTGTGAGTTTTCTGGAAAGAAAGATGGAAGTCTCTGAGCTAAGTAAGGAATTTGTTGTAGAACCTTTTTTGCACATGTTATCATGCTTTTCCCTTATTTATTCCTTTAGGGTTCCCAAAAAGGAAGACCAAGTGGCCGTTTGGTTACACAATATCACTATACTCAATGGCCTGACATGGGGGTCCCAGAGTACACTTTACCAGTGCTCACATTTGTACGGAAAGTATCACATGCTAAACGTCATGCAGTGGGACCTGTCGCTGTCCACTGTAGGTAAGTTTTAGAAGCAATAAAAGTGACTTATTCTGAAACTGTATCATTGCTTATGTTTCACAAGAAAGGAATAGCTTCAACAAAGTTTTATTCAAAACGTGAGTGATCTTCTACAAGCAGTGAAATATAAGAAAATACATGATCTCTTATACTTCCATTATCAGCACATGTAATAGCACATGCTTATAATCTGTGCTACCATGGGAGGCTGAGGCTGGTGCATCCCTTGAACTGTAGTAGGGCTAAAACATATTGGGTGTCTGCAATAAGTCCAGTACCAATATGGTTAGCCCCCAAGAGTAGGAGGTGCTGCCTGTGGTGGGGCAAATTGTCATGGGTCAGAAACAGAGCAGGTCAGAGCTTTGAAGCAGTCACTGTACTTTCAGACTGGGTGAGATAGGGTAACCCAATCCCCATGTGTGTGTCTCTCTTCCTGACTCTTTTTTCCCCTCTCTCTCCCTATATGTGTGCATGTATAAACACACACACACACACACACACACACACACACACACAAATCTGACTCTGGTCAAGCCATTTTCTATTTGTGTGTAACATATAGACATATACATAAATGAAAGTCTGACTCTTATTAGACTCCTACCAAATTCTTTTTGCATAGTTTAAATGAAATTACTAAGTAATGGCATGTGTAAGCCACTGTGCTGGGAGTTAAAGGGGTAACAAAATACAAGATATTATC
The DNA here is from genome assembly GCA_028627135.1 of Pseudochirops cupreus. Classification (NCBI taxonomy): domain Eukaryota; kingdom Metazoa; phylum Chordata; class Mammalia; order Diprotodontia; family Pseudocheiridae; genus Pseudochirops; species Pseudochirops cupreus. The sequence continues at coordinate 484,184,624 of CM053581.1, forward strand.
TATTCCTTCAAGGAATTTATAGTTTAGGGGTCAACCCGATTTAACCCATGAAGAAACTTAGGCACAGAGGAGAATGAGCTGCCCAATCAGAGCTGGAGCTAAACCAGAGTTTCCTATTCCCTTTCAATAGTTCTTCCCAATGCCCCATATTGCTTTTTCAGACTTTCTGTGTACCAACTTCATCTTTTCCCGGAAAATCTTTATTTCTCAGCTTGGACTTCTGAATACCTAGCATACTCTTAGCAAGAAGAAAAAAAATAAATCTTTTTGGTTCTCCATGCTTATTTTTCAGTTGCTTCTTCATGGCTGTAAACACCTCCGACCCAGGCTTTGTACTAGTTCAGATGAGGAGATACTGGTATTTCATAAGGCAGTGATGATTTCCTTTTGAACCATGACTTAGTTATTTATGATATCTGATCTCAGGGAAAACCTTAGGAAAAAAGTTTGAGAGAACTATTTGATCTCTTTAATCTGATGGTCTGATGATAGCTAGGATGAAGAAACTCAGAAAAATGCCTGAAAAATAGCTCTGAAGGTCAGGGATTGTTTCAGAGCAATAGAGAAGTAGAAGTCTATTGTGTATGAACAGGTGCTGACTTTCCATCCGAGCACTTCATCCTCTTGGGATCATTTGAAAAGAAGCCTTTCCTATAAATCTGTCTCTCTGGCAGTGGTTCTGAAGGAGTCAATAGATAATGGTCCTTTAGAAATGACTGGAGTTCGGCTTTATTTCCAGACATCTTACTGAAATGACATTTCAGTAGAAAGGCTCATAAAATTCCACGCTTTATTAATACCCAAACCTTCACAACTATATCTGCCTAGTAATATTGACACATGGGCCTTTTCTTCTTGGAACCAAAGCAATATTGCATGAGCCTAAAGCTTTCATTTTATCTAAGTATATTAAAAAAAAAAAAACAACCATGATAAATAGAATCAGGTTTCCTGTAGAAGTATAAAGCAACTTCTGAAGAAATATTCAAACAATGATTTCGGTATAAATATATGAAACGGTCCATTTGGATTTGAAAGGCTCGTCCCTGTTGCTAAATCATTTTTGATGGTGGATGGTAAAATCATTCATGGAATTCATCTAGCTTCAGCCCAGTTGTGACCTATGTTCAGATTCGTTTTCCATGCTTCTCTCTGAAATGTTCCTTTGTTTTTGTGTCCCCTTCTCCAGTGCTGGGGTTGGAAGAACAGGCACATACATTGTGTTAGACAGCATGTTGCAGCAAATCCAACATGAGGGAACTGTCAACATATTTGGATTCTTGAAACACATACGCTCGCAAAGAAACTACTTGGTACAGACTGAGGTAAGAAAGGAGGATACCAGTATTTCTGAATAACAGTTCACATTCACATGGTGCTTGAAGGGTTACAAAGCACTTTTCCACAACAACTCTGTGAAGTACAAGAAAACGCACTATTGCCTCCCTGTTATGGATAAGAAGACAGAGGCTTCAGTACTTAAGTGACAAGCATGAGATCATGGAGCTAGCTGTTGGAAAAACCAGAATTCAAACCCAGATTGCCTGACTCTAAGACCAAACCTTTTTCTGCTACACCGTAGAGCATCACTAAAGAACAGATTTTTTATTTTATTTTTTTGGCATTATCAGAAAGGAAATACCAGGCTAGATAAATTGTTGATCTAATCTAGTATGGGATTCATGATCCTGTATTCCAAATTTAGAGATCGCTAGGTGGTTCAGTGGATAGAGTGTAGGGCCTGGAGTCAGGAAGACCCAAGTCCAAATCTGGCCTCAGACACTTACTAGCTGTGTGACCTTGGGTAAGTCACTTAACTTCTGTTTGCCTTGGAGGTAGGTAGGTGGCTCAGCATGTAGAGCTCTGGGACTGGAGTCAGGAAGGCCCAAGTCCAAATCTGGCCTTACTAGCTTTGTGACTGTGGGCAAATCACTTAACCTCTGTTTGCCTTAATCCACTGGAGAAGGAAATAGCAAATCACTCCAGTCTCTTTGCCAGAAAAACCTCCATAGACAACCCTGGTGTGACCATGGGGGTCACAAAGAGTCAGGCACAACTGAAAAACTAAACAACAATTCTAGAGTTAGTGGGCTTAATTCATTTAGTTAGAGCACAACACTGAATGAGTAACAATGGAGTTAATTCTTGTGTGGGCTTTTCTCTAGCCTAACCAGCCATTTCTTAAACTGAATTTAAGGGTGATGATGGATCAGCACAAATCCGTTGCTTCTGATGGAAACAATAACTCAAAGTATCTGCCCTACCAATGGTTTACCAACTAGGATCATCATTCAAAGAACAGTCAACTATTATGCTTCAACATGATTTCTTTCCCTCTCCTAACTCATCATATTGTAGAATTTAGAGTTAGAAAGGACCTTGTTTGTTATTCAGTTGTGATTGACTCTTCATGACCCCATTTGGGGTTTTCTTGGCAAAGATACTGGAGTAGTTTCCTATTTCCTTCTCCAGCTCATTTTACAGGTGAGGAAGCTGACGCATAAAGGGTTAAATGACTTGCTCAGGGTCACACAGCTAGTAAATGTATGAGGTCAGACTGGAACTCAGTTCTTCCTGACTCCTGGCACAGTGCCCTATCCACTGCACCACCCAGGTGCCCCTGGAAAGGGGCCTTAGAGATATTCTAGTCTAACCTCATTTTATATATATAAGGAAACCAAGGCCCAGAGACATTCAGTGACCTGCCTAAGGTCATGTGAGTATTAAGTAGGAAAGAGGGGAAAGCCTTTGAGCCTGGGTTTTCTGATCCTAAATCCATTATCCCTCCATTAGATCACATTGCCACCTCACTAAAAGAGGGGCATAGAACCAAGCCAGCGAATTTCCCTTTTCTTTACTTCTTTCATTCAATGAATTTAAATCTAATGGGGTGGACAATACTACTTTATTGAAATTTCTGGTTAAAGCCTTGGGGAAAACATAAGAAGTTTTATTATCAATCTATCTGAAATTTTATGTTTTTAATATTAATAATATCTAGTATTAATATTGTACTTTGAGGTTTATAAAGTGTTTTTCAAACATTATCTCATTTTATCCTCACAAGAGCCCTGAGAGATAGGTATATACATTTTACAGATGAGGAAATGGAGGCTGAGAGAGATTGTGACTTGCCCAGGATCATATAGCTAGCAAATATCTGAGAGCAGATTGAACTCAGGTGTTCTACTGCAGGTCCAGCACTCTGTGCATTGTGCCACCCAGCTGGCTCCAGTTTCTCAGATGGTTAGAACTGGGAGGAAAATACTTTGAAATCATCTAATCAACCTCACTCTTTTTCCAACTGATGAAATTACAGCATAACACATAAGACCCCTTTAATAAATGCTTGTTGACTGTTAAATCTCAAAGAGGTTAAGTGATTTGACAAGGTCACACGTCTAGTTAATGAGAGTTGAGACTCAATCCTGGGTCTACCCATTTTTTGCAGGTCTCAATTTTCAGGCTAAATGGATTGATTTTTTTCAAAATAGTAATGACCACTATTCTTAATCCTCCAAATGGGAGAAGAAATAAACCTCTCAATTTATATCAATCTACCAGACATTTTTTAAGTGCTTGCCATATATCAGGTGTACTGTGTGGGATACAAAGACAGAAGCAAAGCAATCTCTGCTCTAATTGGGGAGACAGTCTGTGTATGTATCTAAAAAATATGCACAGACACACATTTGTGCATTTGTGTATGTGGCATTGGTCAGTTGTTTCAGGTGTATCCACCTCTTTGAAAACCCATTTGGGTTTTTCTTGGCAAATTCCATTGCTTCCTTCTTCTCAGCTTCTGACCCTTGGCACCAGGGCATCTCCTAGGACAAGATCCCTGAGAACCATCTCCCAGCTTCTGCTGATCTTCAGCCTGCCCCAGGACTTTCTTGAGCTCGAGACCCAGGCTTTCTGCCCTGGACAAGACCCATCCTCTGGCTTCTGTGGCTTCCTGTACCTTGGTCCCTTTTCTCCTTTATTAAAAAATTATTTATCTTATTTTTAATTTGTGAGATAAAACAAGCATTTCCATAACATAACAGAAAAAAAACGAAGATGATTGCACATGAAACTGCAAATGTATTATGTATAATTTGCTATTCCTTTTAAATATATAAGAAAGTTATCATGTAACTTTCTCTTTTTTCTCCTCCTCCCCTTTTCCTTCTTTATTATCTCATTTGTCCATCTTATCACCTCTCTTGCATTCAGTTACCAACAACATGCAGATGATATGTGTATCCACCCCCTAGTATCTATCTCTCCTGGGTTCCACTCCCATATCACCAGCTGCCTTGGACATCTCAAACTGAGCATGTCTAAATAATTACATTTCTTCCAAAGCTCTCTCCTCTTCTGAACTTTCCTACTAGTCTTAAGGGCCCTACCATCTTCCCAGGAATCCAGATTCACAAGCTCTATGTCATCCTCAGCTTCTTATTTTCACGGACCCTGTATAGCCAATCTGTTACCAAATCTCATTGTTTCTACCTTCATAACATCTGTCATCTATGTTCCTTTCTCTCACACAGCCACCATTCCATGGGCCCTCACCATCCATCTGGCCTTTCAATGGGTCCCCCTACCTCATCGCTCTCCATACCAATGTATCCTTCATTCAGCAGCTAGAAGAATTTTCCTAAAGCCATAGGTCTTACTGTGGCACCCCATTACTTGACAAATTGCAATGGCTCACTATTATCTCCAAGATCAAACCCTCTATTTCTCATGTAAAGCTCTTCATAGCCCAGTTCCTTCCTACCTTTCTGGTCTTACACTTTATTCATTTCCATTCACTCTGTGATCCATTTACCCTGGTCTGCTTGTTCCTCATATGTGACATCCTGTCTTCCATCCCTGTGTTCATGTCTTGGATGCTTTCCCTCCTCACCTGCATTTCAATTTTTCTTCCTTCCTTTGATCTTAGGTCAAATCCCACCTTCTAAAAGAGGCCTGTCCTCCCAACCACTTGTCTTCTTCACTTTGATAGGACTTCAAACCTACTCTATACATATCTTGTATATACGTAGTCATTTACATGTTGTCTCCTCCAATATTAGCTCCTCAACAACAGAGACTGTTTTTACATTTCTTTATATCCCAGTGCTTAGCATAGTGCCTGACACAGAAGAAGTGCTTAGTAAATACTTTTCGTTGATTGATTGATTGATTAAAGTCAGAAAAAAAAGGTGTGGCATGGAAAAAAGTAGGAGGAAGATGCAAAAGAATAAAAAAGAGATAATATTCTTTCCTGTCTTTTTTCATGTCCTGAATCTAACTTCTTACCAGAGATCTTGTAAAGTTTCATTTTTAAACTTTTCAAACATCTTTTTATTTTATAAAGCCTTTGTCCTCCAAAGATGGAGCACACTGAAGAAGTACAGGAAGAGCATAAGATAATGGTACTTTGCATTGTTTTGCCAGGAGCAGTATGTCTTCATTCATGATGCACTAGTTGAGGCCATACTTAGTAAAGAAACAGAGGTGCTGGACAGTCATATGCACGCCTATGTCAATGCTCTCCTCATTCCTGGACCAGCAGGGAAGACGAGACTCGAGAAGCAATTCAAGGTGAGTACTCATGGACACCCAGTTATCAAAGGATAACTCCTACCATGCTAGTCTCCAAGGCCACCAGAGTGGACTAAGTATCATTGGCACAGCAGCTTTGTATTTTCATTCTTAACAACTTGGAATAGAGAAGCAGGGACAGTTTCAAGGAGATCCCTAACTTTTTTGTATAAGAAGAAAGTTCTTTTCAGAAACCTTAGTCAGATTTGTATAAATGCCAAGTCATTCCAGAAAAGAGGGGCACAGGGAAGAATGGATAGAATAAGAGTAACTTGTCATACCAACTTTATAAGTACTCTTTACCTCTGAAAGAACCAGACCACTTACTATAAGAGCTAAGGCCATGTCTATTCATGCTCCTCTTAGAAAAAAAATCCATATATCCCATGGAGAGACTGACTCAAAATATAGTAACAAGAATCAGTCTGCCCTTTTCTACAGGAATAATAGCTTCTTCAGACCCAGACTTCTACACCCTACCCTAACACAACACAGTGCACCATGGAGAAAACTTTACTGTATCCCTCCTCCATGTTCCCCAAGCTCCAGAAACCAACAAAGGAAAAATTCAGAAAATGAATATATATAGGTGTATACATGTAAAATATACACAGTTTGAATCCAGGAAACTTATAGCCTTCTCCATTGGGAACGAAGGGATAAGTTGGATGTGGGGGTGGGGTGGTGGGTGGAAGTGGATGGGATTTTATCTTGTTGTGTAGCATTTTGGTACTGTCTCCCTGGATGCCCTATTGCTCAAATAGCCCTGGGACAAAAGAGCATCTTGGAAGATTCATTAGAAACTTTATTATATTCATTTCATTGGTCATTTATTAAGCATCTACTGTGAGCAGAACACTGTGCTAGGTGCTAGGTGCTAAGAGAACTATGAATTAGAGATGAATCTCCCATAGGGAAATGACAGATTTGTAAGGAACCATGATTACAAAATGAGTCAATGTGATGGTAGTTGACACAATGCTGGACTTAGACTTCCAGGGCCTACAGTGTCTAGCAACTAAATAAATACTTAACAAATGCTTATTGACTGACTAAGTGACTGACTTGGAGTCTAAGAAGTCCAGGATTCAAATTCTGCCTTTGACAATTAATTAGCTATGTGGCCATGGGCATTTGCCCATCGTGTAACCTCTCTGGGCCTCACTTTCTTCTTCTGCTAAATGAGGCTTTTGAATACAATGGCTTCTAAGGGTCATTCTAGCTTTAAATCTATGATCCCATAACTCATCATCTACAAAGTGATAGATGGGTTGCAGTCTGTATTAGTGCAAAGAGTTCATCCAAATAAAATTATAAATAGTATGCACATTTGTATAAAATAAAATGAAGCATGGCTGTTTAAGAGAGAGATAAAGAAAGAGCCATGCAAGGTCTAAGGAACCACTCGAGGGAATCATAGGGAGTCATCATGGAGAACACAATATTTGATAGGCAGCCCCTGGCCTACGTTACCTCCCTAAGTGGTCCGTTCCATTCTGGGACCTTCCCACTTAAACTAGATGTAAAGAAAAAACTTCCAGTAAGTTAAAGCCAACCAAAAATAGCTCTCAGCTACTGGCCAAACCGAGAGTTGACTTAAATGGCCGTTTTCCTTTCTTTCTCTTCTACTCCTCCTAAAATAAGCAGTGATTATGCAAGTTCCATTTACTCCTCCTGACTCTGACACCTGGAGTCAAGCATTTCCTTATTGTACCTGATGCCCCTTCTACCACTTGAAGATAGCAACAGCTTGGCCATCTCTCGCATATACGGCATTTCATCTGGTCTATTCAGGATGGTTAGTTCCAAATTTTAAGGAGGATCCCCACCTTGACCAGGAGGATATATATAAATGCAAATATATCTATCTTAAGTGGTAGAACTCTTTCTACCAACTTATCAATAATGCATTAGTAGATTTGTCCCAAGAAGTCATCCAGGACCACATGTAAATGTCAGAGGAAGGAACTGACAGTTCTTACTGATTCAAAGCCTGGCATGCTGAGGCTGAATCCTCTTTAATGTGTTTCATTCTTCATTAGAAGATAAACTCCTTAAGAATATTCACTAAAGGTTTTTTCTGTTCTGTGTTGAATTACAGATCTGATTTATGAGATAAGATTCTAGGAAAGAAAAAGGCAAGCGTTTTCATTATAAAATGTGGGAAACCATGTTTCCTTCTAAAGTGGAAACAAACAAAAATACAGAATAATATTTCTCCTTCCCCTTACAGCTCCACCTGCACAATAAAATTACTTTTTATGCTAATAATGACTTCAAGGGTCCTGATTCATGGAAATAAGTGCTGGAAGGGTCCTTAGAGAGCAATTCATCCAAATTCTTGATTTTTTTTTTTGGTGATTGTTTTTTATTAAATTTTTTGGCAAATAATGAAACTGAGGCTCAGAGACTTCAAGAGTCATGCCCATGGTCATATAGGGAGTAAATAGCAAAAATCAAGATTTAAACTCAGATCATCTGACTTTACTCTATGTTGCCTCTTTAATTCCAAGATATTTGATAAAATAAACTAAATCATGCAACTGTTTCATATTTCAATTTCATATTCAGAGTTTGATCAACGTAATAGCACCCAACTAATTTTCAGACTACAGTATAGGATGCAAGCAGAGGGGAAAGACCAACATTACCAAAATTTTGGAGAGCACAAAGGCTGCAGAGAGATAATGTCTGCCCACAGAACTCAAATCTGTGTATTCTGCTTCTCCCTACTCTGTGGGGGGTGTTCTGATTATCCACTAAATCTGAATGTGCTCAGCAAAGACAAGCCGGGTGTGTTTACATTTCACGTTTCACTGAATCACTCCTGTCTATAAATCCTATTTTTTCCTTTGCCTTATTTTTTCCAGCTTCTGAGTCAGTCTAATATACAGCAGTGTGATTATTCTACAGCCCTGAAACCGTGTAACAGGGAGAAGAACCGAACTTCCTCCATCATTCCTGGTAGGCATCTGCATATTCAACATTGAATCAAATTCATTTTCCATGAGGATGCCTGTAAACAGTATGGGTTATTTTTAGGTAACTTGAGAATTTTAGCACCCCTTAGAATCAATGTGCTTCTCCAAGGCTGCTCTGAGATAGAATATTCTAGTGTTTGTAATGTGTTTATAATAAAGGAATGCTAAACGCTTGCAGCCATTTTTAGGTGAGAAGATAACCCAAAGCTCTTACCTGCTAGAGGCTTCTTCACTTAAAAATCATCAGAGTAATTGAAACTGCTCCCATAGACGTAGTAGTTCACAATGAATGTTCTTTCTTACAGTGGAAAGGTCAAGGGTTGGCATTTCATCACTGACAGGGGAAGGCACAGACTACATCAATGCCTCTTATATCATGGTAAGTCATGCCTTCCCCAGGTGCCTGTGCTTAATAGAACTGGAGAAGGGGTGGGAGCAGGGTGGGGGGATGGGTGTACATAGGTTGGAGCAAGAATACCTCATGAGGACCCTAACAGGTCTGTGGGCAAGTGAAAACTTCCTGAAGGGCATTGCCATAGGAAGCAGCATCCAGAATCAGAAAGCAGAATGGACCTTAGCTGTGTGTGAGTGTGTGTGTGTGTGTGTGTGTGTGTGTGTGTGTGTGTGTGTGTGAAAAAGAGAGAGAGAGAGAAGTGAATTAGGGAGGGCCTATAAAGAGAAAGGGCCCAAAAGGGAACAGCCCTGGTTCTTGCCATCTGAGCTGTCAAACGTGACTCTTGAATAGGGTCAGGCCTCCTAAACAGCAAGGTGTACAGCACAAGGGCGCATATCACCAAATTAAAAAGCACCTATGCCTCCACTTTGGGATTGGACATATTTTTACTACTAGATTCACATAGGAATATATGAGACCTGTTTCTAAATGAGATGAGAAAATTGACTTGGATTTCAGTGAAAGTGGAAGAAAATTCTGATCTCTTGCAAAAAATCATTGAGCGTTATAGCTTAAACAGAGATGGCAAGGGTGCGCTCTCAGTGACATTCTTCCCCTGAGAGCGTCAGGACTCACTCCAGTCTGGGCCAAACTTGGGCCTCTGGGGGCTTGGTTACCCTCACAGGTAAAAAGGCCTTGTCATTGGGCAGGGACACTCCAGATTCCACCTCTCCGGAAATTAGGAGAGCCTGAAATTTGAGGCTGTATAGCTGGTAATATGTGATCCAGATCAGAGGAGTCAAACGTGTGACCCACAGAAGTGGTGCCCAACGCTCCTGAGTATAGCCCAAGCCAGATTAAAATGTAATTGAGAAATACTTAACAAAATAAATAAAAATTCCACAAGCATAAATAATATTACCTTTTAAAACTAAGTCAGTACGTAGCCAGCAGGAATCTTTCTGTATGAGTTAGGGGATCATATTTTTATTTGAATTTGATACCACTAGTCTAGATGACACAGTGGGTGCCAGTTAGGCCTGGAATCAGGAAGACCCAAGTTCGGATCTGGCCATTGACACTTAATTAGCTGTGGGACGCTGGGCAAGTTGGTAAATCATTATCTGCCTCAGTTTCCTCCATTATTTAATGGGGGGTAATAATAGCCCCTACTTCACAGGGTATTTGGGAGGATCTGGTTTATAAAGCACTTGGCATAATTCCTAGAACATAGTAGGTACTTAATAGACACTCATTTCTTTCCTTCCTTCCTCTTTTGCTCCCTTTCTTCCTTCTCTTCTTCCTTCTTTTCTTTTTTCTTCCCTCCTCCCTTCCTACTTCCTTCACTTCTTCCTTCCTTTCTCCCTTCACTTCCTTCTTTACCTCCTTTTTCTTTCCTCCCTCCCCTCTTTCCTTCTTTCCTTCCTTTTCTTCCTTCCTTCCTTCTTCCTTCCTTTCTTCTTTATAGAAATTAATAAAGACAAACTGTCCTGATAGACACATTTGCACTGTAGCTGGATATAAAATATCTTAGCCTTCTGACATTAGGATAATAAGCACAATGTAAAGCCCGCATTCCTGAACCTGCTGCCTACAAACGCTGGCATAAATGAACGGTCATTATCTGTTCTTCATCTCGTCATTGCTTTATTTAGCTAAATAGGTCCTGTAGCAATGTCCATCATTTATGTACAAGCTTTTTGTGTTTTGATTATAATGCTGCATCTCAGATCTTTTGCCAGGTATAAAACTCAACATATCTCTCTGCTTTGGTTTACATGAACTTGTAAATAGATGTTGTTCTGATAGTTTTTTTTTTATGTTCAGTCAGTTTTTCAATCATGTTCTACTCTTCTTGTCTCCATTTGGGTTTTCTTGGCAAAGAAAGTGGTTTGCCATTTCCTTTTCCAGTTCATTTTACAGATGAGGAAACTGAGGCAAATAAAGTTAAGTGGCTTGCCCAGACCACACAGCTAGTAAGTATCTGAGGCCAGACTTGAACTCAGGTCTTTCTGACTCCAGGCTGGGCATTCTGTCCACTACACCACCTAGCTGCCCTTCTGATAGTTTTTAGTCGTGTGCTATGAATAAAATACTTTTTTTGGTAGCAGACAGAAGAGAGTAACCATATTTTATTCATTTAGTTTTTTAGCAAATTCCAAACAAGTACTGGCTCTCCCCATCAAAGACCTTATAATATTATTCAAAGACCTCACTGCGTTCTTTTCCTTAATTCATTACCTTCTCTAGATTACTCTCTTGCATAAAAACTGTGATACCTAATAAAGGTCGATCTGATGACTACCCCACATTTATAGTGTTCAAAAGATTTCTTCATACTGAATAAAGCACGAGCCTCAACTAAAAGCACCGCCATATTGATTTCGTTCGTATGCTCTTGTTTCTCTTTCGTCCTCTCAGTTAGACTTTTTGGTTTCGTAGGGATATTATCAAAGCAATGAATTCATCATCACCCAGCACCCCCTGCTCCACACCATTAAGGACTTCTGGAGGATGATATGGGATCATAATGCCCAGCTCATAGTCATGCTGCCAGAGAGCCAGAACATGGTAAGGCCTTCCTCTTGTTTTTACAGCCCGGGTTACAAGGAAGCAGTCATCTCAAATGGCTTGTAACAGAATTAGCAGGCATTAATTCAGCTGGTTTCCTGCACCAAAATTCCCTTTTTCGGTCACCACTTACTGCTCCCTCATCATCATATATGTCAGCCAGATCCCTCCTTTGTCCTTATCCCAGGCCTTTGGTTAGTTTTTCCTCCTTTGTTTTCAGAGAGGCCCAGTGAGTATCCCAGGCTACCCTGCCCTCCGACTATGCCCTCTTTAACGATTATTCTGTTGTCAGCAAATTCCCCTTCACATAAGACTTGCCGCCTCTCCTGGAAATTATTCAGTATATATTTTGTGTTGAATTGTCTATGTATGTGTCGTTCCCTCTCCCCCTTCAGAATGTAAAGTCCTTGAGGACAAGTCTTGCCTTATTTTTGTCTTGGTATCCTAAACGCCCAGCTCAGCATCTGGCACGTGGGTAGCCAATTCAGTTGAGGGGAACAAACACAGACTATGTGCAGGGTATTATGCTAGGCTCTAGAGCAGTGGTTCTCAACCTTTCTAATGCTGAGACCCTTTAATACTTGGATGTGGGCATATCTGCATGTGGGCAGACCCACCTGGAGACAGATAGAGGAGCAGTGTCTCAGTTCCTAAGACTATCAGAAATATGTGTTTTCTGATAGTCTTAGGCAGCCCCTGTGACCTCTGTAAAAGGGTCGTTTGACCCCCAAAGGGGTCACAACCCACAGGTTGAGAACCACTGCTCTAGAGATTCAAAGACAAAAACCAAAACTGTACCTACCCTCACAGAGTTTAGTTTGTCTTCTGCTGGAATAAAGTCTCAAAATACAAATGAATCCATAAAGAACTTTTAACATTATAATACAAGAAACTACACTACAGTAGAGTCTTTCTCATTTCAAACAAATTTTTCTTGTAGTTATCACTGTTAAGAAAGGCTGTGAGTGTAGCTATCAGACTCTAGGTTGATACATTTTTGTACTTTGCTGTACTGTATGATATTTTTCATTATTTTAGAAGGCCAGCATGAGAACTGTAATAAAATATGTGGTGGGGGTTTCAAAGCTGGAAAGGTGAATTATACTGCTGTACAGCTAATAAATAATAATGGATTAAAAAAAGAAACAGCAGTACATTAAGTACCTCTCATCCACAGAGCGCTGGGTTTTGTTGTTGATTTTTTTTCTAATTAGGAATAACGTCACTGGATATATGTCCCTCTTTATTATTCTTTGGACTTTGTGATACTTTATCTCTAGTTGTAAAAGTATTATAAGATATATTTTGTTGTGTTTGGATTTTTCTCTCTACTTTTTTTTTAAATATGAATTTTAAAATAGTTTAATTTTCAGTTTTGAAGGCCCTCCTTGAGATAATGAGAGACCATTAATTGGAGAATCACTCTGATAGCTGTTCTCACATGCATTCCTACAGACCTCATTTGAAGTTATTTAGAAATATCCTTTCTCAGTTTAGGGCATGGAACAAACACATTCACATGCACATACACACACACATAAACATATACACACATACATATACATACACACGCATCAAGATTCAGATGTTGTCAAGTGCTTTCTGTGTGTTAGAAGAGTAGAAGCCCTCACCTACCATCTCCTGAGAGTTGTTTTGGGGAACCCTTGACTATCCCTTTGCAACAGTGAAAAACAGATTAGTGTGTAATTCTGGGGTTTTATGTATCTCTAGAATAGCAGTTCTCAACCTGTGGGTCGTGACCCCTTTGGGGGTCAAACGGCCCTTTCACAGGGGTCACAGGGGTTGCCTAAGGCCGTCGGAAAACACATATTTCCAATGGCCTTAGGAACCAAAACACCACTCCTCTATTCGTCTCCAGGCGGGTCCGCCCACATGCAGATACGCCCACATACGAGTGTTAAAGGATTGAGGCATTACGAAGGTTGAGAACCGCTGCTCTAGAAGGCCTGGGGATTCATTACTTCTGGGGCTCCAAATTCACTTAGCTTTACACATTCCTCTGACAATACTGGGCCACTGGCATCTCTTTCCACATTCTGCTATTGTTGCCAACAGCAGTGAATGTACCAGTGTGTTGGAGATGATTGGAAAGCAAAATGGCAAGGCTGTGAGGCACGTTCCTAAATAACTAATGTCAAGTGCTACATCTTCTTAAGAGTCTTGTTCTATTCTTCACATGTCAGTATGGCCTTAGAGACAGGGAAGTTTATGAGAGCTAAAATGGGATACAGAAGCAAAGGTTGAGTCGAATTTTTTCTTCTAAGCAATTAGCTTCATTTCACACTTTGATCTTTGGGACATGAAAAATTTATATAAATGATGCACTATTAATACTACTCAGCTTTCTGTGGAATAGTGTTCCCAGAGCTGCAAATAAAACAATGAAATCTTATGACTTTTCTATTCCTTACAGGCTGAAGATGAATTTGTTTACTGGCCAAATAAGGATGAGCCTATAAATTGTGAGAGCTTTAAGGTTACCATGATTGCTGAAGAGCACAAATGTCTCTCTAATGAAGAAAAACTTATAATTCAAGACTTTATCTTAGAAGCTACACAGGTATTAAAGATGTAACTTTAAATGATAAATTTATGGGAACACATTTTGTCATCTAATTCATCTGATATATATAAATATATATACACACACACATATGTATGCATACACAGGCACTTATTTTTATATGTGCATGTAGCATATATAAATGCATTATGCATTTCATGCATATACATGTATGTATTAAGTGCACATATCTATATATATGCATACGTATTGTCTCTCTTCATATATATACACATATAAACATATATGTGGGCAAGGGTATATATACATATATACATGTATATATATACATATATATACATGTATGTGTGTGTGTGTGTGTGTATATATATATATGAAGCAACTACATGGCCTGGTGGATGGAGCACCAGGCATGGAGTCAGGAAGACCTGAGCTCAAATGTGGCCTCAGATAGTTGTTTACTGTGTGACCCTGGGCAAGTCACTTGAGCTTGGTTTCCCTTAATCCACTAGGGTATGAAATGGCAAACCACTCCAGTATCTTTGCCAAGAAAATCCCATGGACAATATTGGTGTCCTGTGGTCCACAGGGTCACAAAAAGGGACACAGCTGAATGACTGAACAGCAACAACACAATATGTATTAGGTGCCTACTCTGCACACAGCAAATGCTAGTTGCTAGAGGGAGATTTTAAAAAAGACAAAGCTCCTTGCCCACATGGAGCTTACAGCCTAGTAGAAAGACAGCATATACACAGATGACTATAAGACAAAATAAATGAGGATAATTTTATTCATGTGTGTGCCCAGAGCAGTGTACTAGGAAGATACTACAAAATTTAAGATACTGTCCCTGCCCTAATAAAGGTTATAGTGTGTTCGGAAAATGTGACATAATAATGATTATTATAGTTTACATTGGTGTAGCATTCTGAGGTTTGTAAAGTGCCTTACAGATATTATCTAATTTGATATTCATATCAACCCTGTGAAGTAAACGCTATTATTAATCTTATTTTAGAAATGAGAAAACTGAGCTTGGGAGAGGTCAGGTGACTTGCCCTACTACTGCTTGACTAGCATCTAAGACAAGATTCGAATTCAGGTCTTCCTGGCTTGCCAAGTCCAGGACTTTAACTGCTGCAAATAACTGTGACTACAAATTGAAACAAGACGTGAGAAAAATGATGTGAGGTCTGAGGGGTACAGAAGGGAAGGTCATTTAGAAAATGCATATACAGGAAGGCTTCCTAGAAGAGTACCATTTGAACCCAGTTTTGAAACAAGATTTCAGTTAACAAAGGTGATGAAAAGGGGATGGCAGACATAAGGAATAGTGTAGAAAAAGGCAAAGATGTGAAAGCACATAATAGATGTACCAGAGGTGCTATGAAGTCCATGGTACAGATTTAAGACATGCTGATTGGAAAGTCTGTCCTAAAAACATGAGAAAACCTAATCCTTTCTAAATACCAGCTACTTGGCCAGTTGACCAACATGACTTACACTCCAATAAAGCTATGCTCTAAAGTCTCATTGTTGGTTTGGAGGTGTGTGGGTTCTCAGTGACTATGCCAGCACAATACGAGCTCTCTCAGCTTGGTACTTCCAATATGGAAAGGCTTGAGATTCTTAGTTCAGTTATCCACACTGCCCCTTTTGTTCCTTTCATATGCCATCTATATTATTTTAACCCTAAACCTTTGAGCCACTGTAACTCAAAGAGACCAATACTATTTTCCAAATAAATACTAATATTTTGGATTTCTCTTTGTAACCTAAAACCTGGACTAATATACAGTCCATTTCTATGGACTGCTAACCTTCAGCCTACGGTTAGGTTGAACTAACCACCCATGAGCTTCACTTGGAGATTAATTATTTTTTTCACTCCTTCAATGCATGCATGGAGTCTCTGGATGTGAAGATATTTTTCTATTATCATGAGAGATGAACTATTCCTACTGCTCTCTTGTCATCTGATTTAATTAAACTATCACAATCACTGGCTTTTTACAGTATCTTATGATAAAACAACAAACAAAATGTCCCACGAAAGATGGTATTTTTTTCTTCTTCTCAATAGGATGATTACGTACTTGAAGTGAGACACTTCCAGTGCCCCAAATGGCCAAATCCTGACAGTTCCATTAGTAAAACTTTTGAGCTTATAAGTATCATCAAAGAAGAAGCTTCCAATAGGGATGGACCTATGATTGTTCACGATGAGTAAGTTCTTAATTTTAAATGCATTTTCTATCTATTCATTTCCTTAGAAATGGAAATATAGTTGTATATTCTATTGCCTTTGTACATATGTGTCTGCATGTTCATGTGTGTATATTTTTGTATACATATACTAAATACATGGTTCACATAACTGGAGACTTGACAAAGGGAAGAGGAGAGGTGTATCCCTTTGCAAGTCCATCTCCCCTCTCCTCCCACTGGGGAGTTCCTCCTGGAGCCTCCATTTTATGAAGGGACTGAGGCTTACCTGCCTTTAGATTTGACTCTGGGAGCTCTTGATGAAGCCAAGAATAGCATGTTTGGTAAGCATCTGATTTTGTGACTTCATGCTTTACCCACTGAATGTGATTTTTTTTAATACTTATTGCCCTGGTCTAAAGACAAAAAAAACCTTAGCAAATTAATCTTCATTTAAGATTGATTACACTGAGGCATATATTCAGTATATACATAAATACACGCACACATTTATGTATTTATTCCTTTGTCCTTTTACACCGTGATGGATTTTAGCATGTTTGTGGTAAGAGCAAATAGAACCATGCACACTGAGTATGTCCTTAGGTGGCTGATTTTCCACTGTCCAGGTCAGATTGTATTTCTTTACATCCCCCATAGCATAAAAATGAAAAGCCCACAGATTCTATAGATGTCCCCATTGCCCACTTAACCTTACGAGGGTTTTCATCCCAGACCATAGCTCTCTGTATGATAAGGTGATAAGAACAGATACATTAAGAAAGGTGATTGATGCTTCTACAGTACGGTTACATCCCTAGTGAATTATGAAACGCAGTATCTTAATGCCTTTTAAATAAAGCTTTTGACCACTTTCCTTTACAAAGGCATGGAGGAGTGACCGCGGGAACTTTCTGTGCGCTAACAACCCTCATGCACCAACTAGAAAAGGAGAATTCTGTGGATGTTTACCATGTAGCCAAGATGATAAATTTGATGAGGCCTGGTGTCTTCACAGACATTGTAAGTACATGTATATATTAAAAAAAGAAAAACACCTGATCACCCAGCCTTTTAAGGTTTTAGATGGTTTAGAGCAAATAAGGCTTGGTCTGTGAGGTTTGGATTCAGTCAAAGGGCTGCACTTGAGGACCTAGAGGGCCACATGTGGCTTTGAGGCCACAGGTTCCCCACCCCTGGTTTAGAAACTTACAACTCCCAAAGCTTCAAGTAACAGGAATCAGTTTGATTCCCCAGGGATAAAATGAGAAGATTCCTACATCGTGAGAGAGGTGTTGCTTCCTGGTAGTTGTTCTTATTGTTTATTTTTTTAAAGGACATAGAAAATGAAAGAAGAAAATTTTCCTACCAAAGAGAACTTAGGTATTCTACATACCTAAGCATAAATTTTCGAGTTGGAAGGGAGTCGAATGGCCATTTAATCTAAGCCACAGCTGAAAAGAATCCTCACTGCACTGTTTCCAGTGAGCAGGCATCTATCTAGTCTCTGCTTGGAGCCACTCTCCCACCCCCAGAGAGGCAGTCTCTTCCATCTGGGCAAAAACACTGATAGTTAGGGGGTTTGTTTGCTTGTTTGTTTCCCTGACAACCCGCTTGAACTGGCCTCTTTGCAACACCCCCCACCCCCAGTGATCCTGGGTTTGTCTTCTGGGTTCAAACAGAACAAATCTAACACCTCCTAGACCTAACATCCCTTTAAATACTTGAATACAGATATCATCTCCTCCCTGGGGTTTCTCTTTCCTGCATTAGCAGTATCTGTCTGAAGCTATTGTGCTCAGAACTGAATGCAGTACTGCAGATGTAGCCTGGCCAGGGCGGGATACTGATGTAGTGTTACTGCCTTATTCCTGTAAGTTATGCCCCTATGCCCCTCTTCATGTCGCTCGAGATCACTTTCTCTCCCCCTCCTCCCTCTCTCTGTCTCTGTCTCTCTCTGTCTCTGTCTCTCTCTCTGCCTCTGTCTCTGTCTCTCTTTCTCTCTGTCTCTGTCTCTCTCCCTTTCTCTCTCCCTCCCTCCCTCTCCCTCCTTCCTTCCTTCTCTCTCTGTCTCTGTTTCTCTCTCTCTCTCTCTCTCTCTCTCTCTCTCTCTCTCTCTCTCTCTCTCTCTCTCTCTCTCTCTCTCTCTCCCTCTCTCCCTCTCTCCCTCCCTCTGTCTCCCTCTTTCCACCTCCCTCTCTCTGTCTCTCTGTCTCTCTGTCTCTCTGTCTCTCTGTCTCTCTCTCTCTCAAGACGGTTATAGGGAAGGAATCCTAGAGAATCACCCTCCTGGCTTTCAGAGAAACTCAGCCTAGGACAGGTGAAACAACTCTCCAAGAGTCATTCGATGAGTTAGCAGAATGCTTTAACATAGAAACAAGTGCATCAGTGACACAGGTTCAACAAAGGCCAAGAAAGTGAGAGTTCTCTTTCATCTGTTTCTGCTTCCAAGTTTGTGTAATAATATTAGCCAACATTTATATAGCATTTCTAAGATTTTAAAATTGATATGCTGTATGATATGTGTGCCTGTATATGTAAGTATACGCTAGCTATAATGATCTTGTTCAAGCCATACAACTCAATAAAGGAGATGTCATTATCCCCATTTCATAGATAGAGAAAATTGAGGCTGTAAGGACAATTGATTTACCCTGAGTCACACTAGTAGTAAGTATCTAAGTCAGGATTTGAGGTCAGATCTTATTGACTAAATGTAAGAGCTTGATAATTTCTAAATAGAGCTTTTTTTCCTCTTTCCTTCCACAAAGGAACCTCAGTTTCCTCATCTGTAAAACAAAGATGTTTAAAGTAGATGAGTTCTAAGGTCTCTTCCAGATATTGCTAAATCTATGAAATTGCAAATGAATGACCCATCTACACATCTGGATCAAAAAGAAATTTGAATTATGTTAAATGGGGCTTTCCTGTTTGTCAGTTGTAAAAATAGTCATTGACCCACATTCTTCTGTGAAGAACTTGGGTCTGAGAAGCAAGACATTCTGCCTCTTCTGTTTAATCTCTTACAATTTTCTTTGGAATGATATTTAGGCAGTATGTGTTTAACCTCAGTATGCCTGAAGACGTTTCACAATGCCAAGAAAATGTGTAGAATGCTTATGCCCAAAGGCAATGTATTTCCATGAATGTACCCAAGAGGTCACAAGACAGTATGTCATTACAAAATCAATTATAAGAAATGGGTCTTCCCAATGAGAGCTACCTGAGAAAATAAAATCAGACATTTAGCACATAATCTCCAAATATACAGTATCCTTAACATGGATTCTAAAGTAGCCAGGTCAGATCAGGTTCTGTAAGAAATGATGGGTCAACTGAATTCCAGAGAATGTTCCTAGCTATTTGGAAAAACCAGGCATGCAGGATCTAAAGAAAGATTTAGCTGCAGGTGTGAGCAAAAGAGGGACCATGGACAAAATCGGTAGGCATAAAAGTTGACAAATTCACTCAACCACTTTTGTCTACAATTCCAAGCAATTTAATTTGTTTTTTTTTAATTTACTTTGTGACTTAACAGATTTTTTTTTTAAAGTTCACTTGTAGTTTGGAGACACAGTCCCATGTTTTCCTACCAACCACAACCTGGTTTAGTAGGCCAATGGTGAAAAGGTGACTATTACTGATAAATGAGGCTAATGAAAATAATCACAGCCCAGTGATTTTGTAATTTACAACCTTTAAATCTTCAACTGTGAGACTTTAATACAGGACTTAGTCATCAATTGAAAATATAAGAATTTTCCAACGATTTTATGAAAGCTTCAGACAAGATTGAGTTGTACTCAAGATAACTGCTAACTACAGTAAGTGTATTATGATTGAAAATGTTCCCTAGATCATTTATTTCAATTAAAGAATTACTAATGAAGTCTGTTGCAAGTTTTTTTTTTCTTTTTCCCCCTGGGGTGGAGGAGGTAGAAAGGTAAGAAAATAAATTCTCGTTAACTGAAAAAAATTAAAATTAGTTTTTAAAAATAATTACTAATGCACATACTCATGGACCCTTCTTAAAGATTGGTTGCAATGTGTTCACATTCTATCCTTCTCTATTCTCTAGGAGCAGTACCAGTTTTTGTACAAAGCTATCCTCAGTCTGGTTAGCACCAGGCAGGAAGAAAATCCTTCCACGTCACTTGACAGCAATGGCACAGCTTTACCTGATGGAAACGTGGCAGAGAGCTTAGAGTCTTTAGTTTAAACCATCAAAACAATCCCTACAGTCGAGCATTATTGTTTTCATCCTTAAATTATATGGGAAAATCTATCCCGTGAAGATGTCATCTGTTTACTTCCCATCAAGCAAAAGTACTTTTGATGGTGTATGATCTTACTGCCAAACTGACATCATTAATAATGTGTGCCTTTTTGCAAGATTTCTTGTAATCCATTTGTTATGTCTAAACTAAATCAACTGAATTTTACAGTGTTTCTACTAACAGAATTGTGGTGGTGTTCTGTTTTGTTGTTGTTGTTGTTGTTTTCAGTATTAGTTTCCTACCATCAGGCTTAATTTTAACTGAAAATATAAATTTATAGATACTAGGAGTTCTCAAGGACATATCAACACTTTTATTTGTAGGGTCAGACTGATGGCTGTATTTGTAGCAATCCTCGTTGTTTGCCAGAAATATAACTTTTAATATAGTTTATTGTAAATAAAACACTGTTCTCTGTAATAGTCAGCATTTTACATCTGCAGCATTCGCCTAAAGTAGAAATAATCTGATACTTACTGTAAATACTGCTCTAGTAACTATTCCCTGGACCAAATTTATATTTATAATTGTAGAATTTTATATTTTACTACCGTCAGTTTTCTAGTTCTGCGTACTTGCATTGTTAACACGACATAGTTCACTTTCTGTTTTTACTTCAAGTCTTCTGATACCTTATTGTGCAGCTAAGTGATTAATCATATTCCAGCATGTAATTTTAACTTTTTTTGCGGAAAATAGAAATATATACAATTGTTTTGAAATGAGACTTTTTAAGAGAATAACATCTTACTTGGCATCATTTAAATTGTTTGTACCTACACTGTTGCAAAATTAAATATAAATATTGGAGTCAGTTCACATTTAATTACTGTCGCACTGGTCAATAGGCAGCCTTGGTGTGGGTGTATGATGAGGAAACCAAGAAACCAAAACAAGGCTTGAGGATTCAAGAAGATATCAAGGTTCAGAACCAGGCCAGGTGCCAGAATTGAACAGGCAGGCTGAAATCAAAGTATATAAGCAAGGGTCAGAATGAGCAGTGATCAGAAACCAAGTTGGTAGACAGGAACCATGAAGACCCAAATAAAGACTCCAGAATAAAGCGGGGTGGGAGATACAAAGTTTAAGCAAGCAGTGAGAACCTAGAACTACAGAAGCTTCAGAAGCAAGACTTGTGAAGAGCATGGATGGATGGCACCAGTAGCAACAAAAGGACCTCGATAGTTGATGTGATACCCATTTCCCAAGTGTAACTGGCGCCCAGCTGGAATGGAATGGCAACTGCTAAAAGGTAGATCCTAAATCCTGATACTCAGCCATCACATACAGCAAAACATGCAACTAATGTTTTAGAAGGGGTAGGTAGGTGGTACAGTGGCTGGAGCACTGGATTTGGAATCAGGAAGACTCATCTTATTGTTAGAGTTATAGTTCGAATTCAGATTCTTACTAGCTATGTGATCTTGGGCAAATCACTTAACCTTGTTTGCCTCAGTTTTTTCCATCTGTAAGATGGGCTGCAGAAGGAAATGGCAAACCATTCCAGTATCTCTGCCAAGAAAATCCCAAAATGGGGTCATGAAGAGTCAGACACGACTGAACAACAACATTTTGAAATGGTATACATTTCTCTTACTGAGAGCTCGAATTAGTGGATCACACTAAATATTCATTTCTTTTCTGCCTAGCCTCCTGACCTGGATAAATGTCGCTCCCTCTGAGAAGTAAACTATATTATTTGTTATGAATTCTAAATGCACATAATTACACATCTTTAGCCAAACATTTAGAGAATATAATCCATTCCCTTCAGCAAGAACCCCTCAGGAGACATCTAATTATCTGAAGAGCCATAGTTTAATTTCCCTTAAATTCTTAAAACAATTAATTTTAATCTACTTGAATTAAAAAAAAAAGTATAGCCATTAAGGACTTAGAGGTTGAGGAGGTTTGGGGGAGGGGGTGTTTCATTTTGTTTTGTTTTTTAAATCAGATAGAGGGTAAGACTCTAGAGAGGTCCTGAAAAGAACCACTGCTCTATCATTTCATTTCTCAGTGTCCTGGGGTTGAAGCTAAAGAGGTCAGTTTTGAATTCCTGGTTGCTTTTTTCCTAACCTCATTTCCTAATCCTCTTGCAGTCCTTCCCTCACCACCCACAATGTCTGATCACAAGCTGATTTGAACCAGTACTACATGTTATCTTAATTATCTTGTCTACAAATTTTCCCTATCCTTTGTCCCAGAAACATCAGCTCATAGGGTAGACGGATTTTTTTTTATCCTTTACAGTGACTTATTAGTGTCTCACTGCACCTTTTCCAAGGGAAAATAATCATGCAGTTAACAAGTATGATAATTAAGTATTTCCACAGACAAACTATAGTAATTAAATCCTGCAATGGAGAAGGCAAAAAGGACTCCTACTCCAGAAATAGTCTATCTCAATCCTCCCTCCCTAAAGCATAAAACAATTACACAGATGGTCTTGAAAAAAATAAAATCAAGAAGTCTGGTGTTTTTCCAAGATTCCTTCCATCAATTCCCATAATCTCATTCATCATCTTATCATGATGACAAATTATTTAAAACCTAAGTCCTGAGGATAATCTTTTTTACTTACCCATATTGGTTTTTAACTAGGAAAAAAATAACCAAAAAGCGAGATATTGCTGCTAATCTTCCTCAACCTATGATGGATTTAGTAAATTTAATGAAAGTGTGTCAATTCCAACAAATACTCAGCCCAAAGCCATATTGTAATTATATTTTTACTGTAA
>CM053581.1:484208411-484240634 GCA_028627135.1 Pseudochirops cupreus
ACTAAAAATGTGGGGCAGCTAGGTGGCGCAGTGAATAGAGCACCAGCCCTGGAGTCAGGAGGACCTGAGTCCAAATCCGACCTCAGACACTTAACACTAGCCATGTGACCTTGGGCAAGTCACTTAACCCCAATTGCCCTGCCTTCCCCCCTCCAAAAAAAAAAAAGCAAAAAGGAAAGAAAAGAAACTAAAAATGAGACTTCCCCATTCTCTTCTGAAACTCTCTGCTCTCCTTCTGAATGAAGTTACTTCTTTCTTCCTCCTACGCTAGTGAAGAAGTTATGCTCTTCTAGCTTATAGCAGTCTTAAACCTTAGATTTTGCAGTTTCCTATCTTCTTCATTGATTAGGAAGCAATCAGGGAAGCAATATGACTCTCATTTAATGAAAAGCAGTTTCCATTAATTCTTGGGATCTACAAAGCTGTTCAGTTTTCTACAGGCTTGGGAATGGGGTGGGGTATATTTCCTCCTCTCAAGTCATAGTAAGGGGCAATAAAGGAAATGTTTTAGAGACTATAAGAAAGCATGGCAGTTTTTCTCTCAAGCCAGCTCTTTACATAGCACAGGATGCCATTTTTGCCAATCAGCTGCCAACATTAAAGCTTCTTCTAAACAGATCAGCTCCCTCCATCAACTATAGAGACTTACTATTCACTTGTGGTCAGCTAAACTCATTTCCTGTCAGGTCTTTCATTCTGTTGGCTTCCATCACCATCTCTTAGCTTCTTTTTATCTGACTTCTGTGTTCTTTCACGGCTTCTCTTAGTCCAGGGGTGGGCCACACAAGGCCTTCTAGGTCCCCAAGTGTGGTCCTTTTACTAAATACAAACTTCACAGAAAAAATCCCCTTAATAAAAGGATGAACTTAGTCCTCTCAGTGCGCTGAGCTCATCGTATTTCTCCTAATGCCTCAAACAGGGCCTACTCATGTATAGTGACCAATCTAACGTAGGTTGAGAAATTTCAGACCTACATTTCTGTCACATGTGACAGAACTAGTTCATACGCCATTTTCCCATACTCCTTAAATTGTTATTTGATTTAAAGTTTCCCAACAAATAACTACAAAGTTCTGAAAACAGTAATAATCATGTTATTCTGGGAAACAATTCCCTGTAGCCACTTCTAGCTTCAGACAATATTTATGCCTTTGACACGCTTTCCCACAGGTCTTCTCAGTCTTTTTATCCAACAGCATATTTTCTCCCAAGTTCTCAGAACTGTAGCTGGGTTTCCTCAAGTAGTTTTTTCTCACAGAATGACCTTTTTCTGGCTCTTTAAGGAAGTAAAAGTCCACATAAGAAAGGGGCAGTACCTTATAGCTGTCTTCCACATTATAATATAAACTCCTTGAGGGCAGGAGCTGTTTGTTTGGGAGTTTTTTGGTAGCCTCAGCATTTTAGCACAATTCTTGGCATCTATGTGAGCTTAAATAAACACTTAAATGTTTATTGATTTATATTGGGGGCAAAAGGGAGCAAGGAGAAGATGCACTAACAGCTGGAAGGAATCGAGAAAGATCTGTGATTCTTGAAGGTACCTAGGGATTCTAAAATGTCAGACTGAGAAGAGAGTACCTTCCAGACATAAGCAATAGCCAGTGCAAAGAGAAGGTGATCAGGAACAACAGTAAGAAGGTTAAGTTCTAATGAATCTACCATTGTGATATTTCTTCCATCAGTCTTATTTCTTTCCTCCTTATTTCTTTCCTCACCCTAGTTCATCCAGGTCCTTGTTACCACTTTCCTGAAGTTTGGAGGTTTTTGTTCTATTCTTTTTTCATTTTACCATGTAATTTCTTTGGTCTAGTGAACTCTGGAGAGAAAACTCCCTCCACTAAAGCAGATCTTCACCTGCTCTATAATTTAGGGTCTTACAGAGTTGCCTTGAGCACTGAGAAGTTAAAGGACTTGTGTGGGATCACACAACTGCCATGCATAAGAGGGATGACTTGAATCCAGATTTTCTCCAACCTAAAAGCTTATCTAACCATTACCCCCCATGCTCTCTCTTTCTCCACCTTTCCATCATGATTATACCTTTGTCAGACTTCTCTCCTGAATGCATTTATCTAGTCATATCACATACCCTCTGCTCAGAATCCTTAGATGTATCCTTGTTAGCCACCAAATCAAGTTGAAAATCTCTGTAATTCAAGGTCCTATATAGCATTCACCTTTATCTCATGCCACCAAATCGCCCATGTTTCTGTCTAACTGGACTACTCATTGTCCTCTATTTCCAGTCATCCTGATCTATATTTTGCCACTGGACCCAGATGACTCCAGAGGAGGAAGTAAGGTTGATGATTTTGTACAGCCCTCCCTCACTTAAATCAAATTCACTTGCAAAGCATGACATCACCACCCTGATGTCAAGTCCTCTTTGAGAACGAAGGACAAACCACAGCCTTCTCTCTGTTAATTATTTCCTATTTATCCCAAACATAGCTTGCTTGTATATATTTGTTTGTGTGTTTTATTCCCCAGCTGGATTGTAAACTCCTTGAGGGCAGGTACTATCTTTTGCCTCTTTTTGTATCACCAGTTTAGCACAGTGTGTAGCACATAGTAGGCACTTAATAAATTTTATTGATTAATTGATATACACACATAGAGAGTTAAGTGTCAGAATACACTCGGCTCAACAGAGATAGGGATAAAAAACGAGAAGAGGAGAAAGGGGAGAATAAGAACGTAGATTCAAGGAGAAATTAATCGTCATTATGAAAATAAACCATAAGGTTAAAGAGAGAGTGGAAAGGAGAAAGTAAAAAAAAAAAGAAAGTGTAAGAACCTGCAATGAAGAGGGAGTGAACAATACAGAGAAGGAAAAGTGTAAGAGAATAGAACAAACGGAACGAACACAATTAAGTACTTATGGGATGGACTTACCCATAAAATGGAAGGATTAGCAGACCTGATTAAAAAGCAAAGCCCAACAAAGGTAATGACTTTCCCCAGTTCTGTTCCAAGTCCTATTTTTTCTTCCCATTGTTTTCTGTCTTGAATACATCTACTCCAGTAGTGGCACTTCCTAAACACAGCCTTTATTATAGCCTTCATGCCAACTACACAAAGAAACTACAAAAGTTATACTTCACTGTGTTCTGTAGAAGAGATAGTATAAAATCATAACAACACAAGGACTTGGCAGAGGGAGGAGTGGTAGTGAAAGTGCGTCTGTGACAGCATTTCTTTCCCCTTACTAATTTGTTCTTATACAGGGTGGGAGCCAGCAGTATTCTGTCATGAAACCAAGAAATGTGATTTTTAATCAATCAACAAGTATTTAAGTGTCTATTATGTGCCACTAGGCACTGGAATTCTGGCAATGTATTCATTATAACAAAATTTTATTATATCAAAAGAATCAGAAGACCCAAAGACTTTGCTATAAAGGGGATGTTGAATTTCATTAAACGCTATGAATAATAAACACTAATGAGTAACAAAGTAACATCACCTTTTCCCAAGAATTTTAGAACTATGCATGCTTTCAGTTACAATTCTTTTACGGTTGGAGAGATCAAATTAGTTCTAGAACAGAGTTTTCCAGCTTTCTCCTTAGTAAACTTTTACTTACAAAAGTCCTCTTTTCTTAAAACCTAGAAGTTCCCTCTCTTTCATTACAGTTCTCCCTGGTTCTCAGTGCCTTTCAATCTGGTATAAAGATATTTTCCCTTGCTCAACATAATTTGGGTTGGAAAAACAGTATTCCCAAGAACTTTTCCAATCTGCAAGTCCAGTGGACTGGCATCTAGTGATGTCACACCACTAAAAAATTTTCTATTTCAGAGCTTACTGGAAGAGCCCCATTTATTAATAATTTTTCATTCTTCACATTTTCCTTGCTACTTACTTTAACAATCATAATCTGGATAAAATATTTTCATTCAAAACTTTTTCAGAAACTCTTTTACTCAACCAATCAATATTTTTGAGAAATAAAAGAAAATGCAAAGATATATTAAATTTCAAAGACATTTATTTTCAATGCAAAGTACAACCTCATTGTCATCTTTGCATGCTCCATTTTTGCCAATTGTCTCTTCAAACAGAATGCTCAACACAAATAGTACTAAGGTTTAAAAAAAAAGCATTTCCATCTTGGACAAATTCAAATGATCAACTAAAAAGTTTTAAAATAAGTACTTTTGTTGCTTTTTGAGAGAAGAGATATCTGGTGGTATTCATGCCTTTAAAAGAGAAAAGCTAATATGTTTAAGAAGGGAAAAAAATCAATAAGCTACTGTTTCCCTCCCCTTATAAGGTATCTGAACTCAGGAATAAAGGAACTAAACTTTTTTTTTTAATTTCACTGATGGATATGGTTTTAATAATTCCAAAAACCCTAGAGGCAATCATTTCCCTTAACAATAATGACATATCTAACTAACCTAAAATATGTTTAGAAAAAAAATTGATTAGAATAAAATTATACTAAATACTAAAGTGAACATAGGAATTCTGACAATTAAAATTAGTGATCTAAACACATAACTTTTCTTTTTGACTCCAAACCAAATAAGTGTGTAAATAAGAAACAGCTCTATTAAACAAACCATTCATTCTTCATTCATTTTACATTTAATTTATTCCTCCATATTTATCTCTGGCTTTCCATCCAAGCAACTTTATGTGTTAATTTCTTTGATCACCAATGTACTCCCAGTACTCCCACAAGAGGTCCTAAGAAATCTTCCACCATAGGATAAAAAGGCAAAAAAAGTGATATCTCTCAACCAAATGGCAACCAATTACACACACTCCATCAAAATAAGCCTGATTCAGAGCTTAAATTTAGGCAAAAGCCTTTTCTTAAAATTAATGCACAGCATTAAGAGAAGGCAAAAATGTGTTGATAGGAAATAAAATAGGATGTCCCATCATAGCAAAAACTGAGAAGGAAGGGAAAATGGAAAGCAACAAAATGAGAACTTCATTTTCTTAGATGGCTGGAATTGTGCATCTTAGAATGCCCTCTTTCCTGAATCTGTACTGTATTGTGGCCAATTAATAAAATCTAAATATTAATAGTTGCAATATAAATTATACTAAACAGAGAATTGGCCATAATGAGACATTCCAGGGGGTAGTCATAATGGAAGAAAGGAAAGAGTAGGAACTAGAAGCCATGAAACAAGAATTTTCTAGTACATATGGCTCTGCCACTAAATGGTTGTTTGACTTTGAGAAATCCCGGCCTTCCTCTGAACCTGTCTCCTCACCTACACTACAATAGGGGATGTTTATGCTGAGAATATAAAGCTTTAACAGGATGATAAAATTGCATTATCTAAATGTTTCATAGAACAGATAAAGAAATCTAAAACCAACTCTGTTGACTTGAAAAAATATATAAAAATATGATTGCAAAACAGGAAAAATTTTCTGGCTAAAAATTCCACTGGAAGAATCTATGCTTATATACTTAGAGAAATGAATTCCTAAGATATTTAGCAAAAATAATGTACAATAAATTAATGAATAGCCTGTTTATCTTCACTTCTATATATAGACGGTAAGAAAAACATGGTTAAAAATTTATATTCTTTTGCAATTAGTGGAATCTCATGTACCAAAGAATTGTTATGAAAAATAGAAGTGCATTTTCACAAATATTACTCATTTCACTCAAACAAAAAATATGTCATTGTGCATTATACCAGAAAATAGTACATTGGGAAGTATTGTTATGGCACAAAAGTTTGGGACTCTTTGGTGAGTTTTGTTGTCTGATAGCTATAATTACATGGTTATTCCCAATCACTGCTTAATGGTGCTTTGAGTTGTATATATAATGCCTTCTGCTTTAATGCGCTCCAGTATTGGTCCATAAATATCCTTTGTAAAGGGCCCAATCAAGCCCTTTGCCTTAATTTCACCTGAAAGAAAAAAATAAATGTGTAATTAATATTTGGGGAACAAGGGCAAGAACCTATATAAAGAAAATGCCCTTCTGCTAAAACTCAAAGTTAATATTTGCTATTGATGTACTATTGGATGCCTGATAATTAGAGTTCTTTTAATATTGCCCAGTAAATTCCACAGTGGCAAATTAAATACTGGGACTTTCAAGTGACTAATTTCAGGCAATAGGAACTGTTAGCTAGACCTCTGTGTGTCACTGGGCAGAGCAGCTGAAGGTCAAAAAGTCAGCCACTGACAGGATCACTCACTCCCTGATCAATCAAAATTACTCCTTAAGATTATCCATACAGGGGGTGGCTAGGTGGCACAGTGAATAGAGCACCGGCCCTGTGTTCAGAAGGACCTGGGCTCAAATCCGGCTTCAGACACTTGACACACTAGTCATGTGACCTCGGGCAAGTCGCTTAACCCCAACTGCCCTTCCTCCCCAACTCCAAAAAAGCAAAAAAAAAAAAAAAAAGATTATCCATACAAAAAAAGGAACATAAGAGGAAAGGAAACAAGCTACTACGTGTCCTAACACTGTGCTAATGATGTAGTCAGTCCGGTTATTTTGGCTTCTTTCAGAATGCCCTTCAGTGACTCCATACATCATTAAGTAACCGTCTATTCACATAGCTAGGAGGAGGGGAAAGGAGGAACAATCAATTTTACTTTATTTTAGCTAAGCTTAATAAACACTTCTTTGGTGACTCTACTCCTGATTACTTCTTTACCAATTCAATTAGCAATCACCTACATAATTAGTATGACCCTGGAAAGTACTTGCTGGTATGTTGCTTTATAATTCTCTCTGCAGTTTGACATTTGAGGACCTCATGGGGAGATGCGGAATATATCCTCAGTTTCTTATGCATCCACCCAGAGAATTTGCATAGTATGTGATATAGTGAGATGAACACAGAACGTACAGAAGACCTGTGTTCTGTTCTGATACAACCTAGCTATATATCCATAGGCAAATAACTCAACCTTTTGAAAGTTCAGTTTTCTTATCTATAAAAAATGACAACAACAGATAAACAATAAGCTATGTAAGCTACTGGTAGGTCATAAAGAAAATGCTTTGTAAACATTAAGGCATTATATAAATGAGTTATTGTTATTATATAGTAGATATTCAATTCATGATGGCTTAACTAATTGAATGCTCTTGTATGGGGTGGGGTGAAAAGGGGATGAAATCTTTTGGTTTTTAAAAATATTCTTATTGATATCTTTTGTCTTTATATCACCTACTATATCCTCTCCTCTCCCCTCCAAAATTAAAACAAATGAAAATATGCATTATAGCAAAGAATAAAAGAGGGAAGTTGTGTCCCCAACACAAAGAGCTCAGCAAAACTAACCAACATAATGAAAGGAAAATTAATATCTGCTGCTATAGTTTTTTAATCACTAAGCCCCAGAGTTGATAAAGCAGGTAACTACTACAAAGTTATCTAATAGTGTATAATTCTTGGTTCCTCTGAAATTCCTCAGTGATTTGAATGTGTGACTTTGGTGTTCTACTTGGTAAACAATGGACAGGTGCCCAGCAAGTAACTAGCAGAAGGTAACTGCAGGGAAAAAAAAAGAAAGAAAGAAAGAAAGAAAAAGAAAAGAGCTATGTCATATCTGATTCAAGCATACAATGAATACTGCTTACCATCCAGGATCATCTTGGCAGCCATAGCTGCTGGCAGACCGACAGTCTTGGCCATGGCTGAAAATCCACTGACCTCACCATAAACCACAAGATCAACAGTTTTGTGTTCTAAGTGACCAGAAGGATGCCGTATTCCAAAACTGTCTCTCATTATAATCATATCTCTTTCTCCAGGACCTTAAAAACAAAGGAAAATCCCATTCAAAGCTTCTATATCTTTCATTTCACAATTTAACTTTGGCATTTTTCTAAGGCATTTAACGGGCAATTTGCCTTTTGCTTCTTTGACTTTCCTTCTTGTTCAGAAACTTTCTGCCTCAACAAACATTATAAAAATATACATTATAAAGATCTTACTAAATTATAAAAGTATTGCCCTTTTAGCCCAATAAGAAAGTGAAAACTCTCTGAACTGAAAATTAATCTTCCATCCATTTGATTTTATCCAGAGGAGACCACCAGTTCAATGTCAGAACAGCATGCATGGCCACAGATTCAAGAAGGCTTTTGTTACATACCCTTTTAGGCATCTCTCCAATACTTATGTTGACTTAATGATCTTCTCAGTTTTAAGTTCTTGTCCCCAACCACAAAATTCCTTGCATTTACTCTATATATGCTTCGTGTTTATGTATCAGTGCACATATTGTATGTCCCTCTACCTCATTAGTATTTAAGCTCAAGGATGTGAAGTTTCATTTTTAATTTTTTACTCTCAGCTCTTAGAATAATGGCTGACATTTGACAAGAGCCTAACAAATACTTGTTGCTTCTGAATGAATGAAAATTTCAGAGTCATTGAAACTCTTTTAGGAAAGTCTTACCCAAGGCAAGAATCTCCCCTACAATACCTCTAACAAATACCCATCCAGCCTCTGCTCCCATCACAGGGAGCTCCCTACCTTCCAAAGAAGACCATTCCATTTTCAAAAGGCTGTAAGTAGGAAGTTCTTCCTTATACTGTAATGAAATCTACCTCTCTATACTTTTGACTTGTTGGTCCTGAATCTATTTTTGGGGGTCACACAGAATAAATCCAATCCCTCTTTCCCAACACAAACCTCTATATGTTTAAAAGCAGTTATTCCACTGCGGTATTCTCTTTTCCAAAGTAAACACAACCAGTTTCTTCAACTTACGCTCATATGAAATTATTCTGAAGATCCTTCCCATCCCAGGCACTCTCCTCTGAACATGCTGTAGCTCATCAATGTCCCCTCTTAAAATGAAGTATTTAGAACTGAACAAAGAAGTCTAGATGTTGTCCATACAGGGCTCAGTACAACAGGATTATTAATTTCCTTGTTTTAGGCATGTATTTCATAACATAAGTTCAACTCTTTTATATTTTTACTTTCTCTTTTCCCTTGTAAAAAATAACCTAAGTCCCTTTCCCTCTTATATGATATTCCTTCATTCCTCCTGCCTCAGTTCCTAATCCAGTCCCTTATCTTTATAAGCTTTATAGTTTAACATATTAGGCCCACATTTGATCCTTCCATCCCCATTAACTATTGTCTTATATCTCCTCTGCCCTTTCTGGCTTAACTCTTTGAAAAGATTGTCTACAATTATCATTCCATATCATGACTTTCCCTATAGCAGTTTTGATATATTGCAGGTCAATATAGGGGAATTTTGGAGGAGTTTTGCAGACATGCAAAGGCTGACAGATGACAGAGAGCATATGGTCAAATACTTAATCCAAATTTTACAATAAGATATTGTAAACATCCCATAAAAGAAAAAGAAAAAAAAATCAAGATTTCTGCTCTGGTGCAAAAGAAAAGGCAAAATATTTTACGTGGATTTTTCAGTTCTTGGGGGTACCATACCCCTAATCCCTAAAATGTAGAAGGGATAGCTGTATTTCTACTTTCTCTCCTCTTACTCACTTTTTAACCCCTTATAATCCAACATCTAAACTCATTGTTCCATTGAAACAGCTTTCTCCAAAATCATCAATGATTTCTTAATTGCCAAATCCAATAGCCTTTCTCAGTTCTCATTCTTCTTGTCCTCTCTTCAGCCTTTGACACTGTTGATCATCCTCTCTTGATAGTGTCTTCTCTATTGGTTTTCAGAAGGATACTCTCTCCTGGTTCTCTTCCTACATATTACATTGCTCCTCCTCAGTCTCCTTTGCTGGGTCTTCATCCAGATAACCAGTTCTAATTATAAGTGACCCATAGGGTTCTGTCCTAGGTCCTCTTCTCTTTTCCCTCTTCAATTCTTCACTTGGTGATCTCATCAGCTCCCATGGATTTCTTTACCATTTCTATGCTAATAATTCTTAAATCTACTGATTCTGCCCCAACTCTCTGCAGACCTCCAGTCTCAAATTTCCAACTGTCTTTCAGACATCTTGAAATGGATATCCAGTAGACATCTTAAACTCAACATATCCAAAATTTAACTCGTTATCTTTCCCCTTAAACTCTTCCTCCTCCTCCTCTCCTTCTACCTCCTCCTCCTCCTCCTCCTTTTCCTATAACTGTCAAGGGCAATACTATCCTCCCAGTCCCTCAGGCTCACAACCTAGATGCGATTCTCAACTCCTCACTATCTCTCACCCCATCCTCATATCCAATCTGTTACCAACACCTTTGCACCACCTCTTGAATACACCCCCTTCTCTCTTCTGATACTACCACTACCCTGGTGCAAGCCCTCATCACTCATGCTGGGACTATTGAAATAATCTGCTTACTAGTGGGTCTGCCTTCCTCAAGTGTCCCCAACTGCAATTCATCCTCCATTTATCCACTAAAGTTGTTTTCCTAAAGCACTGATCCAACCACCTCATTCCCCTACTGCATAAATTTTACTGGCTCCCCCCTATCACCTCCAGGATAAAATTCAAAATCCTTTATCTGGCATTTGAAGCCCTTCTTCACCTAGGTCCCTCCCTCCTCTACTTTCCAGGATTTTTAAACCTTACTCCCTAACATGGGCACTTCAATCCAGTGACAATGGCCTCCTTGCTATTCCACAAACAATATACTCCATCTCTCACCTCTGGGCATTTTCTCTGGCTCTCCCCCATATCTGGAATGCTCACCATCTCTGGCTTCCTTCAAGTCCCATCTAAAATCCCATCTTCTCCAGGAAGTCTCTACCAATCCCTCTTAATTCTAATGCCTTTTCCTTCTTAATTATTTCCTATTTATCCTATAAATAGCTTGTTTATCCATATTTATTTTTTTGGTTTTTCTCATTAGATTGTGACCTCTTTGAGGGCAAGGGACTGTCTTTTGCTTTTCTTTGTATCCCCAATACTTAGCCTAGCAGATAGCTACTGTTTAGTAATGTTTATTGTCCAACTAGCTGGTCCCACATTTTCAAATATTAGGAAAAATGATATTGCATACCATAGGAAAGTTTCCTCACTAGATGTTTAGAGAAGGCATCCACAAGAGACCCTGCTCTGGGAACCTGTTCATCTCCAAGTAAACCAAACCTGTGTGAAAAGAAAGAAAGCTTCCTTAGTCCATTTCTCAAATTAGATCTCCTAGTAAGATTCCTCCACTAACAGCAACAGATACTTAAATAGCTCTTTGAGAGGCAGCATAATTTAGTGGATAAACCAGTTTTGGAGTCAGTAATACCTGGGTGTAAGTTTCTCCTACGACATATAGTGGGATGCTAGATGGCACAGTGGATAGAGCACCCAGCCTGGAGTCAGGAAAACCTGGGTTCAAATTTGACCTCAAACACTTACTAGCTGTGTGACCCTGGACAAGTCATTTAACCCTGTTTGCCTCAGTTTCTTTATCTGTAAAAGGAACTGGAGAAGGAAATGGCAAACCTCCAGTATCTTTGCCCAGAAACAACAAATGGCATCACAAAGAGTCAGATATGACTGAAAATGACTACACAACAAATGACACACAGTGGCTGTGTGAACCTGGGCAAGTCACTTAACCTCTTAGCCTTCCAGAGAACTCTCTAAGACCATAACTTTTAACAATAGTTACCAATCTTTATTTGGTAGAGAGACTTCCCCGATGAAAGAAATCATAGGTTTGGATTGAAGAAATAGAATGCATTAAGGTTTACAAAGTGATTTGCATAAATTATTTCCTTTGATCTTCACAATGACCCTACAAAGGAGATGTTGTTACCTCATTTTGCCAGTGAGGGAGCTGAAACTAAAAAAAAGTCAAGTTAAATGATGTTCTGAGGGTCACAAGCTAGTAAATGTCAGAAGAGGGATGCAACCCCATGTCTTTTTGCTTTCCAAGTGTAGGGCTCTATCCACAATAGATAGTCAAACCACCTCTCAACTCCACCAAAACTAGAGAATATCAGACTGGATTAGTTGATTTTTATGTTGTATAGCAAAAACCACAAGATGACACTACTTTAAAAAACTCTTTGCCAGAATGGAGAAATCATTTCTTCAAAATAGAATTTGCCCACTCAGTGTTCCCTTGAATACAAGTAAGGAATGCTAACTGTGCATTGTTTGGGGATTTGTAGAATCATAGGATTTAGGGGTGGGAGAAAACTTGGACATAATTGAATCCAATACCCACTTAAAGACATCTTAAGAATTCAGATGACCTGTGTTAAACGTAGCTATTAACTTGTGCTGTCCCAGATTTTTAACTAGGATATGTGCCAATAAACACTAAAAAAAAGTCAACAGAGAGAAGCTGGAACAGGTCCTTGCACATAATTTGCCACCAACAAATATTTAGGGGAATAAATCAAACTGAAAATGAATTCAGCTGGCATTGTTTGGGAACTACATAGGAAAGGGATTCTGATAACCCAAAAGGCACCATAATACATGAATTTCCCTTCTTTTGCTTTTTGCTCCAAATTTATCATAAGACAAAACATGGTGGGCCAAAGGAAATATTCTAACATTGGAATAGGAAATCCAAAGAAAAAATAAATGTGTCAAATTCTAGGCTAACATTTTTATGGGGCATGCTAAAGAATGCCAGCATCAAGAAAGAGCACAGAAAGCTGCCTACCATTCCACTGCCTGCAGCTGCGTTTCATCCCGGTCCAGTCTCTGGTAGACAGCTTCCTTCAGTGCATCATGAGTGGAGGATGGTGAGATCCCAACCAACTCACAGAGCAGTTCTTTCTGATTACAAAAATAAGCATATAAATCCTAAATTAATGTTGAAAAGTGCAAATAACTAATTATTCCAAACACTTCCTGTCAGTCACACGTCAAAAAAGTCTCATTTTTATATATGAAAAACAAACATACAATATATTGTATAAAGTAATTAGTATTTCTTCTGTTTTTAAAAAGTAACTTATAAAGGAAAAACACTATGAATTATACCATCAAGATATATATCAACAACAAAGTAATGAACTATAATGTTAAAACCATACATTACAGAAGAATTTACTCTATTACTGTACAGTAATATATATTTATACAGCACTTTACCATTAATAAAGCATGTTACATATCATATATGTCTTGTTTATTCCTCACAATACTCCTCTGAAGTACGATGATGAAACAAAGGTTTTGAAAATTTAAGTGATTTACCCAAGTTCACATGGCTAAAAAGTGACAGGGTCAGAACTAGAACCCAGGTCTTCTGGTTCAAAAGCTATGGCTCTTTCATCTATATTATGCTTCCTCTCTCAAATATTTTCCCACCCCCACAAAATCCTTCCCAGACTACCTCCATTTTGAGTAGGAATAGTAGCTGCTATGGTAGCCAGCAGCAAAGGTCAGGCTCCTTGAAAAAGCCTAGTCTTGTTGAAAAGGTAGGAACACATAAGCAAAACAAACTTTTGGTTCATGAAAGTGGTATCAAAAGGGGGACAAAAAAAAGAATTATAGTCTAAGGCCTATCTTAAATTGCCTCTTAGATAACTTGGGGAATGGCTGAATAAATTGTGGCATATGAATGTAATGGACTATTATTAGGCCATCAGAAATTATGATAGACAATTTCAGAGAGTCTTTCCTAGAACTAACTCATACTAAAGTGAGAAGAATCAATAGAACAATTTATAAAAGAATAACAACATTGTGAAATAAAAATAACTTTGAAAGACTTAAGAACTCCATAGCTAATACGGAAATTTGTTTTGCATGACTTCGAATGTATAATGGGTATAATATTGCTTGCCTTCTCAATAAAAAGGAGAGGGTCTGGAGGGAGGAGAGAATTTGGAATAGAAAAAAAAAGTTTGAATGTTTTTTTAAAAAAAGACAACTCTGAATAATGCAATAACCAACCATATCTCCAGAGGATCTACAATAAAGCATGTTAACCCTCTCTAGAGATAGGAGTAATAAACTCAACTTGCAGAAAGAGACATATTTTTGGACATGGCTACTGTGTGAATTCATTTTGCTTAATGTGAATATTCGTTACTAGGTGTTGTTGTTGTTGTTTTTTTAAAAAAAACTTCCTTTTTCTTAACTTTTAGATGAGGGAAGGGGGACTGGAGAGAGGAGCATTAGCAATAATCATGACCAAAAAAGTGTGTGGGGGGAGGATGTACAATAATGCTTTTTTTTTTTAATGCTCAGAACAGAACAAAAAGAAATTCAGAAGGAAGCAAAGAGTTTTGGGAACAAAGAGTAGAATTCATTATATTCTTTTTTTAAAATCTAGCAGTATAAAATGGAAGTTTGTGGTTTCATTTAGAATCTTCTTTTACATTCTGCATGTATAAAAATGTTCCTCCTTTGATGTTTAAGTTAATTTTTTTAATTAATAAGAAAAAGTAGAAATGACCCAGTTGATTAAATTTAGAATAAAAGTAATAAAACAATGTTCACAGTAAGCAAAACCAAAATATATATATATATATGTGTGTGTGTGTGTGTGTGTGTGTGTGTGTGTGTATACATATATACACACACACAATGACAATAGTGAGGAACGCATAAAAAATTTTTTAAAAAGTAAAAGTGAATGTTCGGTGTAATGACTATAGTTGTCCCGGCTGTGAAAATGCACCTCTCTCCCCTCTCTGCAGAGGTGGGAGAGGCAAAGGTATTTTCATACATTGCATATGGTGTCAGAACAAACAATGCATTAGTTCATTTTGCTGAATTACTTTTCCCCCCCTCTTTTAGAATCATTTTTACAAGAGATGGTTTAGCTAATTTGTTCAGTAGAGAAATATATTTGGAAATGAAGGTCATATCATGAAAAACTGGAAACGAGTAGAAAGACCAAGTAATGCTCATAGCTCTTCAACCACTTACCAAACTTAACAGCTCCTTTCCCTTCCCCTCACCAGGGAAATTATATTTTAGGATGCAACTGCCTATGAAATGAAAGTTGTACATTTACTTCCCTCCAACCCCCCCAACAAAACACAAAAAGAAGACAGCTATGGAAAAGTGAAGAGAGAATTTGGTGAAAAGACACCAGATGTCAATAGCTTGCTTTGAAATTAACCAGCTATGTTGAGTATTGAGTCCCTTCCTTGTCTTCTCTAGGACTCAGTTTACTCACCTAGAAAACGATGACCTAGATGGTATCTTAATATTTTTCCAGTTTTCATATTCTATAATAAATAACAAAACTACTTTATAAAATCCTTTCTTGTCTGATGTATAAATTTTCAATAAAATCCAGTGAGTAGGTAGATTTACTTTAAAAAATAATTGTTATAAAAATCAAAGGCGCTACTTTTTGAAAGGAAAGAAGGAAAAAGAAAACTTAGACTTGAAAGGATTGTAAACATAACAAAAACTGAATCTCAGAGGAACTCACTATGTCACTTGAGACCACGGCCAGACTGGGTTATAAAAGTTTCACTTTGGAAATTTAATAGGCCATGATAAGAGAAATTATGACCTTGGGACATACTACTGTCCATTTTTCAGCAAGTGTGTTTCAACAAATGCCGTGTCCATCAGTCAAACCAATTTCATGGGAAAATGGTAAAGGGAGTCAGGGAGGAGGAATAATGCTTTCTAAACCCCTGGTCTCACTTTATTCCCAACAACATGCATTGTTTTCTGCAGACTAAGATTGTGAAATTGAACGACAATGTCACTGGCTCCATGATCAACCAGTAACTGTGTAAAGGATTTAGCTCTGCCATTACTGAAGCTCCTGGAAAAGACATTTGCTTCCAGCTATATGAGGTTCCATGAATCTCCTCCAGAAAGACTGAGGGGTGGTTACCATAGGAACCACGTTAGGAGCAACGTGACACTTTAGAACCGACAAACCAAGACTAACAAGCCTAAGTCTGATATTCGCACTAAGTATTCAAGATTAGTTTCGCAATTTTTTCTAAATTTTTTGGAAAGCACTGTCCTCCCCCAAACCCCAGTTTGACTTCAGTTTTGATTTCACCATCAACACAAAGGAAAGACAAACATTTGTTAGCCATAACAAATGTGACCCACCAGTGGTAAGCTACACACAACTTGTCAGATACTTACCCAGGTGATAGGGGAGGCCTCAGGACTAAGGGCAGGGTGTATGTCTCTATTTATTAGGCCCAGTTTTACAAAGCCATTCAAAGCTTTGGCATATCCCTGAAACAAAGAGAATGAATAATGTATGAAATGCTTCTCCTTTCAAAGGAAAGGAAAGCATTATAGATTGCCATCCTTCCCACTAAATTTGGCAAACGTGAAAAATCAACACTCCATCTCCCGAATGAATCTCAGTGTCCAGTCTCCAGCTTCCTTGCATGTTCTCGAGTCCCCCATTTCAAGAATCTACTCTCTCCCATTCCTGGTCTCTCAGAATCTTTATTTTCATTCATTAGTAAGAACAAGTATCTCTTATATGCAAGACATTGCCACTGCCGGTGCTGGTTATATAAAAACAAAACAGAAGTGTAGTCTGCTCTCAAGACGCTTACTTTCTACTCAGGGCAGGAGTTGGCAGTGGATCAGAGATGCAACATTTACATAGGTAAGAGCAACCTAATTGGAGGAACGAGACAGAACTAACACAGCACAAAACCAAGAAAGGCTGCCCATGTAGGATAGCTGGGTAGTGGAAAGAACCATGCCTGGGGGTACCCTATTCCTTTGAGCACTCCTCTGGTCAATCCAATGACCTTGTGGTGCAAAGAGCCACTCCCACTGAGGGTACCTTCTCCTCTCTTTCTTTTCCCCTTTTGCCTCAGCAGCTTTGAGATGGGATTCAACAACTCCATTCCTTCTGATGCAGGACCACCAGGCCTTATCATCTGCCATGCCTCTCTGCTCTGGTGTCCCAATGCACTGCCTAGGCATCCAATCTGGGCCTTGCCACTCACTAACACATGCACCCTTAGGGCTTCCAGCCCTTTCCATCTGCCCTGCAGCTGAATCTTTTTCTATGTGTTGTCTCTACCAATTAGAATATAAGCTCCCTGAGAGCAGGGATCGTCTCAGTTTTTCTATTTGAATCTACTTGGTACTTGGTAAATGCATAATAATTTTTTCCCATTTATACATAGATCTGGGAACCTAAAAGGAAGCTCAGAAAGTTAGGAATTTTAAGTGGTGTTAAAGAGGGAGCAAATTCCAGGTATGTGGAGCAGCCTGGACAGAAATAGGAGATGTGATGCTAAGTTTAAGAAACAGGAAAGTCAGTCAGTTTGGTAGGTAAAGGAAATGAATGAAAGGAGCCGCTATGTGGCACCCTGGATAGAGCACTGGGCTTGGAGGTAGAAAGCCTTGAGTTCAAATGCAGCCTGACACTAGCTGTGTGACTCTGGGCAAGTCACTTAACTTGTTTGCTTCAGTTTTCTCAACTAGAAAATAGGGATAATAGCAGCACCTATCTCCCAGGGTTGTTGTTATCTCAAGTGAGATAACATTTGTAAAAGAGATTACCCAGTGCCTGGCACATAGTAGCCACTGTCTAAATGCTTGTTCCTTTCCTTTTCTCCTTAAAATACGTCTGGAAATGCAGGATGGAGCAATATTGTGAAGCATTCTGAGCTCATGTGTCACCCCCTATGAGAAGTGTTTCCTGATTACTTTCCCATGTACATTTTTTCCTTCCTGAAATTATCTTGTATTTGTGTTTGTTAGGAGTTCTTAACCGAGGGTCTTGGAACTTTAAAAAAAATAAAAAATTATATATATAGATATATATGTATGTATGTATGTATACTCACATATACATATATAATAACTTTATTTCAATATAATTTTCCTTTGTAATTCAATGTATTTTTTATGCATTTAAAAACATTATTCTTAGAAGGGGTCTTGTAGGCTGATGGCCAGCGGGGTCTATGAAAGAAAAAAGGCTTAAGAATCCCAGGTGTGCATTTTGCCTCCCTTCCCCTTTGCCCAGTAAAATATTAAATTCTTTGAGATTGTGGCTGTTTAACTTTTATCTTTGCAAGCATTGATCCTTGTACCGTTTGTTCATAATAGGTGCTTAACAGAATGCCTCCCAAATTGAATTGACTTGAAAATAGTCACTTTTGTTACCTCATAGCTGGTATTTATGAAGCCAGATCCTAACCCAGCCGCACAAAAACAAAGACAACAGTCTTGCGTTACAGATAAAATGTTGATTTTTTTGTAA
This sequence comes from Pseudochirops cupreus, assembly GCA_028627135.1. Taxonomy (NCBI): domain Eukaryota; kingdom Metazoa; phylum Chordata; class Mammalia; order Diprotodontia; family Pseudocheiridae; genus Pseudochirops; species Pseudochirops cupreus. The sequence goes on from CM053581.1 coordinate 484,226,493, forward strand.
GAGGTCTCAAGGTGGAAGTTCTTGTTTTTTATCTCTAAGCATGGGTGGGTGGGGGCTTGGGGAATGGGGGTAGGGATGGACCTTTTACACCAAAGTGAAATTGTCCAGTCTGTGCTACATGCTGAAAGAGGGAGAGTAGGTATAAGAAACCTGCAGCATAGTATTAATATGTTTGAGAAATGAAATTAGATACGTGCATGGATAAAAGACAGAATGTAAAGCATACAACCCACCTCTTGACAGAGATGATGTACACAAATCACAGAAGGAGACATGTATTTTTGAAGATGGCCACCACAGGGGAGCATTTTGTGGGATATTTATGTGTGTGTGTGTGTGTGTGTGTACACATACACACATGTATTACATATATAGACATGTATACACATATATTAAAACAAGGGCTCTTATTTTCTTATTTTCTTTTTTTCCAATGGAGGAAGTAGAAGGGAAAGAAAATAAATATTATTAACTGAAAAAAAATAGGGAAAATAAAAGACATCATCAAGGAGATTATGACTGAAAAAGGAGGTAGATCAGTGAGTAAATGAGAGTAGGGATAGTAAATGGATTGCGTAAGTATTGCATTCATCCATTAAATATTAAAATGCAATGCAATGAAATTCACAAACATCAGTCACTCTCTTAATATGTACAAAGCACTATGCTTGATGTTGGGAATGCAGAGTTGAAAACTAAGCAGACTCAGCCTTCAAGGGATGAGCATTTCTACTAGATCCAAAGAAAGGCCTCTAGCATACTCTAGATATTCTGTGGAGGATTAGTAGAAAGACATAGACAGGAACTGCAAAGGGATGAGAAAATGTCAAAAAGATGCAGCCTGTACCTACTCATGACAAGAAGATCAAAGATTCAATGTATATCAAGGGGCTAATTTCATGCTATCCCTTAAGAAAAATACTGTTCAAAAGTACAGCCAACTTTGCTTCATCTCTAAATGGCAAGAAGCATCAACCAAAACCCCTCAAACCAAGGAATAACCTACTCAGCTGGTTAAGACCTGTACAACACTTTAAAATGCTGGCAGACAGTTTCTTTACTACTTATAAATGTCCATTTTTCTCCATGCAAAAAGTATTTATATTTTAATAGCCCTTAAAAAGAGTTTGTTTTTGTTCAGTTGTGTATGAAATTTTGTGATCCCATTTGGGTAGCAAAGATACTGGATTGGTTTGCCTTTTCCAATTAATTTTACAGATAAGGAAACTGAAGCTGAAGTGACTTGTCCAGGGTCACACAGCTAGTAAGTGTCTGAGGCCAGGTTTGAATTCACCAGGAGCAAGTCTTCCTGACTTCAGGCTCAGTGCTCTATCCACTGCACCACGTAACTGGTCTTTTAAAAGGGTTATTGCAACGAAATTTTAGGAGTCTTCTATTAAAGAAAAAAGAGGCAACTAGGGGGCGCAGTGGATAGAATGACAGTCTTGGAGTCAAGAAGACTTATCTTAAGGAACTCCCATATAAGGAAATTCCTTCTGCCAATGTAGATTGACACCTTCCCTATGAGTCCTTTTCTTAGAGTGGCTTAAAGAACTAAGGTTAAGACTTTGCTGAGGTCACAGATAGTATATGCCTGAGGCTTCCAGGCTGGCTCTCAACCCACTACATCATGTGTAGATAAAATATATGAATGTATCATCAACAGCAAAATATATAAAGTCTGGAACAGGTAGGCATCTTTGACAACTGAAACATCACACTTACCTTGTATCGTAGAGTCCCTCGCAACAAAGTACGAGCAGACTGAATATCATATATCTCAGCATACTTAATACTGTCTCTGTTGGGGTATCCTTCCAAATTTAATCCTGGGAAATAATCCATGGAGGTAACATAATTGAGAAAAGAAGCCCCACCAGCTTCAATCACCTGATGAAAATTGAAAAAATATAACAATCAGTACCAAAAACATCATTCACAAACCCACCAAATTTCACAAGCTATATAGTAAAGCCACATTCTTTATTAATAAAAATACATTGTTTGTAACAGGCTTTAAATTTTACAAAGTGCTTTACTCACAACACCACAGATCTAGATATTGCAAAAATTTTACAAATGAAGAAATGAAGGCTTAGAGGTGTTAAAAGATTTGCTAGAGGCCATACAACTAACTAGAATTCTAGTTCTAGTCTGAACTACACACTACTTCTCTCCCCAGGGTGCTACCATCACAAGCACATAGGTGATAGTTGTTCTAAATCTAAATTGGGTTTTACAACTAAATTATGACAGGACCACAAATCGAGGGCTCAAAGGGACATTAAATGGTCATAGAGTCCAATCTCCTCACTTTCCAGATGAGGAAAACAAAGTCCAGATAACTTGTTCCAAAACATCGGGATAGTAAATAGTACAAATAGAATTAGGACTTCAGTCTTCTATTTCCAAATACAGCACTCTTTCCACTGAAATTTATTGAGACTTGAATTTTTTAAATTAGCTAAAACAATTCATTATTATTAATTTACTCGGATTTGAAGTCAGGTCCTCCTGACTCCAGGGCCAGGGCTCTATCCACTGCACCACCTAGCAGCCCTCAGGGGAGGTGTACTAACTAAGCTTTCAAGGGGTTGCTATCTGCATAGGTGCATGCTGCTCCCGGGTTGCTACACTAAATCCTTTGAATATTCCTTAGTATTCTTCACTAAGTATCCTCCCTATTTGCCTTAATATACTGAATGATAAAACTTCCAGTGAAAAACCCCCGGGCCCTGAAATCCACAGATAGGCTTAGCATAATTCAATCAATTGATATCTTGACCTCTTTAACAGTATTGATTCACCTCTCCATTGAGCAGATATTTAGCAGGCTGCAGTATGTTCATTAAAACGCCAACTGGGCTCCAGCTGAATTTGTATCTCAAAGGATTGTCCGAATGCTCTGGGGCCGGCAAGCCACCACAAAAGGAGACATAAGATTCAATCTGTAAGTGAATTTGCATAAGTCACATTATCAGCAGGTTAAGGAAAACAATTCACTGCAGAAAAAATTCCAATTATGCCAAAACAAAATAAACTATTGAGCTTGCTCCTTTTTTTTCTGAAAGGGGAAAGCAGGGAAATTGGGGTTAAGTGACTTGCCTAAGGTCACACAGCTGGTAAGTGTTAAGTGTCTGAGGCCGCATTTGAACTCAGGTCTTCCTGACTCCAGAGCCAATGATCTGTGCCACCTAGCTGCCCCTTAATCTGACTTCTTGTGCTCCCTTGTGCAATGAGAAATACCTACCTTGGATCAATTCACACTCAATTTGACTTGTCACTGTCATGGATAAAAGAAGGACATTTTATAAGAGCAGATGGGCCTTGAGAGCAAAGAATAATAGTTTTGGATAATTAATAGTTAGGACAATTAATTTGGACAATTAAGTTCCTACTGAATTTTGAATCCAACTTATAAAATTTCTACCTTGTATCTCATCTTTATAAATGCATCATGATCTTGAGAACTGATTAGTCATCTCTAAATACAGCAATTGCCAGACAGCTCTGACCAGATGTAATATAATTAGTACATGCTCAGAAGAAACAGGAAGGCACTTGGCAAACCAAGAAATTAGTTGACATTGAACAATATTCATTTTTTTCTTGTGTAGATCAAACATTAGTCCACTTCTTTCTAAATAAATGTCAGAATTATTTCACTGCATTGAAATATTGTTGGAACATATATTTCTCTATAAATGGTTCATTGCATAGGATTTGGTTATCTTGGAATCCTAGGAGAATAGGCTCCAAGCTGGAAAGGAATTTAGAAATGAATCTACCCATTTGATAGACAAAGAAACTAACCAGAGAGGTCACACAGGGCATAAATGGCAGTGCCAGGATTTGAACATAGGTCCTTTGTATCAAATCTAGCATTCTTTCCATTGTCCCACTTCTCTCACCTTTTTGTTTTAATAGAAATTTTTATTCTTGTGGGATTCAATTAACTATGTCTAATCAAAGTCTGTGTGGTTCCTTTTGTGTCACTCTTGTGAATTTTGATCTGTTTTAGTATTGGCGCTATCAGGAACAGAATCACTTTAACAATCACACATTCCAGCATGAAGCTAGTTCTCCAACTTATAAATCTAAGGCTAGGGCATCACAGAAGCATACTGAAAGAGAATTCTATGAATTTACCCATAATTGGGGAAACACAGCTGCACTAGAGGAGAGTCAGATGGAGATTTTGACCTGATATAGGTTCAGGGGACAGTTAGTTGGCTCAGTGGATAGAGCACTGGGCCTGGAGTCAGGAAGACGGGAATTCTCATCTGGCCTCAGATGACCCTGGGAAAGTCACTTAACTTCTGTTTGCCTTAATCCACTGGAGGAAGAAATGATAAACCACTCCAGTATCTTTGCCAAGAAAACCCCATGCACAGTATGGTCCATTATTGGTCACAAAGACTCAAACATCAATAAACAAGAACAGCAAAGATTTAGAAGCCTGATTATTTTGATGAAGATGGAGAATAGGGAAAACTGAATTAACATTTAGATATACCTAACAAAGAGAGGTACAGACAGTAACTCACAGAAGTTAAGGGAGCCAACTTTGTAGTAGGACAGACAGCGCACTGTATAAGACCTCAGAAGACCTGAGTTTGAGTTCTGACTGAAATTTAGCAGCAATGTGACCCTAAGCCAATCATTTTCTGACTTTATCTCCATTTCCTAATCTGGAAAATGACGATAATATGCCACCAATATTGTAAGGTTATTAGAAAGACAGTGCTTGCAAAACTTTAAGTGGTGTATACAGGTATTGTTATTTTTAGAGTCTAACAATAGGCTACAAAAATTAATCTAAATTATTCATCATCACATTAGTTCATAATGAAGGTGATGAGAAGTCATGCACACTACCTCCAGTACTCTAAGAACCATCAGTTAACCATTCCATCTGGAGACTGTTAGGGAAAGAAGTGTTCTTATGGATCATCTAGTCCATTCCCCTAATTTATAGGTCAAATGAGGCCCAGAAAGGTTGACCAAGGTCCACCTAAATAAAGCTCTTCAAGCAGAACAAGGACGAGCATCCAGGTCTTATGACTCTTCATCCATCCATCTTTCTACTGTACTTCAGTAGCTCCTAAAAAGACATCCTGTTCACTTCTCTCCATTCATTCCACCACCACGTGTTTCCTCTCTTGTTGTCATGCATCTTCACTTTAAATGTTTTAAAGCCAAATTAATAAACCACAGAGATCTCTTCTTATATATGTCAATGTATTTGTCATATTCATCTGTGCTCCACAAAAACCCAAGTGTTTAGTTGTATACTGATTTCAAGGGTGGGAATAGCACTGGTTCAGTTCCACTTAGACATCCCTACCCTAGATTTACTTTGCATGAAAATCTAGCTTCATAAAATCTATCCAACATAATACTGTCATAGAAAAGCATATTATTATCATCACGGGGTATTTCTTGCCTGGAAGAAACCAGATTAATTAAGATTTCCCTAAATAAATCTTACCGTGGCTCCTACTTCTTTGGCTCTATCAATTGTTTCCATGGCCAACATATGGTCAAGGCCAGGATCCAATCCCAACTCTCCAATTATTGTGATGCCAGCATCATCCACACTAAAAGAATTGAAAAAGTGGAAATTTTTTAAAAAAGTTTATAAAATGAAAATGTTTGAGTGGGGCCACAGGCCCCCTACTTCAGCGAATACTTAGGAGACTTACCTTTTCTCCAGTTCCTTGATAGCTGGTGTTATGTAGCTGGCAGTGACCATATTCACTTTGCAGGCAATACATGCTTTGGCCACAATAGGATGTAATACATATGGCAGCAAGCTTCAGGAGGATAGAGGAAGGGAAAACATCTGATTATGATATTGCAACAGCTTTCTGGATTAGAAACTAACAGTCTACCTTCTGAGTACCAACATACTTTGTTTATGTAACACATAGTTTCATGAAATGCTATGAATAAAAAAAGATCTTTACTAAAGCTTCATGTTTTAAGTGTACTAGAAGGTGGAGGCTTTAAAATTATTTTTTTTAATTAAGAAAAATCACCCTCCCATTTTGCCAAAAGCTTAGTTTCTATATGTGATTTTCACCAAATACAGACTCTTGGTACTTGCTTGAAAGATGTGATTCTAATGTTGTCGCCATACCCCAAAGCAAAGTTTTTATTTGCCTCCAGGCAAGGACCTCAGGTCAGCATGCAATTTCTCCCTCCTTTAGTACTAAATAATTGAAACATTTGTTAAATGCCTACTATGTGCAAGGTACCAAATTAACTTCTGGGAATACAAAGACAAAACCAAAACTGTTTTTGAAGACAGTGGGGGAATATGATATGTACAAAGACCAGTAAATACCAAGTAATCTAGCTGCTAGTCAGCTGATACGGTGAATAGAGTGCCCAGGCAGATCTGAGTTCAAATCCTGCCTCAGGCACTCAAGTGGCAAGTTATTCAACCTCTCTCGGCCTCGGTTTACTCATCTGTAAAGTGAGGATAACAGCCCCTACCTCACAGGGTTGTTTTTAGGATCGAATGAAGTAATATCTGTAAAGCACATACCCTTGAAGCACTTTGTAGAAACACTAGCTATTATTGTTGATTTCCAAGGGAGCGAGTACTGTTAACTGGTGGGGATCAGGAAAGTTTTCATGTCAGAGGTGAAGCTTGAGCTGTTAGCTTTGAAAGAAGGTATTAACTTTTTTTCCCTAGGAAAAAATAGTTTTGTGCATGGAGTATAATATTCTAAACTCAAGACCACCATAGACAAAAGGACGACTTCCCACAGCTACCACCCGTCTCTGCAGAGTTTACATGGAGCATCCGTCCAGCCAAAATTGCTGCGCTCTCTCCCTTGAAATGTCATCCAGGCTTGTCCAAGACGCCTGCGGGCTGCCCGTCTGTCTGTCTTGGAATGTCCTCAGAAGGCTCTGTCAGTGACTGGGCGACAGGATAAAAGCCCCAGAGTCCGTTCACAGGGCAGCGGAAAAGAGAAGAGGCAAAGTTATTCAAACGTCGTCTTTTTTCCTTGCGGCTTGTTGTCGCCTCCTCCTCCGTCTCCTTGGAAACTGCTCCACCTCCAAAGTTTCCTCGGCTTTTGCTTCCAAAGCCCCCCCACTCGGCCCCCAAAGCCTCCCTGGCCACCGAGACTGCCGCCGCGGCCGCCCCCTCGGCCTCCAAAGCCACTAGGCTCGGCTCAGGTCTGGATTACTTTGTTTCCACCTATCTCCCCATCCTCCATGGCCTCTTTTTGCAGCTTTGACATCTTCCTCTTAGTTGTAGTCCACAAAACCCAACCCTTTTGAAGCCCCTGTCTGTGACTAGCCTGGCGCCCACAGAACCTTGAAGCAAATCTTTCAATGTTTCTTCCGCGGTCTCTTCAGACAGGCCTTAGATGAACAACGTTTTGTAGGACTGGTTCCTTGGGGATGCATCGGCAGTCCTTCATCGGTCCCTTCAGTTCCAGCCGGATGCCTCTTGCCTTCAATCTCTATGTCGTTACAAGAATTCAAAGCTTCTTTCGCATCTTCCACGGAGACAAATTCAATGAATGCGTACCCTTCGGGTCGGCCTTGGTTGTTCTGGGGCAAGCTGATGGACGTGGCCGTCTCAAACACCTCCTGCAGGCTCTCCTCGATGGCGCTATAGGCCAGATTGTTCAGCACCAGGGTCTTGGCTTGAAGTAGCTCTCCCCTCAGGAATTATTCTTCCCTCTATAGTTCTGTCTTTGGCTCTTCTCCCCTGTGTAATATAGAATGAGCGCTCGGCCATCAATCTCAGCGCCTTACTTCTCTTCCACGGCCTTGTCCACATTCCCATAGGATTTAAATTCAACGTAGGCAATTCTTTCAGGGGTCCCATCCTTGTGCAGACCAATCTAGCCTCAATCGCGTCTGCAAACACTTCCTTGAGCTCCTCTTGAGTTACTTTTTGGGCGGATTCTTGTCGAAGAATTCTTGTCCTTGCGTCTCGGTCTGTCTTGTTTTCTTTTGCTTTTTCCAGCCTAATTCCATTTTGGAGTCACTGAGTTCCAGAGCCTTTCCCATGTCTTCAGCAGATTCAAATTCCACGTAGCCAGACTTTCTGGTGGCACCAATGCGGATGTTCACAACCGTAAGGTCCTTTTTTGTCAAGAAATTCGTGATGCCTGTTCAGAGCTTAGAAGCGGTTTTGTCGAAGTTCCGGTTACAAGAGAAGGGACTGACATTAGTGTGACGCTTCAGCATCCAGTTTCTGTTTCTTGGTTTCGGGGGGCCTTCTTTTTACCCATTTGCTTTTTCCTCTTCCCAGGTGCTTCTTTCACGGGCGCTTCCTTCTCCTCCTCCTCTTCTTCTTCGTCATCCTCATCTTCATCATCTTCCTCCTCTGATTCCTTGGTCTTCCCAGGTTTCGCCGGGGGCAGCTTTCACGGCAGCAGCCTTCCCTTTGGCAAGTGCTGTCCGTGACTTCTTCTTTAGAGTCATCCCAATCTTCTTCACTCTCGTCACTGTCCTCCTCCTCCTCCTCAGAGTCCTGTTTGGAGGGAGTTGCTCCCATCTTTGCGGCTTTCGGAAGCTCAAATTCCTCATCCTCCTCATCTTCACTGTCCTCATCTTCTGACTCACTGTCCTCCTTGGCGTTCTTTGCCCCTTTGGCTGGGGGGCACCGCTGCTTCTGCCAGGGTGGCAGCTGGCTTAACTGGAGTGGCTCCCTTCTTGCCCAGCATGACCGGGGCTTTGGTGGGGGTGGCCACCTTCTTGGCGGTGGCTGGGGTGATCGCCTTCCTACCAGGAGTCACCACTGCTCTCTTGGCTGGTGTAGTGGCAACAACTTTTTTGGTTGGGGGTACCTTCTTTGCTGGTGTGGCCACCGTATTATTGCCCTTCTGAGATATTGCAACCTCTTCTCCACTGCTTTCTTCATCTTCTGACATCCTCATCTTCACTGTCTTCCACCTCCTTTGGGGGGAGAGGCCATTTTCTTTGACTCACCTTGGTTTTTAGCAGCCTCCTTTAGCTTCACCATGGTGGCAGCGCGTGACTAGGGCACAGAGGGGGCAGATCTGTCGGCCGAGGTCCAGGCAACCTCGGTGGTGGCGGAAGGTGCTGTCAGGAGTCCTTACGGGGGCAGCCCTTTGCTGGCAGAGACTGAGACAAAAGACTGAACCTGCCCCCTGGGCACGACTGGAAAGGAGCTCTCTGAGGGTATTAACTTTTAAGAAACAAGGGCAAGAAAGCATGCTGAACCGGTTGTGAAAAGCGATGAAGGAAGGAACATATGCTGGGAACAGGCATCAGTCCAGTTTGACAGGAATGGAGGGTGCATGGAAGAGAGCAATATAAGAGCCTGGGAATATAGGTGGCCCTCATATTGTGCAGAGGCTGGCTTCAACTTCCAGAATGAGGATTTGTGTATTTTAACCTAGAATTATTATTATAACCTTGAGTACTGAATCATGCTTTGAATACGCAAGGTAAGGCAATAAGAACCACTGAAAATTGATCATCAATGTGGCAGCTGTGAAGAGGAAAGACTCTCAACATCCTCAAATAGTTTCAGCCAATTGGCAGACAGGGGCAGCGAGGTGGTCCAGTGGAATGAGTTCAGGGTCTAGGGTAAGGAAGATTTGAGTTCAAATCTGGCCTCAGACACTTACTAGCTGTGTGAACCTGGGCACTGAGCCCTATTTGCTTCAGTTTCCTCATCTGTAAAATGGGCTGGAAAAAGAAATGTCAAACCACTCCAACATCTGTGCCAAGAAAGCTCCATGTGGGGTCACAGAGAGTCAGATAGGTCCAAAAATGACTGAACAACAACGTTGGCAGACAGCTCTTCACATTACTCTATTTTACTCAAAGTTTTATTTCTTTTATTTCTTTATTTCTTCTTATTTCTTTTATTTCTTCTCTCAAGATCTGAGCCCAGTCAACCTTTTGCAGTCCTTACTATCTAGGAGGAATGCACATAAAAGCAGCATGATATACTGCAGAGAGTACTAGAGGAGGACTCAGAAAGCCAGGTTCTCAACCTGGCCATGTGAATCTTGACAAATCATTTAAGCTTTCTGGGACCTCAGTTACCTAGGTTGTAAAATTAGTGGGGTGGATTCGATGATCTCTAAAATCGGATGTGCTTTCTCTCCTTACTTCTGCCTCTTAGAATCTCCAACTTCCAGATTCAGCTCAAACACCACTTTCTGCAGAAAGCCTTCTCCCATTCTTTGAGTGTCCTTCTCCTTTAAGGTGACATTCCTTCTACTTTCTATGTGTCGCGTATATCCCTATTTATGTACATGTTGTCTCCCCCATCAGAATGTAAGCTCCTTGATGGCTTTCTTTTGCTTTTCCATCATATCCCTCAAATTAAGCACATGCCTGACCTATAGTAAGCACTTAATAAATGCTTGTTCATTGGCTAATGTCCCTTTCAGCTTCTCATTATCTAATTTTGAGCTTAAGCAGAATATTAAGTAATCAATAGAAACATAGAAATAATTATTTACAATTTATAGTATTATAAAAACCCTTACAATACCCTAAAGGTTTGAGATTCTCAAACCCAGCTCTACTGTATTTCCATCCAACTTCTCTGAGCAGAAAGGGAACTTAGCTTTGTGGACACTTAACCTGATCACAAGGTCCTGCTTCTTTACCACGCTGGCCAGTCTGTCCTCATGCTTGCCAATGTCCAAAACAATGGGGTTAATGTTGTATTTCTTGGCCAAATGTTCAAGCTGATTCTTCATATCTGAGCCTATTTGATGAGCAAAACATTTCAAGATATTTCTTTTGATTAATTGTCTTCCCCTCCTAGCAAGCCAAAGAATAAAGTTCATTGTGAATTCTCAAAAAAAAATTTTTTTTAAGTTCTAGGAATTCAGACACACACACCCACACCCACACGATAACTAACAGCCAAAAGTGAGAGGGAAGGTTTATTTACCCACTGTTATTTCAATGCTGCCATCTCTAGAAAGGTATTCCAGTACCGGCTCAGAAACATAGCCAGTCCCAAGTAGCAAAACTTTCTTCCTCATGTCCATTGAAAGCAATTGTGCATGCTCCCTGCAAATGAGATGAAAACTTTATTAAACCCAGAATACTTTCAATTTAGAAGTGTAGTGAATAAAACTCCCAAGAGACAGTTCCCAGGTAATTAACATCAGGCTAGTTAATAATCAATGAATTAATGGTCAATAGTTTCTCTTAGTGACCAAAGACTCCAAGGAAGAAATGCCTTAAATCAGAAACTGAGCCCTGATTGGTGGACACTTAATGAGAAGGTGGGCTAAAAGTCTTCAGCTCCTCCTGCTGAGAAAGTGGCTTAATCCTGAGATTCAGTAGCCTCCAGCTATTTCCATCCAGACCTCCCTGGTTTAATTTCTCTTTCACTAGCTGAGTGCCCTAAACTCTAATGGAGGAAATCAAGGGCTAGGAGATGTGTCCTGGAGGGAAAAGATCTAGCTGAGGTTAGCTTTTGTTTACACACTAGACAAAGGTAAGGATCCCTTCCCAGGTAGATGCATTGGGACAGAGAAGATTATCTTACTATTAACATTCTTCTAAAACTGCCTGACCTTTTCAGGAATTGGGTCATAACAGAAATATGAGGAAAAGGATGCATCACAAATTAATAATTAGTTATCAATATAATAATATAATGTCAGTTTATCTCAGAAGTTTTCAGTAAACCTGACCAAAATAAGAACTCATTTCCTTAGGCAAACGTTTGGCTTCTTGTTTGTTGACTACGCAAGCCAGGTAGATGGTGCAGGGCACAGAGTATTGCAGAGCTCAAGTTTGCATCCTGCCTTGGCTATTTACACGTTGTGCCACCTGGGCACGTCACAACCTCTCTCAGTCTTATTTTGCTCATCTGTAAAATGGGAATAATAATAGTACCCATTTCACAAGGTTGCCATGAAATCGAATGAGATAACATACATACTAGCTATTATTTTCATTCTTCAGAAAGGAGTCATTTATACCAAATCTTGTCTTAAATCATTGAGCTGTTGCAAGATGAGGTATTATTATTCCAAAGCCAGCTGCAGAACTTCCTTTCTCTATTAGCTCCTAATTCAGGATCTACATTTTGCTGAAAGATTAGGGCTTCTTTGTAGCCCACCTTATTATTATAACTAAACTACGAAAGCAAACACTCCCTTTTCAGGCATTTACCCAGAACTCTGCTTTCTAAGAAGTCACAACAAAAGGCAGGGGAAAGCTAACACAATATCCAGGATACTGCAGTTTTTTAAGTCTTTCAAAGTAGTCTTTGCCTCTTTAAAATCTACCTACACCTATTAGAAATTTGACATAGGGTATCTACTCCTGGGCTCATATGAATTCTTTAAGTAACTGTTGCCTGTCCAAGGAAAACTTAAAGGTCAAGGAACAATAGTAATTAACTGCTGGCCAACTATCCCATCACAGGTCCACTTCTAGGTGCCTCAGAATACCATTAATGATAATAATGGTAGTTAGCACTTATATGGCACTTTACACACGTTAACACATTTTAGCCTCACAATAAACCATAGGAGATGGGTTATTGTTACTGTTATCCCCATTCTACAGATGAAGAACTGGAACCAGAGAGAGAAGTGATTTGCCCTGGGTCATGCAGCTAGTAAGTGTTGGAGGCACTTCTGGATTACAGAACTAAGTGGTACCATACATACCACTTAGATGCCTATAGGAAGCTCTAGGTCCTAGTGCAGTTATTCCTTCCATATCTCAGGGCTTAGGGGTGTGGCACCCTTTTGATCTGGAAAATCTGTGTAAAATTTTTTGGCCTTCCTTTCTTATCAGAATTTTTTCTTTTTCTTTAATGGGGTGTTTACAATACCTTATTGTAAAACTTAGGTTGATAATATACAATACTATACATATATTTTATGCATTTCTGAGTTTTTAAATCTCTTCTGTGTTGTCTGCTGGCCTTCCCCTGTCCTCTGCAGCTTCCATAAAACTCCCCAAAACTCCCCATTTAATTTCTTATGCTGACCCGTGATACATCAGATCCATGATGAAGAAAGTCATGATGTGGAAGGAATAACTGTATAGCTTTCCAGCAAAAGAATTACCAATAATAGGATCATAGGAGCACAGATGTGGTTAAGTAGGGGAAGGGGCAGTCACCCAATCCTTAGAAGTATGTTTTCCCCCACATAATAATAGAAATATCTACAATTTTCAAGTCAGGTCATCACCATAACTAATTCTTTTTTTTAACAAATTCTTCCTCCCCCACCCCTTTTTGGAGGGTAGAAGGCAAGGCAATTGGGGTTAAGTGACTTGGCCAAGGCCACACAGTTAGTAAGTGTTAAGTGTCTGAGGCTGTATTTGAACTCAGGTCCTCTTGACTCCACGGTTGGTGTTGTATTCACTGCAACACCACCTAGCCACCACTATCACTAATTATTTTAACATCGATATACAATTTCAAGCAAAGATTGTTCTGCTACTAGCTCTTGCTGTATTAAGTAAATTCTCTTTCCAAATTCATTCCATAGACTTATATGACGATTCTATCACATAAAAAAGATGGGAAGTGCCAGCCACCAGAGACAAGAAGGCTTGTTTCTGTCTTAATGTACATGACTAGAACCTGATATATAAAAAAGCTGGTCGCATTGAATCTGCAATCAGCTTAGAAGGCATTCCAGCCAGTGATGGTGATAGAGGAGATGGTCACAGAAGAGAATACCATACAACGGGCAATTTTTGTTCCCCTGATTGTGGTTAAAGAACAGAAGGAAGCTACATTTTCACAAGTATTACACAAATTACATCTTATGTAATACCTAAAAAGCAGTACCAGGCCACCGCAGCAGTAATAAAATTCAATGACGATAACAACTTATGATCATGTAGTGATAATAATGTCCAGTGAAGATCACAACTTAAGTCACAGTGATATGTATATGTGTATGTATATAATGTGTGTGTATATAGACACATATATACAAATAATTTCATTTGATTTTCACAAAAGCCCTATGAAATAAGTAAAGCAAATATTATTACTACAATTAATGATAATAATAGCTAACATTTATATAGGCCAGGAATTGTGCTAATCACTTTACAATTAGGTGTTATTATCATTCCCATTTTTATAGATGAGGAAATTGAGACAAACAGAAGTAGTGACTTGCCCAGGGTCAT
>CM053581.1:484241134-484262331 GCA_028627135.1 Pseudochirops cupreus
AAAAAATGTCCATTGCTGTTAGAGGAACCGCACATCTCTTTAAGTCTAATATAGTATAATAGCAACAGATCAAGGAATACCACAATTTCCAAAGAATCAAAATCTCAGGTGACCTGAAAGTCAATGGAGAGCTGTCCATAGTGGGAAGAAGGACATTGCGTGTTATCAAGGATGACTTGTCCATGAGAAGTGGCACAAAAAACAAGAACATGTAAGACCTGAAGAGGCATCAGGCCAGAGACAACAGAGCTAGGGACAACCCAAGAGATGCCCTCATACTTTTAGGAGGTACAGTGGATAAAGTGCTAAGCCCACATACAATTAGAAAGACTTCAAGTTCAAATCTTGCCATAGATACTTACTAGCTCTCTGATCCTGGGCAAATCACTTAATCCCATCAGCCTCAGTTTCCTCAATTGAGATAATAATATTTTCTCAAGTAATAATAATTTCCTCAAATGGAATAATAATAGCACCTACCTCCCAGGGCTATTGTTAGGATGAAATGAGATTTTTGTAAAATGCTTAGTGCTTTAGCAGGTATAGTTCCTGGAACATAGTGCCTAGCTTAATAAGTGCTTATTCCCTTACCCTTTCATACCCTGAATGTATAAAGATCAGAAGACTTCCAGTACACTGCATAAATTTTCTCTAGAGGATTTATGGACAGACATGAATAAGTATTTCCGTGGAAGATAGAGTCTATTTCTGTAATAAGATATAGACTTTTATAATACGTTTTGTCAGGACAGAATTTGCACATCAGGAGAATACTTTCTCTTAAAAAGGGCTGCATGTCCCCAGTATCTGATCTCAGGACAGGATATGCCTGAATTCCTGACAGTGAATTGTCACAGTACTAGGAAGGACATAGGCAGAGATAGGAGACTATGACCATAGGAAAAGAGGAAGGTAAATGGAATGAATATATGACAAATTATGTATTAACTGCACACTCTGTTATCATGGTAAAAAGGCAGAAGAACTAGGTCTCACAAATTGGAACACAGAGTGAATGCTACCACATAAAAATACTTCTAACTAACACTGCCACCCTTATCAACAGCTATTTTTAGGAATAAGGTACAGCAGAAAAAAATGTTAATACCTCCAAAGACAGTAGCATAGAAATTAAATAGGAGTTTGAACCCCATTTTTCAAAAGCTTCTTCCCATGAATAATACAGAGAGAAGAAATGAGCAATTAAATGTGGATAGAGCCCATGAATATGAAAATAACATGTAGAATAGCCTAAAAGGGACAAGAAATTATAAAGAGGTGAAAGAAAAGTAAATTTTCTTAAAGAAAAAAAGGTACAGGAAAAGAAAGGTACTTTAAAAAAAAGTTAACAGAAAGGAAGAGAGGAAAGATTCTGAAATACTAGATTAACTGTGTAGGGAAAGGACATAGACAAAAGAAGAGGAGAAACAGATAATGAAAAAAAATAAAAATTATTAAATTAAAAGATAAAGAGCTGGTGAGAATAAAAGCAAAAAAAATGATAAATATAAAACCATTTGGAAGGAAAAATTACTGACTTCAAAAAGAAATTGAATAAAAATCAGTATAGAAGAGATGCAAGGGAGTGAAGACAATAGAGTGAACATTTAGTAACTCTGCTGTAGCATTCCCCAAACCTCTTCCACAATGACCTAGAAAATATACCAAACCAAATTCTGAGTGGGAAAGCCAAGAAAAAATTGCAGTGAGTAATTTTTCCTTCCCAGGGAAGCTTAGGTAAATAAACAGATCTATGAACCCCACAGTAGGGGCTGGTAGGGAGCACAGCACAATAGCAACTGGAAGCCCCCAACAACTGTGGTGAATTCCAACCAGGGAACTCCCCAGGGATAGTAAGGAGACTGAAAATCTCAGACCTTTCCAATATTATGTCAGAAGCACTAAAAATTTACAGGCCCTCCAGACTGAGCTGGGAAAGCAGCAGAAGAACATAAAAGACAGAAGCTCAAACTAGTCATCTCCACCTCCCAAAAGTGAGCAGAATCCAACTCTAACATAAAGTCCAAAGTCAATAAGTATACTGGAAAAATGAGGAAATGACAAAAATAGAACTTGATCATGAAAAGCTACTATGGTGACAGGAAAGCTCTAGACACAAACTCATAAGAAGACAATAGCTTAAAAACCTCTACAAGCAAAGCCTCAAAGACAAATGCAGATTGGACACAATCTGAACAAGAATTCTTAGAAGGATTAAAGAAAGAAATAAAAAAGTGTAAAAAAAATTTTTTAATCAAATAAAAGTGATAAATAAAACACCTAATAAAATAAATGAGAGCTCTGCAACAAAATTGCAAGAAGAGAATTACCAGCTTGGTAAATGAGGCACAAAAATACTAAAGAAAATAATGCCTTAAAAATTAGAATTGGCCAAATGAGAGCTAACGACTCCATGAGACATCAAGAAAAAAACAACAAAACAAAGTCAAAAGATTTTAAAAGCAGAAGAAAATGTGAATTATAGAAAGGAAAACAATTAACCTGGAAAAAAGATCAAAGAGAGATAACTTAAGAATCATTGGTCTATTTGAAAGACACGAACAATTTATACATCATGGTTAAATAAATTATAAAGAGAAATTGTCCAGGTATCTTAGAACTGGAGGGAAAAACAAAAACTGAAAGAATCCATCAGTCACCTCCTGAAAGAAATTTGAAAATGAAAACTCCCAGGGATATTATAACCACAACCCAAAGCTCCTAGTTCAAGGAGAAAATACTGCCAGCAACCTGAAACAAGAAACAATTCAAATACTGTGAAGCTAAGGTCAGGATCACATAAGATTTAGCAGCTACTATAAAGAAGCTGAGGACTTGACTATGATATTCCAGAAACCAAAGGAGCTAGGATTAGAATCAAGAATAACCCACCTAACAAACTTAAGTATAGTCCTATGGGGGGACACGGATTTTTAGTAAATTAAAGAACTTTCAAGCATTCCTGAAGAAAAAAAAAGAGATGAATAAAAAAATTTGACATTCAAATACAAGACTCAAAAAAAGTTTAAAAAGGCAAACAATTAGCAAGAAATCATAAGTGACTAAACAAGGTTAAACTATTTGCATTCCTATGTGGGAAGATGATACATATAACTCGCAAGAACTTTATCATTGTTAGGGCAGTTAAAAGGAGTTTACACAAATTGGGGGGGGAGGGGAGGAAGCGAGTTGATCATGTTGGAATGATCTATAAAAAAGTGAAGCATATCTAATCATGAAGCAAACAAGAAAGAAGTTAAGAAAATGAATAGAATTTTAGAAAAGTTAGATATTATGGGATCTCTGGAGAATATTGAATGGAAATAGAAAGAATTATACCTATCTCTCAAATGTACATGGCACCTTCACAAAGACTGACTATATATAGTTCATAAAAACCTCATGAACAAATGCAGAAAAGCAGGAATATTAAATGCATATTTTTCTGACCCTATTGTAATAAAAATTACATTCAACAAAGGGATTTTGAAGCATAGATGAAAAAATAATTAGAAAATAAATAGCCTAATCCTAAGTAATGAGTAGTCAAAGGACAAATCACAGAAAAAATGAATAATCTCATTAAAGGCAATGACAACAATCAGACAACAAACAAAACGACGATTCAGTAAAAGTAATACTAAGGGCAAAAAGTATCTCTAAACACTTACATTAGTAAAAGACAGAAAGAACTCTTAATGAATGGGCGTGTACCTGGGGGAGGGGGGGGGGAACCTAGAAAAAAAAAACAAATTTTAAATCCTCAATTAATTACCAAAATAGAAATCTTGAAAATCAAAGGAGAGATGAATGAAATTGAATTTAAAAAAAAATTAACACTAATAAATAAAACTAGCAGTTTGTATTATGGAGGGGAAAACAAACCATAAAATAGATAAACTACTGGCTAATTTGATTTTTAAAAAGAAAGAAGAAAATCAAATTATCAGTATCAAAAAAGGAATAATTGAATGCACAACCAATGAAGATGAAATTAAAGCACTTAGCAGGAGCTATTTTGCTCAACTATATGCCAATAAAGTTGACAATATTAATAAAATTAACAAATATTTACAAAAATATAAATTGCCAGGATTAACATAAGAAGAAATAGAATAGTTAAATAATTCTGTCTTAGGGGAAAAAAAGTAAACAAGCCATAAATGAACTCCATAAGAAAAGAAAAACAAAACAAAACAAAGCTTCAGGACCAGGTGGATTTACAAGTGAAATTTGTCAAATATTTAAAGAACAATTAATTCTTATACTATATAAACTGTTTGAAAAAAAAAACAGGTAAAGAAGTCCTTTCAAATTCCTTTTGTAACACAAATATGGTTTTGATGCCTAAACCAAAGGGAATAAAAACAAACAAAAAAGAAACCCCTTTACATCAATTTCCCTAATGAATATCAATGCAAAAAGATTAAAATAAAATACTAAAAAAGGAGATTACAACAATTTGCCACAAAGATCATACACTGTAACCAGGCTGAATTTATATCAGTAATGCAATATGGGTTCAATATTAGGAAAATTATAAGCATAATTGACCAAATCAAGAAAAAAAACAGCAAAAATCATATGACTATTTCAACAAATGAATAAGAACCTGATAAAGTACTCATGCCTACTAAAAATGGATCAATGGAACCTTTCTTCAAATGGTAAGCAGTACATATCCAAAACCAAGAGCAAACATTAATTATGTAATAAGGATAAAACTAGAAGCCTTTCCAATTAGATCCTGGGTGAAACAAGGATATTCACTACCAATGTTATTATTTAATACCGTACTAGAAATGCAAGGTACAGCAATATGATTTTTTTAAATTGATGAATATAGGCAGTGAAGGAACAAAACTATCCCTTTTTGCAGATAATATAATGGTTTGCTTAGACTCAGAGAGTCCTAGAAAGCCAGTTAAAATCTAGTTTAAACAATTAACAACTTCGCCAAATTATCAGGATATAAAATAAACTCCCACAAATCATTAGCATTTCAATATACTACCAACAAAGTCCAGCAACAAAATATAAAAAGAAAAATTCCATTAAAAATAACTACAACACAATAAAATACTTGGGAGTCTACCTGCCAAGACACACACAGGAATTATATGAACAGAATTACAAAATACTCTTCACACAAATACAGATCTAAATAATCTGGAGAAATATTAATTGCTCATTGGTAGGTTAAGCCAATGCGATAAAAATGACAATGCTACCTAAATCAATTTACTTATTCAGTGCCATCACAATCAAACTATCAAATGATTACTTTGTAGAGATAGAAAAAGTAATGAAATTCATCTGGAGGGGGAAAAAGGTCAAGAATTATCAAGAGAATGCATGGGGAAAAAATGTGAAGGAAGGGATACTAGTAGTACCAGATCTCAAACTGTACTACAAAGTAGGAATCGTCAAAGCAATTCGGTACTAGAAAAGAAATAAAGTGGTTGATAAATGGAATAAATTAGGTACACAATATAATCAAAAACACTATAACAGTATTTGGTAAACCTGAAGATACCAGCTATTGGGACGAGTACTCACTAGTACTCACAAAAACTTTTGGGAAAAATGGAATATGGTCTGGCAGAAACAAAGCATACATCAGTATCTCACCCTGTATACCAAGATAAACTCAAAATGAGAACGTGGCTTAGACATAAAGGGTGATCTCATAAGCAAACTAGTGGGGTGTGAAAGAAATCACCTGTCAGATCTATGGATAAGGGAAGAATACAACACCACATAAAAACCATAGAGGATCCTAAGAGGTAAAATGGATACTTTTGATTACAAAATAAATCAAAAGGTTTTGCAAAAACAAAACCAATTCAGTCAAATTAGAAAAATCAGAAACTGTGAAAAAAAATTTGCAGCTAGTTTTTGGAATAAAGATCTCATTTCTCAAAAATATAAAGAAATTAATCAATTTATCAAAATGGGAGCCATTCTTTAACTGATAAATGCTCAAAGGATATGAACAGGCAGGTTTCAGATGAAAAAAATCAAAACTATCAATAGTCATATGAAAAAATGCTCAAAATCACTAACAATCAAAGAAATACACATTAAAATAACTCTAAGGTAATACTTTACACCCATCAGTTTGGATAAGATGTCAGAAAAGGAAAATGACAGACATTGGAAGGGATGTGGGAAAATAGGTACACAAATGTCCTCTTGGCGGAATTGTTAACTAATTCAATCATTCCTGAAGAACACGTTGGAACGATGCCCAAGGGGCTATGAAAGTGCAAATACCCTTTGACCCAGCAATACCACTACTAGGTCTATATCCCAGAGAGATCAAAGAAAGAGGAGAAGGTTCTAATTGTACAAAAAACATTTAAAGCAGCTCTTTCTGTGGTGGCAAAGAATTGGAAACTGAAGGCATGCTTATCATTTGGGGGTGGGCTGAATAATTTTTGGTATGGGAATGTGATGGAACATTGTTGTGCTGTAGGAAATGATGAAGATGATGATTTCAGAAAAATTTGGGAAGACATACGAGCTGATACATAGCAAAATGAGCAGAGCCAGGAAAAAAAACTGGTACAATAACAATAGTATTGTAAAGATAATCAATGATGAAAGACTTAATCAAGATCAATACAATGATCCAATTTAAAATAAAGTCATACAGAATGAAAATGAGAGAATGTAACAAAATTTAGTGTATCTCAGGTAAATCCAAAAACCAGAAGTTTCAATCATGCTATCAGACAAGATTATAAAACAAACAAACAAACAAACCAACCCTGTCATCATTATTAAGAAAATCAAACAGGTATATATATTTTACCTAAAGAAATCATAAATGACAAACCAATATCAGTACAAAACATATGTGCATCAACTGGTATGCCATCTAAATTTTTTAAGTTAACTGAGTTGCAGGGAAACATTTAGATAGGCAAATCTTAGAGAAGGATAATGAAAATAATAAATAATAAAAGGAAAAATAGAATTAAACCAACTGTTGAATTTAGAAGTAAAAAATTTATAGAATCACTGGCAGGAAGGTAATGACTCCATGAGACATCAAGAGATAAGGAAGCAAACTACATCTTGCTAAAAGATATTGTAGATAATGAAGTAATATCAATACTAAATATATATATATGTATATGTATATATATATATATATATATACATGCACCAAATGGTATAGAATCTAAATTTTTAAAGAAATTCAATGAATTACAGGAAAAAATAGACAGTAAAACTATACTAGTGGGGGACCACACCTTTCCCTTCTCAGAACTAGATAAATCCAATTACAAAAGAAGTTAAGGAGGTGAATAGAATTTTAGAAAAGTTAGATATAATAGACCTCTGGAGAAAACTGAATGAAAATAGAAAGGAATATACCTTTTTCTCAGAGATACATGGCACCTACACAAAAATTGACCAATTATTAGGACACAAAAAATTTCATGAAAAAATGCAGAAAAACAGAAATATTAAATGCATCCTTTTCAGATCATATTGCAATAAAAATACATTCCCTAAAGGGCTATGGAAACATGGATTAAAAATTAACTGGAAACTAACCTAATCCTAAAGAATGAGTGGATCAAAGAACAAATCATAGAAACAATCAATAATTTCATTAAAGAGAATGACAATGAGACATCATACTATAATTTATGGAATGCAGCTGCAATACTTAAGGGAAATTTTTTTTTATCTCTACACACTTATATCAATAAAATAGATAAAGATCAATGAATTGGGTATGCAACTAAAAAAAAAAAACCCTAGAAAAAGAACACATTAAAAATCCCCAGTTAAACACCAAATTGGAGATTCTGAAAATCAAAAGAGAGATTAATAAAACTAAAAGTAAGAAAACCAGTTGGTTTTGTTAAAAAAAAAAACCAACAACAATAAAAAAGATAAACCATTGGTTAATTTTATTTTTTAGAAAAGAAATAAAACCAAATTACCAGCATCAAAAATGAAGTAGTAAATTTACAACTAATGAAGAGGAAATTGATGCCATTAATAGGAACTATTTTGGTCAATTATATCTCAATAAATTTGACAATCTAAGTGAAATGAATGAATATTTACAAAAATATAAATTGCCCAAAATAACAGAAGAGGAAATAGAATATTTAAATAATCCCATCTTAGAAAAAGAAATTGAACAAGCCATCAATGAATTCCCTTAGAAAAAAATCCTCAAGGCTAGATGGATTTGCAAGTGAATTCTACCAAACATTTAAAGAACACTTAATTCCAATACTGTATAAACTATTTGGAAAAATAGGTAAAGAAGGAATTCTACCAAATTTCTTCTGTGACACAACTATGGTGCTAGTACTTGTACCAGGAAGAGTAAAAACAGAAAGAAAACTATAGAGTATAGACTGATTTCCCTAATGAATATTTATACACAAAATTTAAAGAAAATGCTAATAAGGAGATTATAGCAATATATCACAAGGATCATACACTATGACCAGGCAAGATTTATACCAGGAATACAGGACTGATTCAATATTATGAAAACTAATTGAAAAGAGCATAATTGACTATATCAATAACAAAACCAACAGAAATCACATGATTATCTCAATAGTTGCAGAAAAAGCTTCTGACAAAATATAGCACCCATTCCTATTAAAAAATACTAAAGAGCATAGGAAAAAAAATGAGACTTTCCTTAAAATCATAAGTAGCTTCTATCTAAAACCACCAGCAAGCATTATATGCAATGGGGATAAGCTAGAAACTTCTCTCTCTCTCTTTTTCAGTTTGAGTTTTCTTCCACAAAATGGCTAATATGGAACATGTATAACCTATATCAGATTACTTACCGTTTCAGGGAGGGATAGTGGAGAGAAAGAAGGATAGAATTTGGCACTCAAAACTTTTTAAAAAGGATGTTAAAATTGTTTTTACACATAATTGGGGAAAATAAACATTATTTTTAAAAATGTTTTTTATACATTATTGTATTTGAACCTCAAAGTAACCCTTTGAAGTAGATGCTACAGATTTTAGCCCAATTTTATAGATGAGCAAATTAACGTTAAGTTATTCAGGATGAATAATGTTTCCACGCTCCTATTCTTAGGATCAGAAGCTAGATTTGAGCCCATGTCTTTCCTGACTCCAGATTGAGCCCTCTTTCTCCTGAGCCAAATCATCTCTCCCATAAAAGCAGAAACTGTCACCAAATCAAAAATAAGAAATTTGAGAAAAGAAGAGACTCTGGGGAATACTTTACCTGTTCTCCCGTAGTTTCTGGATATATTTATACTTCTCAGGCAATGATCCATTAGATGCAATCACTGCCTAGAATAATATGAAAGATATATAATTATTTCAGTATAATTGGTCTTGAAAATCTCAAGACTTGTTTAGATAGGGAGCGAATGGGATTCAGGAGGGGAAAAAGAGACATCTGCACAACTTACATCCCGGACAACAGGAGAGAAATTCTGACTTTCAAGAGGCTGAGTCGCATCTGATAATATCTGAAAGGCCAAATGAAACTGATAAGAAGGTTTCCTTGTGTTGGCATGTGCACAGAAACATCTGTCAAAGAAGAAAGGAATTTGGAAAAGCATGTTTTCGAAAGAGCACAGCATGTTCTGACTCCTAAGAATATTTAACCCTGCACTAAAGAAATGCCATTTCAGCATAAAGTCCAAATTTTAAATTACCAGCTGGTAACTATGATAATATCACGACCTTCACCCTGGGTAGAGTTTACAGTAAAGAAAAACATCCCCCACCCTGGTTAAATGAGCTATATCGAGCTCGTTAAAAATAACAGCACAGGACTTATCCCTGACTACCCCTTCGCCCTGCAAATAGTCACTACTTGCCAGTTTTAGCCCCTTCTAGCAGAGAGAGTACAGTCAGCCTGACAGTTTAAACCTTCCCAATGCTCTACTTCTTCTCCCAGGTCCTGGACACACACAGACAGGACACCAGCAAAGGATTAAATGCCTTCATGAGGTTATATTTAAACTGAATAATAAAACACATGGGTCAGTGCCATAGTGGGCAGGTAATCCCATACTTCCTTCCTAAAATCTGGCAAGAGGGGTCCAGAAAATAAAACTACAACCCCCAGAATCCACCTCTCTAAATTTATTCCAGCTTCAAATTGTATCCAAAAATTTTAGCTACTTAAATTCTAAGCACCCTACCCTCTGGGACTGGGAGTAAATAGTGCACTAAATCTCTAGTTAAAAGAAAAGGAGGCATTCCTGTGCCCCCTTATCCCATCCTAAGTCTGGTTCGGCATCATCTTCCAACTGAGGGGCTGATAAAGGGGTGAGAGATGGTGAACAACCTCAGAGAAAGAAGCAGTGGAATGGACATTTTAAATTTAAGTTTCCTGAATAATGGAAAACATAAGATTTTATGTCTATTTTACATTAGTATAAAAAAGACATAGAAAGACAAGCCTGAACAAGCAACTCTATCTATATCCAATTACTTTTCCTCCTAAAATATAGCTCAGATGTCTGTACTAAGAGAATGGAATTTTTTTTTCTTTTTGGAAGGGGGAAGGTAGGGCAATTGGGGTTAAGTGACTTGCCCAAGGTCGCATGGCTAGTTTTTGTGTTAAGTGTTTGAGGTCATATTTGAACTCAGGTCCTCCTGACTCCAGGGCCAGTGCTCTATTCACTATGCCACCTAGCTGCTCAAGAATGGAAACTTTTATTGAGGAAAAGAAGGAGGTAAGAAAATCTGAGGCATGAAATAATTTGCCCAATACCCCAAACTAGGAGTAAAGCAGTAAAGACAGAGGCAAGGAAGGCACAAATCGCCTCCATATCACCCTGTCTGGCTAACAAACCTCAGTCACTTGCCTTCCACTCCTCCAATACCACCATTAGAATATATCCATAACATTTACATTCTGCCTAGCTCACTATTTAACATTCTTCTGCAAACAAGGCAAGTTAAGAGTTTAATAAAAAAAAAAATTTAAAAAAAAAGGGTATTTGAAAGAAAAGAGGAAAGGCACGGGCTGCAAGTTTAGCTTTGTTGCCAACTACTCCACCATTTTATAACGGTAGCCCCCAAGAAACTTCTCCAACAGTTCAAATGGAAACCTACCCAGCACTTAAGGAAAACTTCCTTAACTCCTATTATCACCACAGACAAAGTCCTACCAAGAAGCATTAGCAACTATGGCTATCAAACTGTAGCCACAAAAATAGACGGGATTGGGGGAGGGTAGTGGTGGTGGACAAGTGAACAATGATTCAACAGTATAATGATATTACAGACACTGGACACTAACAAAGGTACAAAATCTCTGCCAAATACTCTTCATAATTTTACGAAGGTCATTTAACAAATTGCTAAGAAAAAAGATCCAATTTGTTTTTCTATCTTTATAATATACTAAACCAGATGAGAAGGGTTTTAAAATGACCCAAAAAGTCTGGGTATCAGGGCAGTTGTGTCTGAGAGACAGAAAGGGATAGGTGGGGAGAGAGGAGGGGAAGTGAGGGAAAGAGATAATGGGGGGCAGGGAGGTGCGGGTAGAAGGAGAGATAGAGAGAGGGAGGGAGGGGGTAGAGAGAGGAGGGGAAGAGAGAGATGGAGGGACTCCCATAGATCAAAGGTATATTCTTATTTTATTTTATTTTTTTTCAATGACTTGTTTATTTGTTTTTAGTTTACAAGATCCAGTTCCACAATCACTTGAGTTTCAGATTTTCTCCCCTCCCTTCCCCCTCCCCATGGTGGCATGCAATCATGTATAGGACATGCATTATTTAATTTTTTTTTAAAGATTTTTTTGTGGAGGGGGGAAGGCAAGGCAACTGGGGTTAAGTGGCTTGCCCAAGGTCACAGAGCTAGTACGTGTTAAGTGTCTGAGGTCAAATTTGAACTCAGGTCCTCCCGACTCCAGGGTCAGAGCTGTACTCACTGCACCACCTACCTAGCTGTCTCCTTTTTATTTTTTTTATTTTTATTTTTGTGAAAGGTATACTCTTAATCAAATATGCCTTAATGACAGACAAAGATGATCACATCAATAGTAAAGCAAGAAAAGTAGATTGATACTGTAAATGTTTACAAGTAAAACTGGGAAAGAGAAAGGAGAGAACCACAGAAGATTTCTCAGATGGAAAAGATTAGCATATTCATTAAAAGGCTCCAGGTTCCATTCAAAATGATACCCCCATTGTTGAGTTCACCATTCTGCTTACCATTTCTTCAACATACGGAAAAAGCATATCTCCAAAGCACTCTGTAGCTTCGATTGGGAGCTGGGCTGGTAAATTGTCAATGGAACACATCAGTATCCCAGAGCCTTCAACACTAGAAGTAGCAAAATGACTAATTTATGTATGCAAAAGTGACCAGCATGCCCTATAACACTCCTCACATTAGCATGAGTGTTGTATTATTACGGACCAGCACAAAACCATGTATGTGATAAACCAGAATAAAAATAGTTGATACTCCCTCTACTACTAATTTCTTATACAACAATCTCCCACTCATATAAATATTACATATGCATTTAAAAGTTGAGATGTTTGTGTTTTTAATAACTTTATATTTAAATTTATATGAACTTCGGAAGAGTCAGCATGGTTTGCTAGGAAGGACACTGGGCTTGGGATAAGAAGATCTAGACTGACATCCCAGCTCCAACATTAACTGGCTATGTGATGATACATGTAAGTTATTTTTTTCTGTCTCAGTCTCAATTCCCTCATTTCTAAAATGGAGGCAACAGTACTTTTATAGTCTAATTCAGAAGGATAAAAAAGTATTTCACAGACCTTAAAGGACTACATAAATGTGAATTATTATCTCTTAAATCCCCACAGCCTTTAGTATGTCTCTACTGTCATCAAAGGCTCACACATAGACACCAGGAAGTGCTGTGATGATGTACATTTGGTCAACTTTCTCCTTGTCTTTTAGTAACCTTACTGAAATATTAGGAATATATATACTCCCAAGTCCCACCAATTCAAAATACTTTAACTTACTTAGTTTAACAAACTCACCTGTCATGAATAATATGTTGGTCAGCATCATACATACAAAAGGGACTATCTATTGTCGTACACTCCGTCATAAATTCTATAGAGCCTCCAGTGTCGGCTGAGATGTCGCATATGGCCACAAGTCTGAAAGAGAGGGTACTCATATGCCTTACTGCACTGTCAAATGAAAGTTGCCATCAGTACTAAAAATCCACAACAACAACAAAGGATTAGATACCACCTTTTTTTTTTTTTTTGGAGGGAGGGAAGGCAGGGCCATTGGGGTTAAGTAACTTGTCCAAGGTCTCATAACTAGTAAGTGTCTGAGGTCGGATTTGAACTCAGGTCCTCTCGACTCAAGGGCCAGTGCTTTCTGCTCACCGTGCCACCTGGCTGCCCCAAGATAACAACTTTTAATGTGCATTTCCCAGCCCTTCATAACTGAACACAACAAAAAAAGAAAACCAACCAAGGAAAAGATTACTGGGAGGTTCTTCTCAAAGGAAGACTTGTTCTCAACTACAAACAAAATGAACCAGAGTTGGATCATGCCTTCCCTCAGAATTATCTTTAAAAAAAGAATAGCGCCTAGCTATATTTCTCTTGATCGATCAATCATAAATGGATTTATTAAGCAATTACTAAGGGACAGGTATTGTGCTAGGTGCTGGGGAAGAGACAAACGACGCCCCTTTAAGCTATCCAGCTCACCATGACTGAAATCAGTGGTTCTCAACCTTCCTAATGCCACGACCCTTTAATACAGTTCCTCATGTTGTGGTGACCCCCCAACCATAAAATTATTTCCGTTGCTACTTCATAACTGTAATTTTGCTACTGTTATGAATCTATCTGATATGCAGGATGTACTTTCATTGTTACAAATTGAACATAACCCACAGGTTGAGAACCGCTGATCTAAAACCTTACTCTCATCACATCACCTCTTTTCTTCATGTCCTGTTGGTAATGAGGATCCAAAGAAGGACAATTTCCATATTTTGGCCTAGAAGGGAATGACCTCTGACAGTCTGGCTGCCACCAACTGCTCCAGGTTTTACGTACCACAATTCCTCTATGCCATCCTTCTCCATCAGTCAGGCTGGTCTATCCAGTGTTCTTAGAATACATCATATTTTTCTTACTTCCACATCTTTGTCCACAACATCCCCTCTCTCTCTTCAGGAGCGTCCTTCACCCTTACCTCCGCCCAACTGAATTTTATCAGTCCAGGAAGACCCAACTCTTTTTCTCCCTAATCTGTGAAGTCTTCCCTGAGCAGTCCAGTCCACAAGGCTCTTCCCTTCCTCTGAACTTTTATTGCACATATTTTGACTGTGTAACTCACTTAGCATTTAATGTTGACTATCACATTGCGCTAGTTATCTTTTTGTGTGTGTGTGTCTATGTTTTACCTCCCTAAATAGAGTCTAAGTTCCTTGAGGGCAGGGATCCTATCTTGCACCTTTTTACCCCTTAAAGTACCTAGAATGGTACTAGAATAGCTATTAACTATTATCATTCAAGCACTAAAATATCATCTTAGACACTGTAATTCATAAATATTTGGTAAAATAATTCAGCCCTAGGATTCACAGTAGCATTATCTAGATCTGAAGATGGAAGATGGAACCCAATGAAAGTTTTGCTACTTTTCACTTTCATTGCCACGAGCAAGTCATTTTTAATTCTAGAATCTTTACCTGTAAATTGAGGGGCTGGGTGAGTCAAGACCCTATCTACTACAAGCTAATATGAAAAATTCATTAGCCCTGAAGTATAAAAGATCCTTATACTTTCTGGGGAAGGGAGGAAGAGGAGGGATTAAAAATTAAATTAAAAACAAAACAAATGCTTTAAAAATAATTCGTAAATTTTATTTATAAAAACAAAAACCAACAATAATTAAAACAAAACAATAGATACTTACTTGTGGGGCAAAGAAGGGCAGCCCTCAACAGTAGAAACTGAGGATTTGATTGGAGCAAGGAGCTTCTGAGCATCTTGCCGGCTCAGTAGCCGAGGAGTGTCTTGCTCCCAGTAGATTCCATTAATTAAACAAGTAGTGTATGGGGCAATCTATGAAGTAAATTCCGAGACATCCTATGAGATATAGAAGGTAACCTATGTTCACAGAAGTACTCTAGATGCAAACTGTCAACAGCATATCCAGGAACTAGCTTTTAAAACTACTTTTAAAAATTATTTTTGTTGACACCTTCTGTTTTTGTATCACCTTTGTCTGCAAATGTGTCCCTTGTCCTTCTCATACATAGGGGTCATCTCTTGTAATAAAAAAATTTTAAAAGAAAGAAAAGAGCAGTTTAACAAAAGCAATTAACATCAATTGTGTGACAGTATATGTAATATTCCACATGCATAATGCCCCACCTCTTCAAAAAGGGGAGAGAAATACAGGTTCTCAACTCTTCTCCTCAGGGTCAAACTAGATTATAACTCTTAACATTATTTCTTAATGCCTCTTTAGTTTTCATAGATCATTGGTCATTCCTTCTTAGCAAAACACCGAAAACTGGGCAGGTTCTACCATATCCCAGGTGGCAATAGGAGCTCCCCCTGAAAGAAAGCTTTGGGGTCCTTTTTCATTTTCATTCTGTAATAGCATTATTTAGTAGGTAAAGAACAAGCTTTTAAATCAAGAGCCTGGCATTGTATTTCTGCCTCCAATGCCACTGACTATGTAGCCTTAATCAGGCTTCCTAAACTTCTCTGGGCTCCATTTTCCTTATCTGCAAGATGGGGATAATATGTACCCCATTTCTCACAGGGATGCTGTGAAGATTAAATCAGATAACAACTGTAAGCACTGTGAATTCCACAGAGAAAGGTGTATACACAGTATTTGCAATCAGACTGCACTGTCATCATTAAAGAGAGCTAAGAGTCAGACCTTAGAATTTTTCAGTTTCACCTTCTTTCATTTAAAAGTTGCATTTGGTGTCACATCCTACATGACTTAGAGGATACTAAAAACTGTAACATGACAAACACAGCTCAACATTGGAATTTAGAAAATGAGCTGCTATCTACAAGACCCCTAAACGGAATAAAAGTTGTTCTTCCTTCTATAAACACGACTGCTAAAACTTGCCCATACAGCAAAAAAGAGCTCTCAGTCACAAATGAAAAAACAAGCCTTCTTACATGAGGATGCTGCTAGTTTCTTGCTGTTGTACATTTTGACTTTTGTAAAATTCCCTTTCCTGGGGATGGGTTTGCACTGGCCCACACACATTATTTTTAACTCAATGCATCCACATAATCAATGGCATGAATTAGCAAGATGGCTCAGTAAGATTAAGAATGCAGTCGGTAACTTGTCTGCACAAGGATCAAACCCATGACTATGACTATATCATGAATATCATGCTTAAAGTCAGCCAGCCCAAATGGACCACAGAAGGCTACAGTGCAAGGTAAGATGGTGCTATCCTGAGGTAAAAAGACAGAATCAAAGAAAGTAATTCTGACAGAGCCTTGCAGACAGAAGCCCCAGGAACTACACCAAGGAAAATTTCAGCATTCCTAATGCTAACTAGCTACTTCGAATGGACTCAAGAGTTATCACATTTTAATTAATTGATAATGGGGACCAAAAATGAATTGACATCCTCCTAACTGTTCTTGCCTAAAACTGCCTTTCTCATAGCAAAAACAAAGCATCTCCAGAGCCAAGAAACAACAGATTAGAACACTCACATCAGTGTTAAAGCGAGACGTGTAGAGGTGAGGATGTCTGTCATATTCTACAGGGTCATACACCCCATCTCTTTTCCTGACAAGGTGATGATGTCGACTTAACACTGTCCCATACACTTTCCTGAGATCTAGCAGAGAACAGGGGAAAAGGTAAAAGAAATAACAATCGTAGGCCTGTGACCTATAATAATAAAATACCATGATATACATGATTTTAAAAAAAACATAATAAATATACACAATGTATACTTGCATGGTGTAGTACAGAGGTGCCAAAGTGCAGTACAGAAAATTTGTCAAGGAAATATGGGGAATAGTCAGTAAATAATTATATTATCCTACGACCTACAGTAATAGTGTTTTTTAAAATTGTGGATAAGCAAGAGAACAACTTTTGGGCATTAAAAAGGTTGTGTACTGAATGTTTTCCTTACGAAAAATTAAACTTTTATTTTATTTCTGAACATGATGAACTCCAGAATTTCATTCCTTTCATATTGAATATGGGATACAAGGAGTTTTATAGAAGCCAAGTTGACATGGGACCTAAAAAAGATTGGGAACCATCAATGTAATGCATAGAAAGCTTTAGGGTCAGGAATACCTGGGTTCAAGTCCCATCTCTGACACAAACTGTCTGCGTATCCTGTGCAAGTCACAGGCTCTCCATGTCCTAGGCAACTCTCTAAAGCTCAAAGTCACAAATCAAATGTTGATATACTGAAAAGAAGAAAGAGAAGGAGGAGAAGAGGAGGAGGAGGAAGGGGAGAAAGACAAGGAGTAATCCTTGATTACCTCCACTTTGGGAAACTTCTCTTAACTCATGTGGCTCCACAAACTCACAAGGGAGTTCATTGAAGATCTCCTGGGCACCCTGTTAGTGACAACATGAGCATCAATTAGGCAAACCAAGCAGGATCAAAACTAGCAAAGAAAATCCAAGGTTATATAATACACATACACTGGTAAGTACAGGTTTATGTTCCATGAATATGGCATCCTTTCTTTTCCAACTCTGGAACCTAAATTACAACATGGCAGCTAGGTGGTGTGATTGATAAGAACACTAGATCTGGAGTTACAAAGAGTTCAAATCCTGCCTCAGATACTAACTAGCTGGGTTTATTGGAAAAGTAATTTAACCACTCAGAAATAACAAGACTTACATGGTTACCCTATAGAGAAATAGTGATGGCATAATAAAAATATCCTCTATTATAAGTTTGTTTGAGGAAAGTATTACTTGTAAATAGCAAAATTATAGATTAAGTTTTTCCTGGGAAATCTTAAATCCCATCCATGCATGTTTTCTTTCAAAACAGTCATGAAGGAGAAAACTTATTAACTCCATTTCCCAGAGGAGAAATATGTACTTAAATATCACAAGAATCACTCTTGACTCTAGTGAGATGGGCAGTCTTCTCCCTTACTGTATTCCTGGCTTGTAGACTTTGGAAAAGAGTGCCTGAATGTAACTTCTAAAAGTGCTAATGGTATGCTAGAACAAACTAGAATAGCTGTCATATCTTACCAATGATATATAAAAATAACATAATGTAGACCCCCAAAATCTTGGAATCTTGTAACAAAACTGGGAAGACATGAAAGCTAGGGAAAATGTTGAGTGAATCATTAATCTTCAAAATTGTAAAATGTTTTTAAGAGAAGGTTAGGACCATGGGAAAATGAGAAAGTAGAATACTCTGGTTTCCCTGTTGTATCAGAATCTGTCTAAGCTAATTAATAATAATAATAATTATTATTATTATGTAGCACTATGTGCCAGGTTCTATGATTTACAATTACTATGTTATTTGATCCTCACAACAACTCTGGGAGGTATGTATTATTGGCACCCCCATTTTACAGGTAAGGAAACTGAGGCAAGTAAGTGGTTTGTACGGGATCACCCAGCTATTAGTGTTTGAGGCTGGATATGAACTCAGGTCTTTCTGACTCCAAGCCCATAGCTCTATTCACTGTACCACCTAGTTGCCTAAGGTGGGAAACTAGCTAAGGACACTAAACATTCCCAAAACATTCCAACCATATTCCAATGCAAAGAATCTTAATATTTACCTTAGACACGTTACCAGTGCCAGTGAACACAAATGTTAAAGGTCCTATAGACTTGGGCATCAATCCCAGAGAGATTTCATAGCCGGCATCACGGACAGCTTGCACAGCCTGACTGCTGTTCCTGTAGTTATGGGCCATACCAATATGCTGCAAACAAATACGTATGATTCACATGAGTCTCTACACTGAAACATTTTATTTCCGCAAAGTGTGAAAAGGGATTCTAAAGAAAAAAAATAATAAAACTCACCATAAAAGGTGTGTGATGCCCCAGGGCAAGGAACCTTAAGCCCATTCCATGTAAAATATTGATCATCCCTATTTCAGAATCAGATCAATAAATAGATGGAAAGGTTAGTTTTTTTTTTTAAACAACGTAGTTTCCCCTCCTCCCAGCTTCTAGCATAGTGTTTACAAAGTTAGTGTTTAATAAATGTCTGGTGAACTGAATTGCATTTTCACTACAAATTCCCAATTAAAAAAAATACTGGAATTGCTACAAACTCAGCATTCATTCATTCATTCATTTAATGAAATTTAGTACACCAAAATAATTTTGATGGTTGTGGTCATAACAGGAGTTGCCCTACATGCTCAGAAAGGTGAACAGTTTCTTAAGTGGGAGATCATTCGCTAAGTGTAAGGCAATTTATAAGAGGCAGAACTTCTGTGAAAAGAGAAGGCTGTGTGGTCAAGGAAAAAATGAGTTATGTATAGTAGTATACATATATGTATATGTAGTATATGATACATGTATATGTAGTGTATATAATATATATATATGTAGTATAGATAAGTATACAAAATGAAATCCACATGGCATTCATGAGAGCATTATTAATTTGGAAGAAACAAGACTCCTCTGTTATTGAATTTCCAGTAATAATAATAGCATAAGACTACCACCGAACACATTGGTGTTTCCCAACCAATGTGTTAAGCCCAAAGGGTGAAAAGATTTCTATCTTCTTAAATAAAGGGACTTCTCCTTGCTTTGGGCCATTCTTGTGATTGTTCCTTCCCCAAAACTGCATCCCTTCTTTTTCCCCTTTCTTCCCCTCTTCAGCTTGCTGTTCCCATACATATTCAGAACAAGAACTCTTCTTAGAGTTCACATTAGAAATAAGCAAGCTGAAGCAGGTTATCTGAGCTCACCCACAGCTATGAAATGACCACTAGTGTTCTTTCTTCTTCCATTTTTGTATTGAAACATAGGCTTTTATATGTAAAAGTTTTCCCCACCATTTTCAATATTGCAAGCAGCAACACACCTCTGGGCAAATTTTGGGACAGTTTTGGGACATGAATGTTACACACAGACATACAGACAGATAGATAGACAGACATACACATACAGACACACACACAAACACACACACCCGTCTCATGCTTGGACTGTTGCAATATATAGCCTGCTGGTTGGGCTCTGTGCCTCGGATTCCTCCCTACATTCAACTATCAAAATGTTCTTCCCAAAGTACGAGCCTCACCATTTCACAGTCCTCACCTCTACCCACCATCCCCCCATTCAGTAAACTCGAACGGTTCCTTAAACATCAGGGATCAAAAATAAAATCCTCTGGCTCTTAATAACCTTGCCTCCCCTTACCTTTGCAGTCTTCTTACACCTGATTCTCCTCTACCTTCTCTAAGATCCCAAGACACTAGCCTCTTTGCTGTTCCTCCTACAAGAGACATCATCTCCAGGCTTTATGTTTTCACTGACTATCCCCATGTTTGAATTTTTCTCTTTCCTCATCTCTACCTTAAGGCATATCTGGATTCCTTTAAGCCTTGGTTAAAATGTCACCTTCTGCAAAAAAATCTTTCCTGGTTACCCTTAATGCTAATGCCTTCTATCCAGAGTTGTTTCCAATTTATACTGAATATATAATAGATGCTATATACAGATATAGATACAGATTTATATCTAATATATATAGATTTATATTTAATCTATAGTCATAGATATGTATATTTATATAGATTTGTATTTTATTTATGATTAATTATATAAATTTATTTATTATGTTTTATATAGATTTCTACACAGTTGTTTGCATGTTGTCTCCATAATTAAACTGTAAGCTCCTTGGAGGCAGGAACTGGCTCTGTCTTTTTTTGTATGCCAGGACTTAGCATTGTGCCTAGCACACAATTAATGCTTGTTGAATTGCTGACAAACACACATATTCACATTGATCAATACAGATTTCAAAATATGCCTGCAAACCCTCAAATACATACCTGCTACACCTGCCCATTGTCCAAAGGCCACCACACGTGTTCCTCTATGATCAACCATTTTCTCATAATCAATAAGCCGTATTTCCTAAATAAAAAAATACCCAGTTAAATCCTTTGGTTCACATTTAATGGCCAAGCCATACAAATGGG
>CM053581.1:484262831-484278063 GCA_028627135.1 Pseudochirops cupreus
TTAATAGATGTGTGACCTTAAAGAAATCACTTCATCTTTTGTGCCCCAGTGTGCTTAGCTGTCAAATGTACTGCGTATTCTGTATTCTACCTATCTCCCAAAGTGACAGGGAGGAAAGAACTTCACAGAAACTCCAGATGTGTAAATAGGATCATTCACTATCATTGTTATGAACAATTAGCCAAATGATTAACTGTGCAATTTAAGAAGGGCTTTCTGGGATTGCAACTCTTAGTCCTTAAGAGCATGGACACTGAGTCTCTCTCCTATGTGAAACAATATTATTGTGACAGGTATATCAGTGAAAAGACACAAAATACATATCTGCAATTTTATTTAATGCGAAGAAATAACTCTTTGCATTTGGTCTTTTCGTCAAAGTCTCATGATTTGAAGCTAGAGGTCACTATGTGGTATAGTGCTGAACCTGGAGTCAGGAAGACTTAATTCTTTTTTCTTTTTTGGAGGGCAATTGGGGTTAAGTGACTTGCCCAAAGTCACATGGCTAGTAAGTGTGTCAAGTGTCTGAGGCCGCATATGAACTCAGGTCCTCCTGACTCCACGGCCAGTGCTCTATTCACTGCACCACCTAGCCGCCCTCTAAGAAGACCTTAATTCTAACTGGACCTCAGACACTCAGTAGGTGTGTGACTCTGGTGAAGTCATTTAACTGCTGTTTTTCTCAGTTCCTTCATCTCCAAAGTGGGGATTATAATAACACAACAGGGTTGTTCTGAGGCTCAAATGAAATACTATTTGCAAATCTTAAAGAGCTGTAAATGTTAGCCATTGTAATCACGGTTTCTTTCTAAGGAAAAGAAATTCATTGTCCGCAACATGCAGTTTGTGCTTATAGAATCATGAGTTTCAGAATGGGAAAAGGCCTCAATGACTATCTAGCTAAACCCTCCTCATTTTAAAAACGAAAGGTCTGAGGTTCAGGGAGGTTTGGAGTGATTTGCTCATGGTTTATTTTTATGGATAATTAGTAAGTGATTTACTTCTTAAAATATTTCCTATGGATCTCCTAGCACAAGTAATTGTCCTTCATCAGTCTGTGGGCTGTAACTCATAAAGTCATTGGTTGTTGGTTGGTTGGTTGTTGTCCTTGGTTCTCAAAGAGGACTAAAATGACATCACTGTTAGAGTCAAGCTATGGTGTGTCCTATCGTGGCGCATCAGACCAATACAAGCTCCTGAGCTTGGAATGCTCTACCACACATCAGCCATAAATAGTCCATGTGAACATCTGGGGTGTATTCTCTAAATTTGCACATCTGGTGGATTTTTTTTTTCTTAGCTATTTCAATTCTGCTTCGCTCATGGAGCACAGCACCACCGTGGGCACGCCATGCTGAGTCCTGTGCCAGTTTCTCCCATGTCACACAATTGATTCCAAAGTTCTTAAGAGAGACCTTGAGAGTGTCCTTGTGTCACTTCTTGTGACCACCATACGAACATTTGCCCTGTGTGAGTTCTCCATAAAGTCATAAAGACTTCAAAAAGAATTTAGACATCATTGAATTCAACTTTTTCCAACCGAGGCTCAGGGAGGGAAAGGAATTTGCCAAGATCATATAGCTAATTTATAGTAAAACCACCCAGTCCAGACTCTTTTACTACACTTGACCCCTTCTCCAAAGATGAATCTGACATGGTCCTCCTTTTAAGGAGTTTATAATATTCTAGATTGAATATGGCAGGTCATTAGAAGAAATGCTAGAATGTGAGTCACCATATTCATCATGCCATAAGGATGATACTTTACTTTTTTTTAAGAGAAATCTTTCCCATTTTTTATTCTGAGCTTTTGTACTGCTTCTTTTTAGACCAAATTGTCTTCCTCTATGTGTACTAGAGAGTCCATAGCTTTCATTGACCAGGAAGCAGCTAGGTTGTGTTTTTTAAATTTCCAACAAATGTGTTCTTCCGAAGAGTAGCATGGTTTTACTCTGAAATGTGAATCCATTTTTATTATGGGAATCCAGAAAATAGAGAGGGTTGTTGTGGTTAGGATGATAAAAAAAAAAGTGGCTTTATGGAGGAGATGACATTTGAGTTGAAACACAAAGAACAAATAACTCTTTGAAAGAGGGATGACTGGGGAGGGTAGCCCAAGCAGACGGGCACAGTATAAACAAAGGTCAAGCACAGGGTATACTTGGGAAAATTCCAGTTTGCTAGAATGCTAAATGAGTAAAACTGGAAAAGTAAGTTGGAGTCAAGTTGTAGAGAGCCTTGAATGTTTTAATTTCTTTTACCTTACCAAGCAAGTAATGGTGATTTATTTAAGCTTTTACTTTCCCTTCCCTGCTTCGAACAGTGATTTAGATAAAACAATCTGAAAACATTCTGCATAATGGATTAGAGAGGCAAAAAACTTTGGGCAATAATATAGGTTAGTAAGCCATTGCCACTGAGAGGGCCAGAAGAAGGATATTAACAGTGAAAATGGAAAGAAAGCTATAAACACAAGAGACATACCAAAGGAATTAACTTATCATATGATGCTCCCTGGTATCATTATTTACTGCATTATCATCAGCTACTTGAGACCCATGACTGTGTCTTACACTTCTTTAAATTTTCTTTCATCAAACACGATGATTTCAACGTTGCAATTAAACATAAATTTTTTAACATCTTTATGTTCAAATTTATAAGTTCAAAGGCAAACAAATAAGAAGATATATTGGTATATACATATATACTCATATATACTACATATGTATATATATGCTATATACATATAACTGTATGTATATATGCACATATATACATACACATATTTATGCATATAATGTATGAAAATATTTAATTTTCAACTCATTCACAAAAGCTAGTTACTTGGCAAGTTTTTTCTAGCTAAACAAATGTACATTCTTAAAAAGTTGCAAGTAAACTAAATTGTTGCAGAAATGAAATTATAAATTCATTAATGGAGCTCACCACCTGAAGAAATTCCACTGCTATTCCTAACACTACAAAACAGAAAGCTAGGATTTGCTATATCAAAAGTTCGTTCCATAAATTTTAAAGGTCAGGACCATCTCCATTGCTCTCTGTAGTGACTTAGAACTAGTGTTCAAAGCTATTTCCAAACTCCTTTCCAAACTATTTCCTGTAAGTGCTACCTCTCAGAATGAGTTACATAAATTTATCATCCATTTTCTTTCATGTGTCCTAAACATCCCACTCATATTTCAAAGAGCTACCCTTAGCTTATTATTTCAAGAGAAGATGTATCTAAGTTTCCTCTCCATCTCTTGGAACCCTTAGCTTCCTTCAAGATTCAGCTCAGGTGCATCTCCTATGGGACACCTTTTATAATACCCCTATTTTTTTAATACTCTTTTAATCCAGAAATTACTGTGCATTTACTTTTCTGAATATATAGACTCTCAAAGTAGAAAGCAAACTCTATTTAACATGAATTGTCTTGTTTCTTTTCCTTTTTTTTTTTTGGAGGGGAAAAGGCAGGATAATTGGGGTTAAGTGAGTTGCCCAAGGTCACAGGGCTAGTAAGTGCTCAGTGTCTGAGGTCACATTTGAACTCAGGTCCTCCTGACTCCAGGGCTGGTGCTCTCTATTCACTGCGCCACCTAGCCATCCTGAATATTAAAATATACAATTATGTATTAAAATTAAATAGAATTATATACAATTTTAAATCTCTTTTCAAACTTTAAAAAGTATTATTGTTTTTTTAAAATCTTGGTTTCACTCAGATTCCTTCAGCTCTTTCACCTGCACTTTTTTCAAAAGATGATCATTTAAGCTCCTTGAAGACTTTGATTTTTCTCTGTGTGTCACTTGCTAGTCCCTAGCACAGTGGATGTTCTATAGAAAGTGACTAAAATTTGACAGTGTGCTCAGGAAGACATCTGAGTTTGAGTATTGCTTCTGACACTCACTAGCTGCCTGGTTACAGCCAAGTCACTTGAACATTCTGATCTCTGATTTATCTCTAAAATGGAGATAATAATGCATCCACTATGTTCTTGATAAGGAAGTTGTAAAGATCAAATGAGATAATTTACAAAAGGTATATCACAAAACCAAAAGCACCAAACAATTGTTAGCTACCATTATTATTATAGTTAAACTTATGCTTACCTTATCATGAATGGCTCTCCGATTCGAAGGCTGAACAAGCACCTTATATCCCAAATTGGTGATGCCTTTGATGTGCTTTGGGGCTAGAGGTGCCCTCCTTTCCCACGCATTTACATCTTCTCGCCTGAGCGCCAGCACAGCCTTATGATGTAGGCCTTTTAAATGAATGATCTCTAGCCTACATCGCTTGCTCCTGAGTACTCGGAACATCATGAAACCTGGGGAAATCTAGTGATGGTAAATGCAACAGAATAAAAGCAAAAAGGGAAAAGCAGCTACTAATAAATTTTAATCACCTTTGAAATCAGCATTAAAAGAACACAAACACATGACGACAAATTTGATCAGTGGATTTACATTGTCATATTTAAATATCCAATTGGTCATTAAACATTTACTAAGCACCTACTGTGTACCTGGCATTG
Organism: Pseudochirops cupreus; assembly: GCA_028627135.1. Taxonomy (NCBI): domain Eukaryota; kingdom Metazoa; phylum Chordata; class Mammalia; order Diprotodontia; family Pseudocheiridae; genus Pseudochirops; species Pseudochirops cupreus. The sequence goes on from CM053581.1 coordinate 484,267,373, forward strand.
TGCTAAGTGCTAAGAATAAAAAAAAAGGCTCAAGAGCCCTACAACCAAATGTAGTCCCAAGTCTTTAATATAGGCGATGAGTGTCCATCAAAGCATAGCAGTATATTAGTGACATAATTAGCTTCCACTCACCAGTAACTGTTCCACCAAATATATTTTGGATACTACTTTTCTGAGTCATCACAAAAGTCTAAAAATGTAATTTTTTGTCAATTTAGGGAATATACCCAAAAGCAATAACTTCAGACTGCTGGTCATAGCATGTGAGAAAACAAACAACTGTTAAACAGTTTCAGTGAATTAAGGACAGGGTTTATAGAAAAGGAATAAGAGGAAGTAAAACAAAAGAATCCAAAGATGATGACTGTCTTAAGCACAATTAAAACCAGTGTCTGGAGACTAACACAAGAATCAGTTCCAAAAATCTCAAGTCTAATCAGTTTACAATAAACCACAGATATCTGTGATGGCGGCAGGGAGGGGAAGGAGACTGAAATCACTCAACGTAGACATGTAGATGATTAAATGTTGCATTTAAATGATTATTTTTTTAAAGCCAATGAAAGCATGTTATCATGTATACAGTCATAGCAACTTAAGTTTTTACATGGGAAGGGCCCTTAAAAAAAAGTATAAATGATCAAGTACTTTAAGAGCTAATTTTCATAGTTCTATTGAATAACAAGTCATGGTGGGTGAGCAGAGCATGGTATAAAAATAATAAGCCTGCATTATAATAAACAAGCTAAGACCCAGAGTTGAGAAGATGCTCCCCCCCACTTATGATACGAAATATTACATTGTACTCCCAGATGAGGTTGATGTATTGGTTGGTTTTGCTAAATTGTTTCCCCCCTCTTTATTTTTTAATCTTTTCGTTACAAGGCATAACTCAATGGGGAGATAAACAGGAAGAGACATAACCAGAAATGAATGGAATGTAAACCAAAGGGCATCATTTTTTTAAAAAAATTAGGCTAATAAGCCAATTTTTCTAAGTCCTATCTTTTGTCAGTAGCTGGCATGATGATAGAATTTAGAGATGAGAGTTATCTTAGATATCATCTCATCTAAATCCTTTATTTTACAGAAGAAAAAAATATTAAGACCCAGAATGTAAATTTCCCAAAGAAACATAAGTAGTAAACAAGGTCCTCTGAGTCCAATTCATTTCAGCCTTTGATAATATTGATCACCATCTTCTTAGATATTCTCTTCTCTCTAGGTTTTCCTGACGCTAATCTCTCCTGGTTTTTCTCCGACCTATCTGAACCACTCCTCCATCTCCTTTGCTGGATCCAGGTAGTGTCCACTAACCATGGGTGTCCCCTAAGGGTGTCCTGGTCTTTCTTCTCCTTCTATCCTTTTTCATTTGGTGATCTCAATAGTTCTGATGGATTCAATTATCATCTTTGAGTAGATGACTGATATCTACAAGTCCATCCTGAACCTCTTCCCCAACATCCAGTCTCATATCTCCAATTGCCTACTAGACATATTGAACTGGATGTCCCATAGACATCTAAAACTCAATATGACCAACACTGGATTCTTTATCTTTTCCTCTAAACCCTCTCCTCTTACTACCTTCTCTATTACTACCAAAGGTACCACCACCTTCCCAGTCACAACCAATAATTCATCCTTGAGTCCTCACCCTCATATCCAATCAAGGATTTAGTCCTGTTGATTCTACCTTTTTGACATCTCTCACGATGACTCCTTTGTCTCCTCTAACATTGCCACCCTCCTGGTGCAGACTCTTGTCACCTTGTGCCTAGATTGATGACTGATCTACATGCCTCACGTATCTCCTCCCACTCTAGTCTATCCTCCACTTGATCTTCCTAAAGATATTTAACCACATCATCTTTTCCCCTCCATTCTCACCATTCCTCTAATCTATACTATCCTAGTGGTAGTTCCCTATTATTTCCAGTCTAGCTAATTTTGTAGAAACTTTGGTGAGATGTTTTAATGTAATATCAGATTAGATCAAATATAAAATCCTGTTTAGCTTTTAGAGTCCTTCCTAACCTGACCACTTCCTACCTTTCAGTCTTCTTACACCTTACTTAACTTCAAATCCTCTCTAAGATCTAGTGACACTAAATACCTCCTTACTGTTTCTCAGACACAACACACCATCTCCTGACTATTTTCATGTCTGGAACTCTTTCTCCTTATTCTTTCATTCTGGCTTCCCTCTAGTCTCAGTTAAGCTCCACCTCCTGTAAGAAGCCTTTCTCAGTCCTCCTACATCTTATTGCATCTTCTCTGAGATGATCTCCAATTTATCCTGTACATATCTTGTTTGTACACAGTTGTTTGCATTAGATTGTGAGCTCCTTGAGAGCAAAATCTTTCTTTTCTTTTTGTTTTTCCTTTCTTTGTATCTCCAGCATTTATCACAGTGACTGGCAGAGAGTAGACACTTAATTCTAGTTGGTAATGATTATGACTTTTTCTGTGATTGTGTGGATTTAGCTAAATGACAAATGGTCAACACTTGAAAGGAAGACTGCTCCATACTGTTGACTACAAGTTTCTACTATTTCATCGTCTGTATTTCTTCCACCAACGTAGATTAATATCTTCCAGTTATAAGATCACAGAACTGAAATGGAAGCATCCTTCAAGTCCATAGAGTCCAAACCCCTCATTTCAGAAATGAGACAACTGAGCCTGAGGAAGGTTGTTACTTGCTCTGGGTCACACAGTTAGTACACATCTGAGGCAGGATTTGAACTCAGGTTTTCCTGACTTCAAGATTAGCTGCTATGACACTATAACACAGTATAGACTGTCTTTGAGAATGCTGGGGACCCAAAATTCACTATTCACAGGTTTTCTGGTGACAAATCTCTCCGAAATTAACCAAACTAGCTCTTGGGGATGGGATGGGAATTATACTGGTCAGCACTGAGTCTGCACTCCAAGTCCTTCTACTATGATAGGTCCTAATACCAGCATTTGCATTCTGTTGGCATAGCCTCCACGGATCCAGGAAAACTAAGATGTCCATATACAGTCTGATCCAAGAGCTCCCACTGCTAAGCACATGACCCAAGGAGATCAAAACCAGAAAGGTTTCACATACACCAAAGCGTTCATAGCAACACTATTTGTGGTCTCAAAGAACTAAAAACAGAACAATGTCCTTCAACAAGGAAGTAGCTAAACAAAGTGGTTCTGCATCATAAGAAAGTCATGAATATGAAGAATTCAGAGAAACATTGGAAGATGTACTGATGCAAATTTAAGTAAACAGACAATATGAACAACGATTACAGCAATGTAAATAGAAAGATTGAGCACTGTGTAATTTTAATGACCAAGCTTAGCCATTCATAAAAAGTTGAGAAAATACAGTTATCTCTTCCATATCATGGGGGTTAGGGCACAGAGCAATCTGGAAAATATGCATAAAAATGTTTGGCGCTCCCTCCGTACCAGAGATGTCTCAATTATTATGGTATTAAGAGATAAAATTTGTTAATGTTATGCGATACTATCCATACAAACATACATACATATATACATATATATATATATACACATACATACATACACATATATATATATACACTTCTGAGTTTCTAAACTTTTTCTGAATGATCTGTTGGCCTTCACATGTCAGCTGCAACTTCTGCAAAACTCCCTCCAAATTCCCATTTTATTTCTTATGCCAAGCTAAGATATACCAAAATCACACTAGGGAAAGTCGCCATGTAGAATAACTGTACACCAATCTCCCTTCTTTGTAGAGGTCGGGGACGAGGGGTGTGGAATATTGCACATTCTCTCAAAGAAGGCTAAATTGTTCATTGGTTTTGCTGATTTTTTTTTCCCCTATAGTTTTAAATCTTTGTTATAAGGGATGACTTTGGGTAGGAAAGTACAGAGGAAGATATTCAAAAATGGAGATGATTTTAAAGCAAACCATATCAATAAAAAGAAATAAGAGCTATCAAGGATGAAGAAGCTGAGAAATCTTTTTTTTTTAATGTTACACCTGTCTCTTTTTAGGTAGTCTGTAGCAATATAAAGTAGATACAAGCAGTCCTATACACTTCAATTGGTGCTGAAGGCATGACTAAATTTTCTCCACAAATGTCTTTTTTTTTTCTTCTTTTCAGTGAAATATGAGACAAGGTTCCCAGCTGAGACAGTAGGGAGAAAGGGAGTCATAGGTTCAGTCTGTATTCTTCTGCTAGAATTTATTCAGCAGATTATCAAAGAAAACTTTCTGAGAAATAGTATTAAAGTGTTGCTTTTACCATTTTACCCCCTCAAACTTCAGGGCATTTTCTTGAAAAATTCCTAATAATAAAATGAGTTGACATACCCGGTAAAGTATTGAATTGGGAGTCTGGAGAACCTGATCTCAAATGAATAGCTTTGGTTGAATAGTAAACGCTTTTCCCTTAGTGAAAAATAAACTCACTGAGGGTAGAGACTGGTTTTTTGTCTTGTTTAATCTTTTTTATCTGGCATAAGTATTTAATGAATGTTTGTGGAATGAAGGAAACCAAGTCTTTAAATGCCTCAGGAAACCACCTACGCTTTAGATGCTAATCTGTGACCAACAAAAGTTCCCTTTCCACCAGCCATGCCCCCAGGCACAGCCAGACAAAAACACCTTGGAATTGCAAAGAATACATAAGAAAGCCTCTAGATTATGGTTTTCCTTTTCTTCTTAATATCATGAATTTCTCCATCTCCTAGATTCGAGCTCTCTTTTCAGAGACAAGTTCTATTCACAGAGCATGTCATATGTGCTGGTATGAATTGCCCTATGAAAGGGAAGGAGTCACTTCCAGCAGAAGATGCAAATGAGATAGAGGAAAGAGTACCCCTCTGGGGATCAGCTTGAAATTATGCTAAATTTGGTGTTCAAATCCCATCTCCTGGATCTACAATTTTCCAAAGCCTCCACTTTCTTATCTATGAAATGGAAGGGTTGGTTTAGATAATCACTAAAATCTCTTCCAACTAATACCCTGTGAAGCAGCTGAAATGGTGAAAGTTTTGCCACTGAGAAGACAGAAGCAAAGAGCCTCTCAAATCGTCACTCCAGGACCTGGAGATGACCAGAGACTTGTCCAAATCACATCCACATTCCAAGACTTGCTAGAACTGGTTTTGAGAATGTTAGCCTCTGCACTGAGTTCACCTCTTTATCATACAGCGTGACTTTTTCCCTTCTTGGGTGATGGGGTTCTATTTTGTGAACACATATACTAACATACTCACAAGACAAATGAGTCTGGGAAACTTTCAACAACAGTTTTAGTCATAGGTTTAAATAAGTCAGAAAAAAGGTGATACTTGTATAACTATTTACAGTTTTAAAATCCCTCCACATATTTTATCTCATTTGTAGATCTTATACCAGTTGGTTAGTCAGCTACAATTTATTAAGTCTGTGTCAGGCACTGTTCTAAGTGCTGGGGATACAAGGAGGAAAAAAAGGTTGAAAAAAATCCAGGACTTCAGGGAGCTCACATTCTAATGAAGTACACAACGTGTGTATATATATATAAGGTACACACAGAATAGGATGGGGGTAGTTTCAGAGGGAAGGTTCTAAGATTATGGCTTCTTACAAAAGATAGAGTTTTAGTTGAGGCTTAAAGGAAACAAGAGAAACCAGGAGGCAGAGATGAGAAGGGTGCCAATTCCGGCATGTGCTTCAGCCAGGGACAATGTATGGAGTAATAGTAGGGAGGCCAATATCATCTCTTGAATACTTCCCTTTCTCTCCTCTGACACTGCCACCACTCTATTACAAGTCCTCATCCCCTTACACCTGGATTATCATTACAATAGCCTGCTGGTGGAGCTTTCTGCCTCAAATCTCTTCCTCACTTCAATCTATTCTCCATTCAACCTCTAAAATGATTTTTCTAAAACACAGGGCTAATTATATCATCCCTTACTCAATAAACCCCAGTAACTTCTATCATCTGTGGGAGCAAATACAAAATGTTCTGTTTGGCATTATTCAAAACTCTTCATAACCTACTCCCTCGTATCTTCTTACACTTTCCTTACCAACACGTACTCTTCAGTCTAGTGACACTGGCCTTCTGACTGTTCCAGGAAGAAGAAGCTCCATCTCTCAGCTCCAGGCATCCCCCATACTTGGAATACTCTCCTTCCTCCACTCCAACTACTGACCTCTCTGACTTTCTTTAAGTCCCAACTAAAATCCTTCTTACAGGAAGTCTTCCCCAACCCCTCTTAATTGCAGTGCCTTCCCTCTATTATTTATTTTCCTATTTATCCTGTATACAGCTTGCTTTGTCTACAGTTGTTTGCCTGTTGTCTTCCCTGTTAGATTGTAAGCTCCTTGAGGTCTTTTTTTTTTTGGCCTCTTTGTAGGGCTTAGGGCAGCACCTGGAACACAGTACAGCCTTTAAATGTTGGATTGGCATGGTAGGATAGCAAGGAGGCTAGAAAGTACATGAAATGAGGTGTAAGAAGACTGAAATAGAGGAAGGAGCCAGGTTATGATGGCTTTAAAAGCCAAACAGAGGAGTCTAGAAATGATCCTGGAGACAATGAGAGTCCACTGGAGTTCATTGAATAGGGGCTGGCAATAATGTAGTTAGACTTGACTTTTAGGAAGATGAATTTGACATCTGGGTAGAAGATGAATTAAGAATATGGATAGATTTAAGAAGCAAGACTAACTTGCAGGCTTTTCCAATAGTCAAAAGCAAGGCAATGAAGGACTGCACAGGGGTGGTTACAATGTCAGAGACAAAAGAGGTGCTTATGAGAGAGATGTTACTCAGGATCTATGATAGCAATGAACCACTTGATATTCCTAATGCATGGATCCTTCCAAGTCAAAACTACTCTTTCACAAACTGCAGTGGCTTCAAATTAGTCCCAAAGATAAAATGCAGTTTCTGGTTAGGTATTTAAAGCCCTTAGCAATCCATTTCCAACATATTTTTCCAGGTTAATTTCATTACCCCTCCAGCATTCTACATTCCAGTCAAATTGGCCTTTTTGCTATTTGCTGTTCCCCCACAGGAACATCTGTACATACAGACAATATATTGTATAATGGCCCCTCCAGATAACAACAAAAATTAGAGGATTAAAAAATCTAAAGGGCTTGGGATCCCTTCTATTCCCATTACTTTGGGAAGAGTGAGAAGCCCGTATGGATAGATAAAATAGATGGAGAAAAGAGGGTGATTGCTCAGCATCCACGCTGCTAGGAGACTCCTCCCAATTTCTGAGAACTCTAGGGCGGGGATCAGAGCAGAAGTGCCAGGAAGCCTGAGCAGAGACAATCCAGAACTAGTGACTTGGCACTGGGTGGAAAGAATGGTAAGAGGCAAAAAGAGGGATGAGGGAAATTGAGAAAATCCACCACCCTAGGGGTGGCTAGATGGTGCAGTGAATAGAGCAGTGGCCCTGGAGCCAGGAGGACCTGAGTTCAAATCTGGAAACTATCCACGTAAGCTTGGGCAAGTCACTTAACACCAATTGCCCTACCTTCCCTCCTCCAAAAAGCAAAAAAAATAAAGAGAAAAAAAATCCACCACCCTTCCCCAAAGACAAACTTATTTTTTGGTCCCTTCTTGACAGCTAGTTAAAGCAACCAGAATGTGGAAGCTTTTTACTTTCGGTTTCTAGGCTATTTAAAATGTTATGTGGCCAGCTGCCATTCATTCATTATCTCGGGATATAAGCAATGGGGGAATGAAAAAGAAGCACAACCCAATGAGGAAAGATTCTGATTATTTTCCTCAGCCTTTGGCTGAGAGGGGGCCAGTGTAGATCTGCAGCTTCTCTGTGGTTTAGATTTCAGAGATTTGTCTATAGAACTGAGAGGTCTGATGGCCTGTCCAGAGCTACACTGCTAGCATGTTTCAGAGGCAGGATTTGAATCCTGGTGTTCCTAGCTTTCAGGCCAGCTTTTGATAGAAAGCTGTCTCTGGCACATAGTACATTCTTCATAAATATTTGTTCAATTGGTACATATTCTTACTGACTGTACCATCGCCCACATCAATTCCCCAGGTAATTGTTGAAAGAGACACTAGGAATGGTTAAGTAGATCTGAGAATCAGCAGAGAGAAGATAACTGAATCCATTAGAGCAGATGATATTAACAAAAGAAATAGCATAGAGGAAGAAAAAAAAGTGGCTCAGGACAGAACCCCATGGGAAACCCACAATAAGCAGACATGGATAAAGCTCTATTGAAGTCAAAAGAAGAAAGGTCAGATAGTTAGAGGAGTACCAAGAAAAAGTAGTATCATGAAAACCTGGAGAGGATCAGGGAGAAGAGGGTGATCAACAGCGTCAGAAGCTGCAGAGAGGTCAATGATGAAGACTGAGAAAAGGTCATAAAATGTGGTAACTAAGGAATCCTTGGTAACATTGGAGAGAGCAGTTTCAGTAGAATAAATAAGATTTGGAGAATGTCTGTAGTTAAGAAGAGAGTGAGAAGGAAGGAACTGGAAGGACCTATTGTAGACAGCTTTCTCACAGAGTTTAATCACCAAAGGGAGGGACAAATATCTGATGATAGCTATTGTGGGTTTTTTGAGAATGGGGGAGACATGGAAATATGTGTAGGCAGTCAGGAAGCAGTCAGCAGACAGGGAGAGAATGAGAATAGTTGAGAGAATGGGGATGATAGAACCATCTGCTAGAAAAGATGGGATGGAATGGGATCATTTGTACGTCTAGAGGGATTTGCCTTGGCAAGGAGAAAGGCCACTTCATTATGTGAGATGGCAATGAAGGAGGTGCTTGTGGCAGACGTCATCTGTATGACTTGAGATGAGGAGGGAAGAAGAGGGAACTCTTAGCAAATGAACTCAATTTTTTTTTTCAGTAAAATATGAGGCAAGTTTCTCAGAGGGTGGGGGAGGTGAGCCACGGCAGATTTGAGAGGGGATGAAAAGGGCCCTTCCAGCTCCAAATCCATGCTCCTATAAGAAACAGCTAGGACTGATATATGGATGAGATAGATGCATAAGAGCTGACCCCATCTGCCTCTGACCAGAGATGGATGATAACTTCAAAGTAGGGGTAACAGGAAGAGGGTTAACATGCAGTCCAGCTTGCTTCTCTCTAACTCTGCAAGGAGTCCAGCTTTTGCTCCTCTCCCTGTCTCACCGGTAGACTGGGAAACAGCTGGACAAACTGTGGTAAAGAATGCAATAGGATATTCTGGCAATGTAAGAAATCATGGATATGAAGAATTGAGAAAAGCATGGGAACGTTTACATAAACTAATGCAGAGTAAAGAAAAGAGAACCAGGAAAACAATATATGTAATGGCTGCAGCAACATAAACAGAAAGAGCAGTAACAGAGAACTAAATTCTGGTGTAATAACAATGGCCAAGGTTTGACCAAGGGAAAACATGAGAAAATACATCTCCCTTCCTTCATTGCGGAGGCGAGGAACTATGGGTACAGTATATTGCACATACTTTTATGTCTTGATTATTTTTCTAAACTTTTTGTCTTTGTGACAAATGAGGGAATAATGGATAGGATAAAGTGGAGGAGATATATTCAGAAATTAATGTAAAAAACGAAAACAAAAACACAATTTTTAATGCTTCAGGGGAAAAAAGAAATAGAATTAGGGAAAGAAACCTCTGCTAGCCAGAAGAGAGCTCTGGATGGATTCATTTTGTTGTATGTGTTTGACGATAGCAAAAGATGACAGTGACAGTTGGAAAACTTCTCACCCAGAATGAAATTACCCAGCTCATAGAACCAACTGCTAGAGGAGTAAACCTGCACCTGAAAGAACTATCCTCCAGTGCAATAGAGAAATAATATTGTTACCTTAGTAAAGAGCAACCCACGAATGCAGGAAAACTCAATTCAATCTAACATTTATTAACCACCTACTATATTCAATGAACTGTGCATAAAAAGACTAGAAATAAAAACAATCTCTGCCCTCAAGGGAATTAAATTCAGTAGGAATCATATATTTATAGTTTGAAAGAAATTTGAAAGTAATCTATTCCAAACCCCTCATTTTATAGAAGAGGAAACTTGGGCTCAGAGAGGCTAAACAATTTATCCAAGACCATCCGGGGAACAAGTGGTAAAGTCAGGCATTCAATTCAGGTTCCTTGAATCCAAATTCTGGAGCATACAAATATGTGTATTTAAGATAATACAAGGTAGGACATGGCACTAAGAACTAGGTAGGATCAGGAAAGGTTTTATATAGAAAATGGCAACCTCAAAGACTCTAAAGATTATGAAAAGGAGTGAATTCCAGGCATGATAAATAGGAGATAAAATGCTGAGTAAGTTTGGTGAAAACAAGGAGGCTGGTTTGGCCGGTACAGAGTGTGTCTATGCCAAGAGGATTAGTAGGGCAGGTTTTAAAAGGTAGTTTGGAGCCATATTGTGGAAGGTCTTAGATGCCAGGTTGAGGAGTTTGTATCTTGCTTCTCTCACTTTTCCCTGTGTGGCCTTGGCTTAGTAACTTGACCTCTTTGCAAGATGAGATGGTTGAGGCAGATGCCTTCTAAAAATTCCTTCCCACGTCTAGATCTATGATGTTATGAACTCTGGAGGCAATATGGATTGAGGAAATTTCGGAGCAGAGGAGTGTGGCATGTTTCCAGCTGTGCTTCCGTAAGATTTGTTTGGTAGCTTTGTGAAGCGTGGATTGGAGAGAGA
>CM053581.1:484278563-484298094 GCA_028627135.1 Pseudochirops cupreus
TAGTGTTTAGAGAAGAAACATACTGGAAGGACAAGAACCCTGGAATGGAAGAGAGGTCTTGGTTCCTGACCTGGGGTTGTTCGTATGTTAATTATATGACTGAGAAAGTTATAACCTACCTGGAACTCACCTTAAAAAGGTAATGCCACTGAACCTTCATTTTAAGATCTCTTCTAGATTTGTGATTTTATCCGTATGCCCAACGGAAAATGAATTTTATGAAGAACACCAGCTCACACCCCAGGAATCCTCTGGTCATTTGTGACTAGACAAAGAGCTTTGAATAACAACAGATGGGAAAGTGAAATCTGGTAGGGCATAGAAACTAACTCAGTTTTTATACTATCTCTTGTTACATGGAGAATGTAGTCAAACAAGGATTTATGAAGTGCTTTGGGTGATACAAAAGTGCACTGGGGATAAAAAAAACAAACAGACCACAAAACAGGGTGCATGTTCTCAAAAAGCTCCCTTTCTAGTGAAGGACTAGAAAGTGCAAACAACTACTTACTTAGAAAATATATACAGTGTAAATGGGAGGGAAATCTCTGGGAAAAGGTACTTATAGTGAGAAGAGACCAGAAAAAGGTGGAATTTGAGCTGCCTTGAAGAAAGATATGCTTTTAGCTATTACTTCTAGTATAGTAATGACTCCCCTAAGCCCTTTCTCTCCCTGAATACTCTCCTGAGTTCCAGACCAGCTTTTCCGTTTGCAGGACAGACATCTATGTCCCTGTGAATGTTACACTGATACCTCAAAGTCAACATATTAATAATCAAAATCAATCATTATCTTTCCCTAAAAACACACTCCTCTTTATGCTTTCCATACTGCTTTGGAAACCCTTCAAGTCACTCAGGCTTGACACCTCCGTCATCTTTTACTCTTACCACCTTTAATTCATGGAATAATCTTAATCCATTCATTGTTTGGAACTACCAATCCAGAATAGTTCTTATTGGTGAATTAGAAGTGCACATTTACGTGGCCCTATTTCTAGCTCCAGCATATCTTTCTTCAAGGCAGCTCAAATCCTACCTTTTTTCTGGTCTCTTCTCACTATAAGTACCTTTTCCCAGAGATTTCCTCCCATTTACACCGTATATATTTTTGGTGGCCAACATTGTTTGCTTTGATGATTTTTGCAAATCTTTTCTATTTTGGTTCTGTTTGTAATCTTTCTGTTGCCGTCCTTTATTACTTTTGGGATGCCTTGGTTAAGATGGATATCTTGGCCAGCTCTTTCAGATTGGTTTTGCCTTCCACTGCTTCTCTGTGCTTTATAAGGTGATACTACTCATAATCTCTCCCATCATCCACATTTGCAAGATTTTACAAAAAAGCCCATATTCTAACCTGGTGTGACCTTTGACAGCCATATCTCTTTGGCAAGTAAATTAAATGTTTGCTTGCTGAGGTTCCTTCCGGGTTCTTTGGATCTCCACGTAATTTACATTGGCTAAACTTCTGGAAGAAATTAGTATTGTGGTTATTGACATAATTTCTGTGGGCCATTTCATGGTTTTTTTTTATTTTCAAGAGTGTTTAAATAATTTGGGGTTAAAGTGCAATTATATACTATATATTTTCCTCATTACTATTCTTTCTTCTTGTTTATTATAAATTCAGATCTTAGCTCTGACAAGTCAATGGTCTGACTATATGCACAGACAATTGGCTCAGGGATAACTTCTACATCCAAAATAAATCTCTCTCAGTCTGCTAAAATGTCATCAACTTCATTCTTTGTGAAATTGTTTGGTATTTTCAATATCTAGCATCTATGAATTCTTTTTTTTGGAAAAAGTTATCATAATACAGAAGCATGAGGCTTCTATATAAACTACAAATCTTTGATCTTTCTCATTTCTGTCCGGAGCCATACTTTCCCAAATGTTTCTCCACGTTCTCATCTTTGCTAAGTATCCAAGTATATATTGACTTGAATTAGAGAGTATTGTCAAGTAACAAAGTTACTAAGTAACAAATGATGCGCTAATTTGGTTTGGAGGGTTTTCTCAAGTTCATTGTACAATTTCTCTACCTGCTCATCTTCTGTCACTGCTGTTGGCATGTAACAGCAATTATTTTCATGGTGGTCCTTTTGCAAATACAGAGCCAGAAAAATGGCATGTGCAATGAATACAACAATGGAAATAGAAAAAAAAAATGTGAAAACACAACTGAATGTTGTGTAATTATAATGGCCAATTTGACTTTCAAGAAGAGTGTGAACTTTGTCTCCCTCCCTTTTTTGTAGAGGTAGGGGACTATGGGTGTGGAACACTGAAACGGGTCAGACCCACATATTAGTTAATTTTGCCAAATTGTTTTTTTTACCCTTCTCTTTCTTTCTTATTCATTGTTAAAAGGGATGGTCCCCTGGGAAGGAGTAGTTTAACAGAAAAGTGAAACAAAAAATGTACTAATAAACTTTTAAATAAAAAGAAATGAAATTTTAAAAGAACAATATTATCTGTTTTTGTTCTGGGGAAAACTTCCACATTTGTGTAGTAATTTCTTCCATCTCCAGTGCAAGGCAGAGTTGGAAGATGGAGGTGCTGTGTATGAGAAAAAGCAAGGCCAGTGGGTGGAGAGAAAGGGGGATAGTATACAATAAGGTCATATAATGTATTATAAAGAGTATAGTGAACACTGTTGATGCACCTGTGGATTGTTCTAACCATTCTGGAAAGCAATTTGGAATTATACATAAAGTTACTAAATAGTTCACGTCCTTTGACCTAGCTATATTGCTGCAAGGCCTATACACCAAAGAAAGCAAAATAAAAGGAAAAGACCCCTTATGTAAAATATGTGTGTGTGTATGTGTGTGTATGATGACAAAAAAGTGGAACTCAGGTGATGTTCATCAACCGAGACATGACTGAATAAGATAGAGAGGCGGGTGGTGAAATGTTGAGAAATGTTACATGCACTTTCAGATGAGGTCACCATGTTTTTTATTTTATTTTTAACTCTTTTATTTTGGTTACAAGAGACCTGTCACAAAGTGAGAGTGGTATGTAAATGTAATGTAAAAATAAAACACATAAATAACATTTTTTTAAAAATGAAAACAATAGTGCATGGAAAGGGAAGTGATATGTCTCAAAAACTTGATTAAAGTTAGGTTGTGAATGGTTTTAAAAGCCAGAAAAAAGGAGTTTATATTTTATCCATAAGGCTATAAAGAACCACTGGAGTTCATTGAGTAGGGGAGATGACATAGTCAAACCTTCATGAAAGAAGAGATCTTGTTACTTTACAGTCACAGTATAGTCACATCTCATGTAGTACAATTATTAAAATTATGTGAAATTTTCAAATCAAATTAATGTTAAGACAACTTTTGAGATAATTGGATATCCCTAGTGTGTTACAAAGCCAGTACTAGAAATCACTGTTTTATGTATTTCTTTCCAATATATAAAACATTTAACTCTCTTGGTTGGCACACCAACTCAAAACTGTTAATGCTTTACCATATGTGATTCTGATTGTGTGAAATACAAAGCTGTTTACAGGGGAATGATATCCCAAAAAAGAGTAACAGCTTGTGTTCCAAAGATATTGTTTCTCTCTTCTCTTCTCTCTTCTCTTCTCTTCTCTTCTCTTCTCTTCTCTTCTCTTCTCTTCTCTGTCTCTCTCTCTTTCTCTGTCTCTGTCTCTGTCTCTGTCTCTCTGTCTCTGTCTCTGTCTCTCTCTCTCTGTCTCTCTCTCTCTCTCTCTCTCTCTGTCTCTCTCTGTCTCTCTCTCTCTCTCTCTCTCTCTCTCTCCTCTCCTCTCCCTTTGCTAATACAGATTTATCATTTCTGCAACTACAGTCTTAGAGAATATCCTGGGACACTGAGAGATTAACTGATTTGCCTAAGGTCACACAACGAGTTAGAATAGTGGATGGAAGGCTGGACCCAGACTCTAGAAGACCTGAATTCAAACCCTGCCTCAAACCCTCTTACCAGATGTATTATCATGGGCAAGTCACTTAACCTTCATCTGCCTCAGTTCCCTCATCTGTCAAATGAATATAATAATATTGTCTACTTCCCAGGGTAAGAATAAAATCAGATATTATTTGTCAATAGCTTGCAAACCTTAATGCTTTATATAAATTCTAGTTAGCTATGTGTCAAAGGTAAGACTTGAACTCAGGCTTTTTCTGACTCCAATGCTCTGCCATATATATAGAATGAAAAAAAAAGAGTGGTTGAGGTTGCTTTTCTGATTCCAATCTAAATGCACATTTATTCATTCAACATTTTTTTTACATGCCAACTATGTGCAGCACTGTGCTTGGGCTATAAACAAATGCAAAATAATACAATTCCTGCCCTAAAGGAATTCATCTTTTCTTGGTGGGGCAAGGGAAGAGAGCAAGATACATAAACACATATTTATGATGTAAAGTAGAATGTGTTAGATGAAGAGGACAAATCCAGATGGAGTGCTGAGGTAAAAAAAAAAACACACACACATTCAGCTGGGAAGATCAAGGAAGACTTCATGAAGAATGTAGTATTTGAGCAAGTTCTTAAATAAAAAAAGGAAGGATTTCAATTGGTGGAGACGGGGAAGGAATGGGTTCCAAGCTAGATGACTCCCTCAACTGATGTTGGTGTATGATAGACAAAAGAATGAATTAAAGCTAAAAGGTAGGTTGGATCAATATTGTAAAGAGTACTAAATTCCAGGCTAATGAAATTTTATCTTATCCTTCAGATGAAGATTATTTTGGGAGTTGTTTGAAGTCGAGGCTAGAGAATAGAAGGCCTAGAGGCCCAGACACCAGTTAAGAAACTAATAGTCTAAGCAAGACATATAAAATAGTCTAAGCAAGACATATAAAGTCTTGATAGAGTCAAAGGCAAAATTGAGAAGACTTGTCATTTCATTAGATGGTAGGTGAGCCAGACTCAAGTTATTGGCCTGTGTGACTAGAAAGTACCATTACTAGAAAAAGAAAAGTTGGGAAGAGGGACAGGTTTTAGGGAAAACTGATGAGTTCAGCATTGGATATTTTGAATTTCTGATATGGGTAGGGCAGTTAGATGGCATTTGAAAATTTGGAACTACAGGAATTTGGCCAGCAAGCTGACATAATATAAGAAAGCAATCTTTCCCAATTCTTGTAGAACTATTCCAGTAAAGAAGAAGAATGTGCCCAAATCAGCACAGAGAATCAGTGAGAAGCCTGCAGACTATGGGAGGAACAAGAAGTAAGGCACAATCTGCCTGCATCGATGCCTTGAGAAACAAGGAATAACCTTTGGGATCCCAGTCCAACAGTAACTGATACAAGAATTCATCTGGCAGAGATGCTGCCTTTGGACATGAACTTGATGAGACCAAGGCTATAGAGGAATTGAATTAAGTTTTGAGCCTATACCCTTAGAGACCAAGATAACAGAAGAAGTAAAGGAGAAATGTTCTTGAGGTACTGGGGAAATACTTATACTTATTTTCTCTGAAATAAATATTATTTTGTAAAAACTCTCTAAATTTAAGTGGTTAAATAGAATTGGGGCACTAGTCATTGACCTTCTAACAAATGGTGGGGATATGGACACTGGGGTTACACTCTATTCATCCATCTCAAAGCCAGACAGGCCACATTTCCCCTCAGGTTTTGAGAATACTCTCTGAGTCTTGGGGGCAGGGGCAGGGAAGGGGTTCTCCAACATCAGTGTGAGTGTCTTCCAACTTCTGTGGGAACAAGTCAGCAAAGAGGCTAAAACTGCCATGAATTTTAAAATGACTCCACAAACAATCAAAAGACTTAATTCTTCAGAATAACGTGGTTAGCTAATTGGAACCAGTTAGAAAATGTCCACTTATGTTTGAGGATCCCCAAGGCTCTCCTCTTAAATGTCATCATGAATGTCCCAGAAGCAGGCTTCCCAAGGTTCTCAACATGGACAGATGGCATCCCAGGCACTCTGCCCATCTGACAGATGCCCATGAGGTGGACTATTATAATAGCTTTCTAGGTGGGCTTCCTTTCTTCAAGCCTTTCCCCTCTCCAATCCCTCCTTAATACAGTTCCAGTTATAGTCATATAAAACCCGTTAGTCTGACAATTTCAATCATCTTTTCAAAGTGCTTCAGTGAGTCCCTTTTGCCTTTAGAATAAAACGTAAGTTCCTCTGTTTGACCTTTAAAACTTTTCACAAACTGGGCTTCATAATATCTTTTCAGGTTGAGTACACATTTTTCACTTGATGTGCGTATTTGAGCTAACCTGGCCTACTTGCTGCTTCTCACAGAGGCCATTGTATCTCCCATCTCCTTCCTCTCCTCTGCCTGTTAGAACTCAGTTTCTTTTCCAAGCTCAGCTCAAATGCCACCTTCCAGATAAGGATTTTCTTGATTCTAGAGCTGCTAGTTCTTCTCTGCCCCACCAGATTGCCTAAGATTTACATTGTAAATTATTTGTATATAATTATTGGTAAGTATGTTGTTTCCTCTGGCAAAACGTAGCCAATACAAAAAAAAAATCTCGAAAGAATTGCTTCATTTTTGTCTTTGTAACCCTAACACCCAGCATACTTCTTGACACTTAGTATACATAATGAATAAATATTGGTTGACTAATTAATATATAATCCCAAAATTTATCTCCCTGGTTGCATCTATAAGGGATACTTAACAGTCTTAACATATGCACAACAGATATTTTATTGGAGGCAAGCCTCTAGGGTTGCACTTTGTTCAAATGAGACTGAGTATATTTTATATTATATATTTATAATATATCATGTATATATACATGAACACACATATGCATGAATATACACATTTGTATTGTATATTTTTACTTACATTTAATTTTTAAAATTTTATTTTAACATATATGTTAATATACAACATTATATATTATGTTAACATGTGTTTATATCGATCTATCTATCTATCTGTATGGAGAGAGAGAGAGAGAGAAACACCAACAAGTAATAAACACTGTGTGTCTTTCTTTCTTTTCTTTTTTTTCCCTTTTTTTTAATTTTGTGACTGTGAAAGTCTGGTATGTTGTAGAAAATTGTTTGTAGAAGCTTGCCTTCCTAAGCTTAGGATCCAATGGAGGAGGTGGAGGAATGGTAACATAAGAATGGAAGTATTCAACTCCTTTGCTTCTTTTTTTCCCCTCTTCTTTCTCTCTGAAAGGAAGTGATCTTCAGGGTTGAGAACAATAGAAACAATAGAAAAAAACTGACTACCAGGAAACTGTAAGTTCCAGTGACTCCCTGTCCCCTCCGGGATTATATACAACATCCTCCTTGGCATTCAAAACTCTTCATTGGTAGCCCCCACCCCCTCTGACCTCTCCAATCTTACACCTTATTACCATTGCCCCTTCTCATCTCCTTCCACAGACACACTCTTCCGCCCAGGGACAATGGTCTCCTGGCTATTCCAAGAATGAGACACTCCATCTCTTGGCTCTATGCATTTCCTCTGGCTGTTCCCCAGGCCTGGAATGCTTTCTGTCCTTACCTCTCCCTGGCTTCCTTTAAATCTCATCTAAAATCCCACCATCTACAGGAAGGCTTCCCTAACTCCTTTTAATTCTACTGCCTTCTCTCTGTTAATTGTTTCTCTTTACCTTGTACATCACTTATTTGTTGCCTCTGCCATTAGATTGTGAGAACTTTTAGGGTAAGAGCTGTCTCTTACCTTTATTGTTTCTCCATGGCTTAGCATGGTGTCTGGCATACAGTGGGTGATTAATAAATGCTTGTAGACTGACAGAATGACTAAAATAAATAATCTAAATAAGGAAATGAGAATGGGACTATAAGAGAGCACTATACTCATTGTATTTAGATTTCAGGTCCCTGGTGAATAACATCCTAAGCTTCTGAAAAAATTTGTAGACCTGGTTGCAGAGTGTGATAAAATTGTATCTTGTTCTGGTCCCTGTGAACAACTCCTTTCCCCCCATCCCCTCTCCCAGTCAAGTAGAGAAAGGAAGTTTATGAGTAGCCAGTAGAAAGAAACAATAGCAGGAAGTAAGACTAGAAAGGGGAACCTAGAAGTCACATACAGATCGCTCCAAAGATCAAAGGAGCATGATTTACAAACTGTACAGATATTAACCAAAAATTACCTCCTGAATACATGTGCTAAATCAGAGGAATCCAACTAGACCTTGCTGTCAGGGACTTGTGGTCCCATGATAGGTCAACCTCAGATAAGCTCCAGACTTCCACAATAAGACCAGAACACCAAATGGTGCTTATAACTTTGAGAAGAGGTGGCTACGTTCACTTTCAAGTTTTGTTGACAGCTTTGAAAGGATGAAGATATGTTTAAGAAACTAACCCCAAGGTGGCACAGATAAAAGCTAGTGTGTCCCCCAAAAAAATCCTATAAAAATGAGACCTCAACCTCCTCTCCCCCACAAATACTCTTCTGTCTCCATCTGGGACCATGCTGCCAAATGCTCTCAACTCTGATCTGTGGTTATATGAGTTATTCTCTGTGCTCTCATTTCCCATTCTCTTCCCCTCACTTGCCTGCCTTCCTCCACCACCCCTCATTCACATCCCCATGCCATTTGCCTCGGTATTCACCTGAAACCCTGTGTCATTTGTGTCTGTATTTTCTGTGCTGGTTGCTCCTGCATCCACTGTGCCTTATTAAAGTGTGATTACAGCCTCACTTCCCACTGCCATCATGAATTTTCCCAGTGCCTACCCAAAGAACCTGGCATGACTTTCCCCATTTCATAATTTCATAAATTAATGAACAATTCATAGAGTCAATATTGGTGATCTTTAAGAGAAAATGCAAAACAAAGAAAGGGACCCAAGATTGTTTTCTTGAGATAGGTAGCTATTGTCCTGGAGGTAGGCAAATGACTAGACTTTTAGAACGGAGATAAAGATGAATCCTTCAAAAGAGGCTAGTGAGCTTAGCATCAGTTCTCTGAAAGATAAAATAAAACATCTAAAGACCTAGGTGAACTTATTAAAGAGGAACCTTTTGAGCACTTAGAAAAGGAAATGGTAATCTGGTGGAACTACCAGACCAAAAGGAAGAGAGGAAATAAAGATTTATTTATTTAGCACTTACTACATGCCAGACACTGTCCTAAGTGCTGAGGAGACAAGCAAAAATAAGGACAGACTCTGCCCTCACGGATCTTACATTCTAATGGGGGGAAGCAATATGTAAAAGGAAGCTGAACTTGTGGAGGCATGGCAAAGGGAAGTGGGGAAAACAGCTCTCCCCTCTCTCATGTGAGACCCAAAGACTATATGCTAATGGACAAAGGACAACCTGAAGAGACATCTCCAGGGAAACACTCCATGAATATGGCTTTGGTCCTGCGCCATTCAACATGCAAAAATCAGTAAATTGGATGAAGTTATAAATGGTGTGTATATTAAATTTGTGGAGGGAGCACGAATAAATTGACATAATCAGGATCCAAGAAGTTCTTAACAGGCCACAGTGATAGATTAAATTTAATAAGATGAAATTTAAGAGAGATAACTTTTTTTTGTTTTTATAAAAAATATAAATGGGGGCTAAAAATCAACTACACAACAATAAGAAAGGGAATATATCATTAGAACATTTAATGTGACAAAGACCTAAGAAAGACAACGAGCATGAAGGTCCATAAGAATGATGCAATGTTGTACACCTCCGTGTTGATGTATAGTTGTTCCAGTCATGTCCAACTCTTCACAACCTCCTTTGGGGTTTTCTTGGCAAAGATATTAGAGTGCTTTGCCATTTCCTTCTCTGGCTCATGTTACAGATCATGAAACTGAGGCAAACAGGGTTAAGTGACTTGTCTAGGGTCACCGAGCTAATAAGTATTTGAGGCCAGATTTGAACTCAGGAAGAGTTTTTCTGACCCCAGGCTCTAGACTCTCTCCACTGTACCACCTAGCTGGTTGATTTATTTTAGCTTATTTTTCCCCCCACTTCTGAACCCACATGGTTAACTATGAGAGTTTTTTTTCTTTCTCAGAATGGCTCTCAGAGCAGTAACAATGGAAACTGATAGTATTAACAGCATGATGATATGGAAAGAATAGGTACTGTTCACACTAGCTATGTGACCTTGGGCAAGTCATTTCCCTTCCTCTGCGATTTAGTTTTCTCATTTGTAAAATGTGAATAAAAATAGTGCTATACTACCAACTAAACAGCGTTATTGGGTAAAAGATATTTTATAAACCTTAAAATATTGTATAAGCATGCTATTATTTTGGAGGTAAGGGAACATAGAAGGGATGACAGTGGTTGTTTATATGCATGAGTAGTCTTCTTAATGCACAATTCTGATCATTTCACTCTCTTGTTTAAAACAAACAAAAATCAACCTCTCAATGGTGCCTCTTTACCTACCAAAATAAAGTCTAAACTTCTTGGCCCTCTGCCATCAGAATCCAACCCTGGTTCATAGAACTCTTCACAGACCATTATCTTGTCAAACTGGATAAATTATTTCTCAATTTTGTCTGTTCCTTCTCCACTTCCATGCCTAAGTTCCTCTGTGCCTAAAATATAGTCATTTCTCTTTTCTGCCTGTTGAAACCTTAACTCTAAGACCATTTCTTCATAAAACTTGCCGAGTCTCCTAGTTCTCTATCTCTCCTACTCTGCTTCACCTTTTATCATAATATGTTTTTTGCTCTAGTATCTTATCTTCTCTATCAGATTATTAGAAGACCAGCAGAGATACTATGACCAGCAAGAAGTAAGCCGAGTGAGAGTAATGCTATGATATAGCCATGACATTAGAGTGTCAAAGGTAGGAGTTGTCTGGTCCATATATTTCCTATGTGTGGATCATATGTAATCCCTCATATGTGATACCTCTGAATGCTCATTCTCCTCACTACTTGTGTTTATATTTGTGGGAGACCATGCCCTGTGTTTACCGGGGGCAATATCCTACTGTAAATCTTTTTTTTTTTTACCATGCTATTTCATTAAATGCTTTTGCTTTTAACAAAGTATGTCCTTTGACTGACTGACTGACTGACAAGAAACAAGTGAAACACCAGTTGGGACTCATTTGGAGTGTTTGTGAACCTATAGAGAACTGGAAGCTATTTTTAGTTTCACATATGAAGGATAATGCCATAGATGTGACACTAGTATTACTCAGAACTTAGCACATTAGACATTTAATAAGTACTTATTGAAATGAATTTAATCCAATAATTGATAATCATTTCTTTAGTACCAACCCCTATATTAGGTATTATAGATACAAAGATAAGATTGAAATGGTTCCTGATGTCAATGAGCTTATATTCCTTCAGGAGAAGCAATAGACCAACATGTAAGTTTATTTGGAATATATACAAAAACATCAAGTAGTTTGGGGAGAGTTCCCCTAGCTGTGGAGATCAGGAAAGTATTTATGTAGAAGCTACTCCTTGAGTTGAATTTTGAGGGAAACAAAGGACTCTAAGATGGATGTTGAAGAAGGAGTGAATTCCTGGCACAAGGCACAGCTAGGTAAAAAGCAGAGAAGGGAGAATTGTGTGTAGGAACAGCATGTAGACCAGTTTAACAGAAATTCTATTAGTAGTGCTTGGCCACAGGACATTCTTGATCATACACATCTTTCAATTTAGCTCTTTTACCTTCTAATGTCTTTTCAGCTACAAAAAAAAAATAAAAACAAAAAACTATCAATGAACTCAACAAAATTATTTTGAGTGAAGTTTTAATTTGGGTCCGGTTTTCCTAATCCAATCAGCATGTTCCTAGGCCACCTCCCTGAAACCCAGGCTAAATATGTTTAAGGAATACCAAATAATTTTTATATTCAGGTAAAAAATTTAGAATGTGGAATAACAAACCAATCTACTGGTAAAATGATTATAATGAATTTTATCACCCAAATTAATTGACTTCTGGATCATGGGCACTACTGTTTTACCTATTAGTAAAGACAATTGAGTTGACTCTTTCAGTCAGACTCAATTCATCTTTACAATGTGACATTAGGAATCATTTAATCTTTCGAATTTCTTAATTACAAGAAATCAAGTGATAATTAGAATCATGGAATTTTAGAGGTGGAAGAGATCATAGAGATCATGGAGTCTATTCCTTTCATTTTACAAATAAAGATGCTGAGGCCCAGAAAAGTTAAATTACTGCCCTAGGTCACACAGCTAGGGAGTGGCTGAACCATTCCTAAAAAAAAGAAAAGAAAAAAAGCCAGGTCTTCTAATTCCTATTCCAGAGGTTCTTTCCACTGTTATGCCATGCTAGAGCCAGTTTGAACTTACTCAATATTAAACTCTGGGTAAAATCAGCTTAGTATAGTTTTCTCATCTGTAAAATGGAGATAATAATAGAATCTATCTTCAAGATTGTTGTGAGTTTTCAAATGAAATAAGTGTAAAGCACTTAGCGCAGTGCCTAGCACATAGTAAATGCTAGATCAATGTTGGTTATTATTATCATTACTGCAGACTGACTGCAGTTTACAATTGGGCTATGTTACAAAAGTTCCTTTGGAGATCAACTGGTGAGGTTCCCAGGCCATCTTTAGATCTACAGATCTCCCATCTGTAGAGAAAGTATATAGCACTAAGGGTACTGTAGAATCATACCAGAGAAGGTGTTCAGGATCCAACCCATAATACCTCTCCATTGTATTGTCAAATTTTCATTGTTTTTTACAATTTATTTACACCTGATAAATCAGCAATCCTGAAGATCAGGGCTTGATTTGTTTTGTTGATTTTCTAGACTTGAGAAAGTGATGGGGAAAATGCTTATTATGCAAAGTAAACTTAAAAGTGTGTCATGGGGGCGGCTAGGTGGTGCAGTGAATAGAGGACTGGCCCTGGAGTCAGGAGGACCCGAGTTCAAATGTGACCTCAGACACTTAACACAAAAACTAGCCCTGTGACCTTGGGAAAGTAGCTTAACCCCAATTGCCCTACATTCCCCCTCCAAAAAAAAAAAGGGTGTCATAAATGCACTTTTTGTGGAGAGCCTGGTGTTAAACATTTACCAGCATGCCAGCATTATAGCCTGCGCAATAATGTTTCTATGTGAAAATGCATTTTACCTTTCAACCAGAGTGGCCAGGAATATATTTTCTCTCCCTATCTCTTTTATGTCTTATTTCTTAGGGGTCAGTCACTAAACACAGTGACATTATGTGTTCCACCAAAACCCTGACACCAGAGTGAATTGTTAAATCTCTTTATCTACGTAACTCATAATTCTCTACTAATTTAACCTTCCCCCTCCAATTTTTAAAAAAGTAAATTTTTATAATTTTTGAGTGTATTTTCCAAATGCTAAATATTTTTTGTCTAAGAATAGAAGATAGATAGTCTTAAAAGAGAGGCAACGTGGAATGGTGGACAGAGGACTAGCCTGGAGTCAGGCAGACTTGGGTTCAGGACCTGCCTGTAATACATGCTGGTTATGTGACCATAGGCCTAACCTCTCTGTGCTCTCAAGTAACTCTCTAAAAAAAGCAGAAAGAAACAGATGAAAGACTGATCTGCATTAGTGAAGGGCATTTCTACCCCTCAGTGTTTCCATGAATTTTCAGATCTTTTAAAAAAGAATACATATAATTAGTTTTAAATTTGTTCTAATTCAAAATGAGAATTTCTTTTACCTATCAGTAAAGTTATATCTTTAGCTCCAGTCTCTACCCTCTCCCACCTATATTATATAATGATGGCCTATTAATATAAAGATAATCCTTTTTACCTGCCACTTCCCTCTTGCTTCATAATAAAAAATCTAGTATATATTATGTACCATCCATTATGCTAACATTTTACAAATATTATCTTATATTATCCTTATGAACCCTGGAGTGGGGGAAGTTATTCACATTTTACAGAGAGGGAAACACGCAGAGTTTAAATGACTTGCCCCAGATGTCACAGTAAGTATGTGAGGTGGGATTTGAACTCAGGTCTTTCTGACCCCAGACCCAGAGCTCACCTCCTAACAGCCTGCTTCCTTCAGTTTTCTCCATAGGCAAAGCAACAACTTCCCAATTCTGAAATGAAGATCTAGAGCAGAGGTTCCTAAACTGGGACCCACGTTATCTGCAGATAGATTTTAAGGAGTCCTTGAACATGGATGGGGGAAAATTATATCTTTAATTTCACTTACCTCTACTTGAAATCTTGAAGTTTAGCATTTCCTTCCATCATGAAATATTGAAAATTATTCTGACAAGGGATTCACAGGCTGCACCAACCTGCCAAAGGGGTCCATCACAAACGTGCACTCACAAGAGCACACACCCATCCACACACTTGTTGTAGTTCAGTTATTTCAATTGTGTCTGACTCATCATGATCCCATTTGGGTTTTTGTTTGGGGGTTGTTTTTTGTTTTGTTTTGTTTTGTTTTGGCAAAGATATTAGAGTGGTTTGCCATTTCCTTCTCATTTTATAGATGAGCAAATTGAGGCAAACGGGGTTAGGTGACTTGCCTAGGGTCACACAGCTGGTAAGTGTCTGAGGCTGAATTTGGAGTTAGATTTTCCTGACTCCAGGCCTGGTACTCTATCCACTGGGCCATCTAGCGTGCACACACACACACACACACGCATGCACGCATGCACGCATGCACGCGCGTGCGGCATACACACAGATTAAGCATCTCTGATCTAGAAATGCTAATGGAACATTTTGCCAAAAGGATACCTACCTGCCAGCATTTCAACCTCTATCATTCCCAGCTTGCTTTCCTTCCTATAAGGAAATACCTAGTAGGATAGATTAGATGGTGCATTCCAGAACATTGGCCTCACCCTATCTCCTTTAGGTAGCCTGAATGCATTGCAATCTCCTAGGTCTGATGCAGAGCTTCCTACCTACCTCTCTGGAGTTGGGAAATGAGGATGGGGCACCCAGGAGGGAGGCAACTGTAGTTTTCTAAAATTGTGAAACTGTAGACCCCCTTTCAGATTTCTCCTCACCCATTTTTGGCTTTCTCATTACCAAATTGTTTCCTGGGCTTGGGGTTTTGTTTTAACAAACAACAAATTTACTTTCTCCTCTCTTCCTTTTTAGTCTTTAAAATTCACACTAAAAAAAAAAGTATGGATATTTGGGGTAGAAGTAGGGAGAAGATTTGGAATGGGAGTTGGATCAGGGCAAGGGAAAGGAGCCATATGTGTTCCTGTGCTAGTGTTGCTCAATTTCAGCAGGAGTTTCTATAGGACAGAAAGTAACCCAGCCAAATATTACATAATAACAGTAGTAGTTAGGGAGAAGAAACTTTTTTCTTTAACGACTCATGTTTGCTAACATGCAAATCAGCAAAATCAACTGGGGTGTGGCAGACTTTGTATTTATCTTCAAGCAACTGAATCATCCCAATCTGGTCAGACAAGCCCGGTGTAAGTGAAGAAACCAGACATTTCTACTTAAGGGTACTTGATGAAGGTTATGTGTTCTCAGGGACTTCTTTTTACAAGTCTAGGGGACCAAAACAGAGGAAAGCCTCTCCCTCTTCATTCAATAACCTAAATACTTTCCAGAAGCAGAGAATTCTGAATTCGCATTTCATGAGAATATATACCTGTGTTCTAGCAGAAATAGGACATCGAGTTCTTAGATTTCCACAATACTACGAAATCATGACATGACTCAGCTTTGGATTAGAAATAAAGTCAAAGGGGAGTCCAATATGTGTAGGGAGGTAGTTTCTCTTTGACTGTGGATAAAGAGATAACACAGGTAGTGTGAAGTGAAGAAGAAGAGACTGTATGGTACAACAGAAAGAACATTAGCTCTGAACTCCAAGGAAGTTCATCTTTTTATTTTTCAGTCATGTCCATCTCTTTGTGACCCAATTTGGGTTTTCTTGGCAAAGATACTGGAGTGGTTTGGCATTTATTTTCCAATATCATGAGGAAAATGAGGCAAATAGGGGTAAGTGACTTGCCCAGGGTCACACAGCTAGTAAGTGTCTGGGGCTGGCTTTGAACCCAAGAGTCTTTCTGACTCCGGACCCAGCATACTATCCATTGTGCCATTTAGCCACTCTCTGCTAGTCAAAGGAGTCAAAGGACTCTAGATCTAAATCCTATCTCTGTCATTTCCTGTGTGACCATGTAACCTTGTCAGGTAACCTTGGCCCATGCCTTAGTTTCCCCAACTGTTAAATGGAGGAGGGAGTCAGATGACATGGTCTCTAGAGCCTTCCATCTCTAGCTATATTATCCTAAATCATCGTATTATATTTGACAGCTAAGTGGTGTTGCAGGTAGAGCTCTGGCTTTGGAGTCATGAAGAAATGAGCTCAAATCCTGATGCAAATACTTACTATATGACTGTGGATAAAGTTTCCTCATATGTAAAAGGAGTTTTATAACAGAGCTCGCCTTCCAGGGTTGTTGTGAAGATTCAATGAGATAACATACATAAATTGCTTTGCAAACTTTAAGTTGTGATAGAAATGCCAGAATTATTCATTAAACCCTGCCTCCAGCTACCCAACAATGGACAAACAACCTCTGAGGTCTCTAGGAGAAATTTCTGAAGCTCACGGCTTCTGGGGGGAAGGGTTTACATGCTGGGAGTTCCCTAAACTAATGAAATTACCCAGTTAACCAATAACAACCAATGCAACCAAGAGATCATTACACTCAATCAATATTTATTATTAAACATTTATTCTGAACTAGGCACTTTAGAGACATTCAGGGTGTAGTCCTTACCATCTAATAGGAGATGCGCTAAAGACAAGTGAATATACATACATACATACATACTATATGTATGCATATATCTATATATATGACAAGGCAGTGAGTAATTAAGTGATATAGAAAATAAATTATAGGAGTGGAAAGGAAGAAGAGATCACTATGGGCAGGGAAAACTTCACAGAACAATAAACTACTGGTTATTTTTAAAATATACAACTTTGGTTGAACATTATTAGATATTTTCCCCCACATAAAAATCTTTAGAAAGAAACTATTTCAATAATGAAGCATTGTGGTGTCTGAAGATATTGGGAAACCAAATTACAAAAAAAAAAAAAAAAGGTAAAGTAGCTCACTTAAAGCTAAGAATAGGGAAATTTTTTCTCATGAAATGGTTTTGCCCTCCCCAATCTAAATGAAACACCTATTGATACCTGAAAAATTTCATCTTGTTTTTTTGACCCAACAGTCTTGCTTATTTGAGTTCTTTGTGATTCTCTGTAAACCAAGATATTAACAGCCTCTTCTAGTTAATAGCCCAGTACTGTTAAGTTGAAGTGACTTAGTGGTTCTAAGATTGTTGTCTAAAATGAATCCTTGCTTTTGGTTCTGTCCTTTTCAACAGTGTTGCCCTGGGAGATGTATTCAGCTTGTAAGTGTGGTATCAGGGACATCCAAATACTTCAAAACTTCCCCTTCTGTCATGGGGAAAATTCAAAGGCTTGACTGCTGCAAAGGTAGAAAAAACTCAAATCCATTTCCTTGAAAACTTCCCAATTTTTCCCTTTCAATGTGCTTCCTAGGCACACAAAAAGGCAGAATCATAGGATCATAGATAGAAGGGTCCTTAGAGACCACCTAAGTCCAAACTCTCTGCTGAACAGACAGAGAAACTAAAGCTCAGAGTGGTTAGGTGACTTACTCATTGGTCACTTAAGTAGTAAATATCAAAGGCATGATTCAAACCAAGGTCTTCCAGACTTCAAAGTTATACCATCGAGTCAAATTCTTAGTGTCATTAGTAACATGCAGGTTATTAAAAGCTTCCCAGGTCAGGGCCATATTTCTCTGTCCCAAATCTAACTCATGAAGGAGTGTGCCAAATGGGCCCTTTCCACCTTCACATGTCCCTAAGAATCCCTATAAGAAATAATCAAGGAGCCAATGACTCTGACCATTGCACTTCTATGGTGTGGAGCTGGGAGGCTGGGATCTCTTACTGAATTATTGTCTTCCTGTGGGGCCATTGCCAGTTGTCCTGACCTATGTCTTGCCACTGGACTCCAAATGACTCTGGAGGAGAGAGTGAGGCTGGTGACTTTGCACAGCCCTGCCTCACTTAAATCCAATTCACTTGCAAGTCACCATCCTAATGTCATTGGTCCTCTTCCAGAATGAAGGATGAACAATTGTCTTCCTAAACCTCCACATAAAAGGGGAACAATGGAAGTACAGGGTGAGGGGGAAAATAGAAATGAATTTTAAGTCAGGTTATGGGTTCTAATCTTTGCACTGCCGACATTCAGGTTGCCTTGGGTACGAGGCTTGGACTAGATCACTTGGCAATACACTTATTAGCTGTGTGACTTTGGAATCAGATAACTTCTCTTAGTCTCAGAATCCTCATCTGTAAAACAGGACAGTAATAGTATGTATCTTGCAGGGTTGTAAGGATCAAATAAGATGACATGTAAAGTGCTTTCCAAACCTTCAAGTGCTACATAAATGCTGGTTACTATTATCACTTTTATTGTTATCATAAAAATCTCCTTTGTTACAGGGAATGTGTTTGGGTAGGGAGGAGGAGGAAGAATAGATTTGGATATGAATACATTACAGAAATCAAGATATCAATAGAAATATTTTAAAAATAAAGCTCTGAAAGGCCCCAACCTCTACCTATTCAAAGGAGAATAACACTTGCAGGGTTAGACCCTTCGCCCTGCTTCCAAGCTTGAGCACTTGTCTACCCCACACTTCATTAGCCTCAACCTTAGAGTTAGGGCTTGATTATTGCATACCTTAGGTGGTACCTGCCTGCTAGTGTGACTTGTGCTGACCCTTTGACTTCACAGACTCTCGACACTGCTTGCCATAATCCATAGAACAGAACCCTCCCCTTATGCTGACTTTCCTGGATTTGCCCTCAAGACTGCCTGACCTTCAGTGTCCTCCAGATACCTCCTGCACAGCTAGACTCAGGCTCTCCTTCCCAGCCCTGCTGTGTTGGGCTCTGCATCCTGATATGATACACTCCTCATTTGAACTCAATTTTTACCAACAATCCCAGAGCAAGTTCTACCCTTTCTCTTTTTACAGATGAGGTCACTAAGGTGGAAATAAGGAAATGTAGAGATTTCCCGAGGTTCATTCAGTTGTTTAGAAATAGAATAGGAACTAACTCCTGTATCCATAATCTTAATCCTTCACCTTTCCGCTGTATACCACACTTTCTTAGAGACAAGGCAGGAGGATGAAAGACTGATTCAGACAAAACAGCTGACTCTTGTTACATTGATTTATCATCAACCAGAAGAGAAATCAACTTCCTTTCCCCCCACTCCCAATACATATTCCAGAACAACACAAAACACAAATTAAATGAATTGAACTAGTTTTGGACACAGACAATTTCAATCCTGTGAAACAGATTTTTCCTAAATAAATCTAAGTTTAAAGGAACAAGGACTCCTCGTAGGTAATACCACCCTCACACCCCAGCCAAACATGACAGAGAAGCCCTAATAGTTGAAGATAGCTATCCAACAAGAATTTCTCTCCTGATTGGCTTCCTTCCTTCCTTCCTTTTTACTTCCTTCCTTCCCTTTTCTTTCCTTCCTTCCTTC
>CM053581.1:484298594-484344021 GCA_028627135.1 Pseudochirops cupreus
TTTTTTTACATTCAATTGGGAAAAAATAAAATATTTAAAGAAAAATAAATCATCATAGGAATGGTACCCATCCTGAGATGGGTACCCAACACTAAGGTTGCAGACCAGAAGGAAAACTCAGGAAAAAAGTTGCCAGGGACTGAATTCCTACATTTATTGAGTACCTACTATGTGTAGATCTTGGAAGAATCAAGACTGGAAAGATACAGGGTGGGTTACAAGACGTTCCTATTAGTGACTTGTGAGAAATGGCATTGAAGAGATCACTAAAGACATATGTCCTTGGAAAATAAGATTGGTCTCTTGTAGTGTAGTTTAGTGAAGGCGGGAGATGTAAAAATAAATAAGGCAGGATTCCTGTCTTCCAGAAACTTAAAATCTGGTTACTCTCCAGTCTGTAGAGTCATTCAGGAAGGTGACGCTTACAGGACCCTGAAAGTCCCCAATTTTAGAAAGAGAAAGCTCTGCTTTTGCTTTCCAGCACCATATCCCTTCTCTATTCCTCCCACATAAGGTTTCATTTTAGGGGGTGGAGGAAAAGAGTCAGCAAGATTTTTCCCTCACTTTATGTAACCCTTGATGGAAGGTACTAAGTGTGATTGGTTTCCACAAGGTACTAAATTCTCTTTTCCCTATTGTCTTCTTTGTTGTTATTCAGCTCTGTCCTTAGGGATCAGGGTTAAGGGAGTGTGTTTTTATTTCTCTAAAAGGAAGAAGGTTAATGGAGTACTAGAGAAAGCCACTTTCACAGAAATCTGTTTCTCCAATCCACTCCAATCCCTTTCTGAAACTTTCCAATTCCTCTTTGAAACTTTGACTTTTGGATTCATTATACTCTCCTGGTTATGATGACATTTTCCAAACTAAAAAAAGCAGGCTATGTGATATGGCCAAGGATATTGCTTTTAAAGAGTTACAGTAAAAGCATATTTTCTTTTCTGTCTTTTTTTAAAAAAAAATTTGGAATGATTCAGGAAAACAACAAACACATAATAATTTTACCCATGGATGCCTGCTTAGCAGAATACATTTCATAGTTTACTTATTGGTCAGTGTATGACTGAATAGGGATGAATGAATGAATGAATAGGGAGAAAAAGCAGTTTGGTTAAAAGAATCAAGAAATCAACCCAGTCTGATGTTATATGTAATACTATCCACACTCATAGCCAGAGGTATGCTGGACCCAGATCAAACCCTCTCACAATAGCTGATTATTAAATATTCAGTGTGAACATTAGCACCTCAGAAATGGGCAAATGTTGCAAGTAGGTGTTTGATTTGTTGTTTTGTTGATTGTTTAGATTTAAGGAAGTGATGGAGAAAATGTTATTAGTGCAGATTAAACTTATAAATATCATGCATACCTTTTTTTGGAAAGTCAGTTGCTAAACATTTACCAGCACCCTGCTCTGGCTCCTCTCCCCCTCCCCCCCATAGAACCTTACCTCTACAAAGGAGTACATTTTCTTAATTCTTTGCTGAAGCCAGGCTTGTTTACCATAATTTTACAGTACTCAGTTTTGTGTTTTTATTCTATTTACTTTGTTGTAAATGATATGTATATGATATTTATTCTTGGTTGGTCTTACTTCACTCTGTAACCCTTCATATAAATCTTGCTCCCTTAAATTCCTCATATTCACCATGTCTTAGCACAACAAAAATCTATTACATTAATGCAATAGTTCTTAACATTTTTGTTTTCAAGACCTCTTTAAACTACTAAAATTATTGAGGAACCCCCCTCCCAACAAAAGTTTCTGTTTATGTGGGTTGAAGCTCTCAATACTAACCATATTAGAAACTAAATGTCTTGCTGTTATTATGAGAACCATACTTTGGGATATGCAGCATTAATGTACCATAATTTATTTATCCATTCCCTGATCAATGGGCCCCTCCCCCCACCATCATTGCTAGTTCTTTGCTACCCTAAGAAGTATTTTATTATCTTATGGGTATTTTGCTTTGAGGAGTATTTATGAGGTCTTTATTTTTGTCCTTAACCTTCTTGGGGGTAAATTCTTAGTGGTGAATTCTGTGAGTTCATGAATATGGACACTTTAGAATTTTTTTAAAAATAATTCTAAATTCTTTTCCAGAATCAGTAAGCCAATTCATGGCTTCATCAATAATGTATTACTATGACTGTCTTCCAGAGGTCCCTCTAACATATATTATTTCTTTTGTCATTTTTTGCCAATTGATCCTAAAAAGTATTTGGTTTCATAAGACAAAATGTATTCTTAAAGGCTCTCCTCAAACAAGATTCTTCAAAGTCACATAAGATTTGATGGTGGATACAATTATGCCTGTTCATTGACATACTGAGGATCAATATCAAACAAGATATAAAACAAGTAAACATGTTCACTAGTGATGCTTTCCAATATCATGAAATATCATCTTAAAAAGTGGATGACATTATGCTGATTACATTGAAACCTGGAACACTTGTGGACCTCCTTATTTAGGTCTAATGTCATTTGGAAGATATCTACCTAGCCATCATGCAGGAATTTTTTTTTAAAGTGGATGATAAACACAGCTGAACAGATTATTACAGACAGTTTAATGAGCAGCTCACTGCATCTGTCATATATATATGTATATATGTATGTGTATGTGTGTGTACATATATGTATATATACATATGTATACACACACACACACACACACACACACACACACACATCTTGGACAGAAGCCACAGCTAGAAAGTGAACTGGGCCTAGAATTGAATTGAAGGCTAGTGGGAGGTGTTACATTTCAGTGCTTTTGATAACGGATGCTGCAAATGGCCATCTTTTTAACCAATATACTCCTAGCTATTTTAGATAGCAGTAAATCATGGAACACCAGGATCTAAAAAATGACCAAATTGCAGTGGCCCCAACAGGCAGTAGAAAGATTTGTGGTTCATGTAAGTAGGCTGCATGCAAGCAGTATTATAATAGATATTATTAAAATCATTTCACTGTTGAATGCATCCCTACCTTTACCAGGAAAGAGTCTAGATGGCCCCCTATAACTCAGTCTCCAAAATTCTGTCTGGAGGATAGCCTCAGCACTAAGGAATTTCTGTTTACCAGGCCTATATTTCTTTTTGAACATAACAAACAAATAGCCTTTCTCTCTGCCCTGATCTGCTCTTCGCATTTGGGTTTTGTATAATGTGTGTGTGCGTGTGTATATGTATATATGTATGCTTACATATGTGTGCATGTATATGTGTATATACACATACGAATGTATATGTGTGTTTATGTATACACACATGCATGTTTGTGTGTGTGTGTATATATGTATACATATATACATAGACAGACAGATAAGTAGATAGATAACACAACAAGATTTCCCTCACATTTTTTCTGTCTCTGAAATATTTCTTGCTTCAATGAGAGAGAAACGAAGTTTGCAAACCTTTTATCAATCAGTCAAGAACCTTTCTAATGAGGCAAGTAAGGCAGCTTAAGACAAAACCGCATTATTCTTTGCCCATTCTTTTGATCAAGTGTCAGACTTTTTACACCAAATCCCAAGTGAAAAGAAAACTTGGCTCCGATGGAGGGATCGTGGTGAGTATTCTCTTTATTTCCAGATATCTGTGCTAAATGCTGGACTGCTGTTTTCAGTTGTGCCTGGCAGTTGGCCAATAGCATCATCTTCAATTGACATGGGGGCCAGATGAATATCAATCTGGCTTCATCTGTCTCTTAGATTGGGAGCCTAATGCCAGGGTTTATGGATTTGTTTTTCTGGTGAAATACTATGAGTTGCCAAACAAACAAACAAAAAGTCCCGTCCTTTATTCTCTCTGTGTCTTTCTGTCTCTCTCCTTCACACCTTTCTTCCTCTTTTTCCATCTCTTTTTTCTTTCCATACTTGCTTCCATCTTCTCTTCCTTCCTCCTTTCTTTTTTTCACTCTCATTTTGACTGAGTTAAAACACAACAATCTAAACATCTTTATTCTTTAAAATATTTTTGTTAATATCTTTTGTTTTTATAACCTCTTAACTTATAACTATATACCTCCCTCCCACCCCATACAAAAAGAGCCGCCCTTTGTAATAATAATAATTTTTAAAACACCTTTATTCTTATGCCCCATAACTGAACTGGGGCAGAGAAATCTCTCAAATTAGCAACATGTAATTGATTTTTTTTTTGTTCTTACTAGAAAATAGAGGAACTGTGGCAAAAAGGGACAAAAGTCAATCAAGAGAAAGAAAAAACAAATGATCATTATTGCATTTAATCATGTTTGTTGTTCCAAGAGCTGCCAGCAGTAGTTGAGTTTAATAAAAGGGAAGAAAGAGGCAGCTAGGTGGTGCAGTGAATAGAGCACCCATCCGGCAGTCAGGAGGCCTGGAGTTCAAATCTGACCTCAGACACTTGAAACTAGCTGTGTGACCTTGGGCAAGTCACTTAATCCCAATTGCCATGCCTTCCCCTCTCCAAGAATAAAATAAAATGTTGGAAAGAAGAGAAAAAAAGGAGAAAAGATAAAAGCAAAAAAGAGGACAGGCCAGGATGGGACAGGAGAAGGCAGGAGGGGAATACAGAATTATCAGCAGGGTTCATTATTTCCTTATCAGAGCTTTCACTATGTTCCCCAAAAAGTCTTAGCTATAAAATTATTTGTAATTTTGACAACAAAGATTGTCTACAATTTAAAGATTTCTAATTTAGCTAATTTAGACTTTTATAACAGTGAAATTTGTTAAAACTAACTATATTCTTAAACCACTGGCTACAATTTTTAACAGATTCTCTAAAACACAAAATCATCCTTTCTGTTCAATACATGCAGTAAAATCTTATTATCTGAACTGTCAGGAAGTGGAAAGGACAGATTTTGGTTTAGCAGGATAAAATAGGTTATATTAGCCTATAGGGGCTATCCCAGGGGGCATGGACTATAGATAACCAGGGACTTCAGAGACATGGTGAGCTCAGTGCTTAGACCTTTTGGACATGATGAATTTCCCTACCAATGCAGATCATATCATTGTTCTCTGCAGAAAGGTTTTATGTCTCGTTTTAGTGCAGAAATCCCTGCACAGGTGGGTCCTGGGTTATTGTCTGCCTTATAACAGTGGCAGGGGTGGGATGGGGTAAAAAAAAAAAATAGTTTACTAATCAATTGAGGAATGACTGAACAAGTTGTGACATATGAATGTAATGGAATTCTATTGTGCTATAAATAGAAATGATGAACAGGCGGACTTCAGAAAAACCTGGAAAGACTTATATGAACTGATGCTGAGCGAAGTGAGCAGAACCAGGAAAACATTGTACACAGTAACAGCCACAGTGTATGATGACTTACTTTGATAGACTTAGCCCTTCTCAGTAATGCAAGGACCAAAAGACTCATGGTGAAAAATGCTATCCACTTCCTGAAAAAGAAATACGGAGTCTGAATGCAGATTGAAACAGACTATTTTCTTTTTTGTTTGTTTGTTTTGTTTTATGTTTTTCTTTCTCATAGTTACTCCCATTTGTTCTAATTCTCCTATACAACATGATTAATGTGAAAATATGTTTAATAAGAATGTATATATAGAGCCTGTATTGTATTACACACCTCTTGGGAAGGGAGATGGGAGGGAGAGGAGAAAAATTTAAAACTTATGGAAGTGAATGTTAAAAACTAAAAATAAATAAATTAACTTATTAAAAATAGTTTACTAATAATAACTTATGAATTTACTGAACTACATTAGTAAATCATCAGTAAATAATATTGGTGAGAAAGCACAGCCATGGAATAAAACCAAACACCCATCTACTTGATTAAGTCAGTTCACAACATTTTGACCCATGAATGAAATAAAACAGGAAGAAGAATTTAGCCGTTCACAAAAACTCAGAGTTGGAGGTCATTTAGCCCTATCAGGACCTAAACAGAAATCTCTTCTCCAACATCCCCAGCAAGTAGTAATTTACCTTCTACTTGAAGATGAAGTCACAGAACTGTAGAATGCTAGCATTAAAAGGGACCTTGGTGACCATCTAGGTCAACTCATATCCCAAAAAGGAATCCTCAATGCCTCAATGTAACATACCCTACATGTGGTCATCCATTATCTATTTGAAGACCTCCAAGGAGAGGAAGCACATACCTGAAAAATATGAACATATATATATATACACATATATATATACCTGCATATATATGGTTATATCTTTTTTATTATTCAATTCTATTTTTAATTTATGGAATAAAACAAGCATTTCTGTAACATAGTACAACAAAAAGAGATGATTGCATATGGAGTTGCAAATCTATTATGTGCAATTTGCTATTCCTTTCAAATATACAACAAAATTATAATGTAAATTTCTTTTTTTTTCTCCCCTCCCTCCCCCCTCCCCTAGAGATGGCACAAATAGGGGTGTACATATATATATATTTATATATATGTATATACACACACACACACACATATATATGTATATATATATATATACACACACACACACACACACATATATATGTGTATATATACACACACACACACACACACACACACACACACACACATATATATGTAAAATTATTCTATACATACCTCTATTTATCAGTTCTTTCTTTGGATGCAGATAGCATCTTTCTTCATATGTCCTTTATAGTTCATCTGAATATTTATAAGTCAAAATAACTTATTTGTTGAAAGCCATTCTTAAAACAATATTGCTGTTACTGTATACAATGTTCTCCTGGTTCTGCTCATTTTGCTCTTCATTATTTCATGCATATCTTTTCATGTTTTTCTAAAATCTGTGAGCTCATAATTTCACCCAAGACACAGTATTATTCCACACACACTTACCACAATACAAGGCTTAGGGGGGAATTCACAAGCTGGAATGCTGTGCCTGTCTCTATT
Source organism: Pseudochirops cupreus (assembly GCA_028627135.1). Taxonomy (NCBI): domain Eukaryota; kingdom Metazoa; phylum Chordata; class Mammalia; order Diprotodontia; family Pseudocheiridae; genus Pseudochirops; species Pseudochirops cupreus. The sequence continues at coordinate 484,305,498 of CM053581.1, forward strand.
GGCCCCCAATGAGAGGGGATACTATGAGAGCTGGAACTCCCATTCTTGCCCATCCCTTTGAGAAGAGTAATTAGGGAATGCTGTAGGAGTTGTTGCTCCCATCATCGGCAACCTCACTGAGAAGAATAAAACAATTAAGTAACCCCTTATCATGTCTACATTGCTGTTCTTCTGATTGCCCAGTGTCAGAGTTTTCTGTCAGAGTACCCTAACTTGACTGCAGGGGAGCCGGTTACTTAGCTTACTCAAATAGGTGCTAGCACATTTTCAGAACAGAAGAGTCGAGGCTTGGAGGTGCAAGCAGAGAAAGTTTATTGAGTCTTCTCCATGGGGAAGCCTTACAACCAGATCTTAATCAGACTTCAAAACTACCCCCAAGGCTTAAGCCTTATATATACCCCAGATCTATATACCACACATGACAGAGCCCAGCTGAACAGAATTGTGAGAGAGGAGGAGCAGTCACAAGGGCATGAAGGCCCCAGGGTGTGGAGACACTAATCAGGAACATCAGGTAACCCCACGTAAGAGAATCTTCAGCAATGCAGTATCCCCTGGCCTCTAAGTGGCCAGGGGCAATGTAGTATGTTCTGACCTCTACATGACCCAGCTAATTCCAGGGCCTCAACAATTCACTGTGCCTCAACATAACTGTCTGCAGCCTGCACGTATTTCCTAACCCTCAAAGCCCAGATCAAGAGTGAACCTTCAAGAGGCCAGAGCCCAAAAGCATCTGTGTCTCCTGCCTGACACATTGCATAGTCAGTGTTACCTGTGTTACATTATCCAGTTCACCTCTGCCCTGACCTTTCTCCCCAGCTCCAGACCTGCACACCCAATTGTATACAGAACATGTCAACCTAAATGTCACTCTGAGACTTTAAATTCAAAATATCCAAAATTTAACTTATCTTTTCTCCCAAAATATCTCCTCCTTTTAACTTTACTATTTGAGTCAGCACCTCATCATTTATTTAATCTATCTTTAAAATCTCTTTGTCAGCTTTTTCCAGTTTCTTGTCTCTCATATCTACACAATGATCGAATCTTGAAAACTCCACCCCAGCAATGTCTCTTGCATTTGTTTTATCCTGTCTATTCCCATGACCCTTGTAGGCTCTTCCCATCACCCTCCCAGACTATAACACTAGCTTCCTTCTAGCTCTTTCTACCTTCACTTTTTTTCCTTCTTCAGTCCATCCTTTATGTTGTAATCACAATAATATCATGCATTAATCTGGTCATCTGTGCTTGAAAATCATCACTGGCTCTCTATTATATCTATGTAGCATGTAACTGGCCAAGAGGTCACTAATCAATCTAATTTCCCCAATCCATTTAGTGAAATTTTAGAATATATAAGCCAGGTGACAGAGACAATGACCTAGAATCATTAGTAACCTCCCTAGTTCTGTTCTCTTGGAGTCTCAGCTTGGAGGCTTGTATTTCTTGATCAGGATTCAGATCCAGGTATCAAGTTCTGGAGCTAAAATCCTTGGGAGTGAGGAAAGAAAAGTAAGGAGAATGTAACTCCTTTGCAGCTCCATCTAATAGGCCTGAGAGAAGAGGTTAACAAGCCTCAGAAGCCGGGTTTTTCCTTCACAGCTGGCTCTCTTCTCCACTGCCAGAATTGACTCACTTCTCAAGTGGTTCTAAAGCTTTATATCTCTGTTTTTAAACTCTCATAACAGACTATTCCTCCCGAGGGAGCAAGTTCACTGTCTCTGCCAGTCCTCAGCTAAGTTTCTTGGCCGCTGCACATCCAAATGAGCTACTTAAAGTTTGGAAAAGTCAAAGTCAGATTCAAAATCTGTTTTTATCAAGTCGATTTGGGGGAGGGGACTCAATTGATTAGAAGCCTCTTGTTAGATTCACCAAGTTCAAACTCCTTTGCCTGGCATTCAAGATTCTCCTCCCCCTTACTCTCTTCAGATGGATTTTATATAATTCTTCTCTATACTGAAGCTAAATTAGACTACATCCTTATACACACCAAACCCTCTTCCATTTTGTTCTCCTTGCCTTGAGTGACTTGCCCACTTTCAAAAGCCTACTTCAAATGCCATTTTGTCCAGTAAGCTTTCCCTTTTCTCTCCAATTGGTAATGTCTCAAATCTCATATAACATGTCCTTTACATACCTCCCATCCTTTTTATTGTATTTAATTTTGTACTATCATTTCTTTTTTTTTTGGAGGGGGGAAGGCAAGGCGGTTGGGGTTAAGTGACTTGCACAAGGTCACACAGCTAGTCAAGTGTCAAGTGTCTGAGGCTGGATTTAAACTCAGGTCCTCCTGACTCCAAGGCCAGTGCTCTATTCACTGCACCACCTAGCTGCCCCGCACCATTTCTTTATGTACTGTCATATCACCTACTGGATTGTAAGTTCCATGAGGGCTGGCACCCATCTTGAATAATGTATATCTTGCCAAAATTTTGTATATGATAAAAGCTTAATAAATAACTTGAACTGAATGAAATGCCTTCAGCTCTAATTAGGCCTCTCATTTTCCTTGAAACTCTCAAAGTACATTACTTGTATATGTCTAAAGTATCTTGGTTTCTACTTTGTATTATAGTAAGGGGAAGGTTTAATCTCCCCCACTAAAGCATAATCTTCTGAAGGGTAAAGTCTGCATTATTTATCTTTGTATTCTGCAATAGCCTTAACACAGTACCTGGCACACTATAATAACTCAGTAAATGTTTGTTGAAGGGGAAATATATGTGGATCCCAGATCTCAGAGGTCTATTCCTCTAAGAGTCCCTGAGGCTGCAAGTTTCCCATCCCTGATCTAATCCTATATAACTTCTCATCTGGGCTCTAAGAATGGGCTGCTGTTGACTGGGGAGTCTGCCTCTAGGGTAGGGCCAGCTAGACCTTTGGTCTGGACATTGGTATAGGGAATTCAGCATGAGTAAACTCCCTCTGCCTATACAGGAATAAAGGGCAGCACCTTCTCTGCAATTTATAGTCTTGGTCGCTTAAGGCATTGAAAGACTAAATAATTTGTCCGGGGTCATACAGGCAGTATGTGACAGAGAAAGGACTTCAGTCCAGGTCTTCACACCTCTCGGCCTGGCTCTCATTCCATAAAACCATGTTGTCCCCAGTCTGCTTTTTAAAAAATTAAAATAGTTTGCAAAAACAAGATCAAAAAGAGAACTTGAGAAAAGTAGGCCTACTTTGAACTCATAAAACCCAATAGAACTGCCTATGTCATAAATCCACACAAATATTTATTTTAACCCCATGGAAAACATTTTGTATATACTCTTGGGTATGAGTCAGCAGCTGCAATGCCCATTTATCATTTAATAAAGTCCTTGGAAATTAATATTCCAAATGCACTTCCCAACATGGTGAAGTCAGATTCAAATAGATTGAACAGCATCACTTGTAACTTCATTCCCATAGATTTTTAGAAAATATCACAGTGTCTAAATTCTACAAAGAACACTGATTAAGTGTCTTGTCTCCAAAAACATTCTGTCCAGTATTTGTAAACCTCAATTTTTTTCTTTGGTTATTTATTTTAAAAGAATATATCCACAACTCAATGACAAATTAGGGCAGGATGCACTGACTTTGAAGAAGAACGTTTCGACAATCTCACTAATGATGGTTGGCTTCTTGATGATTTGAAAGTTTTATCCTTTTGAAAGATGTGTTTATTAGACTGTGCTTATCAATTTGTAAGGATTTAGAAAACAAAAGTTTTCCATATTGTCAGAGAAGGGGTCAGATAAGAGGAAACCTCTACTCCCTAAGATTTGGTACAACAAGAATAGGCCCATCCCACCAGATATTACATTTCTTGTAGGATTACATGCCCTAATAATCAGGACTCATGCCAGAGGACTGAGAAATCACATTCTCAAAGGATGTTGTATTGTGGGTGAGGGACTATAGCCCTCTAGCTAGGATTGGACTGACCATGAAGACCCTGTGAATTATATTTCTTTTCAACATGGGAAGAGAAGAAGCTAATGCAAAGTCAAGATCAGAGGGCAAAAATATTTTTCTTGAATTTGGGAGCTGTATTTCTTCCTTCTCTTCAACTAGCCCAAACCTTACTGGAGGGTTATTATAATAAGATGATAAGAAAGAAGAAAAGCAGAGTCATAAGGGGTAATAACATGGGCTTCCAATTTGTGGAGCTAACCATTGTTACTTCTAAAGATTGAATAGAAGAACAAATTGCTGGCTGAATTTGCCTATGGAGTAAAGAAAGCATAGATGAACTTCTGGGTAGGATACTAGCAATGAAAGGATGAAGTATCAGATCTGCAGAAATTATTAGAGTAGGAATGGTGTTGCCAATAGAATGACTGCCAAGACATTTAACTGCCTCCCGGAGTTTGCAGGGGAGAAGCTAGAAAGAGAAAACTCACTCTCAAGATCAGTGGTTCTGAATCTTCCTAATGCTGCAACCCTTTAATACTCATATGTGGGTGTATTTGCATGTGGGCGGACCCATCTGGGGATGGATAGAGGAGCTGTGTCTCGGTTCCTAAGACCATCAGAAATATGTTTTCCAATGGTCTTAGGCGACCCCTGTGACCCCTGTGAAAGGGTCATTTGACCCCCAAAGGGGTTGCGACCCACAGGTTGAGAACCACTAATCTAGATTATGCTTGGGAAGAAGATAATGGATACACATTCATTTGGGAAATGGATACCGATATTATTTCAGATTTATTCTATTTCAGTTTCTCATCTTTTTTATAAATTTATATATTTTTATATAAATTTATATATATATTTATATATATTATATATAATTTTATATATATATTTCTCATCTGTTTTATAAATGCACTTGCTGGTCACATGTTACTGTTTCAAATTCTAGTGCAAATGTTCTTAAATTTTTTTTGTGTTGGACTCCTTTGTTGTCTGGTAAAAACCTATGGATCCCTTCTCAGAACAGTGTTTTTGAATATGCAGAATAAAATAAATGAGATTTCAAAGGAAATCAATTATATGAAATACAGTTATCAAAATATGTATTTTTAAAAAGCCAGGTCTATGTAACCCTGTTTGAGAACCCCTGATCTAGAACAAAGCTGACTTTGGAGGTACCCAATGGCACTCTACGATGGAGGTTCTAATTACACAGGGATATAATTATCAGAAATATCTTGTCTCCCAGAAACACAAACATAAACCCAAGCCTATGAGAGGCTAGTGCTGGTTGATCCATAAGTAAGGTAGTAACTGTTCCATAGCACAGGCATCTTATTACACTTGTTTATAATGACAATGGGAAGTAGCAATGAGAAAGCCTACCCCCCAGCGTGTGACTTACTTAGAGTTCTAGGAGGCCATGGTTAAATTACAGCCACATTTATTTTGTGGCTTTCAGTGGACAATGATTAGAAGTGCCTGAGGATAATTGAACTCATCTACGCACTCAAATAAGAAAAAACAACTTCAAAATTAGAACCGAGTATGTTAACAAAGTTGAGCCAGGAGAAAATTTTGCAGTGGATGTCTGTCTTCACCCCTTCCTCTCCTCTTTTATGTTCCCATTCTATCTTTTGGTGTCTTCTTGCCCTGATCCTTCCTCCCCTAACCCCTCACCCCGCAACATGCACAATACATGTATTTGAATTAGAACTGGAAGGGACTTTAGAGGTCATCTTTTCTAACTCCCTTATTTTTACAGATGAGTAAATTGAGGACATATAGGTGAAGTGACTCACCTGAGGTTAAGTGGCTTGTCCACTGTCTGCATGGTAGCTACTCTTAGCAAGTGCCCCTTGCTCTCAATCTTGTCTTCTCCTCCATTAAATTAGACTCGTGAGGATAAATGCTGATAACAGCCCAAGACAGGAAGGCAGTGCGGTTTAGAGATCAGAGTATTTATTGGCTTTGGAGTCAGAAGACCTGAGAGGATCTATAGTTTATTATAGGAAATCATTTTCAAAACCCCTGTCAAGATATCCTGAGCCTCACTATACATTTTTTTTCCAGAGGGGTAAAAGCAAGGCAATTGGGGTTATGTGACTTATTTACTCAAGGTCACACAGCTAGTTAAGTATGAAGTGTCTGAAGCTGAATTTGAACTCAGGTCCTTCTGACTCCAGGGATGGTGCTGTATTCGCTGTGCCACCTAGGTGCCCCAACTCACTATACATTCTCATCATGAAAAGAAACTAGTCATAGCTCAGCATCTCCCACTTCAGACATAGTGTATGAGACAGAATCTGATCTTACAGCCTTTTTATCATGGCCCACCCTGCTGGCCTACATTTCTTAAGGAGAAACAGCTCCTGGGTCACAATCCTATTTCTGAACACTTTCTCGCATCTAGTTCCCATGTAGAGCTGGACTTCCAAAATACACCCTTGTCCTGGAACACATAGATTCATTCACCCTCTTGCCCTACCACATACAACCCTAAAACCACATTGAAATTGAGCACGGGCACAAAAATCATATCCTTTCAATCTCCAGATTCATTGCAGTGAATGAGCAGAACACATTCTCATCACAAGTACTATTCCTCTTGTTCAATGCTCTCATCCCCTCCTCCCAGCCAGGCCATCTATTTGTAGTACCTGACAAAGCCATAATTGTAGAACTGAGTCAAAAGCTTTTTGATAATTAATAAAAGTGGTTCAGATGATAGGCACTTTCAGGTGGCTTTTTCAATAATGACCATATATATATATATAATGAGTGTGTGTGTGTGTGTGTGTGTGTGTGAGAGAGAGAGAGAGAGAAAGAGAGAGAGAGCTTTGTTTAAAGTAAATAAAGATGTAATGAGCCTATATTTGGAGGAATATTTGGTGTAATTAGTTTTTTGGCAGTAAATATTGAATTAGAGAGGAAATTGGGAAAGTGCTTTTGCAAATAACTTATGTGCTCTTTGGAAGTGTTTGAGCCAATAATTATGGACCTCACTGGATCCTGCCACTTTTCAGTTTCATAGGAAAGATAAAGTTTCAGTCACCTTCCTCCATGCAATTGTTCTATCATTTATTATGTTAATTATATGTAAGCTTTCTCTTTTATGTTTGAGTCAACTTGTATTATATTGGCCTTGTATTGAACCATCATTGTATTGAATTTCTTTCAACCACATCGATGAACATAAAGTTTCTACAATTTCCTTCTCCAGTGGTTCTTTTACTCCTCTAATTGCTTTGCTTCTCAAACCTCTACGGATGTTGGGTTGTTTATGCTTTTTGTCCTGTCTTGACTCCTCATGACACCTTAACCTTTTGGATTTTTCTTTTAGTTGCTGAGTAAGGATATAAAGAGTTTCCCATATCCTTTTGTGCTCTAGATTCCATCCCACACATTTCCTTTACATTGCCTTTAATCAGACAATATGCTCTTCAAGCTTTCTCTGCAAATTCTGGCGAGGCATTGATATAATCTTCCATCATCTTTCTGAAGACCTCCAATAATTTTCTCAGGCTTCCCTTGCCATGGAAGTATTTAACGCCTGTCTTTAGAAGCTAGCCGTTACTAGCTGGCTTCACCTTTCCTTCTGTGGTCCTTACTGAGAAAATGGCTCCAGTCTATGCTATTCTGTTTAAAGCCTGAAATGTCTGCAAACTCTTTGTCAAGTATTGTAGGAGAATATGTTTGATAGTTATAGAAGATATTCACCTTTTAGAATTACTCTCTTTTGGCATAGTTGATCAATTAGTTGCATTCACATTATCAGACTCAAAGAGGGATTTTTGAAATTATGTTTTAGGTATATCCATATTTATTGTAAAAGAATTCGAATTATTGTCATTTTATTTCTATTGGTGTCATTATTAGGCAAAACTACTGGGTTTTGTATTGCGTATAAAGATTTTCAGTGCTCTCAGCTTTCTAAGCTTTTTTTTCTGTTCGGATTTTGGTTGTAGTTCATTTGTTTTGGAAGAGGACTAATGATATCACTGGTGATGTCTTGACTTGTGCGTGAATTGGATTTAAGTGAGGCAGAATTGTACAAAGTTTTCAGCCTCATTATTCCTTCCAGAGTCATTGAAATACAGTGACAAAACAAAAGTCACAACAACTGGCAATGGCCCAGGATGCAGTGAGTGACCTTGGCATCTTTTATGTCTAACCAACCTCTAAGCCCTACACAGCATCTGCTTCAGTCATTTTCATGGCTGTTGGAACAAATTATTTTCATCTGCCCATTCCACCAGGGGAAGTCTTTACATGCTTGGGATAGACATCCCCTTAACTCACTGATGGGTTTTAGGCCTGTTGGTTATCCTTAAACTGATTTAGCTCATCTGCCAAAACGGTTTACTGAGGTGTGATCACTGGGCATGTAGTAGCTTCTTCAAGCCACCACTGAGAGCTGGGTGAAGGTGGACACCAACAGTAGGTGAGCAGTCCTGAAAAGGGCTCGGCAAGCCCTCACACCAGAGGTGCTAGTCCTCCCTGAACACCCCATACATCCTACTACCTCTCTGTATCCGTTCTTAATTCATCTAATCTGGGTTGTGCATTAAAGTTATTTCTTATGATTTCCCTGCACTGACCTGCCAGACATTGTTGTAACTTGGAACTGAAAATATTGTTGACCAAAAGTAATACGGAGTCTTACTATACCTGGTAAGATGTTTCCAATTTTCTATGATGCAGTAACAGTGCATAATAAAAGTGTTGCCATTTTAATTTTGTTTCTTATACACTCACACTTCACCCACTGCAGTGGTCAATGCCATCTTCACTGAAGCATTTCTAGCAACTGGGTTGTTGATGTTTCTGATTTGTTTTGAATGATAATAAAGGGGAAACATTCATTCCAGTATCATCCGTGTAAAGCTGATCCTTACACTGGTACTGTATAGGGCTAGCTTGAAACCTTGTGCCAGGCTGTTTATTTTTTAGATTCGCAGAAATAATTGCATCACATCGGCTGGTGTGCTAAGCCAATTGGGTATTGCCCAATGGTTTTGCCAGAACCCAATTAAGCTGATGTTTTATGGTTCTTTTCAAACTTTCATAACTATTACCTACAGAGATTCTTAGGGAAGGAAAGAAGAAAAGAAGTATTTCTTAACAACCTACTATGTGCCAGGGACTGTTTGTCTCATTTGATCCTCATAACAACCCTGGAAAGTAGGTACTGTCATCATCTCTGTTTTACAGCTGAGGAAACAAGACAGAAGTAAAGTGATTTATTTGCGGTCACACAGCCGGTTAAGTGTCTGAGATCGGATTTGAACTCAGATCTATCCCAGCTCCTAGGTCAACTGCTCCATTCATTGCATCACTTAGTTCCTCTACATCACTCTCACTGGCCTTCCTTTACTTTGCTATTGCCCCTTCCCCCCACTGTCCCACCCTCAACATGGAGAATGGCTTGGGCTCTGAAGGGTAATTATTATTGTGTTTATTTTTATGTGATACCATCACTTGTTAATAGTAAAACATAGCTAATTTTTAAGTTAAATAGATGTTTGCTAAGGAAATTATGCCAATAGCTCAAAGTAACACCCCAACCTTTAAATGTAGAGAATAGGCAGGCTATTGAAAAAGATAGAGAGAAACTTGCTTTAATGCCAATATGGAGGTTCAAAGGCTCACACTTCATTTATGAACCCAATAAATTCATTTATGCCCTATGCATTAGATGATCTAAGATAATGAGCACTTTCATAGCAACAAAAGTCAGACAATAAACTCTTACCTTGGTTCTGACATTTTGAAAGGAAAGATTCACAATATAAACCCAAACCGGGAATATCAGCCCCAAGTATCAAACAACAGCTACAAGGTGAACAGGTTGGTTTTTTTTTTAATTTATTCTTGGGGAAAAAAACAACTATGCAACAGTATTCTTGGAAAAGAATTCAGGTTAGACTAGCCAATCTCTAAAGTCCCTTTGGGCTCTAAAACTCTGTTATTTTGTAATATTTTAAGAGATGGCCAAGGGAAAATTTCTTCCAATTGCATAGGGGATTTTTGATGATTTTTCTTTAAAAAAGTATTCAAGTCATCTAACCAAACTTAGTAAAGGTGGAAAGGATATCTAATACTGGTTGTAAAATCCCCATTAATTATAAATCTGATATAATTTATCAAATATTAAAGAGAACTGAGGTCTTGATAAGCACAAATGGAGTAGGAATTAGTTAAGGCATGCCGTATCCTTTCAGTCCAACTGCCTGTGACCCCATTGGGGGTTTTCTTGGCAAAGATACTGGAGTGGTTTGCCATTTCCTTCTCCAGGTCATTTTACAGATGAGGAACTGAGGCAAACAGGGTTAAGTGACTTGGCCAGGATCACACACATAGGAAGTGTCTGAGACCAGACTTGAACTTAGATCCCCTTGATTTCAGGTCTGGTGCTCTGTCCACTGTATACCTAGCTGCCCCAAGTTAAGTAACGAGGAAATCATAACCTATAATTTTCATTCAAATGATATTGATCATGAAATCCAGCAGAATTATCCCATGAACTTAGGTTGTGTAGCTCTATAATATGTGGTATTATGAAAAGCATGAAAAAAAATTCCTGTTTCATCTGAAAGAAACAACTAAGGTAGCTGTCTTTTCTAGAAAGACAAAGTATTGTTTTGGAAAAAAAAAACCAACTGGGGCTCAGGAGATTTAGGTTCAAATTCTGGCTTTGCCTTGAATTTTGTAGTCATTTGACCTGTCTGGGTTTCGATCTGCCTCAGTTTCTCCATTTAGAAAATGAGTGATGGACTAGATAATCTCTTGGATCCTTCTCAGCTTTGAGATTCTGTTTTCTGAAAATGAAAAAGATGCCATAATTAATCAATCATATTCTTCTGCTGAACTTATAGTTCTTCACAGGGGGAAAAAAGAAAAGAAAAAAAAAGCCAGGCAATTTATCTCAATTAGCTCTATATAACAGGAAACACATTAATCTTCTCTAACATACAGATACCTGACAAGGAATCAAAGGGTTCACAAATTTTTTAATGTGTTTAAATACAACATTTATGAGACTTGAGGTAAGGTATGAAAAAAAAACTAGAAAGCTGAACTCTCTAAGTAACTGAAAAACCTAGAGAGTGGATAATGAGTATCTCTCCTCAGGCCAGAGAGAAGGGCAACTACCAAGAGAGAATGTTGAACCCATTCTCATTTAGTAGCTATCAGATATTTATACCCAATTGTCTTTCTTTGTCACTAGAAAGGGCTCAAGATGGAGGTAAGTAGGGATGGGATCTCCTCTCTTCCAATAACCGATGGAAAAAAAGTATCAATAAAATGTATTTTTTTAAAAAAAAATACATTAAAAATAAACTGATTGGGAAAAGAACTGCAATATTGGACCTTTTTCCTTTTTCTTGGATCTCATAATAGTTTTTCCCACCCTTGCACCATATTCTTCAAACCTTGGTCATGCCCTTCTGACCTTGACCTTGACCTCCTCCTTTCCACTCCTTACCATCCTATCTTCATCTATTTTCTTCTTAGGGTTTTAGTGAGAGGGAATAGGAGAAAAAGAATGAGTGAGGATCATAAGAGAGGGAGAGAGTGCCAGAAGAAGGCAGGAAAAAGCAAGAGGAATATTCTAGAATATATGTTGACTATACGAACTTAGGAGGTCAGCGAACTTGGTGTCTATTCACCTTGCTTCTTTCTACCTCAAACCCAAACTGGCATCTTATGTATGCTAAGTAACAAGTAATAGTATCAAGAACAGGCAAGTACCTTAATGGTACTCCATCAGGAGCCTGGGCATGCGAGATCTGGCTTCCTGGGGAGAGGACTGTGCTCAGCCCCCTAGGGGGATCTGTGCAGATCCTCTGATCATCTTTGTTCCACATATATTATCTAATATGCACCTCATCATGCCACCCTGCCTGCCTTCCTCATCACCACCAAGGTAGATAGTGCATTATATTATTATCCTTGCTTTCAAAATGAGGAACCTGAATCTCAGAGAAATTATAGGATTTGTATATAGGTTAGATGGCTAGTAAGTGACATGCTTTCTAATCCCACATTCAATGCTCTTTCTATGATATCACAACTGCTTTGATAATAAACTTAATTAAAAGGTAGCTGTATGACTAGAGAGGTAGTTGTTCATTTTCATGGACCATATTTAGGGTCATTTTATAAGGAGCAAGATGGGTTTTCCTTGAATGACACCAAATCTAGTGCTTGGCACGTAGTAAGTGTTTAATAAATGCTTGCTGACTCAAATGTTATGTTGATTCGTTTTTCTTTTCCCTTGGTCTCCCACCCCCAACTCAATCTTGACATGACCACCAAAAGCTTTTTGGTAAGAGAAAATACGAATGACTAACTTTTTGCTTTTGTCTCTGACAAGCCAATCCTACTTCTGTCCATGGAAATTTTTCCTTCATAATTACATATTTTATCTTATCATTTGATCCTTTGGTGCCTGCTATGTGCTAGGTACTGTTCTAGGTGGTGGGGATCCTCAAAAAGATTTGTGACTCAACAATTCCTTGCAATGACACAGATTGCAACCTTCCACGCCTACCCATACTGGAATGGATTCTTTTCCATGTTCTCCTAGAAGTTTGCCATAGGTGTGTGGACAGAGCCAACATCTTCTTCCCACATCACTAAGGTAACAATAGAGCACTCTAACTGTTCAGTTGTCATTCTTTGCTTTTGCTCCATGACTAACTCATGTTCTCTTCCTGTCATATAGTTCCTTAAAGACATCCTTTATTCTTGTTCTTCAGAGTTCCTCATGGATATGTTGTGGCTTACTTACAATCATCCATTGACCTCTGCGTGACTGTCATCTTTAATTCTTCAGATGAAGTGATGTTACATATTTAACTGTCTCAGTAATGGTGATAGAATGTTGGTATAACAAAATTGGCTTTTGCTTTCATAGAAAGCTTTGAAATTTTCATCTTCTTTTTTCAGTTCATAGCACACTACGTTGTCTTTTTGTACTTTCTAGTTCAAATATACAGATTGTTAGACAAGCTCATTCACTTGTCCATTCCTCTGAATGGAAAGGCCAAAATCCTTTGAATGGTTATGAATCTGTTTCAGGAAGCTTTGTAATATATTGAAGTTTGATACAATTAGCAAAATGTCGTCCACAAACAGTAGTATCTGCAGGACATCACTAACCACAAATAATCCTACCTTCACCTGATTTCTGTGCTGTATCTCCTTTAGTGAATACCCTTGGTAAGCAGACTTCTCTTTATTTTGTGCATTGTCTGATGTTTATTATCAGATGATAACTGAGAAGAGTTATTTCTTTTACTGTACTTTCCAAGGAATCTTGAATGTTTTTGTTGTATGTATGGGAGACAGTATGTGGTAAAAGAACCTGTAACCATATTTTGCTCTACTTTTCAATGCTTTGGTTATAATCAACCAATAATAAATCCAAAGCATTGTATATTATATATATCTTTTAATTCTTTGTTTATAATAAACCAATAATGAATCCAAGGCATTGTATATTATATATATCTTTCAATTCTTTGTTTATAATAAACCAATAATGAATCCAAGGCATTGTACATTATATATATATCTTTCAATTCTTTGTTTATAATAAACCAATAATGAATCCAAGGGATCATATATTATCTATATCTTTCAATACTTTGTTTATAATCAACCAATAATAAATCCAAGGCATCGTATATTACCTATATCTTCCAGTTATTTGTGAGATGGTAAATCAAGGTCTATTATTTAATGCCACTTGCAAACATGGATTTGTTTCCTTCTAGTACCATTGTTAAGGATGCCCTTGATTCAGGAATAGATGATGCTCGTAAAGAATTTGTGTAAATGAAAAAGTACACATATGAGTAGGTTGTTAAATCAATGTTTTCTGGTTACTTTTTTGGGTATTAACAAAGTTCAAGATTTTTTTTTTCCACTGTGCCATATCTTTCTTTTTCCTCCTTGAGATACTTTGTATATTGGCTCATTAGTGACCACATGATTGTATTGCTTCTGGCATGAATTTCCTTTAAATATAATTGGTCTAATGTGTCTGATTTTCCCATTAAGTTCTTTTTAGTTCCATTTCTAGTTCATCTGAAAGCACTACAGGGATTGAGATGTTAGGGTCCAAACATAGTGGTTGCCTTTCTCCTTGGCCCCTGCTTCCTCTCTGTCTCTTTCCTCTTGCACATTTGGTTCTCTTCTTTTCCATGCACCTGAAAAGTCCTACTCAGATGTTGATAGTACTGGTAGCAGGTCTCCTGGGAGATCCTAGATGTTTTGTTTTCCAGATGCTCAGCCCATTCTCCTGCTGTGGCTCAGGTGTTGACTGCCTGGGCATTGATGGGTTGAGTGCTAAGGCAATGGGAAATCTGTGCACAGGTCTGATCCTGTTCTCTACTGTGCCTTGGGCAGGGATGCCCAGGGACTGAGCTGCCTGGGAGCTGAACCAACAGGGTGCTGCCTGTTTTGCTTCCAGGGCACTGGTCTGGCCCTCTCTCCTGCTCTGCCTTCTTTGGGATTATCTGGCTGGGAGTGGGAAGGGGTGAGCAGCTTGGGCACTGAACACTGCTCTGCCTAGGACTGATCTACCCCTTTTCTTTGATGTTGTTCTGGCAGGCTGCCTATGCTATGAACCACCTTTGTTCTGTTACCTGGGCACCAGTTTCACCTTGTCTCCTGGTCTGGGTTTATACTTTGGCTTCTGCCTGCCTAGGCTTGTCTTTGCTCCAAGTCTCTACAGGATTCTGGCAGCATTTTTGGACAGTTCTGGGCTGGTTGGAGGAGCTTATAGCTCTTTCTCTTCGTGTGTGTGTTTGTGTGTGTGTGTGTGTATGTATACACACAAACACATATACATACATACATATATATATATATATATATATACACATACACACATTTATTTGTTTGTTTACTTGCTTATTTAAAATCACTTCTTGTTGGTTTATAGAGCTGGAGTATTTTTTCAATGTTTGTGGGGAACTGAGTTCCTCTAGGTCCTACCACCACCACTTGCCACAATTCCTCCCTTACATGATTTTCCTAAAGCACCGATCAACCATGTTACTTTCCTACTCTAAAAACTCGAGTGGCTCCCAATCACAACCAAGACCAAATACAACCTTCTTTGTTGAGCATTTAAAACCCTTCACAATTTGATCCCAAACTACTTTTTTAGAATGATTATACATTATTCCCTTTAACACACATGCTTCCCCACCAAGTTGGCCGTGCTGCTCTTTTACATAGATGGCTTTCCACTTCCCTCTTCCATGCCTTTGCAATGGCTTTCCACCATGCTGGGAGTGAATTCTCTACTTACCTCCAGTTCTTAGAATCTCTACTTTCCATCTAGATTTGACTCAAGCAGCCCCTTCTGCATGAAACTTTTCCTAATTTCACGAGCTGAAAGGATCCTCTTCCACTTATCTAGTCAATTTCATCTTGGTATACAAATTATTCAAACAACTCTTCCCTCCTCAGTCTCTGCCCTTTCTTTCCATTTGAAGTAAATTATAAGATTCACTAATCACTCAATTTTAGTCATACTCTAAATTCAAAACATCCTTGGAGATGGACTGACCTTGTATAGTAATCATGTTTGTATAAACTAAGGAAACTGGGTCCTATCCAAAAGGTTGTCTATAAATTATTTCATTCCAGAGACTAGAGCAAATGCGGCATTCCAAGCAGGCCCCTTGAGAAGAAACTTTGTAGGGGATGATGAAGAGGCCTCAGCTCCAGCCTTGGCCTAGGCCTCCTTTCCCTACTTCGCCAATTTTAGCCAGAGGAGGATCTTCTGTGTTTCAAAGAGTCTGGAAGATGGTGAACTTCCCACATTCCCATCAATGTCATTTTGTCATCCCCAGGCCAGTTGACAGGAATATCTGCAAATATGACATAGAATCATGGTTCCATAAGCAGTCCAGCATGTAAAGGGGGAACTTATTCAGTGGAAATGATTGCACATGTATGACCTATATCAGATTGCTCACTCTCGCAGGGTGGAGGTAGGGAGGGAGAGAGAGAATTTGGAACTCAAAAGTTTAAAAAAAAACCCAAATGTCAAAAAATTGTTTTAACAAGTAATTGGGGAAAAAATATTTTTAAAAATTTAAATTTAATTATATTTAAAAATAAAATTAACATATACATTTAAAAAATTAAAAATTAACTCATGAATTGGGGGAAAGGACTTCTCGTAACTAGAAACTGTGAATTTCCCTCCTTTGAAACATATACTTTTTAAGTTTGAACCCATTATCCTCTCTGTTCTGCACTTGTGGGGATGTGTGTAACAGACATTCTGAAGACTTGTATTGTTCCAACTCTTCTTCCTGTACAACTTTAGTAAATATTCTTTTCCAAAAGCTACATAAGGTTGACTGACAAAAACAAATGCAAGTGATACTCTTGGTGGGGAAGAACACCAGTAGGGCTTGAGTCAATGGCATTAGAGAATTGAGCCCTGACTTCTCAAGAGGTCCCTCTAGAACCCCAGGGGGAGGGATAGCCTTGCTCTGGGACCTGAGCTATGTCTGTTAGAGTGGGCAGCTGGGATAAAGATCCTTGGAGCTTATATGAGCTACACTATTGTGAGCTCCCTGAGGGCAGGGGCTGTCATGTGCCTCTTTTTTTTTTTAATCCCCAGCGTTTAGCACAGTACCTGGCATAGACAGGTGCTTAATAAATGTTTACTGACTGATAGACATTATCTAAGTGATGATTCTACAAAATTCTTCTCCAAAGTTCCATTATAATGTAGAACTAAGTCTAGGATCTGAATGCTTCTATCAGTAAAGAACAAGCAAGAAAAAAAGGGGAGGGCAGCTAAGTGGCACAGTCAATAGAGCACCAGCCCAGGAGTCAGGAGGAACTGAGTTCAAATGTGACCTCAGACACTTAACACTAACTAGCTATGTGACCTTGGGCAAGTCACTTAACCTCAATTGCCCTGCCTTCCCCTCTCCAAAAAGCAAAAAAAAAAAAAAAAAAGAAAGAAAGAAAGAAAAGAAAAAGAAAAAAAGAAAAGAATTAAAAAAAAAAAAGAAGATAATGTAACAGGGCTAGATCCATTAGAGAAAAGGCATTTGAAATTATTTTCATTTTAGATTTTGTTGAGAGGGGCCTCTGCTAGGAGAAGATTATATGGAGAACATGGGGCTTCCTACCTTTTCTTCCTTTGAGGGGGTGTAGTTATGAAGTGGCTGAGTCCATCTAGCTAAAATTTAAAATATTTTATGATACAAAAATGAATCATCAAAGGCTCTCAGACTCAGTCATTCTTCTATAGCCTCTTCCCAGATCTGCTGTTGACCCACTAGATATTTCAAGGGCTTCTCATTTTTGAAGGGAACTCGATCCTTTTTGGGACTTCCCAATTCTGATTTTACTATGGGTTGAAAGAGAGAAATGAATACATTTATCCAACCTTTGACTTTAAGGAATGTCAGTCACTCAAAGGTAGAGGCAGTGTTCTGCTCTATTCATTAATTACCTTCCTTCCTCATCTTTGGATGTGGTTCTGTAGTAATCCTGGGAGTAAGATGGTGGAAGATTGCATTCATTAATCACTTGCAATTTTGTAACTTTTATCCCTTTGCTTTTTGAGAAAATCAGACATTCTCCTTTCCTCTTACATTTATATATCTGATTTATTCTAAATCAAATCAAATGTGATTTTGTGAAGCTGGGAAAACAACTTAACCTCTTTAGGTCTCAGTTTCCTTATATGAAAAATAAAGAAGCTGAACTAGATAATGTCTAAAGGTGCTGGCAGCTCTAACTAAATCTATGACCCCATCAATAACATATCCGTTGTTAACTGTAACAACCCTGCAATATACAACATCGCCACTTGATGGCACCAAATTTTATCTTTTATAGTGGATCTCAACCTGTTAACACCAAGCAGCAAAGCAAATATTTGGTTTACCAGAATTGTTTAAGAAGCAAATACGTTAATCAAGGAAAACAACTACACCCTGTTTCCCAAGTCAATGCTAAAAATCAACAGATTTGCACCACATTATACATTGCATGTAACTCAGGAAACAGTATATGTGTACACTGGAGTATAATAATTCAAAGGCAAAACAAAAGTCACATGTAGCGAGTTCAAAGAATGTTTACCCAACAATTAGGTGAATTCAAAGGAAAATCATTCAAGTATAGATGTAAGATTAAACTCTGATACTTAAGCAAAAGATCTTTAAAGGCACTTGCAAAAATAACCGTGGGCTCACGATGATAAAAGAGATCATCTGGTCTATTTTCACCTTTATATTAACCCCGTTCTTTAGGCATGTGACTTTCTAAAACATCTGTCAGTCAGCGAGCAATTATTAAGCACTTGCTGTATCCTAGACACTGGGCTAAGCTCTGGAAATACAATAGAAGCAAAAAAAGTGTCCCTGACCTCAATGAACAGGAGGAAGACAACACATATAAAGAAGCTGAAAAAGTCAGAGAACTGAGCCCTGACTTCTCCTATGTGAGAGCCTGGAAGAAAGAGTTCAGAAAGCAACTTGGAGAGGAATGAGATGCGTTTTCCTTCATTGTAATCGACATAAACATATGAAGTCCATACTGGAAGGGAATCTTACACATTACCTTCTCTGAGCCCCACATTTCACAATCTCGTTTTTAAAAAGAGTCCCCCTCCCCAATTAAGTGAATGGTGTTGAATTATCCAGATATTGGCTAAGTTAAGTTAGTACTCAATCAGGGCACCTGACTTTTAGTTCACATGGCTGCCTATTAACCTTTACATATTTTTGAGGGGGAGAGGGAGAAGAAGAGATGTATGAATTCGTGATTTCACAGCTATAGCTAATTTCCGGTGGTGACTTTTTCCTCTTTTCAGGTTTTTTTTTTGTCTGCAAAAAATGCCATACTTATATGGGTTGGCTCTCTGAGTGGGGGGAAGGGGAAGGAATAATAGATACTATGGTGATATAAAAAACAAAAGACCAGTAAAAATGAATTTTATAAAAGGAACCAGGTTGTACAAAATAAAGATTCGTGGTTTCACATACAATCCAGTTAGTGCCTTTTGAAAGAAGCCATAACTAACCTAACAGATACATCGACAGAAATCTAAAAAGATGTTCAATGTGTAATACTTGTGGGTCTCCCACTTCTGCAAAAGAGTGTGATGGAAATACCTTCTGATATCTCTTCTTTCAAATCATACTTGTTCATTATAATTTTGTAACAATCAATTGCTTTTGATTTTTAATGTGCTGCTCTTTCTGTTTATTTGATTGTAATCATTGTTTATACTGGGTTTTTTTTTTACTCTGCTTACTTCAATCTGCATCAATTCATGTAGATTTTTGCATATTTCTCCGTATTCATTGTGATCATCATTTCTCATACCATAGCAATATTCAATTACATTCGTATATGCAAAACAACATGATTTCTTTAAATATATGAAATAAATTCAACATGCTAGTTTCAGAGTTGTCATGCTTTTCTATGTAGCTCTCTGAACTTCCTTCTGTCCTCTGTGCATTTAAAAATGTTTTAATGACATTAATTTTTTTTGGTGGGGAGGGCATTACTTCTTTAAAAGTAATGCTTTTATTTTCAATGATCAAACATTTTTCTTCCTCCTACCGTTCCCTCTGTGAAAAATAAAAGGAATGTAAAACTCTTGTAACAAACATACAGTCAAACAGAACAAATTCCAACATTGGCCATGTACAAAATATATCTCAGAATGAATCTTTAGTCCAAACTCTATCATGAAAAATATGCAGCATTCATCAGTCTTCAAGAATCGTTTGATCATTGAGTTGATCAGAAGTCTTAAGTCTTTCAAAATTTTTCATTTATTACAACACTGATATTGTTCTCCTGATTCTGGTTGGTTCTTTGGTTCATATAAGTCTTCCCAGTCTTCTCTGAAAGCATTTCTTTTTTTTTTTCATTTCTTATAGCACAAATGGTATTCCATTATATTCACAAGTCACGATTTGTTCAGCCATTCTTTCAATTCTATTCAACAGATATGTGTGGGTGTGGGTGCTTATTTTTAGTTTACATTATTCATTTCCACAAGATTTTGAGTTACAAGTTTTCTCCCCATCTTTCCCCTACCTATCATCCCAAAACAGAAATCCTACTGAATACTCTCTCCCCCAATCTGCTCTCTCCAATATCCTCCCCCATCCCTGCTCTGACTTTCTGGTAGGGCAAGATGGATCTCCATACCCCAGTGACTGTATATCTTATTTCCAAGTTGCATGTAAATAATAATAATAATATTAATAATAATAATATTTTGAAAAACATTTGATTTTAAAACTTTATATTCCAGATTTTTTCCTTCCTCCCTCATCTTCCACCCTTACTGGGAAGATAAGCAATTCAATATAGGTTATAAATGTGTAGTTATGCAAACCATTTCCATAGTGGATATATTGTGAAAGACTGACTATATTTCCCTCCATCCTATCCGCCCCTCCTTGTTCTACTCTCTACTTTGTCCCTGTCCTTTTACAAAAATGTGTGTTTCTAACTACCCTCTCCCCAACCTGCCCTCTCTTCCATCATCCCCCCGTCTTATCCCCTTTCTCCCACTCTCCTGCAGGGCAAGATACCCAATTTATAGTGTATGTCATTTCTTCCCTAAGCCAAATTCAATGAGAGTAAGGTTGACCCATTCCTTTTTGCCTTCCTGTTCTTCCCCTCCATTGCAACAGTTGTCCCTTGCCTCTTCTACATGAGATAATTAACCCCATTCTGTCTCTCCCCATCTCCTCTCATTATATTCCTCTCTCACCTCTTAATTTTATTTTTTAAATATCATCCCTTCCTATTCAATTGATCCTGTGCCCCCTGTCTATGTATACCTGTACACCTATACACACACATTCACATATGTATTCATACACATATATATTCTCCTATATAGACATATATGTTTGTATACACATATATACATTTATATTCCCTTCAACTATCCTCATACTGAGAAAAGTTTCATAAGTTATAATTATTGTTTTTCCATGTAGGCATGTAAATAGTTCAATGCTGATAAGTTCCTTATGATTTCTTTTCCCTGTTTACCTTCTGATGCTTCTCTTGCTTCTTGTATTTGAGTGTGAAATTTTCTATTCAGTTCTGGTTTTTTCAGCAAGAATGCTTGGAAGTCCTCCACCTCATTGAATGACCATAGTTTCCCCTGAAATATTAGACTCAGTTTTGCTGGGTAGTCGATTCTTGGTTTTAATCCTAGCTCCTTCAATCTCTGGAATATCATATTCCAAGCCCTTTTTGATGCCTTAAGGTAGAAGCTGCTAGATCATGTGTTATCCTGATTGAGTTTCCACAATATTCAAATTGTTTCTTCTTGGCAGCTTGTAATAGTTTCTCCTTGGTCTGGGAACTCTGGAACTTGGCTGTAATATTCCTAGGAGTTCTCTTTTTGGGATCTTTTTCAAGAGGCGATTGGCAAATTCTTTTAATTCCTATTTTGCCCTCTGGTTCTAAAATATCAGAGCAATTTTCCTTGAGAATTTCTTGAGGGATGATTTCTAGGGTTTTTTTTTTATCATGGCTTTCAGGTAGTCTAATAATTTTTAAATTGTCTCTCATGGATCTATTTTCCAGGTGAGTGGTTTTTCCAATGAGATATTTCACATTGCCTTCTATTTCTTCATTTGTTTGGATCTGTTTAATAGTATCTTGATATCTCATAAAGTCATTAGCTTCCATTTGCTCCAATCTAATTCTGAAGGAATTATTCCCTTCAGTGAGCTTTTAAAATTATTTTTCCATCAGGAAAATTTGGCTGTTTAAGGCATTCTTCTCCTCATTGGCTTTTTGGGCCTCTTTTGCCATGTGAGTTAGTCTATTTTTTAAGGTGTTACTTTCTTCAGTCAGGTTGTTGACTCTTTTTTCACGATTTTCTTGCATCATTCTTATTTCTCTTCCCAAATTTTTCCTCAACTTCTCTTACTTGATTTTCAAAATCCTTCTTGAACTCCTCCATGGCCTGTAACCAGTTCATATTTTTCTTGGAAGCTTTTGATGCAGGAGTTCTGACTGTTGTTTTCCTCCTGTTCCATGCTTTGATCATTTTTGTCCCCAAAAAAGGAATCCAAAGTTGGATGGCTGTGCTTGATTTGTTTCCTTTGCTTGCTCATGTTGCCAGTCAATTACTTGACTTTTGAGCTCTTTGCCACAGTAGAACTCTGCTTTCAGAGGGGAGAGAAAACCCCAAATCACTGGGGTTTTCACAAGTGCTGGGGCTATTAGGAGGCTGCCATCTCTACAGCCTCCACCAGCTTTGGCTCACTGGTCACACACCTCAGGACCACCACCCAAGACCACAATCCCAATCCAGGCAGGTTAAGGCAAGAGCACTTAGTCTCTGAAGGGTCACTTGGTCCCCCTGCAATCTGCAGGCCGGGAGCGCTGAAGCAGCCATGTGGAGGCAGCTGCAGGGCTTGCTCTGGGGGTACAGGCTGGACCACACTCTGCCCCCCAGATCCAGGAGAGTTCCACTGACCTTTTACTTTGTCTTTCCCATTTATGGGTTGATAATTCTGGAAACCACCACAGCTGCTGGTGATCCACTCTCCCAAATGCTCCATCAGCTGCTGGTCAGGGTGGCCCTGGGGCTAAAACCACAGGCTCACCCGGGGCTGGGCTCAGCTCCCAGTATGCTATGATGAACCCTTCCTGTGCACCTGCCAGGCTGCCTTCAGCAGAAGGTTTGTTTCTCTCTGTCACTTTGTGGGTTCTGGAGCCCTAAAATTTGTTTAGAGTCATATTTTAGAGGTATTTGAGGTGGGAGCCGTGGAGTTCTCCTGCTTCTACACCGCCATCTTGACCTCAAAAGATATTTATTAAGTGTCTATGTGCCAGACTCAGTGCTAAATATTGGAGGGATAGTCTTTGCCCTCAAGACACTTACAATCTAATGGAGAAGACAACAACAACAACAAAAACACAGCTGGGGAGGAGAAGGGGAAGTTGGGGCCACCAGGGGGCATATTGTTCTTTGAAGTGGAAGCCAATCAGACCTGCTGGTTGACAATGAATTTATTTATTTATTTATGTGCATGGCAGTTGGGGTTAAGTGACTTGCCCAGGATTACACAACTAATAAGTATCAGGTATCTAAAGCCAAATTTGAACTCAGGTGCTAGAAAAAAAATTACATTAGTAGCCATAAACAGAGCAGATAGATTTGTTTCTCAGAAAAGTTAGCTATCATTTCATAAACAAGGACTTATGTTGCATTTATTGCTAGATTTAAGCATACTAATAGTTTAGTACCTTCTGAGGCTCTCAGCCTCCCTCAACCACGCAACCCCACCCTAGTAACAAATAAGCAGAATCAATCCAAACAGACCCACTTATTGGCCATGTCCTAAAATATTTACCTCATGCTGCACCTCTAAACCACATGATGCCTTTTTCCTGTTTTCTAGATCTGCAGGTGTTCATCTTGGTTAGATTTATTTTAAGATATAGAGACAGAAATGCAAAAGGCTTTCGTATGCTTTTTTTTGGTTGTTGCATTGCATTTGGCAGTAGGAAAAAAACATTTTGAAAAGCAGTGGACCTCTAGCCATGAATTTCTATGGCTTGTGAAACTTTTGGGAAGCAGATGTTAATCATGTTGGCATGCTCTTCAAACGTCTGGATGAAAAGAAAAAATCATGCCATCATCCACACGTTTCATCTACATGATGAACATCTCAATGTTTCCCAGTATCTGGACTTTGGCTTCAAATACATTCAACATCTGGAGGTTGAGCTGAATCTTTTTGCTTTTCATATAGATGTTTTGGTATTGTGGAAAACAGCCTCGGTCTAGGCAATCAAATCTATGGGATTTCATCACACATTGTTTGTGTTAGTCACAGTAATTTTAGTATGAGGAAGGCCATAAATGTTTGTTTATCACAGAGATCAAGATTTACATTCTATAAGATGAAGCACCCAGTTATTTGCTGCTGGTTTGCTATCTGTATATTGTGGTGTGTGTGTTTAAAGATAGTTAATTAACTTGTATTCTGTTGGTGGTTATTTAATAATAGGGAACTTTCTGCATTTATACCAGAATTCTGACTGTTCACAGCACCTCATTATTATCAGAGCCCAAAGCATAGGAGAATTCTCATTGACAGTATTCATCCTCCTCTCCATACCCTGTCTTCCCTCATCTCTCAGTCTCCTTATGAATTTGCTGTTACAGACTTAGGCAAAACCATAAAATAAGAAATCTCATAACTTTTCTGCTTCCCCCTCTTCTTGCAGAGCCTCTTGTCATTATTCCAAGTCCCCTCTTCCCAAAAGCCCAAGCTTTCATCCTGCTTCACTATCTACTCCCTCCTTCTGCTCTGTCAATTCCTATGCTCTAGAGTGACCTTCTTGGATCCTCCTAAGTCCTTGTCATTTATGAAATGATAGCTAATTTTTCTGAGAAACAAATCTGCCCGCTCTGTTTATGGCTACTAATGTATTTCCTTTTCTAGGTGATCCCCTCATCCTCATCACCATCATCATCATCAATGATAACCAATAGACATTTATAGAGAGCTTTAAGGTTTGAAGTGCATTTTGCATATATTGTTGTGAGTTATGTGTTTATATTTTACCAATGAAGAAACAGGCTCAGTGATCTGCCCTTGTGAATATTAGGGTCTGAGTCAGGATTTGAACCCAGGACTTCCTGATTCCAAGTCTGGTGCCTCTACCATCTCAGCACATTGCATCACATGATGAATATGGGGGACCTTTGAGAAGGCTTTGATGCTAATAGGGTCACTTTTAGTCCTCATGGAGTACAGCTAGGGAGATTATTTGGAGACAAGGTGGATTTTGTGTAGTGCTTAGTAAATCACACTGCACCTTTCAACAATGAATAGGGCAGCCCCATTGATAGTGGTAAAAGCAGCAGCAGTAATATTGTCATGTCTGATCTAGTAGGGTACCTTTAACATGCCTTCTGCCTGCCATGCCCCTTTGGTTGTTGTTGTTGTTTAGCCATTTCAGTCAATTCAGATTCTTTGTGACCCCATTTGGGGTTTTCTTGGCCAAAATACTGTAAGTGGTTTACCATTTCCTTCTCCAGCTCATTTTACAGATGAAGAAACTGAGGCAAACAGGGTTAAGTGACTTGCCTAGATTCACATAGCTAGTAAGTGTCTGAGGCCAGATTTGAACTCAGAAAGATGAGTCTTCCTGGCTCCAGGCCCAGCACTCTATCCACTATGCAACCTAGTTGCCCTGCCATATCTCTAGCATCCCTAGAAAAGTTAGCCTTTTTTCTCACTATGTAGGGATTGAGATCCATCTCTCCTTACTGCATCCCAAGGAAGGCCCTTCTCCCTCACATTTAGGTCATTCTCTAATTCTGCATCTGCAAAATGAGGAAGGTGAACTATCTCCTTCTATGACTTCCATTTGCTAAGAGGGTGCAACCAGCAATTCTTTGCCTTTCCCAAATAAAGAACAAGAGGAAATATACCTAAATTGAAATAGCAAAAATTTGTGTTAGACACAATGAAGAATTTCTTGATTGCTAGGCTCAGTGACTGCTGGGTTATATTACTGATTAAACCTACTTCCCTTGAATGCTAAAAGATCATAGAATACAGAGCTAGAAGGGACCTCCTTAGAAATCTTCTAGTTCCTTCCCAAAGGACTATAAAAATGTGCATACCCTTTGACCCAGCAATACCACTTCTAGGCCTGTATCCCAAAGAGATCATAAAAATGGAAAAAGGACCCACATATACAAAAATATTTATAGCAGCTCTTTTTGTGGTAGCCAAGAACTGAAAATTGAGGGGATACTCATCAATTAGGGAATAGCTGAATAAGTTGTGGCATATGAATATAATGGAATACTAGTGTGCTATGAGAAATGATGAGCAGGCAGACTTCAGAAAAACCTGGAAAGACTTATATGAACTGATGCTGAGTGAAGTGAACAGAACCAGGAGAACACTGTTTGCAGAAGCAGCCACAGTGTGCAATGACTGATTTTGATAGACTTAGCCCTTCTCAGCAATGCAAGGACCGAAAACACTTCCAAAGGACTCACGATGGAAAACGTCATCCACATCTAGAGAAAGAACTATGGAGTTGGAGTGCAGAGTGAAGCAGATTATTTTCTTTTTTTTGTTTGCTTTATTTTGTTTTGCTTTTTTTCTTTCTCTGATTTCTCCCATGCATTAAAATTCTTCTATGCAACATGACTACTGTGAAAATGTCTTTAATAGGAATGTATGTGTAGAGCCTCTATCAGATTGCATGACATCTTGGGGAGGGAGGGGAGGAAATTTAGAACTTATGGAAGTGAATGTTGAAAACTAAAAATAAATAAACTGGAAAAAAGGAATCTTCTAGTTCAACCCCTTCATTTTACAACTGAGGAAACAGAGAAGTGAAGTTTCTCCTCCAAGGTCACATTGGCACCAAGAAGCAGAGTTGGTCTTTAATAAATGGGATCAATTACTGTCATCCTCCTCCCTATCCATCAGGCTTATATTTGGAATAATCTTTTTGGAAGCAGAGATTCTATTCTGTGAATACTTTAACAGCTCTGTGATACTTGGAGCATTTGGATATTGCTTTTGAAGTCATTTTAAATATTTGTCAAAGGTGTGCTTTACTAATTAGGTCACATGTTGTCATTGTGTTGTCCATGTGTTGTCATTTTTGTGTATGTACTCCCTTTGGAGAGCCAATATGCCATATCCAGTGGGTACTCAATGAACATTTACAAAGTGACCACCCAGCTGCTTAAATGTAATGGTTCTTTAAAATTTATAAAGTACGTTATGTGCATTATCTTAATTAAGCCTTATAATAATCTTGGGTAGTGCCAGCATTATTGTACCTACTTTAGAAGATGCAGAAACTGAGGCTCAGATTATGAAGTGACTTTGGAAGGTTAGATGGGAATTGAACCCAAGTCTTCTTACTTCAAGTCCAGCATCTTTCCTCTGATACATATCTCTAGGAGGACCAAGAATGATTTAGCAAAAATATGATATTCACATTTTATGATCTTCCATTTGGATCTTTTGCTTATCAAGGATACATTATTTCTATTCATTTTGAAATTATATGAAGACAAATATGATTTAACCTTGGGTATTAATTTGATCAGATCTGTGGCCATATTTACATAAAGAATTTCCAGTGAATACCAATATAGAATGGTATCTGCTCCGTAACTTACAGACTTAGTTGCTTGGGGGCACTGAAAGGTAAGTGATTTAATCAGGGTCTCATAGTCAGTATGTGTCAGTTCTCCTTGTCTCTGAGTCCAGCTTTCTCTCTGTTATGCCACATTTATAGCTCAGGGCTGTGACTGCCTCTCATTTATTTTACCCTACTGATTAAAACCTTAGTCTTGGTAAAACTATTTCTAAAAAATATTATATGAGCTACTTTTTCTCCATTTTTATAATAGAAAATGACTTCTTGAAATAAATAATAGGAAATAATTTGAAAGATTAATTTTAGAAACCTAATATATGTGCATATATACATATTAATGTACTAAAAAAAATTAGGTTGTTGGTTGTTTTCTCTGAAAATCTCCTTCACATCATTGCCAACAATTGCTGTCAAGAAGAACAGATGGAAATTAAATTTGTGAATCTTTCTTAAACCAAATTTTACTCCTAGTAATTCTACCTTTTTGTTAGCTGGTTATATTAAAGTAAAAAATAGGACATTATTTATATGAACTCTAACCTGCATAATCCTTTTATTAAAAACTATTATTTTAAGAAGGTAAGGGGAGCAGATAAGGTAATAGGGATAGGGTGAAAAGAAGCTGAGAAGGAAAATAGCAATTGAAAATAGGATCGAGGGAAATTCACAAATGACAATTATAACTTTGAATGTAAATGGGAAATGAATTAAAGAATGGCTGGACAAATTGTGGTATATTATTGTCATGAAATACTTTTGTGCAATATGAAATGAACTCAATGATCTTAGAAAAACATAGAAAAACTTGCACAAAATAATGGAGAGAGAAATGAGCAGAACCACGAGAACACTGTATATAGTGTTACTCAAAGTAATTCTTAAGACAATATTGCTGTTACTGTATATAGTAACAGCAATATTGTCTTAAGAATTACTTTGAGCAAAAAAGTTATTTTGTCTATTATAAATACCCAAATTAACTAAAAAGAACATAAGAAAGATACTATCTACATCCAGAGGAAGAACTGATAAATAGCAGTACATGTAGAATAATTTTACATATATGTAAAAATATATACATACCTATATAATACATACATACATGTATACACACATATACACATAAATATACACCTATTTGTGTTTAATGGTAGTCATCTTTAAGAAGGGGGCACAGAGAGAGAAGGAAAAAAAGAAATTTACATGATAACTTTGTTGTATATTTGAAAGGAATAGCAAGTTGTGCCTAGCAGATTTGCAGTTTCATGTACAATCATCTCTTTTATTGTACTATGTTATTATGGAAATATTTGCTTTAGTCCATAAATTAAAGATAATTTGAAAAAAGAGAAAGAAAAAAAACACATTATTTCCTGAAATGACACTTGGGAGATCTGGGACCCCAGGACTGTCTGTGATATTGTGTAACACCGGCATACCAAGAAACCCTCTGTTTTGTAACTTGAGGGATGAGACTAAGTCAGATGTTTACATTAGAATTTATACCGGAACCTTCCTTTAACACAATGAACCCTGAACGAGTACTTGGCACAGAAAACTAGCCAAAGGGAAAAATCATGATTGTTAAATGTCACTGACGAGGTATTACTAGTTCATCAGATTTTCTGGGATTATTTTTTTAGGCCAAGTTAAAAAAAACAAAACAAAACCCCCAAGCCCAACAACTATGAGTTAGGTATATCCCTAATAAGATATATGAAGCTATTAAATGAGTTTTGTAGGGGGTCACCACCACAAGTCAAATAGATTCTAGTCATTCACTAGTCCAAACTGACACAATTCTGCCAAAAGCCAGTTAAATAGAAATGCAGATTTGAATTTAAGATGAATGCTTAAAACTTTCGGAATTTGAGCCAAGAAAATAAAAATGAACAAAACTTTAAATTAAAACGATAGCAAGGAATAGGTTTCAGTAAATCACATGGTGAAATTAAATTGCTTTGGAAGCAACATCAGAGAAATCTGAGATGGTGGCAGCTAAGGTGGATTCAGTCCAGAGAGTAATTAAATACCAGCTCAGTGGTCTATGGAGGAAGCTAAACTTTCCACTTGGAAGGTGGGAGCAACAGTGGCCGGGCACTTTGTGTTACTCTCCCTGGTGACCTGGCAACATCTGAACTGGAATTTGTCCGTTCTGTTTTGTGTTAGTTGTTCAGCTCTTGTTGTAAGGTTCTCCAGTCAAGTCTACACAGTCAAAATCAAACAAAGGCTTGTGTCATTCGTTACCCACAGCCTAAAAGAACAACATGCTGATGTTTCTAAACTGGCCCTCACCTTAAACCTATTAAGTCTCTGTATGTCCATTTTGATTTCCTCTTCCTCTTTCCCCCTCCATTTTCTTCCTCTCCACTTTCTCCCCATGTGCATTTCTTCCATGCTCACTCCTTACTTCCCACCTTTCTTTTCCTCTTATCTCCTTCTGCTTTTCCACCAGTAAAGCATCTTTCATGAACCTAACCATCATATGAAAATGAAATATACTTTCAGAATTTTATCACACTTGCCGAACAATATTTTGTGTTCCTTGTTCTCAATTTTAGAACAGGTAGTTTTTAATGCAATCCCATCTAGTCACTTCTGCAGTTCTATTCTATGATATAGGATTATTCATGAAGGAGGCCCAAAGAAAACCTTTGCTATATAAGGGGCAGGGTGGAAAAATGGGTACTGATCAGTGGGAGAAAAAAAGGCTTCGGAGGTGGAGAAAATTTAAAACTTATGGAAGTGAATGTTGAAAACTAAAAATTAAAAAATTATTTTAAAAAAAGATTTCATGGGCTGTGGGGGATGAGGAATGACATTTGATCTGAGCTTTAAGAGATAGATTGGAACTTAAGAGGTCAAGAGGAAGAGAGAGAACATCCCTGCCTTAGAAGATAATGAGAGGCCAAGTCCCAGAGTGACTGGGAGTAGTCCAGTTTGGCCTGAATAGAGTTCATTTGTGGGGAAAAGTGTGAATAGATTGAAAATAGTTCAGTGAGCTTGAAGTTTGGTACAAGATTTTGCAAAGCCTTGAATGCCAAGCAAGGGTTTTTGCAATTTACTTAGTGGGCAGCAGAGAACCATTAAAAAATTTTAAACAGGTAAATGATATGACTATATCTATATAGCCTGACAGAAGCCAGTCAATCAGTCAACTAGATTAAGTGCCTACTGTATTCCAGGGCACTATTCTAAGTGCTGGTCATGCAAATAGAAGTGGAAAGATAGTCATGGTTCTCAAAGAGCATGTAGTCTAATGGGGAAGGCAACATGCAAAAAAAAAAATAGATAAAAATAAGATATAGACAGGATAAATTAGAATCAATAGAAAAGGCAAGAATAATAATCATAGTTAGCATTGATAAAGTACCTACTATGTGCTGGGTACTATGGTAAGCACTTTGCAAATATTAACTTATGTGATCCTCAAAGCAGTCTCTCTTAAGCAAAAATGCCCCTCTTTCACTCACGTTAGCTGCTCTGTCACCATGTTGCTAGCTCCCAGCTCTGCTTCTTCTCTCTCCTGCTCCTTTCTGCTCCACTCTTTCAGCAAGCTTCTCCCACCTTGGGCTCTATATAATTACATTCGGCCTATTAAGGGGCAGGGAAGATCTTCAAATTCCCATTACCATTGCACTTGGCCCCAAGATCTTTCATGTCCTTTACATAGGTCGATGGGAGTTTAGGGGTAACTGGAGTCAACAGCACTTTACAACAATATAACAAGGATAACACACAATAAACACCAAAAACAATATCTTAAGGTAGGGCTTGAGCACAAGCACCCCATCATTCCCCCTTGAACAAATGGGACCCAAAATCTTGGGGTAAGGGGTGAAGGTCTCTTCTAGTATGGCTACTTCCTGCTGAAATTGGACATAGAGCTTTCCTTGTCCCAGAGGTCCCTTTTGAGAGGCCAGTTCTTTAGCTGGCATCTGGATGTGGTTGGTGTCAGATCCAGGGGTGACACATCACAGTTGTGAACAGGGGGTGACATCCAGCTTAAGCAATCAGGCATCTACAAGTGAAGGGTACTAAACCTTTAGGAAACAAATATAGCAAACAAGATGAACAGAAAAAAGCCAAGAAGACACAAGAAGACAATAACCAGACATGAACCCACTACTGTAGCCTCACTCATGGTAGAATATATGAGTTAAGGGTACAATTTGGTGATCATCTTCTCCTGAATAAACAACAGTTACAGTATTATCCTTCCTGTGTGCTATAATTTCTGCAGCCTTTGGAATATCATCTGGTTTCTCTTTTACCCATACTCTGGCTCCCAATTTTATCCTATCAGTAGAACCAAACCCTTCTGTTCCTCTGATAGTTATTTTGGAAGGAAGGTCAATTTTTACAAGTAGTATTGTTTCATAAGGAATAATAATCACTTGACCTATCGTTTTTACAAAACTGTATAGGTTCTTCACCTAAATTTTGGAATGTCACAATAATTTCTCCTTGATAATTAGAATCTATTGCTCCAGCCAATACATGTATTCCTCAAGCTGTTAATCCTGATTTAGGTAATATCTGTCCAAAATTATTTTTAGGGATTTTCATACATATTCCAGTTGAGATTTTTCTTATTCCTTTTCTATCCAGCCAAAAGTCTTCTAAACAATGCAAATCATATCCTACAGAACCAAGTGTTCCTGGATATGGTGCTGGGACATCTGACCTCACAGTCCAAGATTCATTATTTGGGATCTTACATGCATGTTGTTGTGTTATGTTGCAGATTTGGGGTCATCATTCTGGCTAGAGCTGTGCTTCTTCCCAATGGTCTATTATTCAAAGTAAGTAGAGCAGCTAACAAATTATACTTCCAATGTTGATACAAATTATTAGAACTTAACTTCCTTAACTGTTCTTTTAATAATTCATTCATTCTTTCAATTAACCCAGATGCTTGTGGGTAATATGAAATATAATATATCCATTGTATATTGTTTAATATACAATATCTCTTCATTTCATTACCTTTGAAATGTGAACAATTGATCGAAGGGCTTGGAATATGATATTCTGGAGGTCAAAGGAGTTAGGATTAAAACCAAGAATCACCTGCCCAATAAAGCTGAGTACAATACTTCAGGGGAAAATATGGATATTCAATGAAACAGGACTTTCAAGCATTCTTGATGAAAAAACCAGAGCTGAACAGGAAATTTGACTTTCAAATACAAGAAGCAAGAGAAGCATGAGAAGGTAAACAGGAAAAAGAAATCATAAGGAACTTATTAAAGTTGAACTATTTACATTCTTATATGGAAAAATTATAATTGTAACTCATGAGACTTTTCTCAGTGTGAGGGTAGTTGAAGGGAATATGTGTGTGTGTGTGTGTATGTGTGTGTATGTATGTATGTATATATATATGTACAGATAGATAGACAGAAGGCAGAGGATAAGTTGAATATGAAGGGATGATATCTAAAAAAAATTAAGAGGTGTGAGAGGAATATATTGGGTGAAGGAGAAAGGGAGAGATAAAATAGGGTAAATTATCTCATATAAAAGAGGCAAGAGAAAACTGTTACAAGGAGGGGAAGAGCAGGAAGGTGAAAGGGAATGAGTCAGCCTTATTATGATTGAATTTGGCTTAAGGAGGGAATAAAATACACACTCACTTGGTTATCTTACCCCACAGGAAAGTAGGGGGGATGGGGATAAAAGAAAAGATGATAGAAGGGAGGGCAGATTGGGGGAGGGAGTAGTCAGAAGCAAACACTTTTGAAAAGGGACAGAGTCAAAGGAGAAAATAGAATAAGTGGGGGGTGGGATAGGATGGAGGGATATGTAGTTAGTCTTTCACAATATACTATGGAAATGTTTTGCATAACTACACATGTACAATCTATATTGAATTGCTTGTCTTCCCAGTGTGGGTGGGTGAAGAGGGAAGGGAAAGAATCTGGAACTCAAAGTTTTAAAAACAAATGTTTAAAAAAATCATTTTTTACATGCAACCTGGAAATAAGATATACAGGCAACGAGGTATAGAAATCCATCTTGCCCTACAAGAAAGTCAGGGAGGCATGGGGGAGGATGTAAGAGAGAAGAGATTGGGGAAGGAAATAGGCTTGCTTTGTTGGAGTGGAGTGTAGGGGAGAGATAGAGAGAAAATTTGTAACTCCAAATCTTGTGGAAATGTGACACATTGTCACTTTGAATCTGCATTGGGGTTCCATAATATAGATTTACGAGATCTAGAGTTTTACAGATGCATTTCTGTGTCACATTCTTAATGGTGGGAGAAGCTTGCTGAAAGGGTAGAACAGGA
This sequence comes from Pseudochirops cupreus, assembly GCA_028627135.1. NCBI lineage: Eukaryota > Metazoa > Chordata > Mammalia > Diprotodontia > Pseudocheiridae > Pseudochirops > Pseudochirops cupreus. The sequence goes on from CM053581.1 coordinate 484,338,901, forward strand.
AGGGAAGAGCCAGAAGAAGAGGGGAGAGCACTAGCAGTGCTGGGAGCAAGCCAGAGGGAAGGCTTGGGGATGTTGGTGGGCAATATACTTTAAATGGACATAAAAATTAAGAGACGATCAGCAAGAAGCAAGGGCAAAAATGCAACAGAAGGTTCAAATCTGAAAAACTACTGGACTTGCAGGCAAAACGATATTTTAACGGTCTCTTTCTGGCTTACGATGGTATCATAATTTAGTGGCTATGTCAAAAGTCAGGCTTCTAGAAAGGAAGGTCCGAGTTTGAATCCTACTTTTGGATACCAGCAGAAGCCCCTTCTCTCTTCATCTCTTTGTGACTCTGAGAATCTTCAAGTGCTTATTTTCTAGATCATAAACAGATGGTGACTTTCCTTCATCAGCAGTTGCTTGTGTTAATGAGATCACGACTCCTTTCTGTTTTCCAGTATGCTTGCTAACCATTAATGCAAGACTTTTTCATCTATGACAAGAACAGTGTTCACTAATGTTCCTTACCCCTTTCTAGTATTTAAACTTTCTGAACAGCAATTGATAATTCTTTGGAAGAAATCGGACTCTTCATCTGAATGTACTAATCAAATATTAAGTATGGCAAGCCACTGTAGATAGTTTCCTATTTCACTTCCATTGGGGACCAGTATAGTTTTCTTTCTATCACATAAACCTATAGAGAGGTTGTAGAACCTGTTGTGATACCTACTAAGGGGGAACCTATTAAGGGTGTCCTGAAACCAGCTTGAATTGACTTGAGGCAATTGTTAAATTTTTTATTGTGAGCATTTATACCTCAGAAATCAGCAAACACTTCAAATCAGGACTTAATTTTATTGTTTTGTTTTTGTGGGTTTTTTTATTTCTAGATTTCAGAAAGTTATAGAGAAAATGTTAACAATGCAGATTAATCTTAAAAGTGGGTCTTGCATACAATTTGTTTTTTCAGAGAGCTGGTAGTTAAACATTTACCAGCATATCCTCATCTAGCAATATTAATCATCACAATTCTTAGGTAAATCAGCTTCACGAAGTATAAAGAGCAGAAGACCAAGACAGATCCTAATCCTGCCTCTGTGTTTAGCTGGTTTGGCATGAAGCAGGGCAAATTGTCCTCTTTAGGCTCCTTCCTTTGTCCACAGTATGTGGAAGTTGAAGTAGATGCAACATTTCCCTTCTTGCTCGAACATCATATGGTTTCTTGACTGTCTATTGAATGAGCCATTCATTTCACTCAGGGGCACCTTGCAATAAAGAGACATGGATTAAGAGGCAATGTGATATAGTGGAATCTTAAGAACTGGGTTTGGATTGAAGATTTTACTTACCACTGGTCTGACTTTTTCAAGTCACTCAAGTTTTGGGGACCTTCTTTTTCTCATCTACAGAGTGAGAAGGGTGGACTGGATTACTTGTAAGGTCTCTTCCAGCTTACTCAGGCATTTCCTAGTTGTGTGACCTTTGGCAAATCATTTCCTCTCTCTGGGTCTCAGTTTCCTTCAGAAATCTTTAAAGTACTAGATCTCTCTTGTTCCTTTCAACTCTAAAACATAAGGACTCCAGGTAACACAGTGAAGGATGACTGGAGCAGAGAAAATTGATCTTTAGAGCTGAGTCTGCTGTTTTCAATACCCAAGCACAGTATGACTTAAAACTTAATTGTTTGAAAGTTCTGCAAACCATTTGGGTTAAATTAATTCTAAATATGGCTCCCAAACTGGTCCCCTGGTAGAAATAGTCTATACAGAATATCCCAAGTTAAAAGAATTATTATGAGGCTGAAGGGAGAAAACGTGTGCAGGGAAAGGGTTTTGTAACAATATAGGGCTATGTAAACACAAGCTATAATTCTTTATTAAAAAGATAGAGGCAAAAAAAAAAAAAAAGATAGAGGCAGAAGTGTTATTCTTGGCATCTCCACAGAGTTCATAAATGACTTCTACAAAAACCCTTGGAAATTAAATTAACATTTGGAGGGAAGTTTCCCTTTTTTAAAGAGAACCCCCTGGTAATCTACCACTCTTCCCCAACTGTGAGTGCTAATTTATTTGTTTTGTTTTTCAGTAAGGAAGATGGAAAGCAGAACTCTCACATGATTTTTTGAAAAAATCTGTTTGTTTTCCATCATTGCTTCTAAGATGATTTTGCAACAGTAGATACCTAAGCAACAGTATTTTCAAGCTATTTAAATGTAATGTCAAACAATAGACTTAGGGGTAGAAGGAGGAATCCTTTGGAGCTTTAGTCAATGAACCACCAGAATAAAGTGGGCAGTTCCAATCTTAACATAGAAGAGACTTCTATCTTTTTATTTTTTCCAAACTTAACAAGCACCAAACAAAATAAGAATTTTCATGTACATTATAAATCATATGATGATTGTCTATGAAACTGTGAATCTCTATTATTTAAAATTTGCTTATCTCTTGAAGTCTATAACAAATTTAACTGTAACCTTCAAAGTTATCCTGATTTTATATGATTCGTTTGGCCTGCCTGTCTTTTATTCACTTCTCATGGAGGTGGTATTGAAAAAAAGGTAGGATGGTGAAACTCTATTCCTTTCCCTTCCACCTCCCCTTATTAAAAGGAATAAAATAAAACCTTGTAACAACTATACATAGAGCCAAATAAAATTAATTCCCACACTGACTATGTAAAAAATATGCTTCACTTTGCATCTTGAATCTATCACCTCTTTGATTGGAGGTGGGTAGCGTGTTTCATCCTGAAGTTTCAGTCTCTAAGCAAGGTGAAACTGGATTACATCTTGGTCCTCCTTCTTCTTAATTTATGTTTAAGTAACTGTTTTACTGCTATAACATTAACTGGATGCATGTTCTACAACTTCTGAAAACAAGACTGAACAAGCACACATCCCTATGCTGTGACATTGATTTATTACCTTAAATTATTGACAGAGTTAAGAAACAGTTGGACCTATTGGTTAATGAGTGTTCAAAAGGGCCACTTAGCACCAACTATATAAATCATTGCATTTGGTGGACATTTTCCAACCTTTAAATGGGCAAGAGTAAATGACATCATCTACCAGGTCAAATCATTCAATTACAAGGAGGAGAGACAGAATTTGTTCAACTTCAGTTGATTAGGATGCAGTTGTACAAAAATCACACTATTATATAGGAGTTCTTTGGTTGCCCAGATGGTCATTTAATAACATTTTCCCTTTTTTTAAAATCAAAATTGTCTTTTCCACAGAGAATACATAATTTCAGCATCTCAACCGAAGATTATCCAAATGCTTAAATAGATTCAGAGTTCCTTCCTAAGCAAAATATTATCCCTATCTACAGGCACTGCTGCTACCCATCTCTGCCATGGAGTTGGGTCTTCATCTGGGAAAGAACAGAAGTCATGCTCCTAAACTTTCATAATAACACATCAATATTGCTTTCTGTGCATCTGGTACCTAAAGTATATGGCTCCTTGTTTAATTCAGAACATAAAATATCTGTACTTGAGGTGCTTGGAAAATATAATAAGGAATTTATTATAATCCAGCATTAGTCAAAAGATGGTTAAAGATAGCTAATATCTGAGAAAGACACTAGAATGATTAGCAGGCAGATTTCAAAAAAACTGATACTGAGTGAAGTGAGCAGAACCAGGAGAACATTGTACACAGTTGCAGCAACATTGTGTGATGACCTACTTTGATAGACTTAGCTGTTCTCAGCAATACAATGATCTGAGACAATTTCAAAGGACTCATGATGAAAAATGCTATCTATATCCAGAGAAAGAACTATGGAGTCTGAATGCAGATTGAAGCATACTATTTTTTCTCTCTTTTTTTCTTTCTTGTGGGTTTTCCATTTTGTTCTGATTCTTCTTTCACAACATGACTAATGTGGAAATATGTTTAACATGATTGTACATGTATAGCCTATATCAGATTCCTTGTCATCTGGGAGAGAGGGGAAAGGAAGGAGGGAGAAAAAAAATTGGAACTCAAAAGCTTATAAAAGTAAATTTTGAACACTCTTTACATGCAATTGGAAAAAATAAAATACTATTAAATGGGAAAAATCAATAAAATATAAGACCAAGAAAAAAATACCTATAAGAAATATATATACTTCCTTTTGAACAGACAATGAGGATGATATAGCCCCAATCTCTGCCCTTTGGATGAACTAACAGAAAAGCCAATCTCTATTTTGCAGATAAGGAAACTGAGACTAAGAGAAATTAGATGATTTGATCAGAGTCACACATATAATAAGTGCCTTAGTCAAGACTCAAATAAGTCCTCATTCTAGTCCAATTAGGAAGCTATTAACAACAGCCCAGTTGAGAGGAGATAAGGGCCTGAATTAGGGTGGTGGTAATGTGAATAGGGAAATAGACTTAAGAGATAATGAAGAATTGATGAAACTTGGCAACTGAGTAGATGTGGGAGATAAAAAAGAGGGAAAAGTTAGGGATGGCTTTATGGTTGATGTATTGGTAATGGAATTTGGAGATGCCCCTGTATTGGCTTGGTTTTTGGGTTGTGTGTTAAAACCCAGAGCTTGTGAATCTCACTTGTGGGATGGACTTGTTGACGTGAAGAGAGAGGGCTGAACTGGGAGGAGCCATGAATTGGGAGAGAGGTCCAAACCTAGAGAAGGCCAGAAGGACTTTGGGAGAGCAGTATCCAGTATCATGGAGCCTGAGTTCCTGAGAGAAAGACTGCTAAGAGCTCGTTGGAACTGCCACCGGGAGCTGCCACCCGAAACTGCCACCCGAAACTGCCAAGGACTGAGGAGGCATGGCTGTGATGCTGGTATTTTGTCTGTCTGTCTTGATGTTGTTTTGCCAGGTTCACCTGCTGGTGAAGGACAGTGCTGCTGTTGCAGAGGTCCTGGAACCTGGCTGTTGGTTCAGAAGCCCTGAAGGAGGATTTTCTTGTGGTACCTGCACACAAATCCTGAAAGAGGGCCTTGCTGATGTTTTCAGGGGTTCTGGGACTGTTCTACAGGCAGAGAGTGACTTGATGAGGACACTGGCTATGGCTTTGTTGAGCCTTGTCTCCCCAGGAACTGAGATTGCTGAGGGCTTGCCTCGAGTGAAGATGAAAGAAGGCCCTTTCCTTGGGTATTCAAT